>CAUJRU010000406.1:0-729064 GCA_963277665.1 Viscum album | reverse complement strand
ATAAAATCATAGAATCCACTGCACCAAGTTTCATGGTACCCAATTGACGAGTAATCAGGTACAACCTCCTATGAATGAGTCTATCATGTGCTTCATGGGTTTTATTTTCAATTAAAAAGGATAAAATCCTCCCATCACTATAGACACACCACATCCTCCACCTAAAACACTCTACCTAGGCATGAGCTATGGATAACTAGTCTATACCTAAGACGACGTTATATGGACTCATCTTTACTATAAAGATAACCCAAAAAAAACTATCACCTCTAAGATCTTGACCATACTATTTTAATATGTGTGTGATCACTGAGTCATCTTCTATAAGAGTCTATAAGAGCAATGGTTGAGCCAAATGCTCAACCAAAGTCTCTATATATCAAACCAGATAAGTAGAAATAAATGAATGACTCGCATATGTGTCTATAAATACTACATATAAAGTAGAAAAAGACACATATCAAAACTCTTATGATTCCTAGATCCTTTGGGTCATAAGCCTCGACTGCCTACTACTGCCTCAGCCCTGTACCCCAGCTCTATGAGCCTAGCGTGGACCACCTGGAGGTGGTGGTGGAAGCAAGTTAAAAAATATACCACCTTTAGACTCTCTCCCTAGTCCTTTTCCACATCTTCCATCCTATAGAACTATCTTATCATATTGATACCTATTCCTAGGAAGACCATCCACTATCTCTCTATCAGCCATACAACAGGTCAGAAAAGCTAGTGAGAGATGTCCCTTATCGTCACAAGATTAACACTGAATTTACCTAAGATAACTAGAACCATCATGTGAGCCATTAACCATAAAAACTATGTTATGGGATCACCTATTGAAACTTATTGAATTTATAGGTCCCTAATACTGAAATTGGCTCTTTTTTTTCAAGTCCCTACTTCTAATTTCTCACTATCGGTAACAACTGTGTACATCTGCTTACCTAGGAAAATCTCGACCACCAAGGCATACTCTAAAACACCCACATAGGTAGGAATTTATCGAGGTATAACATTTGCTCTGATGTAACTATGTAGTCCTTGATCAATGATATGATCATGAAATAACTGATAATAGAACATATCCCTCGAGTACCTAGATAGTTTGATGAACCTCGATGAATACTCAACCACTGTCATACTAACCCGATGAAGTTTTAGAAGATCCTAGATGTGTAAAAACCTTAATTAAAGTGGGTATAAATCCTATCTAAAAAGACTCTCAAACACTAATGATGCTATAGTCGCCTCATCATTTAACTGGGTCACCAAACCCCTCAATTTTATGGAAATCCAAGGAGAACTATTAGGACCACCATATGATCTTCCGGTGTCCTGACAAGAGGGAAGAACAATGTAAACACCTCAAGACACTCCTCATCCACCTATGGTTTAGTCTCAACTTATAACTAGAGGGGTTTCTATTGCTAAAACTCAGGAATCATTGTTAGCTTGCACACCTCATCTATGGGTACTATATTCTTCTCGATAGGTGGTGGTATAACCAGTGCACTGTGTAGAGGTAACACCTCCGAAAAATGTCTCTATATCGATTCCTCATCACTAAGAGGATCATTATCTAGATCATAATCTTGAATAATACCATGAATACATTGTAGAGGAATCATGAAATATATAATATTTACAGTGGTCAATGAGTATATTTGGAGAGATGACTCAAGAAATAAATAGTAATTATAACCCATTTTTATATGATGCATTTGCCAATATTTTTCCAAAATATACTTTCCACATGTACTGAGATTAAAGTTAGGTGATTAGAGTCCTAGTGTATGGTTACATTGGCTGTCGCACCAACATTGGATTCCCTGACCTGAAAGATGAACTCGAAACACTTAACACAGTTGACCCGAACCAATCTCACATACTCTGATCCAATGTTAAAATTGAATCCTTTGATTCCACTCTATCATGGACCATCCTAATTAGGAACATTCCAGGACTACCCAAATCTCTCCTCCAATGGAGTAAGTGTTGAAGACTAGTGATGAGTAGACATATCACTAACATAGGAGGACCTAGCTTATTGTACATGTACACACATACATATCTTCAAGCCCATACAATGCTAAAATGTAAAACAACTGGTAAAACATGCATGCATACATCTATTTCCCACTATCATTGTATGATAATAAGTAATAGAAAGTTAAAATATATAAATACAGTCCCACAAAAAAGAATCTGAAAACAAATCCAAGATAAATGTATAGAAGGAAAATACTATCAATGTAACCACTGGGACACACATCTGTTAGTCTAGATCACTAAGCTATTCTTGGTCCTAGTCCCTCTAGGACTTTGTTAAAAGTTAAATAATCTTTATAGGACCAAAATGTGTAGGAAAATCCCATTAAGGGGTGAGTATAACCATAACCAATTGGACTCCCCGAAATCACTAAGCATATAACAACATGAATAAAAATAATCTCATCATAGGTATATGTCTATAGAACATGTAAAATGAATATCTAGATATAATCAACAATTACACACCATATCAAGGTAATGTCAAACCTATTATACGTGTCTTGTAATCCTGCTCAAGGGTTCCAGATAGCATTTGTTCGAGACAACACAATCCATGATTCAAATATCACTGATGAAATCCATCTGAGATTTCATTCCATCAGGTCTAGACATAAGTAGTATACACTGTAATTCTGAAGAGAAATATAAATAAATGAGGATCGCACCCAAGGCCATGGAGTGTACCAAAAACTCAATCTGTAATAACTTGCTAATTAAAGGATCGATGACAGTGTAGTATTGGTCATGATGATAGAAAGAACTCCACCTAGGACATAATGATGGAAGATGATCTCACTATAGGCCTCACAGAAGGATTCCAAAAACTGTATCAGTATGTAACAATGAAGGGGTCACTATCATATTCATAGTAAATGATTCCATACTAACCCATAGGTAATTGATCAAGGGAAACAGCCATAATAAAACTTGTCCAAGCTGAAGAGGAAAAGGGATATAAGTCTTATTTAAGGGAGTAAACATAGTGCACTGGTATCACACAGTGTGTCCCTTTAGAACTAGGTCCTACCCATGTATCATGAGCAATGATTGTGTTCAAGCCTAAGTGCAAGTCACTGCCAAGCCCATGTACTTCTCATAATGTCTTTTTCTAGCTAGTCGTGTCTATGTATAACTTGTCATTCTCATACCCATGCACATACATCATCCTCGGTACATGCTGAGCCTCTAGGAAAGGGTCATGTGACAATGGTCACATTTTGTGTGATATTTATCTTATCACAGAAACCATATTACCACACTAGGGATCCCACATTCCATGTAATTCTGTATTACAAACTCTTTTTGTGGGATTTCACAAAACCCCTGGTTCTTCTTCCACGTCATCACCCACTCTTTCTATAAGGAACCAACCTTATTGCATTACATAATCTTGAATTTATTTAAGAAATAACTTCCTTTCACATTGAGGATATTTTCATGTTTATATATTTCGAGAATTAGGACATAAAACATTCATAACATTACACATTATTACAGAGTGGATATCATTAAAAAAGTACTTATTTCTCTCAAAATATAAAACTTTCCAAATATAACATGATTTTCTTTGAAAAATATTTAAAAATATAACAGGGCTTCTTTATTTGTCTTACAAATCCTTATAGCTTGTGAAAATCATTTAAAAAAATTGGGATGAGAACAAAAGATCAGTAAGGGATATAAAAAAAAGGAAAGAACACATTAGTCCATGAACACTTGTAACATATGATATCTTTTTCAGAAGACATACTTATAACCCATATATATATAATTAATTTGTGAAAAATGAGATTTTCCCAAAATTCCCAAGAAAACATAATAATATTAATAGAACCATAAAGGTATCATTGGGCATTACATATATAATCTTGTAACCCTCTTGGCTACGTTATAATGTTTATCCCTCACAACTACCATGCAATTTGTGTAACCATCACAGTTACACTTGGAGTAAAAATATGACCAACCTCTAATCCACACATTTCCATTTCATTTGAGGGAAATATAGGTCCCATAATTCACCACAAACAATTTTCAAGAACTAGAACACAATTATTCAACATGAATAATTTCATAAAAACATTGATTTTGAATTTTGTGATACAAAATTTTAAAAGAGGATTTTAAAGGAAAAACCCTTTACATAAATCATATAATTGAATAAATACTTATTAGAGTGTATGGAATATGTATATAAACTTTAAATACACATAATAAAAAATAATATAAATAGAACCCATCAAACACAACATTTCTAATACCTCATAAATAATGAAGTATAAGGTTAACCCAAAGAATGGAAATCGGGTTAAGAATTCTCTTACCTCAATCTTTCATTACTTAAAACTTGTTTAAACCTCTTGTATAATGGTTAAAAGAGTGTTATTATTATCTTAAAAAAACATATTTATCTTTATAACATCTTATATGATCATTTTATAACATCATTTCACCCTTTAATTGTTAGTATTTTGTTCCTCTCACTGTTTTGGGTGAGTTCTTTACCTGATTTCCATGATTGGTTCATGATGGGTTTTGTTGTCAATTTGAAGTGAAACCCTAGAATTGGAATAGAATGGAATTTAAATATTTTAAGAACCATAAATTATACCATTTATCATTTTTAGTTATGTCATGAGGATGATTCATGAGTTACAATATTATTGATATTTGTTTACACTACTAGGAATCTTGTTTTTCCCAATGGTATTATACCAATGGTTCCAATGAACTATTGGTATAAGAGAGTTATTTCATGATTTTCCAACGGTTTTATCAAACCACTGGGAAATCTTCCACTTATACTCCCTTTCCCAAAGGTTTGTTGAAACCGTTGGGAAAGGTTGATGATTTCCTAACGGTTTAAGAAAAGCATTGGGAAATATTCACATTCCCAATGCTTTCCAAACGTTTTGGTTCGAACCATTGGAAAAATATGTCTAGAAATACTCTAATTGGGTAGACCTCCTCCAGTCGCTCCTCCAGTCATGTTTCTCCTCTAATTTCCAAAACCCCTGTCCCCCAATTTCCAGAACCCTCGTGCGCGCCCCCTAAGTGAAATCAATAAAATTAGGTGAGACTCCCCCATGAGGTTAGATAGAATAATTCCAAATATTCATGTCTTATTGATCATTTTCCACTTATGTTACATATTTATCCATTTTTATTGAAGGTGAAAACCATAAATTCAATGTTTTAATTGGATATTTTGTTTTTTTGATTAGGGATTATGTGTATTAGGCATTCACATTCCTATTATGGGTGGTTTTAATCAAAAGTTATGATGTTGGAACCATTTATGACATTTTTGTCTCTATTTAATCTCATTTCCCCTAACTTAACATTAAATTATATATCACATTCGGTTTTTGTTTTATTAATTTATAGTTAAGTTATTTGTGGTCGATGATTATCCCATGTTAATTGTTTTCAATGGTTGGGTGTGGAAATTGGGCATTTAATGTGACTTTACCAAATGGCGGTGCCTTGAGAATACTCCAAATATTTGTTAAAAATTATCAAAGGGATTTTATTATTTAAAATTGATTTTGAAAGATATTTCAGAAATGATTTAATCTTGAGGAAAGTGTTTTATTAAAATGGGAATTTTTTTAACAATGCTTGTGTAATGTATTTTGTTATAGTACACTTGTTATTTGGAGTTTCTTTTTATGCTGATGTTTCTTATTTATACCTATGATGGGAATTTATTTTAGTTTCTAAATCGGCTAAGACTCCCCCACCATGGATAGTGTATGCAACCTCTACCCTTATTTAATCATTCTGTTTACACAGCCTATGAAACCTCTACCCTCATTTAAATAGTGAACTCAAGTCATTAATTCAATCCTTCATTCTCACTAGCATGTAAGAAATTAAATGATGTAAACCCATCCTCACATGATTTATCACCTTAGATAGTGTCCAACATATGGAATACGAGCTTTTGAATTCATCAGTTAACCAGGATCATATATTCCATTTCCCACAGGATGACTGTACTAATATAAATTTAGGGTAAATTAAATATGGTTCTCATTGTATGTTGTATATTATGTGTCCTTCATGGAAAATACTCACTTTTATGAGGGTGGGGTGCTTTTCACTATCAATGCTGGCATGTGTAGACATCCATAAAAATGTTAGATAAGCCACAAGTTTAATTTAGTAATTTTTTAATCATTGACATACTTTATTATTAGTCTCAATTTTAAAAATAAATGTTTTTTTCTATAACTAATGAAATTAAATCTTTTTACAACCATGAGCAACCTATTAGTGTAGAAGCCTAAAATTTATTCACCCATGTGGTGCACTTGACTTGGGGACATAATTGGGCAATGAAAGGTATGGCCATAGATGTGCCAATAATGAGTTATTGAACATGAGTGAATGATTTGGGATGCCTGTAACACATAATGGGACCTGAGGCATGTGCCTCTTATAGACCTAATGAAAATGAATATAAATAAATTTTAATTTAATTTATAAGTACTTGTTCTTTACATTATTTTAATAGTTCACTACATCGACTAGAAACTTCTTCCTTTATCATTTACATAAATGTATTTTCTATTAATGTTCAATTCTATTGAATTTTTTATGACAAAATGACTTATATAAATTATTTTTACAGAATGGACAGAAGTTGGATTTATAAAATCGATTGGATCTCAAGCGATTTTTAAATTGATTTAGTATTGATCACAAATATGTTTCAGCTGACTTGACCGTTATGTGAATTTTTAATGTTTATTGGTTGCAGTTTTATTTGAATTGCATTCTCTAATTTGTAATTGAACTACATTCAAACCTAGTCAAACAATATTTCTAACTTTGTGAACATTATAACTTGTATGATTTATTAAATCCATTAAAGCTCTTTTAAAAAAATAGATAGCTAAATTACCAATGAATCCCCCAATTCCCTCATATATTCAGTTGTTTGGGTTACACATTAGTTTCATTTTTCTAATTAATTACATATTTGTTTTCAAAAGCATGAAATGCAGCCAATTTAAGAGAGACGAAGGAAAAAATTATGGAGAACAATTATTGAATGGCGGAGATGGGTGTTCCACCATTAGTGCCTATAGTGCGTACTTTATTTCAAATATATATATTTAAAGAATATATAATGCCATGTGATTAATTTTTTTGTAAACATTTTTGTAGTATCCACCTATACGTCGACAGTTATTCCACTAGGATCCTAGTACTGGTCATAGTACTCAGGCCAGTGTTATGAGGAGGGTTTGTACTAGAGGTGGACGAGCATCTTCGCGTACCCGACTAGACCCTGCCCCTCCCACAGACATGTCATCCTTCCCACATTCTGATCCTGGTGTGTTGTTAGGGACACACGAGATATTTAGGCCTCCCATGTTTTCACCACCTTTTGCATCTTCTGGCCCATCTTTTTTATATCCCATGATGATTACCACTCCCCATTTAGAATCCGGTCATACAGTTGTCCCATCTTCTTTTCCTTCTACTTATGTCTCTCCGAGCATCAATAGTCCATCGTCTTCGACTCATGTTCCACCACAGGGTGTTCCATCAGTTTCTGTGGATCCAGTGGCACTCATTGATCAAACTGGTGCAGGTATATTTATAAAACCCTAAAAAATTTTTATAGCAATATTTATTTTCATTATAACATGTTTTGATAAAATATTTTTTTTTATTTCATGACAGATACATATACTAATAGGAGGCGGGTCGAGGGTATACACTCATGCATACGGTGTGGTACCTCCACACACATGTTATGGTGGATTACAATGAAGGAAAACCAAATGGTTGAGAAAACAGGGCAGCAATGTCGGAGTTTTTTTGGAGATGCTTGCCAAATACTCCGACATCATTCCCATCAGCCCGCTATCGTGGGGACATTTTCCACATGAGTTCAAGGATAGATCTTGGGCAGAGATATGGGTATAAAAATCTATTGCATTTAATGCCATGAATTATTTTTGTATTTATATGAATTAATATTTTGATGTCAGCTTCGATTTAATTTTCTCGATGGCGAGGGTGCACGACCGGAACGTCTAAAAAATTTAGGCGAGCTTTGGAGAGACTACAAGCATGAGTTGTATATTGGTTGGTGTGCTAGAGTTTCTACTGAGTCAGAGGCGGTACCAGTCGTGGATGATTGTCCTATATAGTAGTATCGTCAGATGATTACTCATTGGACGACTACACAGTTTAAGTTAATAATTACATTTGAGGTATTTAAATAATAACTTTCATGTTTTTAATTAATACTATCTTTTTAATTATCGAATTTTATTTAGGAATCATCTAGAAAAAATTAAAAAAAACTCATTGATGCAAAAAAAATACCTCCACACACTGGGATGTACTATGATGCCAGATCATGAGAGGAAGTAGGTATGAAAATTATTTATAAGTTTTTTTTATGACTGGAAATTTATTTTTTTTCCTCAATTATTTAATTTTTTGCTAAAGTTTTCATATATCTTTAATTTTCAATGTCATTGTAGAGGAAAATATAGAATATTGAAGGATGTGTGCCCCGAGAAAAACTGTTTTTCTCGAGTAGACGGAAAAAGGATGGAAGTACCATCAACAAAGTGACTCATCAGCAGATTATAAGTTTTAATCTATTGATTTTATATTTTAATATCTATTTTGTAACTTAATAATATATTTATATTTGTAATAGGTTTCTTTAGAGGCCCTCGATTCCCAAGAACCAGACAATTTTGGGCCAACTGATCACTTACATCAGGTGTTGGGAGTGGAGAATCCTGGCATAGTATGCGGGCAACCTAGGATAGCCCAGAAGAGGTATTTGCCCTCCTCAGGTATGAGTTGTAGTGCCACCGAGCTGCAGCAAGTTAGGGCATAGGAAGAACAGGCTGAAAAAAGGTCCACAGAGATGGCAGAACAATCGGCTAGGGAAAATAGTGCATTTATGAAATTTATTGAAGTTCTACGTCCAAAACATCCACTAGAGGCCAGCCTAGCTTTTGATGAATATATGTTGTCGATAAATTCTATATATGGTGCACCAGGTGGAAGTTCTAGTGGTGGTCAAGACGATGTCCATCCTGACAATGATGATGGCGAGGAGTCTGATACAGAAGAGGAGGGAGAGTAGGAGGGCGAGGCGGATGGCGAGGGTGAGGAGGAGGGCTAGGCAGATGGCGAGGGTAAGGAGGAGGGCGAGGAGGTGGGTGTTGAGGAGGGCGAGGACGAGGATGAGGGTGATGATGATGGTGATGATGGTGATAGTGATGTGGGACAAGTTGATCCATTACATTTTTGACTAATATTACTGAGATTTGATGTTTAATATATTCTAGTTGTTCATTTTATCTAGACCCGTAATATTGTATTGGATTTGAGTTGTTTTTATATATTGTTTGTTTTCATGGATGTTGATGTATTTTAGTGTTTGCAGTGTATCTTGAGCATGTTTTTGAAGTTTTGTGTGTTTGGGAACTCCCTGGATCCCCCCTCCTTCCTGGACCCTAGAAAACCCCCACCATCCTCCTTGGACCCAAGACAGCCCCTGGATAGCCCCCAGGATAGCCCCCTGGACAGCCCCCAGATAGGCCCCCACCCTCCTCCTTGGTCCCCGGATAGCCCCCCAGACACCCCCCAGATAGCCCCCCGGACAGCCCCCCGGACAGCCCCCCACCCTCCTCCCTGGACCCCGCACAACCCCGCACCCTACTCCCTAGACCCCCAGACAACCCCCACCCTCCTCCTTGATTTCACATGCCTTTTTTTATTTCTCTGATCATGAAATGTTATTTAGGATTATTCCATTTTTCTATGTCATGAATTATATGAATGTCTTGGTAATCTTATTAGCTCAGTCTCGTCAAATTCATGTGATGATATGCTTTAATTTGAATACAAAGCCTTGTTATACATTCTCCATGTTATGTAAATTATGACTTTTTTGATTTGGTTTACTTGTCGATTCTTAGGATAATACATGGGTTACATGTTAAGGACTCATGGACAGACTCGTCATGCTCAGGGAATTTAGACATGAAATTCCATGATGTATGCTTTGGTTTTAAGGTGAGGGCTACCAGGATTGTGTTGATACTTTAGGAAAATGATCCATGGGTCATTTGTGATGTGTACAATCCAACACCATCTAAATCTAAGGTGGGGTGTGGCTTGTAGCACTCTAACTATGTCTTTTGTTTAAAATGGATGGGATTTTAAGTGAAAAGAACAACTGACATACGGAAAACTGACCAAACACATTTGGATTCTGTTGAAACTTTAGGAAAATGATCCATGGGTCATATGTGATGTGTACGAGTCAATCGCGCCTCAATCCGAGTCACAGTGTGGTCGAGATCACTCTAAGTGTCTCTCTTTTGTTTAAAATAGACAACATTATAGGTACATAAGGAAAACCAACCAAACGGATTCTAATTGTATTGATACTTTAGCAAAACTATCCATGGGTCATATGTGACGTGTATGAGTCAACCCCGCCTCAATCTGAGGCCTTGTGTGGCCGACACCACTCCAAGTGTCTCACATTTATTTGAAATGGACAACATTTTAATTGAAAACAACTACTGACATATGAAAAAACGACCAAACACATTCAGAGTGTGTTAAAAGTTTAGAGAAATGATCAATGGGTCGTATTTGATGTGTACGAGTCAACCCTACCTAAATTGAAGGCATGGTGTGACCGAAACCACTAAAAGTGTCTCATTTTTTTTGAAATGAAAAACATTTTAAGTGAAAACAACAACTGACATACAGAAAACTGACCAAATGCATTCTAAATTTGTTGATGCTTTAGGAAAATGATACATGGGTCATATGTGATGTGTAAAAGTCAACCCCACCCCAATCCAAGGTTCGGTGTGGCCGACAACACTCAAAGTGTCTCTCTTTTGTATAAAAGGTACATCATTTTTAGTGAAAACAACAACTGTACTACTAGCATACAAAGAACTGACCAAATGCATACGTATTCTTTTGAAACTTTAGGAAAACGATCCATGGGTCATATGTGATGTGTATGAGTCAACCTGGCCTCAATATGAGGCATGGTGTGGCCAGAACCACTCAAAGTGTGTCTCTTTTGTTTCAAAAGGACATCATTTTAAGTGAAAACAACAACAGACATACGAAAAACTAACGAAACACATTCAAATTCTATTGAAACTTTAGGACATCAACCCATGAGTAATATGTGATGTGTACGAGTCAACATTGCCTCAATACGAGGCTTGGTGTGGCCAGCACCACTCAAAGTGTCTCACGTTTATTTTAAATGGAGAACATTTTAATTGAAACCAACTACTGGCATATGGAAAACAGAACAGATGCATTCTGATTTTTTTGAAACTTTAGAACAACGATAAATGGGTCATATGTGACGTGTACGAGTCAACCCAGCCTGAATCCAAGTCATGGTGTGGCCGGCACCACTCAACGGGTCTCATTTTCATTGAAATGAACAACATTTTAAGTGAAAACAACAACTGACATGCGAAAAAGCAACCAAACGCATTCTGGATGTGTTGATGCTTTATGAAAACAATAGATCAATCATATTTGATGTGTACAAGTCAACCCCACCTCAATCTTAGGTGCGGTGTGGCCATCACCACTCAATGTGTCTCTCTTTTGTTTAAAATGGACATCATTTTAAGTGAAAACAACAACGGATATACAGAAAACTGACCAAATGCATTCAGATTCCATTTAAACTTTAAGAAAACGATCCATGGGTCATATGTAATGTCTATGAGTCAATCCCACATAAATAAGAGGTGCAGTGTGGTCATCACAACTCGAAGTGTCTCAGTTTCATTTGAAATGGACAACATTTTTAGTGAAAAGTACAACTGGCATACGGAAAACCAACCAAAATCATACGTATTCTATTGAAACTTTAGGAAAATTATCCATGTGTCATATTTTATGTGTAAGATTCAACCTCGCCTCAATATAAGGTGTGGTACGGCTGGAACCACTCAAAGTGTCTCTCTTTTGTTTCAAAAGGACATCATTTTAAGTGAAAACAACAACTGACATACATAAAACCAACGAAACACATTCAGATTATATTGAAACATTAGGAAAAAAATCCATGATTCATATGTGACGTGTAAGAGTCAACCCTCCCTCAATCCGAGTCCTGGTGTGGCCAGCACCACTCAGTGTGCCTCACGTTTATTTGAAATGGACAACATTTTAATTGAAAACAAATACTGGCATATGAAAAACTGACCAAACACATTCTAAATTGGTTAAAACATTACAAAAAAGATAAATGGGTCATATGTGACGTGTATGAGTAAACCCTTACTGAATCCGAGGCATGGTGTGGTCGGCACCACTCAAAGTGTCTCATTTATTTTGAAATGAACAACATTTTAAGTGAAAACAACAACTGACATACAGAAAACCGACTAAACTATTTCTGAATGTGTTGATGCTTTAGAAAAAATGATACGTGGGTAATATGTGACATGTACAAGTCAACACCACCTCAATACGGCAGGTGGTGTGGCCGGCACCACTCAAAGTGTCTCTTTTTTGTTTAAAATGGACATCATTTTAAGTAAAAACAAAAACTGATATACGGAAAACTGACCAAAGACATTCAGATTCCATTTAAACTTTAGGAAAACGATCCATGGGTCATATATAATGTTTAAAAGTCAACCCCGCCTAAATATGAGGTGCATTTTGGCTGTCACAACTCGAAGTTTCTCACTTTTATTTGAAGTGGACAACATTTAAAGTGAAAAGTACAAATGGCATACAGAAAACCAACCAAACGCATTCGTATTATGTTGAAACTTTAGAAAAAAAATCCATGGGTCATTTGGGATGTGTAAGAGTCAACATCTCCTCAATCCGAGACACGGTGTGGTCGGAACCACTCAAAGTGTCTCTCTTTTGTTTCCAAAGGACATCATTTTAAGTGAAAACAACAAATGACATACGGAAAACTGATGAAACACATTCATATTCCACTTAAACTTTAGTAAAACGATCCATGAGTCATATGTGACGTGAATGAGTCAACACCGCCTCAATCCAAGGTTCGGTGTGGCCGACACCACTCAAAGTGTCTCACATTTATTTCAAATGGATAACATTTTAATTGAAAACAAGTACTTGCATATGGAAAATTGACCAAATGCATTTTGAATTTGTTAAATCTTTATCCTAACGATCACTGAGTCATATTTGAAATGTAACAGTTAACCCCACTTGAATAAGAGGCATGGTGTGGCCGGAACCACTCAAAGTGTCTCTCTTTTGTTTCAAAAGGACATCATGTTAAGTGAAAACAACAACTGACATACGGAAAACTGACCAAACGCATTTAGATTTTATTGAAACTTTAGTAAAAAATTCCATGGGACATTTGTGACATGTATGAGTCAAACTCATATCAATTTGAGGCAGGGTGTGGCTGATATAACCCTAACTGTGTATCTTTTGTTTTAAATGGACAGGATTTTAAGTGAAAAGAACAACTGACATACGAAAAACTGACCAAACGCATTTGGAATGTGTTGATGATCTAGGAAAACGATCCATGGGTCATATTTGATGTGTACGAGTCAACCCCACATCAATCTGAGGCCCGGTGTGGCCAACACTACTCAAAGTGTCTCTCTTTTGTTTCAAAAGGAAATCATTTTAAGTTAAAACAACAGCTGACATAAATAAAACCAACCAAACTGATTCGGATTTCGTTAAAACGTTAGGAAAATTATCCATGGGACATTTATGACATGTACGAGTCAACCCCACATAAATTTGAGGCACCGTGTGGCCGGTAGCACCCTAAATGTGTCTCTTTTATTTAAAATGTACAGGATTTTAAGAGAAAATAACAACTGACATACGGAAAACCAACCAAACGAATTAATAATGTGTTTATGATGTAGGAAAATGATCC
Organism: Viscum album; assembly: GCA_963277665.1. Lineage (NCBI taxonomy): Eukaryota > Viridiplantae > Streptophyta > Magnoliopsida > Santalales > Viscaceae > Viscum > Viscum album. Next base: position 715,071 of record CAUJRU010000406.1, on the reverse strand, counting down.
ATGGGTCATATGTGACATGTATGAGTCAACCTTGCCTCAATACGGGGCCCTTTGTGGCCGGCACCACTCAAAGTGTCTCTCTTTTGTTTCAAAAGGACATCATTTTAAGTGAAAACAGCAACTGACATATGGAAAACCGACCAAATGCATTCGGAATATATTTAAACCTTATTAAAACTATCCATGGGACATTTTTGACATGTAAGAGTCGACCCCACATCAATCCAAGGCACGGTGTGGCTGGTAGCACCCTAGCTGTGTCACTTTTGTTTAAAATGGACGGGATTTTAAGGGAAAAGAACAACTGACATATGGAAAACTGAACAAATGAATTCGGAATGTGTGGATGCTCTAGGAAAACTATACATGGGTCATATTTGACATCTATGAGTCAACTTTGCATCAATCTGAGGCCCGGTGTTGCTAACACCACTCAAAGTGTCTCTCTTTTGTTTCAAAAGGATGTCATTTTAAGTGAAAACAATAGCTGACATATGGAAAACCAACTACATGCATTCAGATTCTGTTGAAACTTTAGGAAAATGATGCATGGGTCATTTTTGATGTGTTCGAGTCAACCCCGCCTCAATCTGAGGCATGGTGTGGCCGAAACCACTTAAAGTGTCTCTCTTTTGTTTAAAATGGACATCATTTTAAGTGAAAACAAAAACTGACATACGGAAAACTGACCAAAAACATTCGTATTCTATTGAAACATTAGGAAAACTATCCATGGCTCATTTCTGACATGTCCGAGTCAACCCTGGCTCAATCCGAGGGGCGGTGTTGCCGGCACCACTCAAAGTTTCTCCCTTTTGTTTAAAATGGACATCAAATTATGTGAAACCAACAACTGACATACAAAAAACTAACCAAATGCATTTGGATTCTGTTGAAACTTTTGTACAACGATCCATGAGTCATATGTGATGTGTATGAGTAAACACTGACTATATCTGAGGCACGGTGTGGCTGGCACAACTCGATGTTTCTCAGTTTTATTTGAAATGGACAACATTTTAAGTGAAAAGAGCAGCTGGCATACGGAAAACTGACCAAACGCATTCGGATTCTATTGAAACTTTAAGACAATGATCCATGGGTCAGGTGTGACATGTAAGAGTCAATCCCGACTCAATCTGAGGCATGGTGTTTCCAGAACCACTCAAAGTGTCTCTCTTTTGTGACTGACCAAACGCTTTCGGAATATGTTGATACTTTAGGATAATGTTTCATGGGTCATATGTGACGTGTACGAGTCAACCCCGCCTTAATACGAGACACATTGTGTCCAGTATCACACCATGTGTAAGTCTAATGTTTAAAATGCACATCATTTTTAGTAAAAATCACTTGTATGTATTATTAATTGTATATAACACATATAATTACTTATTCATTTTTTATGTATTTTATTGATAATTGATAATTAAATTATGTATGTATTCAATTATGAATTGAATTCCAGATTTGAAATATAATTTTCATCTAAGTTTTAAATAGAATTCTAAATAAATTATGTATGTTTATAATTACGTTATGAATTATGATTTAATTCTAGATGTGTATAGTTCCAGGGTGCAATGTTAAATGTGTATGCATTATATGTTAAATAATTTGAAAGGAGATGGAATGGAGAATTATATCACAATGGACAAAATTAAAGTATGCAGGAATGGGATTGCAGACCATGCTATGCAAATTGCAGACTGCTGTGCAATTTGCACAGCATAGCCTATGCCAACAGTTTCAAACCGTTGGAATATATTTTGTAGGATGATTTTACCAACAATTCTATGAGAACCGTTGGAAAAAACCCTTTTCCAATGGTTTAAGAACTATTGGAATAGGTTCCTAAAAGAGGTTTTACCAATGGTTTGGTTGAACAGTAGGCAAAAATTATACCAATGGTTTAACAAAACCGTTGGTATAGATTACTGTAACTAACCTATCCAAATGGCTCTACATAAACCATTGGGAAATTTTTTTCCCAATGGCTTACTTCCCTACGGTTGGCAGAAAAGTTGGTATAAGATATACCAATGATTCTGCAGCCTATCCCAACGGTTCTAAACCGTTGGGAAATATACTATTTCCAGTAGTGTTAGTTTATTTTGGTGATTCTTCGATCGTAAATATCTCATTTTGTTTCATAAATTAATAACATGTGTGAAAAATGATTCCAGAACCTTATAAAAGTTACAATACGTAAATTATAATCTTTTTAAACCATAAAAATGGTTTCAAAACCAGTCTTTAAGGGATTAAAAGAATTTGAAATCCCATCATTCATGATGTCGATATATCGACACATCACAGATGGTGTTTAAAATACTTGAATAAGTGGGATAGGAGAAGAAGATTGATGGGGAATTTTAAATGAAAATGAGAACATCCATAATATACATGATTCTAGAGATTTAATGCCTCTTGGATAAGAGTAGGAGAATAAAGAAAACGAGAGGAACTCAAAATAAAAGAAAAATTGGGAAATTTCTCACGAAAATTCGGTATCCTAATGACGTCACCTAAAATTTCATAAAATATTTTGATGAGAGGAAAGGGGTATCTCATAATTCTTAAATAATATTGGTAGTAAGGGGGATATTGAATGGAATATCCCAACATAATACAAAGGGAACGAAAAATCATAACATAAATTGAAATAAAAGAAAGAAAACAAAGAGGATGTTTACCTCTTGATCTCTTCTCCTTGAGATCCTTCTTAAGGCCTTTGTTTTTGGCCTTTTGGTGAGACTGGAAGCCCTAACACATGGGGAAGAATATTTGGGAGGTAATTTGGCAGAAATTAGATAATTCTCAAGGCTTGAGAGGTGTGGGAGGAAGAGGGTAATGAGGGTGGTATTTATAGTGGAGTAGGGGAGGTATTTTACATTATTTTAATCATTATTATAATATATTTCTCAGGAAAATGAATAGTCTTAATTCATGTGATCGAAAATAGTAATAATGGAATGTGATTTCGAAAGAAGTGGCCTTACCTAACTTATGATGTCATAAATAGTTTATTTTCTTAATAATTTGAATATACGGTATTTTACCATATTTCACTATTCATTGAAAATTCCTTAATTTCATAAAAATCCCATAAAAAATTTCCCTAACTAATTTTTTTGTGTAGAATTCAAAAATGAACTCAATTTTTTGAAATTAATTTTCTAATATTATTAATTTAATTTTTAAATATTATCAAACTTAATTCAAAAATTAATAATTTTAATTCTATAACTACTTTTATATCACATGGAAAAATTAACCAAGATGTCATAATCTTAAATCCTTAAAATGTTAATACTATTTATAATTCAATAGGATCATGTTACTATTCATAAGGGTATGTTACTATTCTCTAAAAAACAAGTTGGTTCAATTATACTCCATATATCTTACTGAACACAATTGTAGATGACATTTTTTGAAATTCAAAACATAGAAGCAGAAATATTATGTTTAAAGGCTAGTTATAATTATAAACATAAAACAAACATTCATGAATTTCGATTTATTTTTAGAATACCTTGGGGTGTTACATTATCCCCACCTTCTGGAAATTGCATCCTCACAGTTTTATTTTCTTATTAAATTTTGTAGGGCTCCTTTCCCTCATAGCATTTTTAGACTCCCTTCTTACTTCTTCTACCATGTGGTTTTCAAAAAAAACATTTACCTAGTGGATTACCTTATTCTACAATACCTATTCCCTTTGACCAAAAATCTGAGCTGGTTTCTCTTCATAAGAAAGGTTCTCTTCCAACTGAATTGCTTTTTGGCTCAAGACATGTGATGAATCTGGAACATACTTCCTCAATATGAAAACATAAAAAAAATTATGTACCTATGACAAACTTAGATACAAATCTACTCAGTATAAAACTGGTCCAAATTTCTCCAGGATTTTAAAAGGGACGATGAACCATGAACTTAACATCCCTTTCGTACTGAAATGCATCACACTTTTCCAAGTAGAGATTTTAAAGAAAACATGGTCACCTACCTCGAAAGAGAAGTCTTTGCTTTGGTTATCTGCATAAATTTTCTATCTGCTCTGAGCTATCGTCAACGACTGCCAGATCATCTTCACTTTCTTAGCCACCTCCTCTACTAATTCTGGCCCCATCAACATTCTTTCACCGACTTCATCCCAAAATTATGGAGTCTGACACATCTTCCCATACAATTTTTCAAAAGGTGTCATCTGTATACAGGAATGAAAACTATTATTATAAGGAAACTCAACTAAAGAAAGATGTTGGTCCCAACATCCCTGGTAGTCCATTGAACAATCTAAAAGCATATCCTCCAATGTTTGAATCATTTGTTCTAACTACCCATATGATTGAGTATGAACAACTGTACTGAAATATAATTTTATGCCAAATGACATCTGAAGACCCTTCCAAAAGATAGAAGTGAACATGGGATCTCAGTTAGATACAATGGAAAGAGGAACTCTATGTAACCTGACAATATCCTTAAGGTACAATCGAGATAGCTGATACAAAGGCATTGAATCTCGAATAGAAAGAAAATGTGCAGATTTTGTCAGCCGATCAACATTAACCTAAATCACATTGTTACCTTGAGAAGTCTTTGGTAGTCCCACCATAAATTCCATGGATACAATCTCCTATTTCCACTCTGGAACTATCAATGGTTGAAGTATCCCCTTTTGTAACTGCTACTAGGCTTTAACCAGTTGATATGTCAAGAATTTCACAGTAAAATAAGAAATATCACTTTTCATTACATCCCACCAATAATACTCTCGAAGGTCTCTATACATATTAGCACTGCCTGGATGTACTGAAAATGGAGAACTATGAGTTTCACACAACAAGTCTTTCTTCAACTGAGAATCACAAGGAACCCACAACCTTTTCCGAAATATTAAAACAAAATCTTTATCAAGGTTAAATTATAGAAACTTACCAATTTTAACCAATTCTACCTTTTTCTGTAGCTCATGGTCTTCCGTATATGCTTGCTTAATTCTGTATGATAACGATGACTGCACTAAAACCGGAGAAAAAACCGAGTTATTTCCTGCACTAAAAACTTCTAAGACAAAATTAATCAAATCATTAATCAAGGGATCATGTTACAAATGTAACATGGTTAATGATGCTTGATTTTTTCTACTCAAGGCATCCACCACTTTGCTTTCTTTTCTTGGATAACAATTGATCATGCAATCATAATCCTTTATCCATTAAATCCATCTTCTCTGCATCATGTTTAATTCCTTCAGAGTTAATATATACTTTAGACTTTTATGGTCAGTAAATATTTGACATTTGGCTCTGTACAAATGATGCCTCCAAATTTTCAATGCAAAAACCATAGCATCCAATTCCGAATCATGTGTGGGATAATTTAACTCATGAGGTTTAAGTTTTCTTGAATAACAAGAAATTACCTAATCCTTCTACATCAAAACACAACCAAGTCCCTTCCAAGAAGAATCACTTTAGATGAAAAACTCACCATTTCGAAAAGGCAATACCAAAACTGGAGCATTAACCAATCTCTTATTTAGTTCCCGAAAAAACAAACATCACATTTTACTATCCAAATAAATTTAACACCTTTTTGTGTTAACATGGTTAGCGGGATAGATAACAGTGAAACGTTTTTAATAAGCCGTTGGTAAAAACCTACTAATCCAAGAAATCTATGAATATCTGTAACATTTTTAGGTCTTGTCCATTCATCAACGAATCTTTTCTGGCGGGATTAGTTGTTATTCAATCGATATGTACAATGTTTCCAAGAAAATAAATCTGTTGCAACCAAAAATTACATTTGATGAATTTTCTATATATATTTTTTCCTTTAATGTTTTCAAAACAACACATAGATGTTTTTAATGCTTCTCTTTATTTTCAAAAAATACCTGAATGTAATCAATAAACACTACCAAAAACTTATCCAAGAACTCATGAAATATTCTATTTATAAGATTCATGAATACAATAGGTGCATTAGTTAACCCAAATGGCATAACCAAAAATTATTAATGCCCATATCTAGTATGAAATTATGTTTTTGGGATGTAATTATCCTTCACCATCATCTAATGGTATCCAAATCTCATGTAAATCTTGGAAAAGTACTGAGCTCCCTGGAGCTAATCAAACAAGTCATTGATATGAGGAAAAGGATAATTGTTTTTAAAATTGATGTTATTCAAAGCACTATAATCAATGCAAAGTCTAATGGAACCATATTTCTTTTTAATGAACAAAATAAAATCACCATATAGTGATGTTCTAGGACTAATGAAGCCTTTATCAAGAAAATCCGACAACTAATTTTTCAATTCAAGAAGTTCTATTTGAGACAAACAATATGAGGGTTTTGAAATTGTATTAGCATCTAGAACTAAGTCAATTAAAAATTTGACTTCTTGATCAGGTGTGACACTGAGTAACTCATTAAGAAAAACATGAAGGAATTTATTTACTACTGGAAGATCATCACTATGAACAGTTCCCTTATTTTCAAAAATATGTGCAAGATAACATTCATTTCTATCTTTAAATAGTTTCTCAGCTTCCTGATATGTTATCAATTGTATAGGTTAATTATTGTATAAAAATGAAGAATCTTTCTGAAAAACAACTTATTTAGCTCTACATTCAATCTTAGAATGATAAATAGAAATCCAATCCATTCCTAGAATAACATCAAACTCGACTAAGGGTAAAACAACAAGGTTTGAAGGTAAAGTCTTTCCACAGACCAAAATTGAATGATTCTTATAATTCCTCTTTGCTATAATATTTTCCCCCTTTTGTTTTAACAACTAGTTTCAGTCTCATTTGTTGTGGTGATATTTACAATTTACTAAAATATTTCTTAGAGATGAGGGAATTTGTAGACCCTGTATCAAACAAAACTTTAGAAAAAGATGAGTAAACAAAAAAAGTACCTGATACAACTTCATTGGATGGCTCGACATCTGCTAACGTAGTCTCAAAGAATCTCACTACACCTTTCTGCTTATAGTCTGGCTTCTTTGCATCATTTGGATCTCTCTTTGGCCAAGCATTTGCATAATAACCCATCTCGATGCATTTAAAAAAATTAACATTTTTCTTATCATGATTAGTCTAAGGATAATTTTCATTACAATCTCAGGCCAAATTTCCAAACATACCACATCGAAAACACTTCCCAGTTTTTCTAAGACATTCCCTAGGGTGCTTCTTGCCATAGTTTTCAGAAACTGAAAATTGGATTTTCTTACCATCATATTTCATTGGTTTATTCTTACCCATAACTTTTCATATGGTCCTATTTTTCTATTTGTTGTAAAAGTTCACTTGATCGTCAGAAAACTCCATCTCTACCCTCTCAACACATTGGACAAGTTTCTCATAGTTTTTGAATTCACGGGAGGCCAACACCCTTTGATACCTTGGATTCAGTCCTGAGTAAATGCTGTTGATTTTTCTATCAAGATCTTGAATAATATTTGGAGCATACCTCACCATTTGGGTGAAGTTTTCCTCACACACAGCCACTAAATATTCCTTATTTTTATGAATTTTAAGGAATTTCTTCTCCATCATAAGTCACACAACCTTAAGAAAATATTTTTCAAGGAAAGGACTTTTAAATTCATCCCACTCTAAAGCATCAATATCCTCTCTATCCCTAATATTATTTACCATTGACCACCACTTATCAACTTAAACTTCAAAATGATAAATGGAAATACATACCTTTTGATTATCCGAACAACCCATTAAATCAAATATATTTTCAAGTGATTTAATCAATCCTTCTTCCACTACTAGGTCAGAAGATCCATTGAAAGAAGGACGGTGTTGTCCGATAAAATTTTATACTATCATCATGTTCTGTTGTGGTGCCTCTGGTTTTTCCCTTTCATGGATGACATCACCATTTATTTCCTGTGTTAGCTGAGCCATTACTATCACAAACTGCTCCATTCCAATCCCTATCATTCTAGGCTGCAGATTCTAAAGGATGTCATTATGTCGATGTCTCTCCTCTTCAGCTTCCCTATTTCTTTTGTAGACAACCATTCTAAACAAAAATATCTTATTCTAAGAATCATGTTAATATTTTAATTCTATAACATTTAAAATTAACCATATAGTAAAAAAACATTTATGGTATTATATTAACATCACCCTAACCCCTAAAGTTATCTAAACCATCCTATGATACCAACTACAAGGACCTGACCTTAATACATTACATAATCTTGAATTTAGTCAAGAAATAACTTCGTCTCACAGTGTGGATCTTTCCAAGTTTATATCATTAGAGAATTAGGACATAATGTTAGGTTCTAGGGCCCGCAGCGGATGCCAGTGGGCCAGGGATTTTAAAATTTTCATCAGTGGGAATATGGAACTTCTCGTCACTGACGATACGATCCCTGGGAAGTTCTAAGGATCCCACATAAATCATAATAAGCACAAAACTAAAATGAAAACATACCTGTTTCAAATCTGAAGCTGTGGTGAATTGCAACTAGTCAACAGCGATCATCACTTGAAAGATCCAAATCAGGATCCCTCTAGATCATCCACACACACTCCAAAAATCCACTAGAACATTGATCATCGAATTCCAGGTGCTAGTGCGGAGATCTGATGATGCTTTCGATGTCCCGATGATCACTGCATCGAGAAGCCTTCGACGCATGAAAGATCCTGATATGAGCTTCCTGGATCAAGAACTTATCTCTCTAGAGAGAGGTAGGAGAGAGTGGCTCTCAACATTAATTCCATGAATGAATGAATAGTGATTATCACACCAAGGGACAGAGCCTCCTCTCTTATTTATAGTGTAATTACAAAATACCCGATTGGGTTCCCTAGCCCCCGTTTATTTCAATGTCCACTAAATAAATAATTTTGTCAAACTAAACTATGCCAATATTATTTATTATTTTATCACATAATTATAATATATATAAAATATATTACGTGATAAAATCTGATCCATTTAACTCAACTCGTTTTCCCATTTAATATTAAACTAACCTTGAAAATTAAAATAATATTTATTCAATAAATATTTTTCTTTTATTGACTAAACTTGTAAATACACTAAATAAATTCAATCCCAATTATTCCTAACTTGAATTATAATTAATTTATTTAATTCATCAGTGATTGATAACATGGACAACGCTCAGAACCCATAGCAGGGCCCATTATGTCCCTATACCTTTTCAACTAAATAGGGAGGATTCTTGAATACGCTATTGTGTGTGACCCTCTAGGCCCTTACCTCGATAACAGTGAGTAAAATCCATAGACCAAGAGCGGAGTCTAGCAACCCATCATGGCCCCTAATGAGATAAGGATAGTCATTGAAATTACTACCATATTACGAACATAGATTGTGTATTATAATCTCTTTGTCATTAAATATCTCATAAAGTAGGATGTATTCTTGTGTCCTCGTCCTTATCTTGCTTTATTATTTATTGATCTATCCAGATGGATTTGCCTTTCTACCGCTTTGTCCAAAGAATTATGAAGGCATCACCATCTTAATCAACCAGGCCCGAGATATACAACTTCCTAAACATGGAAGCGAAAAATCCTTTCTTGACCATTCTGTCAATGTCATACCACCAATGAAAAACCCAACACAAACTACCTCACCACGACTTCATTTCCATGGATTTCGTCTTTCATCGAAGTACATAATCAAATAGTACACATTGTTAATGGTATCAAGTCAGGAGACCAATACACATGTCTTATGATAGGAATAACCAATGGCACCCAAAAACATGTGGTGTTTCTATTGGTGGGTCTGTCATCATGATCTCACAACAAGAGGTCACCAAGTGAAAACTTCATGATAAGAAGTCTCAATGATTATGATCCCCCGACACCTGATAGTCTTACATATAGTGTGTCCAGTAAGTAAGATGTATCTAGACTATAGAACATATATTTAAGATTAATTTCATAGTATCTCATGTTTTCTATTATTTCCTTGGATCTACTATAACCTATCAACATGACAATTAACCTTTGTACATTTCCATTATAATAGTGGACACAAAAAAGTCTACACTATAATGGTAGGATAACATCATGCATATCTAAATGTACACATGATATGGTAATCAAAAGTACTTCATAGTTGGGTCTAGGGAACCCACTATTTCAACACTCCCACTTGCACTAGAGACAACTTGCTAACCAAACTTTTTAGCTACTCACATGATAAAATCAAGCTTCTTCTGAGTAGTGGCTTTAACTTCTGGGCCTACCACATTTTTTCCACATGTCATATCTGTTGTATGTGACATCATCTCCTTGAGTAAAACTTCTCAAGATAAGGTATCCCCGAGTATATAACTTTTCATTGTCATAACATGACAACTTGGCTAGTAATAGTCGCATAATACACATTATGATAATACTATTCTCACTAGGTGTGATTCCAAGAACTGGAACAAATCGTTTCATTTAACTACTTCTTGGCTACCTTAGAAGCTGCAACGTACCCGGTATTTGTAGATATGGTTACCACTAGCTTTTATGAGCTTGAATCACTCATCACCTTTTCTTAATTATGATACTAGATCAAATTGATCTAAGGATTACTAGTTTGCATACCATAAAATACTAGTGTACCTTCTTCCCTGTATACCATGTTCATATCATTTGTACTTTCTGAAGTGAAAGATGATAGTTCTGACAACATTAACTTGCAATTCTCCTAGAAACAATTGATATTTGCCAACAATAAAGTGTATCCTAAAAATATAAATTATTTTACATAACATGTCATATGTGATTGATCCATCACTGAAGCGTATGGTATCAATTCACAACATTAATCTCTTCTCATGCTCCGAAAATGTTAACCTAGAGAGACTAATCCATGTGACATTGGCAACAATTCTGAACTTTAATTGTTCCAACTTTTATTTTTCAATAAAATGTCACTATATGTATGATTGACTAAGTCCAAGTAACCATTAGATCTACCTCAGTAGATCCTATTCCCTAGAACATAGGTTTCTACTTTAAGTCAATCATTGGAGAATTACTTTTAATCTGATCTTATCTAACTATAAGACCATGATCTTTTTTCTGTATGTTGTAAAACATGTTTCACTTAGAAAACATTGGACCTCCCACTAACCTTTGGTAGAAATAAGACAAAAATTTATTTGAAATGTAATTTATAAGATCATGTTTCTTACTTTAATCAAGAATAGTATTTCAATAACTTGCAACCCTTATTGGCATCATTTGATGTCATCATCTTTTTCTAGTTGCGTCGTATAGACACATTCCATAAAAGATGATATTGACATCCAATGACCAATAAAATGATCTTAAAATTTTATCTATGATAAGTAAAATTCTAATGGATTTAGGCATACTGACTTGGTATAACCAATAGAGCCTTATTGGTACCAGGCTTGTACCATCCATGTATCTTGTAATTTGAATACCCACCACAATATTCAATTTATAATCCCCACTAAAATTTGATACATGGAATCCATTATTGAATTTTAATTGATATTGTCAATATTAACTTTTTTCCATATACTGCTTAATTGTAGGAATTATTATTCACAATGAATAATTTATCACCGATAGTGGTGAATATAAAACCATCACCATGGTTTCATTTTTCTTACGTAGTATGTGTCTTTAGAACATGCCTATTCCACATGTACTTGTGGAACATGTTCCTATGTCAACCATTTTTTCATTTCAAGTATTGACTAAGTCCAAGTCAATTTATCTCCCACTATCTCAAATAAATATGTGCACCCTTCTACAGAAATGTAGTCTAATACTTGACTATATCTTTTCTATCTTAGGGATTTAGGTAACATCCTAGGAAATTGTTAGGAAAATTACATAGATGCATCAGGTGTTCAGAATGATGCATGTTTGTTTTTAACAAAATCTTTGCATCCTAACACATGATCTATTGAATAATGGATTTTCATGATACTATGACTCATATGATATCTATTTTTCATTTTAGTTGGCATGGTAGTTATGGGTTTACGCTGTTATTTTCAAAGCACATCATGAAATATAATGGAAGTTACTATAGGTTTTAACCTTGATATAACTTACATCATGACTTTGATGTATAAAATGTATGTTTTATAATTAATCCAAACTACATTTTGTTAATTAATGTTAACATGTAAGACTTCATAATTTATCCTCCTTAGGTACATCAATACGGTGATGTAGATAAGGTGACATGCATTTAGAAATTACTCCACGCTACATTATCATGATCGATGATTGTTTGGTCAAGATATTATTCGGCATGCCGATCCAAAGCAACTCATATCTTCTTACCAAACATATAATTCACTATTCTTTAATAACTTAATGGAATCTTATGAAGTATATTTACCTCTTCCTTTTTTTTGAATAGTTCATACTCTCTTGTTGAACTAATCCTCAGAATCTTTGTGACATACCTTTATTTATAAAGGTTTCTTCGTATAAACTAAGGATGTCAATAATACCAAAGTTGTTTAGCTATGCTGAGCCTAAATACCATACTGGGTATATACTTGATGTCCACATTTAGTTTTACTTGAAAAAGAATAATATTTTCAAAACTAGGTAGGTCTTACATTTTATATTCATCATGTATGTCCTTTGATTCAAGTAGTAGTGAACTATTTGTTGAGTATGTTACCACAAACAAAATTCATTCCAAAACATGGAATAATGTCTCATCATGTCCAAAAAAAACACTTCTGATTAATTTTTTGGTTATACTCCACAACTTGTTCAATTTGAATCAATCACTTGGAAATTAGAAGTTATGTGTTTCTCACCGCTAACATAGGAATCTTCCTTTATCAACTACTTAGAGAATGAATTTTACTTATAGTAATGTTTCTATACTCACTTGGTTACTGTATTTCAATACATATATGTGGAAATCATATTGTATTTTAATACCCAATAATTATGTGAGAAACAATACTTTATATTGATGAATATAAACTAAACGAGAAGCGAGTACTTGCATCTAGTATCTGAGTTTATTGCATTTCTAACTTCTATAAATTTATCTCAACGTGTGATGCAAATAACCTCCTGTTAAATAACCAACCACTTCTCATTGAAGGACATGATGAAGGTGAATTTGTCATATCTTTACATAGGCATTTTTCCTTGTCTTTCAATATATTTACCATAAGAACAAAAGGTGGTACTTTCTTTAATATTCCTATTACTTGGTGAATGTTATCGTAAAGGCAATAAAGTTCTTACTCTATATTGTTCGTTTGTATCCTTAAACAAAACTAGAGTAATGGGGTGTAAAAAGGTATAAGAATGGGATGACATAAAATATTGTGAACTTTCTTTCACGTTACACAATCTGAGTGCAGTCATCACATTCAAATATTGCTTCACATTATCCTTGGAAACATCTTGGAGATGAGACTACATGTAACATCTTCCATGTCTTGATGTAGCGACCGCAACTAACATCAGACGTTGATGATAGCATTATGATAGAAACATCATATGCTTGATTCATGAGTCTCATGTAAGTAGGTTTACACCCTCACTTGATAAGGTATCTTAACAGGTTGGGACACAAGAACATTTTAATTTCCATTATAGTAGTAATGTGTGTGAGAACCTATACTACTCTTTGGAAAATCGTGCTTAGTTTAGATAGTAACTTTGTTAAATATTTATCACAGTTTTTATTACGGTAATACTTTCCATTATCTACAAATATACATTAATGGATTGTAATTTTAATATTGATTACCAAATGCAACATTACTGATTATTTAATCGTTTAATGTCTCCCACTAATTTTTTGAATTCTAGGAAGCTTATGTACTAGAATCAGAATACTCTTGATTATTATAGTGACAAGGATCCACAAACCACCCACATAGTCTATATGATATGGCAACACCTCTACTCGGAGGGTCCAAGGTAGGATTTTGGCTGGCCAACCGCATTCACTACAAAAAATAGTACATTAGAGGGGGTTATTTAGAGGGGGTTATGCACAACCCCCTCTAAATTCATATTTTGTAACATTAGAGGAGGTTCTACACAACCCCATCTAATTATCGAATTTAGAAGGGGTTATGAACCACCTCAAAACTCTTTTTCGATAAAAAAATATAGAGGGATTATGTACAGCCTTCATTAATCATCAAATTTAGAGGGGTTATGGAACCCCTAAATTCTTAAATTAGAGGAGGTTTTGAACCCCCTCTAAATTTTCAAAAATTATTTTTTTAATATCTAGTTATATTTTAGTGGGGGTTCAAAACCCCCTCTAATATATTAAATTAGAGGGGTTTGAAAACCCCCTTTAATGTATTAAATCAGAGGGGGTTCAAAACCCTCCTCTAATTTCTTAAATTATAGGGGGTTCACAACCCCCTCTAATATCATTAATTTATAAGGGTTTTAAAAACCCCTTCTAATGTCTTTAATTTAGTGGGGGTTCAAAACCCCTTCTAATTTAAGAGATTAAAGGGGTTTTGAACCCCCATTGTTTAAAAAAAAGAAACTAACATAATATATATATATATAATTAAATCACAATATTTAAATGTATTTAAATACATTATATGAACATATTATATAAAATATTTATATGATCGTATTTAATTTTATTTATATGTATACATAAAAATCATTGTATAATATTATGTAAATTAATATATACTTATTTTTATAAATTTTATTTTATATAATATGAATTATTTATAATATTAAATCATAAACATATTATATAATTATATACATAAATATAATTTATCTAAAAAATATATCATATAAAAACCCATGCTTGTAGTTTTTATAAATTATATTATAATAATAAAATATATATTTTTATATAATAGGTTTATGACATTATATTATATATAATTAATATTATATGAAATAGAATTTATACAAATAAATTTATATTATTTTATATTTATTGAAATAATAATATATATTATTGTACATAATAATAAATATATGTATTTAAAATACATTATATAAATATTTTCATAAATTTTATTTCATATAATATTAATTATATAAAATATAAAATTGTATTTTATATAATATTAAGTATATTTTTCTATAAATTGGATATTATATAATATACATATTAATTATATATAATATAATACTAATTATATATAATATAATAGTAATTATATATAATATAATAATAATTATATATAATATAATAATAATTATATATAATATAATATTAATTAAATATAATATTTATATTTGTATAAATTTTATTTCGTATAAAAATAATAATAATTTACTACTTTTATATAATATTATAAAATTTATACAAATAAATATCCTTATTAATATATATAATGATAAATATATGTATTCAAAGACATTATATAAATATATTTTTAAAGACCTTATATAAATATATTAGGTATATACTTGTATATATATATATTCATTAAATATATATATATATATATATATAATATAAATATGTATTTAAGTTTATAAATAATTTACATGAATATATAATACAAATGTATTTAATATAATATATATTTGATATAAATCATAAAATAAATGTATTGAATTTATAAAACCAACATATAATTTTTATAGAATAAAAAATAGAAATAATAAGAATAATAATAATTAATAATATTGTTGCTATAACATACACACACATGTCAATATATACATATATAATTGTGTAAAATATTTAGGTGATATATAAATATATAATATAGAATATATATAATTGCATATACAAATAAATATAGTAAATAATATATATTTTATTTTTTAAATGTTTGCAAATATATTATGCTAATGATATTTATTATAATAAAAATTTAAATATATATAAATAAAATATTGTGTATTTTATATTTCAAAATATAGTTTGCCTCAGTGGTTCTCTGGTGGATGTCCGGAGGTATCTGTTTTGGGCGGTGCGAGGTTCAAATCCTATGGTTCTTATTTTTCAGTGGGCATGGGAATATTTAGAGTCTATGGTAGTGGGGAAGCGCGGGGGAACTGGAGGGGGATTGGGCCTTCAGGTGGAACTAGAGGGGGTCTTGCGGCAGCCTTCGGGTGGAACCGAAGGCGGATTGGGGCGGCCTTCGGGTGGTGGGAACAGGAAGAAGGCTGAGGGAACCAGAGGCGCTGGGTACATGGGGAAATGGGAGGGGAGTAACCGAAGGAGGGCTTGGGGGGACGAGAAATGGGAAGGAGGGCTTGGGGGAACGTGGGAATTGGGAAGGAGGGCTTGGGGGAATGCGGGAAATGGGAAGGAGGGCTTGGGGAAACGTGAGTGAGGGAATCGAGGGCTTGGAGAAATTGGATGGAGGAACTGGGGGTCTTGGGGCAGCCTTCAGGTGGAACCGGAGGGGGATTGGGGTGGCCTTCGGGTGTGGTAATGGATAGAAGGCAGAGGAAACCAGAGGTGTTGGGTGCTTGGGGAAATGGGAAGGGAGTAATCGAGGGAGGGCTTGGGGGAACGAGAAATGGGAAGAGGAGGGCTTGGGGAAACATGAGTGAGGGAACCAAGGACTTTGGGGAAATGGGATGGAGGTGCTGGGGGTGAGGGAACGTGGTCATAAAAAAAATTGAAAAACTTTAGGGATGATTTTCGTAACCGCCCCTAATTTAATCCCCTTATTAGGGGCGGTTTTATTAGCCTATGACTTTTTTTTCAACATTTTAGGGTATTTAAACCCCTCCTACTGTAACCGCCGCTAAAGTCAGCATGACTTTAACAGCGCTTAGTCAAAACCGCCTCAAATGTGTCTAGAAATTTTAACTTCATTAAGATATTTAAAATTAATTATATGTTTTTTACATTTCAAACAAGAATCAAAAGTATTTGTTTTACTAATTTTCAATTTGGGTAGTTTTCACATGTTATTTCTTCGAAAGTATGTGCAATAGTCCAAATTTCACATGTTTAAGAATTTGATTCTATAAGATATAAAACGTTTCTATAGCATCAAGACTCTTGAAATTATGGTTAGTTAATTTATCAAAATCAACAAAATATTAATTAGGTAAAAAATACTTTTGGTACCCATCCTATTTTTGGTACAATCAGATTAATATAACAATTCTTTCATAGACACATTGATTTTAAACAAGTATTCAGGGATAATTTAGAAGTTAAATTCCTTAAAATAAAAGTCTTAGTATGATAAAGATATTGAGGAAACCTTAATGAACACTCATTATCATAATTCCCTTCCATACAACCTTTAAAACATGTAACATTTGATATACTTCCTTTACAACTTTTAACAAAATATGTTTGAATATATAGAAATTTTAATATTAAAGCCAAAACTAGTTTTATCTTTATTTTACTTCACCTTGACCATCACATTGTCATATTTTTCTTTACCTTAAAGAAATATATTGTTTCTTTAAATGTTAATCTTCTTTTTGATCCTATCATTCTTCATTTGAATATAATCAAAATTATCAAAAAAAAATTATTTTTTAACATAAATAAAAATTTATCAATTTTTCAAATTATTCTTTAAAACTATTATTTTACTTTAGAATAATATAAATTTCATTAGATTGAAGTTCTTTTGAACACGTAACTGAGTTTATTAAATACTCACTTTCATTATAGTCTTTCTTATTTTCCTTGATGATCTTCTTATTTTATTCTTTTAGATTCTTATATAATTCAATAACCTCTAAAGAATCATTTTTATGTTTCTCTTTATCATAATATATATCATCAATTCTATAACCATTAGAATCCAAATCAAAACTATAACTTGAATAATAATCATTACTAATCTCATTTATAATTTTCACTATCAAACATAGGTTATCCGACACTTTTTATATTCCAGATTCATCACTGGAATCTGATTTGTCTGTTTATATCCATCTTGAATATACATGTCAATCCTTTTTTTATTTATTATTTTTTATGTCATGTTTTAATTCTAGAAAATATTTATTTGATGTGTTTCATTATCCTACATTTATAATAGGTTAGTTCTAAAACACCATTATACTTACATGTGGTTCCTTTCTTTCCTTTTCATCCATCCTTGTGATATTTTATTTTATATTTCTTGAACTTTGTGTTTTTATTAATAAGATTATAAATAACTTTAATTATATTTACAATTTATCATTTTTCACTTTCTTATGAGTCAGATTCAAAATATTTTGAAGTAACATTTATATGTGATTTAAAATCAATACCTTTCTTCTTTGAAGTTACTTCTTCCACTATATTCATTAACCATGGTTCATATTGATAAAGTGATAAGATGGGTTCATAAAATGTGTATTAGGATGTCATTAATATCAATATTTTTTGTATTCCATTTCATGGGTAGATATATTATGAATATTTTAAAAATTAAAAGATTATAAAAAGTTTCACCAAGGGAATTCATTCAATTCAAAATTGTTGTGAATTGATGGAACATTTTATTGATTATTTCATCTTCACTCATCATGAAATCTTCATACTCCTCTTGATGTATTCAATTTTTGGTTCTATTAATATTATCAAATCCATGGTGAGTAACTTCTATAATTTTCCGTATCTCATGAGTTTTCTTACATACAAAAACATGACTAAACTCACTTCTTTTAATAACATGATATAAAATATTTATTGCTTTGTAATTTAGAAAATAATTAGCTGTATTGTTTCTTATAACTGTATCTAGGTTAGATTATTGTAGTTTTTATGGTTTTACCTTGATCTCCAAGTGTTATATGCTTAACTACTTGAGGTATGCCACTATTCTGGATTACAAGAAGCCATAGCCATTTCCATCAAAGTCAGGTGGCTTCTGAGGAATCCATGCATCATTTATGTTCATTCCTTTATTATTATTGATATTATTTTTTAGATGGTGAGGTCTAGGATAATCATGATAGAACAATAAAAAAACAATATACTTTATATCCAAGAGGTGTATTTTCTTGATATAATCTGTTTAATATCAATAAAAGAAATATCATCGATAATATATCCATTACAATTTCCAAACTCTGATACAAATTTTTAGGTTTCATAAAAAAGAATAACAAATATAAACTATCCTTAAGGAGTTCCACCCTTTGATACAAATTATTATGTCCGAGATGGTGATGAAACATGGTTGAGAGTGGGGGGGGGGGTGAATAGTCCAAATTTAAATTTTAAAGAGGTGTATTAATTATATAAATTAATTATCAAAGTTAATTAATAATCATAGATACCAGCATAAAATAAAATATTGAACACTGGGAATTTTTAGAGTGGTTTGGTCCAAATTTCTCATAGTCTACTATTATACCCCTATACTCTGTTAGAGATACAGTGTTCACTACACTAATTTTTAAATGAGAAACATAACCTGATTACTACCTAATTTTTCTATTGGAATTATAACTATGGTTCCTGACTTTTGTAGGGGATTCATAGCCCAAATATAATAATTAATCCAGACTATAAGAGTAAAAACCCAAATGGTGCTAACATTATAATCCGAGAGTAAAAAATGAAGAAGGAGAATGATTTTGTATGAAAAAACATATACATAATGTGATATCATTTATGAGAAAAATTAATTAGTGTTTGATACATAAGAAACCATGGTAAAATAGATAGATAAAAAAATAATCACATGTAATAGTTATTGAGTATTGTATAATCTCATCGTATCAAGGATGTAGAAGTCAAATTAGTTTGGGTACAGTTCTAGAGATATCATCTAATAGATGGAATAATGATTTCACAGTGATTCAAAAAATTACATAGTACTTAAAAAATATGAAAATTTCAATTTGATTCAGAGTGTAATAAAAAAATGGAATCAGTATTTTTATGTGTAGAAATCTCTCTTCCAATTTATTCTTGAACTTCCTTAAATAAGGTAAATACTCAATAAAACTGATCCAAAGGTAATATAATTCAAGTTCAAAATAATAGATATAGAAATATCTGAGAGAGAGAGGGAGGAAGATATCTTTAGTATAAAATTAACTCCCAAATCATATCCAATATAGAAAACCATAATGAGAAACTCAAAAAAATTTGAAATCATCATTAAAATATAAAAAAACTAAATAAAAATAGGACAAATAGAATCCCTTGATAATAAACAATAGCTCCTATTTAAAATTAATTTTTTTTAAAAATTTGTAGCAAAAATGAATATAGATACAAATAATTTCAAAAAGTAAATAATACTAGATTAAAAAAAAGTTTTTTAACATAAAATATTAATTAATAAACATTAAAAATAAATAAAAGAACTCAAAAAAATAAATTTATTCATTTTTAGTTTCATGCTGAATGTTTATGTGTAAATGAAGAACAAAATCAATATTCATATAAATGTGTCTAAAATAGTTTTAAAACATTAAAAAAAAGTTATATATAATTAATATTAATTTATTGAATCATAAGGATAATTATAATATTTGAAACCAATAAAATAAATTGAAAAAACCATGAAAATTTTGAAATAGAGAAATTTGGAAAAGATATATTTTCATACCTACATATGGGTAGAATGAAATTTTAACATATTGAATAAGATAAAACATAATTTCATACCATGTGTAAATGTAAAAATTAGTTTATATTAAATGTTTAAATATAATAAGAATGTTATATGAGTTTTGTATGGGTAGAACAAGTTTTATATACTTTGTGTAAGGGTAACCATGCACTCAATAAGGGTAAACACATTTTGTAAATACTGCATAAGGGTAAGGAAAGATTATATATATGGGTAATCTAAAAATTCCATATACTACATAAAGGTAAACTAGAGTTGTGTAAAGATAAACTATATAATATAAGTGTTTTATAAGTGCATATCCAATGTCATGTCAAGGTTAGGAACAAATCATAAAATATGTCTAATGTTAAGTAAAATTTAATTCATGATTTCTAAGGGAAATAAAACAAAATATAGAGCCCACATAAAGGAAAAACATAACTCTTGTAAGGGTAAAACACATAGTCAAAGACAATAATAAAGGTAAGTGAAATACTTAGAAATTATAAAAACTAAAAAACTAT
Organism: Viscum album; assembly: GCA_963277665.1. Lineage (NCBI taxonomy): Eukaryota > Viridiplantae > Streptophyta > Magnoliopsida > Santalales > Viscaceae > Viscum > Viscum album. The sequence continues at coordinate 693,993 of CAUJRU010000406.1, read as the reverse complement.
CTTATATAAAATAATTAAAAAAATAAATAATAATAATAATATAAAAAAAATAAAAAATAAAATAGTTATTAATAATTTACTTTAAAGACTAATTAAAAAATAAATAATAATTCTTATAAAGCATGAAAATATAATTGAGGGAAACATAATATAATAATTACCTGAAAAATAATAAAAACATTATGATAAATTTTTAATATAAAAAAAATAAAATATAAATAACACATATATATTCCAAAATTTGAAAAACAATCTCTCTAACTCTAACATATTCATCCACTTTCAAGATAGGCAATTCTTCACAAATTCCACCCATCCAATTTTTAAACAAGTTTTAATTGAGATATTATAATTACTATAGGACAAGTACCTTCTTGATAGATGAATGAAACACTCATATTGATGAAGAAGCAGATACATGGTATGTATTTTTATTAAATTTTTTAGGAGTGTTTGTTGAATTCATCCACATAAATGTCAGAAAAATAAAAAATGAAGGAATAATAAGATATGGGAATGTCCTTACCCACAAAAGAAATATAACTGAGACTCCAGGATCGCATGATCCTCTAAATGACTCATGATCTTGTGACCATTTCAAGGTCACATGAGTACTCTTCGAACAACACATAATCTGTGATGAATCCCATGAAGCCCCCTTCAAAGAATATTCCTTCTCTCATAATGGATCTCCAGACAACCAATGGTTTCATGGTGACAGATTAATGAATGCCCCTATGTCATATGGTTTTTCATTGGAATGTCCCTGACAAACCATCCAATATTCCTCCAAAATTAAGGAAGAATTGTATCCAAATAAAGAAACCCCCAGTGATCGATAATCTGTTGTTCCATATCATTGTTTAAAAGTATAAATTTTCTTGATGATATCAGAAAAAATTTACAAGACCCCTAAACCTTTGAAAAAGTAAAATAAAGGTGATAATGGGGGAGGATGTGAGAGGTGATCAATGTCACTGAAGGACATGCAGCGTGCCCACAATATTCCACAAGACACCATGATACTTCAATGACATGTCCACCTCATCTCGTGAAAGCCCATTAGCTAGTCATAATCACCACATTGAGGTCCCCAGGTATGTCTAGTAAACTCCCCACACCCCCTTTGTCAGTCTAAGTAAAAATAGAATGTTTTTTCCATAACATGACTCATGTACCCCATATGGAACATATTAGTCACATGAGGAATGATAAAAAAATCGAGCAAATATCCTAGGCATTCCTCATGAATATGCTCCTAATCTATGACCTTATTAAAGTAAATGAAATTGGATGGAAAGGGAGGACGTGAGAGGTAATCAAAGTCCCTGAAATACATGCAACGCACCTGGGATGCAAAAAGTGTGGCCCTAAAAGACCTCTTGAAAAGATAACTAGACCTCATTAAGAAATCTAGACAGATTACCCTTGCCTTGAGAAATATCCCAAGAAAGGCATAAATCTCTCTTGAAGTTCCTTAGGCATGTCCTTAGGACAATATGAAAAGTACTTTGACATGATCGTATGATCAAACAATTCTTCATTAATAAAAAAAATCTGATAAAGGAAGCCTGAAGGGAAGAGATCTGCGATCACTGAAAATTAGGTAGTGTACTCAAAATGACCCACAATAAAGACTCACGAAACCACATGGTAAAACCACTCTTCTCCAACAGTATCATGGATTCACTCTAGATACACTGCATGAATCTGTGAACAATCGGGGTGGGGAGGCCTATAAATTCCTTATCCCAACCTCAAAGAGGGGTTGGATTTTAGGATATTGGATTTGACCAACTACTATGTGAAGGAAACTCTTGAGCGCAAAAGTACCAAACATCAAAATAGAATTATTAGTGATACTGATCATGCGATCGAACAGTCTTCCTTCATGTAATATACTAGAGAACAGTTGGACTAATCATGCAACATAAATAATGGTACTTTATGTGATCATTTAAAGATCATACAAATGGTTGTTGGCAAGGCCTGGAGAGAACATACCACACGTCTTCCAGATCACATGAGACTCAAAATAAACTGATACTAAAAATACATAATGCATTCACAATACAAGGGATAAGATCGAGATCAAAAGTGGAAGACATAGATGAAAGGCATACTCACTGTCCCTCATGAACTTCGCGAGAGTCATATAAGGACACACTAAATCACCAAGACACGTCTCCTAGACCTCATGACATTCCTTCACCATGGTTTTTGGGAAATTTTAAATCCTAAGGACATGTAAAATCTAGTCACACAGTCACCCTCGGAACACCACCTCGGTCTTGTGAAACCCTTTAGGCCTATCACCCAAGACTTGCAATGTCCTTTATATATATCTAATGAATCAAATAACATCTCCTTATCATATCAGAAAAGTATCATGATTGAATCTAGGCATGAAAACTAAGACCTCAAAACACCATCCAGGAAAGCTAGTTGAGACCTACGATGCCCTTCAAACATGGTTGGAAGGTCTCATGATGACCTCTAGGGATGTTAGCCAAGACACACGACATCCTTCGGACCATATCGAACTGACTCTTGTGACACCCCTATATGTGTCCTGATAATTCATGCGATGGCTTCCAAGACAAGATAAATAGGTCATATGGTGTCCCCTAGACAAGTCAACCAGATAATGTGACACGCCCTTTAAAAAGGAAGTGAGGTCATGTGATGGTTACCATGACAAGCTAAATGGGTCGTGCAACACCCTCTAAGAAAAAAGTAAGGGAAACCTCAGAGTGTAATCCCCAATAAAAAGAGAAATATTAGAGTATAATACCCGATCAAAAGGGTAACCTCATAGTGTAAGCCCTGGTCAAAAGGGTGTTCTTCGAGTGTAATCCCTAATATTAAGGGAACCATAATGAATCTGATTCCTACTATATTTATGATACATAGGACACCTCTCAAAGGTTCATTATTCTTATTAATAATCCAAGGAGATCCTAGTATCCCTGCCCTAATCCAGAGTAATCACATTGATCACTTGTTAACCATTATTTATCGTAGCTAGCATAGTTTCAGTGGGATGAGGGAGTTGCACTGATCATGTCAACTAAACTATACACTACAGGGTTACAAGGGAAACCTCAATGCATAAGCCGAAATTACCAACATCATATAGTATATCCCCAATCAAAAGGCCACCCATCCTGGTATGATCCCCAAGAATTCCTAAAACCTAGAAGACTGTCATAATGTCTCTATGTGTGATTATTCAACTTATCCTATCAACAGGTTAACGGATAAAGGAACTAAAAGAACTTTGATTCCTTCTATATTGGGGATACGTAGAACGCCTTTCTCGGGACTAAGCTCTATACCAAACTTCCTAATGACTATCACAACATTCAATTCCCACATATATATATATACATATATATTCAATGAGGCTGATCATCTATCCCCCATCATTTCTCACATCGAGCATAGATCACGTGTTCTTAGGGAGATGTAATGAAAATCTCATTGGACATATTGAATCTCCACTCACTAGGGAAATCCTAGAATGTAAGCCCCGATTAGTGGTATGGTATGAACACCCATCATATAAGGGAATATACCTTGTGGTCAGCCCCAAGGGTGTAATTGAACTATGATGACTCTAATTCCTACCGTAATCAGGATACGTAAGATGTCTCTGTGAGACTTGAGGTCAAATATTTTCTGTCTTAGTACCCATACATATGTCCCCAACACATGAAGCTAGAATACATGGGATTAACGAAGTATGTGGGTTTTTATTCACGAAATAATCCAAATATGTAGTAAACCTCATTATGCCTCAATCCCCTCATCGAGATATTAATCAGGTCCTCATGTGGCGGTACATTATGAAGTATATGGGATTATAGTTTAAGCACCTAAAGTAGTTATTCACTATTAAAGAGATGGATGAAGTACCTTGAATACACACAGATGTATTCAGTAATGAGAACACACTCCCTTTAGTTCATTAATGGGACTCGCTTTCATTCTCTAAAAAGAGAAGTAACCAATATACCATTTTCTTCAGTGTAACTGGTCTCATATATGGATTTGGAAGATATTCAAGAACATATACTAAATATATAAGATTATCCCAAAGTAGAAAATAGTTCCCCCATAAAGGGTGTGATGAGCCCGAACTCACATCCTCCCAACCAATACTAGTTCCCAAGAGTCACTGGGCCTAAAAATCTAGAGGACCACTAACCTTTTAAAATCATGTCTATACCCAACTATAGATGGGGAACCATTGGTAGTTTTGGGGAAAAGTGAAAATGGTATCTCGATGAGAGAAACCCATTTCACGCCATGAAAACCTGATGAATCAAAAATGGTGAACCTGATGTGAATGTCTTCAATGAAAAAATTATTGGCTATTATCTGTTGGTCTCTTTTTTTTATCCATTATATGAAAGAAACGGTGAACTCGATGATAATCTCTCTATTGATAAAATTATTGGTTATTATTTGTCAGGACATTTTGTTTTCCCTTATATACGAATAAAATGGTAAAGCTGACATGCATCTCTATAAAAACAAAACTATTGGGTTATAATGTGATAAGACTCTTGGTTTTGAAAACCCTATACTAACAATGTACTAAGACATGTATGATCTTATAAATGATCATCTGTAATGAAGGTTATTAGGAAATAAGTCCATCATCATTTTTACATGTCCAAACAAGTAGTATGGTTGAATCAACGAATATCAAGAAATTGTGTTAACCATGCATCTCTGATTGAGAAAATAATACCAATGATATTTCAATAATTTATAAACTTGTTCCTTTTTGTCTAAATAAATGTATATATTAAAAAAATATTAATTTGAGATAATGTCTTTATCATCCATCATTCGATCTGGAAAATAATTTGTGATTGTATCCTCTATAGGTCGCAAGATAATCTCACCTACATGAAAAATCAAATGATAGTTGGAAAATATGATCATCCAGAAGTACCATCAACATGGTACAATCCTGACCATGGGAGCTTCTCATAATGTTCTCCAAGAATTATGACCTACAAGTACACATCACCCGAGAAAGGTTGCTGCTAAGACAGTGGCTCTTGTCACCACGACCAACAGCTTCAGGAGCTTATCAATAGAGCTTGACAACCTCCATATTCCATATCTGAGGAAGGGGGAATAGTTGGCCATTTATAGTTCCATTTTAGTTTAGGTTCTACTAAGGAGGGAACCTTTCAACCACTATAACCAACACCATCTCACTGGTACCAATTAGTTTCCTACTGAGGGTATCATCCGACACACAACCACCTATGATTCGCATGAATGGGTTTCAAGGAATTATCATCAGAAAAGTAATGTGTTTCATATATATGAGAGGGATCATACCCCCACTCCTATCGATGAATAATTCCAGTATATTTAGGCAGGAACCATCAAGTTGGATCATATGCCAACTTTTCTGGAACAAGTCTATGAGAATTTCCCTAGAGCAGGGATGGGTTAGGCTCATACTCCTACCCCCAATGCATGAATCCCATCATTATATTACGGTGGTACAAGGAGGACATAAGTTGGCATATATAACCACTTCAATTGAATTCATATGCTAGTTTATAATGGATACATAAAATGTGTAGGGTCATATTCATGCACACACTTTTCTAAAATGCCAATATATTTTAGCAATAGTTGAAGAACTCCGATGGAATATTCTGACATTGTTGCAGATAAAGAGAGAAACACATACTCCTATTACTATAACCAGAACATTGAAACACGCTGATCATCATGAATAAGTGGTTATACTAGAGAAATCACACATTATTACTCTTGCCTGGGTAGATTATCGATATATTTTGATGAAGGGCGAGGCATCAGACTAGGCTCATATTACTATTCCAACCCGAGCTCACCAGGTGAGAGTGGAACTTGTCTTGGGATAGGGAAAATTCATGTCGAAGAAGAATAGAGACATATTCCAATGGTCCAAGATTAGGATCATAACCCCGTTTTGGCTGGATATCACCACATGATAGGGGCACATGCCTCGGGACAAGTTCATATTTCTATTGAAGAAGTCCAAAAACATACTCCAAAGGCCCAATATTAGGCATGTATTCCTTTTCTAGCAGGGGATAACCATGTGAGAATGACACTAGCCTTGGGAGAGGCTCATGTTCCAGTCAGTGAATCTTCCCAACATATTCTGGTAGATCACGAAATCCAGGCGCATATTCTTACTCCCGCCAACGAATGATTGTGCCAACATCATTCCAAGGAAATATAGGGGGATGCTCATATTCCTTCTCCCATCATGGAGGTACATTGTAATATTATGATAGGGAATGAATATTATTACTAGGAGCGTATTCCAAATTTAATTAGGTCCCACCAATTAAAAGCAACATATGCCTCGGGGTAGGCTCAAATGCTTTCCAAGAAAGACCAGTGGTATATTCCAAAGGATCAATATCAGGCTCATATTACCATTATAACTGAGGCTCACCAAGTTAGAGTGACACACACCTCAAGACATGCTCACATTTGAATAAATAATGAGACAGATCATCGGTATATCCCGATGGATTCTTAGTTCCAGGATCATACTCCCATAACACTATATGGATATATACAAGTTTCGGAAACCATAACACAGCAAGCCCATATCCTTAGACAATCCCAAAAGGCAGGTCTCCATATCCCTGCAATGATATATAACACAGACCGGACTTTTAATATGTTCAATTCCAGTGTCCTTGAGGCTGTTAAAGACACATTATCAACACTACAAGGTTCTGTAAAATATCCTATCGAAGTATAAGAAGAATACATTCATTACCATGATAGTCCTCCCCATGGTAGTGTGGAGATGGATCACATGGACCTTACTCTTGACATCCACCATGGTTAACCTCCCGATGAAGATATCTCCCATGGGTATGGAAATACTCCTTTTTCCAGAAACCTTCTTATAGAGAGGTGAAACAATCTTTGACACATTTGTATAAATAGGTTATTGAATAATTAGGGCCAACTGTATATAGTTCTCCATCTTAGAAACACTCCACTCCCATCTGTAGGATACCATCAGAGCCATATTCTATGGTCTAACTAGATGGAGGAGTGTAAGTTAGAAGAGGAGGAGACTAAAATTCAAATATGGAGAGATTTAGTCAGAAAAAATCTCCACATCATGTTCTTTACCCTCCCTATATCGATCTATGAGATCCAAGATGAACTAGAAAAAGTGTGCATACCTTACCTATGCAAAAATAAGTAGGCTACTCAACTGAGACTAAAGGATCGATATCTCCCATATCTGGGATATGAATTTCATCTTCAGAAAATCAATATACTCTATTTTCAGCCAGAGATGAATGCTATCACCCCAGAATGGGATCTAAGACTGAAAAAGCAAAACCCAAATCTACAACATTCTTACCGTCATTACATTACTACTCTTCAAAAGATGATCTCTGAAGCCATGAAATGAATTCATATTTGGGGTTGCAGAAAATATAGAGTTAAACGTTTCCACTCCCTTGGAATAGAGTAACCCCTAAAATATGACATGTTCAAATGTTATAGCCTCCGATGAAATCAGGGGAGCTAGAAATGCTCGGGCTAGAGGGTCACTGCAACATAATTCCCTCGTTTCAATGGTGCCCGAACACCATGGACGGGGAGATAGTAAACCCACATGATTTCAAATAGGGTCCATTGAGATAGTAAAAGAACATTCGAAACATAGAGACCAAAGTTGCGATAACCCATACAACTTCTTGTAATTAATGGTTCTGACCATGGGTTTTCATTACACTCAGCACCCTCGTGAGCACAGTTATGCCAGATCCTGAAGACCGTAGTAGTATCGTTCAAAGTGGTCATCTAAAATCAAAATCATACCCTTTTTCCATGAGAATATCTAACAATTCCTCCACACTTTTGATCCTGAATTCCCTAAATGATTTAAGTCATACCCCCAATAGTCACAGGAGAACCCCATCCTGCTCGGCTCGAGAAATTTATATCTAAATCACAATCTCCAGGTTCATTGTCCCTTAATATGACCATAGATTCATCAACGCTAATTCCAGATCACCCCAACCCTATTAGGCTAAGGGAATTTATATCTTCATGTACCTCCTAGAAATCATAAAGTCACCAACTAGAGTCCATGGACGCTAAAAAACATGACCAATCTGTGCTAATTATGACCCTAAATGACCCACACCCCACATGTATGAGGGAATTTTCATCATCATCGCCACCATATAGTGAATCAGTTTTCTCCAGCTTGGGAGGAATCAATCGACAGTCATCATTCCACCTACTCCATCCATCAAAAGACAACCCCCTACTGGTTGGGTTACTATGGAAACCTCAAGTAGAAACTACCTCAGAGTCACTGTTCATTGACCAAAATAGGAGGAATTAATGGTGATGAAAATTAGACCCTGGTAGGGTCGCAAGACAAAATGGACAAACTTGGCCAAGGGTTTGACTGATAAAAATAATAGAAGCTATGAAAAATCAGCTTATTTCATAGAAATTAATGGAACAACTACCATTTCCTGATATTCCTCTTTGAATGTCAACACTATCAATATGGAAGATATTGATCACAGCACAAGTGATAATGGTTGTGACATGGAAAACATACTTCTGAAAAAAGGTGACTTGGACACACCAAATGAATCTACATGCACCATGAACCAAAGATGACACCAAAACATGGAACCTAAGTATATCAAGTTTTATCCTCTATGATGAAATATTAAAAATGGTAATAATACAACCACATCCTGATCACCTCCTAGAATAAATGGTGTTCCTTCACCAGAGGGACAATTGTCGCAATATGAGAGTGACATACAAATTCTTATATAACATTACAAGGAGCTACTCAGAGGCAATATTCCTACTCAGTATCATCATTAGGAAGAGTTTAATGTTCTCCCTCCTAGGTTTGATACACTAGTAAGGCCGATATGTGAGCATAAAATATTCTGTAGATCAAGAAATCCATCCATATTAACGAGGAAGTTGAAAATGATCATGACTTCCCTCCATTGTGGAAACAACCTCCCCCTCAATGGGGTAACTATACAATCATGGGAAAAATCAAAAACCAACATGAGATAAAAGTGGGTCAACCACTTTAACCACCACTAGATCTCTTTGAATGGGATATGTCTCAGGAAATGGCGCCCTTAGAGCTCCTTAACGTCACCGAGCCACTGGCTAATCGAATATAAACCATGGAAGGGTGAAGCATACCTATGAAGTCTGAGAGGAAGCTATATCCCGATTGGGAGGATGACACTTTTCCTCTACCCAATTTAGGAAATTATACCTTATCCACATTTTACAATGCTGGTGACCCCGAACGAAATATCACACACTTCATGTCCTGATGTGAGCCAATGACGGGCCCTCATGATCAATAGGAGGCAACAATGTTGAGGTGTTTTGTATAGACTCTAACAGGGCCAACCTATGTTTGGTATAATTGTATGCCATTATGATCTGTGTTAGTATGGGAAGAACTTAATCATCAATTCTTTTATAAATTCAGTTATACACTAAGGAAGAGGACAATCCTTGACATGACCAATGGGAATCAATGTGAGAATGAGAGGGTGTCTGATTTCAAAACAAGGTGGAAGTGTTTGACTTACTCAACCAACATCCCTATCTCACAAGAGAAATTTTTGGAAATATGTGCTGAAAATACCAGGGAAGAGTTGCAAACGCCTCTAATTCAAATTAAATATCTATGTGGATTAAACGAGTTTGCTGAAATGACCAATTGTTTAGATGAAGAAATCTAGTGAACAAGATTGAAAACTTGACCCATGTGTGCAGTATAGTGAAAAAGGGCTTCCAGAGTAGAAGATATAGTTGTTACTCTCAATCAAGTAGTAGTCCCTATCCAAATACCTAGGTTGGACTAGAATTGTCTAAAAATTCCTATTGAGTGGGGACAACCACAGAATCACCCACATCCAAAAGCACATAGAAATCATGGTTTTATAGGATTTGAGTAATGGATGAAAAATATAATCCTTCTAAAATGAACAACTCTATGGTTATTTCTTGGAATCCATATATAATAATCTTTTCAAACTCCCATAGCCTAGGAGGCCTGATGAAGTCAACCACACTAACCATCCTGATTACTACCCTTTCCATAGAAGGTTGAGTCATAATATCTATAACTGATTCATCTTTTATGTCTTCCTTCAAGGAATGGTTGAATCTGGACAGGTGACACTAGATAACTTCATAAAACAGGTGTCTTGGATAACCATCATCCAACCAGAAGAAGAGGATCGTAACACAATAGTTACAACTGGGAGAGTGTAAAATTTTGACAGATGGATGAGTCAAAATGTAGTTGATGGGGCCCATTCCACTCTAAAAGAATTGTTGCATAGAATTATGATAGCTCCACCACCCAAGGGGTGAACATCAAATGTGTCTCCCAAAGGTGGGAATGAAAACCAAAAGTACGAAGAAATAGAAGAGGAATATTCATATTCTTCTCCAAAGCAAGCCTTAACTCTTGTTAGTTTCTTCCCTACAACATCTATGGAATGGGAACTACCCCACCAAATAGAACCCTCATCAGACGAAGAAATTATATTTGGTTCTTTCAACATGATACACTTTTTAGAACCCTTATACGATTATAATATTTTCCTAGAGAATGATTTTCCCACACATAACTGGGGAATGGGATGTCGTATGCCCAAATTCAAGGATACAAGGGACAACATGGATGTGGTCAGACTCAATATTCTAATCATACGACCATGGAGGACATATATGCAGCTGAGGATCATGGTTAAGTGCTTCAGAAGACTCAAAATAGGCAAGGAGGTCCCTTAGATCCCTCCAGAAGTTTCCCACATCCAATTGTCTTGCATGACCAATTAATGGGGGAACAATTCGATCAACACAAGCAATGGGGTAGGCCAGAATGCCCTGTACCACTGGAAGAAGATACTCCCTCAAAATCTGCACAAGAACCAAGTTCATCTATCCAAAATTCCTAATCTCTTCATCCACACATCTAAGAGAAACCCCATATAGGGAAGCGTCGGGCTCTGACACAAAAATAAGATTGTTAGAAATATGTTGTGGGTTTCCCATCAAATATCTTAGTACTTTATGCACTACATATTTCAAAAGAACTCAATGAATTAATTCTTGAATCCATCAGGAGCCCAAAAGTGTTCGAGATAGAATTTTTTGCAGCTAAGGTCTATCGAGTGGAGACCATGTCATCAGAATTTCATTTCTCCATATCATTCACTGATCAAGATCATGGTGAGGCCCCTCAAGGATACATCAGACTCCTATATGTATTTGGTAGACTCAATAATGTCAATGTCCAAAGGGATATGATTGATAATGGTTCTAGGATCAATCTTATCCTAGTTTGAACCTTGTGATTTTTGGGATATGGGGAAGGGGATTTGACTCCCACTAAGCTAACCATCCAATGGTATGATAATCATGAGAAAATACTTCTCATGAAAATCAATCTCAAATCCATATTTAGTGTTCTTAACTCATACACTATGTTTATGGTAATACAATAAGACATAGTGTATAATGTATTTCTTGGAAATCCCTTCCTCCATAGACATAAGGCGATACCTTCAACATTTCACCAATGTCTGAAGTATCCCATTAATGGAAAATTTGGTATAATACATTCTGATAGTGATCACTTCAAGACTAGGGGTCCACATATGCTTAATCATATTTATATAAAATGAGAGGAAAAAACTAATGTTGGATGAGGATATACATATTTCCACTCCCAATATCTTGGGGATCGCCCCTGGAAATACTTGGAGTGTGCTATATATCAACTATGTGCTCCCCAAAAACCTAGTCGAGGTTATAGGTATAATCCCAACAGTCTAAGACTCCCTACACCCAGTGAAAACATTGATGACTATCAGCTTTGAAATTTATATGAAATGAACCAGTCAACATAGGATGAAAACATATCTTCTGATGGACTCTTTCCATCTGATAACAATACTGATTAACCCATATTTCTATTTATGTCTAAAAATTCTTAAACATAATCAGAGATAGAAGAAGACGAGGTTGACCTAAGGAATGCCTCTCTAGTATTTGAGTAATGTTTCTCCACCACCATGGATGGACTCATATAGATAAGTCTAGGAATAGAGGAAGACCCACAAACTATACTGATTAGTTCCTCAATACGCCTTGAGAAGAAAGAGATGTACATTGTTTTTCTTAAGAAGAACCAATATGTGTTCATGTGGAACTATAAATAAATTCTTACACCAAACCAAAATATGTCTACAGAACATCTCGGGCAACCAGATTAGCATTGAGGATTCAATCAGGTATCTTGGAGGACACTCCCCTATCATGCCACCAACATAGAGGTCGAGTTCGACATGTTTATCTAAGAAAACATTGTTCAAAAAGTTTAATACCTAAGATGGAATTCGAACATCATCCGTGTCATGAAAAATAATAGAAACATTAGGGTCTACATTTATTTTAAAGACCTTAATTATCATTTCCCAATGTATTATTTACCCTTACTAATCCCAAAATTATTGATTGAAAAAACTACAGGTTTCCAAAACCTTTATTTCATTTATGGGTACTCAGGGTACAATCTAATAAATATGGCCCCCAAAGATGAAGAAGACACTGCCTTTAGAGCACCTCCTGGGATCCTTTTCAATCAGGTCATGCCCCTTGGTCTGCAAATGATGGCACCACATACCAATGCACTATGAACCATATCTTTAAGTTGTTCCTAGGAAAGACAACTGAATTTTAATTTGATAAACTGGGGATTAAATCTCGATGGTGATATGATCACTTCCTCGACCTTACAATAATTTTCGACAGGTTGCGACAACACAACCTGAAGATGAATCTATTGAAATTCACATTTGGGGTAACATCATGGGAATTATTTGGTTTTGTGGTACACCACCATGGAATTGAGGTTTACCAAGAGAATACTAGTGATATCTTAACAATTTCACTCCCATAAATTGTAAATAATTGAAGGGGGGGGGGGTCCAAGTTAAAGTTTCATATATTCGGCGGTTCATTCCAAACCTAGTCAAAAATGATCTCCTCTTCACTTGGATAATTAATAAGGGGACCACCTACCAATGGGTTGATGATTACTGAAAATCCTTTGAATGAATCAATAAGTACATACTTTACCCACTAAAACTGATTTCTCTAGAGGAATAGAGTCCACTGATCATATATGTGGCCTCCAGGTAATTCTTATTAGGAGGATTCCTTGCACAAAATAATGATGCAATAATCAAAAATAATATCTATTACCTGAGCCAGACTTTGTTAGGTACAAGACCCGATACTATGATGTTGATAAGAACTTCCTCATTCACATATTCATAGTGGAAAATTTGAGGCATTAATTGCATCACCAGAATGTCCAATTGGTCTCTCGTATCAATCAACTCAAGTATATCCATTCTCATCCAATGCTGAACGAGTGGTATGTCAAATGGGTTGTCATTATTTAGAAATATGACATTCAGTTTATGTCACAGAAGTCAGTGATAGGAAAATCCATTTATGATTTTATCCTGGCACATCCAACACAAAAAAATATACCGCAAGGCACCGAGATTATAGATAAAGAAGTATTCTATGCCCATGACACTCCTCGAACATGGGGGGTGTATTTTGATGGTGCCTCACAATGTCCCATCAGAACAAGGATGGAAAACCCATATCTTAACTGAGTTGATTTGGGTATTGTATTCGTCAATCCTAACAAAGAGGGTTTTTCTTAATCTTTATCACCATCTAAAGGATGAAAAAATAATGATCCTGAATACCAATCCCTCATCGATGGTGTTGAATTATCCCTAAAGCAGTAAATAGAGTACCTAAACATCAAAGGGGATTAAAAGTAATTGATAAAGAAGATCAATGGTGAATATTCAATAACTAAAAAAGAAATGGCCCCTCTCACTATCTATGTTAGGTGACTAATGGCAGATTTCCCTTTCAAACCCACATTGATTCATTTTCTCAGACCACATAATTCTCAAGATGACGCATTGGCCAATATGACCACCATCTTGGATGATACTAATCCAAAAAAAACAATCCTCTACATTAGGCATTAGATAATGTTCTCAGAAATCTTCATCTATGATATGGATGATATCAATTAGGTTAACATAACCTTAGAGAATGATATACCAATAGTCACCCCTGGATGGATGGATCCCATTATCGAATATGTACAAAATGGTACTATCCAAATGAATAAATCTAGAAGGGAACTGATTTGGCACCGTGCACAAAACTTCACCCTACAATATGGCCCAAATGATAAAAACCCCCTCTATAAATGTGGCTTTTATGGGATCCTCCAACGATGTGTAGAAAGAGAGATTTATGGCATCAGGAAATAAGTTCATTCTAACCCTTGTGGTGCCCATCAATCCAGGATCCGGCTCTCCCATCAGATTATGATGTTAGTATATCACTGGATAACCATGATACCAGACTATGTGGAATTTCCCAAGAAATGTCAATCATGACAAATCCATTAAAAATTGATCCAATAACCTCTATAATTGTTACATAAAACTAAATATTCATGCCCATTTTTTTGTTTTGGGGATGGATTTCATGGGGCCATATCCCCCAGCCACAGCTAAGCAGTTCAAGTACATCTTGACTACTACTGACTTCTCTTCCAAATGGTATAATACAATACCCCTAAAAGAGTTCAAGAAAAATAATATCATAAATTTCATGAAGTACATATTATTACTAGGTTCAAATTCACTCATACAGTATTGGTGTAAAATGAAACTAACTTCTGCTCCATAGAGTTGAAGAAGCTGTACCAGGAGTAAAACATAGAGTCCAATCACTCATCTCACTATCATGCATCAAAAAATGGATATATAGAGGCCTTAAATAATAATATATATAATATAAGTCAGAATATGGTGAAAAGGATAAGAATTCTGGGATGGATAGACTCCTCCATGTTTTATGGGCTTATCATACCATATCCAATATTGCTACATAATAAATTCCATAATCACTGGTGTATGGGACTAGGGTAGTGTTACCCATAGAAGTACAGCTACCCTCACTCTAAATTTCCATTTCTAGAATACTCTTTGATTATGAACAATCACAAAAGAGGCTGGATGATTTGGAATGACTTGATGAGAAGAGTTTGCACACACTGAACAATCTGGAAATTCATTAGAACTGGATAACTCTAGCCTTTAATTAAATGGTTCACCTCCATTCATTCCTTTAAGGAGAAATCTTTTTGGCTCTGAGAACCCCAATGATATCGGGAAAGAAGCCCCTGAAATTGGATCCCAAGTCAGAAGGACCTTAAGTAATACATAAGGATTATCATAATGGAGCATATTCACTAGACACCATGGATGGGAAGCATTTCACACCCCATAGTAATGTGAGATTTATCCAGAAATAATTTTCCTAAGTTGGCATCATGGGCATCCACATCAAAGTTAGTCCTGTAATTCATCCTGACCACATGATGTTAAACTATATGTATTTCACTTTTTCCACAAGACATTAAACTACACATATTTCTAAGAACTACATATGGATTGATTTTTATTATCATACAATACATAGTGAAATCTAAACCTCTATTCTTAGGCCTAGCCATAGGATTAGTTTTCCTTTCATGATGGGTTATCCCATGTCCTTAACACATGATGTAAAACTGCACAGACCTAGAGATTCCCCCATCATAATGGGTGACCCAATGTACTTACCACATGATGTAAAATTGTACAGATCCATGATATCCATCTCCATTCACATTGAGTCATTGACATCCTTACTGCATGACACTAAATTCCATGGTTCTTCTATAACTATGTATAGATTTATTCTCATTTCTAATGAGATTCATAGGGATACCTCAATCCAATATCTTGGTTCAACAACTACATGATATGAAATTCCATTGTTGTACCCCCTTCTGTATCTGTATTGTAGGGAAACCCATTTAATTCCTGGTTTCTCAAACCGATCATAGATCACATGAGATTAGGAATTTAAGTATGTAATTACCCTCATAATAATGGCATAGAGGTACATAATATATCTATTATTAGTCCTCCTTTCATGAAGATAAAAATCATGGTTGATGTCCATGCTGCCAGATGTTAAACTGCATGGTTCTCCAAAAACTATGTGTGGTTTGATTCTAATTCTAATGAGATACACAGTGATGCCCAAAATTCCATACTTTGGACCAACCATAATGTTCTTATCAATTCATATATGTTCTTCTCCTACCTCACCACATGATGTTAAACTTCATAAAATTTCAAAAAACTATGTATGCATTGATTATCACAATTTATGAGATACATAGTGACTCCCAAACATGCATTCTTAGGCCCAACTACAACAGTACTATTTATTCACCTTAGTTCATCCTTGTCCTCACAATATGACATTAAACTACATATAACATCAAGAACTATGTGTGGCTTGATTCCTGTCATCACATGATATGTACTGACGCCTTGATATCCAATCCTGATCCCAGCTACAATGGTCAACGAACATAATTCCCACCTCCACATATTGATCTAACATGTATATAGAATTTCCCATTCAAGAACTAAGTGTGACGTGATTCCTACTCTCACAAGATATGTAGTGATGCTCTAATTTCCATGTCTGAGCCCAGTCACAACAAATAAATATAAAAAAATTTCATCCTCATTGTGTATGGGTCAGACCTACATAAGGAACTTCATTAAGAACTATGGGTAGATTGATTCTCATCCTCATGAGATACTTAGTGACTCCCAATTCTCCATCTTCAGGCCCAAGTGAAATATTCCACATTTTCACATCAGTTCCCACGTCCTTACCACATGAAATTAAATTTTAGGGATGTACATCCTTACAACATGATGTTAACCTTCATGGAAGTACATACTTACCACATGATTTTAAACTGCATGTAACTACATCCTTACCACGTGATGTTAAATTTCATGGAAGTACATCCTTACCACATGAAATTAAATTACATGGAAGTACATCATTACTCCATGACATTAAACTACTTTGAAGTACATCATAACTATATGAAATTACACTACATGAAAGTACATCCTTACTGTATGATGTTAAACTGTCAGGAAGTAAATCCTTACCACATGATGTTAACCTTTATGGAAGAACATCCTTACTACACGATGTTAAAAATTCAAAGAGGAAATTACATCCCACTACATAATTTTAACTTGAGAAAACCATCACCCATTCTTCATTACTTATCAAAGGAACACATGAGACTTACCACAGTTAAACACAGAACTAGGTGATTACACCATCTTTTAATGAGCCTCAATCCATAAGACACACTTCATGCATCAGGTATCTTGGATCACCACAATCATCCGTGGACCTTGGAATAAATATCCAGCTTCAAGGACCCTCTTCTTGACTATACATGAATGCTTATAGATCATGAATATGTGCCTATAGTCATCGACCAAATGATTTTCTCTGAAAAAAGGACATTACATTCCTTGTGACCCTTGGCATTACTATGATAAAACTCAGTACCTTAGTGTATTTGAACTAATCCCAGTATGACTGTCCCATATCATCACTCATGACACAAGAAACTTGATTCATGATTTAAAACATGTTAACCTCTTTATCATAAGGATGTTAAAGTACTCTTGACCATGGTAATCTAAATTAGTGTCGCGTGTAACATTTCCCATATTAGTTCTATGTGCGTCCAGAACATAAAATACCTGTACTATGGTAAAATATATATGACCTTAAACTTCATCCTATAATGGTCCCAATCATCATACCATAAAATGATAATGAAAAAGACACAAAACGTGTTCGGTTGAAACCCGCAACGGTAGACCTAAGAAAACATCGAGTATCTACTCGCTAAACTCTTCATTATCATGTTTAGGTAAGAATTAGGTGATACATAGATAAGACATAAATCTCATAGTGTCTAACTAGTAGCCCTATTAATATCCAAGCAATGCTCGTTGGACCCCCTAGTCCAGGAAAAAGTTAGATGAATGGTTTATCACATCTTCTAACCATGAGAATAAATTTGTTAGGAAGTTGAACAAATGTTAGGGTACTTACACCTTCTTTGTATTTTAAAATTTACAAAGATCATACTTTATGAAATGGGGTGTATTAGATCATCATAACCTTCTATGGCCCTTGGAAAGGATATTCGACTTCAAGAACCTTCTGTTTGAATATGCATGCATGCCTATGGATTCTGCATATGCACCTATGCCTGTCAACCAAATAATTTACTCTAAAAAAAATTATGATCCTTGTGTGCCTTAACATAATCAAAACATTACTCAACACCTCAGTATTTCTAAAATACTCCCTATATGACTATCCCAAATAATTATCTTAACTAGAGCACTCTAGGTTGTGATTTACAACCCCCGCACAAAGTTATCCAGGTGAATTCAATATCATAAATGTTACATCACCATGTTTCATACCCTTTCTTAAGGACAGATTGAGACACTTCATTTCTTATCCTTGGATAGTCTTCACATCATTATTCGAAACCACAAGGTGTAAGGCTCAAGCTTTATTATTAAAGAGCTAATTTTCCTAGAGTTCCTGGACCCTTCCAGTATAGCCTTATTTCCATACCCAACTTCATCTTCTAGATTCTTGAGCCTTCACAGACCTCTCATGGCTCTTAGATAATTTAGAGATTATCTTTTTCTTGGAATGATACTAATTCATAAGGGCCTTCACCTACCAACTAAAGTAATTTTATCCTTTCCATAAAAGAGACTCAATCCTTGTGAGCCCCAAAAACAACACGGTGGAATCTAGAATCCCATAATTTCGTGGGACATATCTTAGAGGTTTGCACCATCTCATATTCATCGACTCAGACTTAGGAGTTATGGTTTAAATTACCCACACTCCAATTATCTAGGTATACATAGCCTCCCTAATATTCTAACCTCATCCATATTCACTCTATAAATCATTTATAGCCCTTGGAAATGTTACCCGGCTTCAAGGAACCTTTTCTTCACTATGAATGTCTTCTTATGGATATTTCATATGTGCCTATGGTCTTAAACCAAATGCATCACTATGGAGAAAGGGAATTCTGATCCTTGTGATCCTCTACAACACTGCAAAACCAACCCAACAGTTCAGTGTGTTTTTGGTCATTCCTGGCATGTCTCCACCTTATCCCATTATCATATAGAAGCTCCGAGCTAAAATAAATTAATGTAAAACAATAGAAGGCCCAAGATAAAATACCTCAAACTACATAAATATTATTTTCATGCTAAAATACCTTAAACTAATGAAATATTAGGTCTAAGCTAAAATACCTTAAACTAAAGCGATAGATGGTCTGAGATAAAAGACCTTAAAATAAAACCAAACATCAATCCAGTCTGGATTAGCATGTAAGTCTTTTCATATGGCCTTATAAAAGTTAATCTATGGGCACCAATCAAATAATATTTCGAAAATAATGGATAAATCTCCATCTGGGACATATAATTTACAAGGAAACTAGTATAGAATCATCAGTAAGGGATGCCATGTTCTTGAGAATTCTTGAGTGTTTCCTAAAGAAATATCCATATCCAGAAATTTTAATTTTATTGAATTTATGAAAAATATGGATAATGTTGATTATTCCCACAATATGAAAACAAAAAAATATGATACACATCATAGACATAGAAATGTTGGACAGAAAATAATGAAGATGTCAGAAGGTCCATTTGTATTGTGAAAAAAGTGTGGAAGGAATCTCCAAATTTTAGAGTCTCTTTGAAGCCTCAACCAAAATGGAATGCATTAAAAAAGTTAAAAAATGAAAAACTTCACCTAATTCATTAGAATGTTACACCACCAAAGACTCAGGTGGGTATTATTTTTCCTCAGAACCGAGTCCTCGTCCCTGTGGACATTTCTTCTGATGGGTGGAATTTTTTGATGCCCTCCAAATATGCATCGGAAAAATCACAAAGGAAGGAAAACATAGATTGGGAATTACCTTCCCCTCAAAGGAAATAGAATAGATACTTGTGGATCACATGATCCACCAAGGTAATAGTGATCATCTGACCATTTCAAGGTCACGTGAAGATTCCACATGTATCGCATAATCAATGATGAATCCCACAGACCCCCTTTAATGGAACTTCTAGCTCTCATGATGACTCTCCAGAAAACCAATGACCACAAGGTGAAAACCTAATGAACACCACAAGGTCATGTGGTTTTTTATTTTCATGTTCCCAACAAACCATATGAAATTCCTCCAAAAATATGGAGGAATCTTATCCAAACTGAGAATCCTTTATAGAATGTAAAGATCATGCACCACATCATTGTTTAAAAGGATAAATTTCCTTGATGATATTGAATAAAATTTAAATACCCCCAAACCTTAAAAAATTAAAAAAATGAAGATACCTTAGTATGATATGAGAGGTGCTTGTGGTTGCTGGAGGATATGTGACACGCCCCTGACAGGATTCAAGACACTGTGAGATTTCAACAACATGTCTATCTCATCTTGAAAAATCCATTTGGCTTGTTATCCTTGCCACACAGAAGTGATTAGGTATGTCTACTAAACTGTACACTACCCCTTCGACACTCTATGGAAAAATAGATAGATTTACCCACATCATGACTCAAGCACCACTATATGACTCATATTGGTCATGTGAGGCATCATAAAAAAATAGAGATAATATCCAAGGAATTACTCATAAAAACTATCATAATCCTTGACCTTTATAAAGCAATGTGGGTAAGAAAGTAGGTGGAGATAGGTACTCGAGGTCACTGAAAGACTTTCAAAGCACCCAATACACCCATAACACGACCCCACGAGACCTCCTGAAAAGCCGACTAGACCTCAAAAAGACATTTGGAAAAGAAAACCTTGGCTCATGAAATACCCTAGCCAAGTAATCGAGTTCTCATGAAGGCCCTTGGGAATGTATATAGGACAAGATGAAAATTCATTTTACTTGGTCGTATAATCAAACTGGTATTCATTAATCAAAAATAATCTAATAAAAGAGGTGTTGATGGAAGAGACTCACGATCGATAAAAATTAGGCGACACACTCAGAATAACCCATGACATAGCCTCATGAAACCGTGTGGTGCCATCCCCATTCACCAACACTAACTTGGATAAATTCTAGATACACCACTCAAAGAAGTAAATACTATGGGTGGGGAGTCCTATAAAATCCCCACCCTAACCACATAGAGGGGTTGGATTTTTGGATATCAGAGGTAACCGATTACAGCCTGAAGGAAAGTATTGAGCAAAAATATCCTGAAGCGTTGAAGCAGACTTCTCAGAGAAAATGATCATGTGACCAAATAGTATTCAGTCAAGTAATATACCAGTGAACATCCCGAGAAATCATGCACCAAACATAAAGGTACTCTGTGTGATCATTCAAAGATCAAAATAATGGATACTCGCAGGGGGTACAAAGAACATACCGCATGTCTTCTAGATTATGTGAGACTGAAAATAAATATATACTGAAGAAACTAAGGCATTCCCAATAAAATGGATAAGAACAAGGCCAATAGTAGAATAATTGGATGAAATCCATGATCACTTTCCCTCATGAACTTTGTGTGAGTCATACAAGGACACACATCAGCACTGGGACTCATCCCTTAGATCTCATGGAATTCCTTAAGCATGCTTTTTGGGACACATGAAATCCTCTGAACATGTGAAAGCTAGTCACATGGTTCCCCTGGGAACACCACTTCGGTCTCATGAAACCCTCTGGTCGTATCTCCCAAGCCTTGCAACATCCTGCAGATACATCGCTAGACTCATATAACAACACCTACTCATACCATTCATGTAGTGTGATTGCATATGGGCATGACAGCTATGCTCTCATGAAACCTTCTAGGAAATACATCTGAGACCCAAGATTCCCTCAGGACATGGTGATCAAGTATTGTGACGGCCTCCAGGGATGTTATCCAAGACACACGACATCGTTCAGTCCATGTCACACTAACTCTTATGACACCCCCATATGTGTCCCGACAGGCCATGTGATGGCTTCAAGGACAACAAAACCAGGTCCTGCGATGTCCCTCGATCAATTTAACTAGATCATGTGACACCACCTATAACATGGAATCCATGTCCTTAAATGGTTCTCATGACAAGCCAATTGGGTCACAAAACAACCTCTAGGAAATCAGTAAGGCAATCCTCAATGTGCAATTCCTAATCAAAAGGGAAACCTTCGAGTGTAATCCCCAATCCAAAGGAAAACCTCATAGTGTAACCCTTGATCAAAAGGGAAACCATAGAGTGTAAGACCCAATATTAGGTGAACTATAATGAATATGATTCGTTCAATATTTATGTTACATAGGACATATCTCTATGGTTTGATCTCCATATTAATCATCCAGGTCAAACCTAGTATCCAATACATTATTTAGAGAAATGAAATTGATCCCTTGATATCCCATGTTTCTCACGATGTCAATAGCTCACATGGGCTTAGGGGGTTTAATTCATCATTTCATCTATACTATACACCCCAAGGTAGAAAGGGAGGCATCATCATATAAGCCCCAATTACCAACATTATATAGTATGTCCTCAATCAACAAGACAACAGTCATGGTATGAGCCCCTTGCATTCTTAAAATCCCTAGGATGGTCATAATGTCTTTATCCGTGATCAACCACCTTAGCCAATCATCGAGTTAAGGGATAAATGAACTACGAGAAGTCTGATTCCCTCCATAATAGTGATATATAGGATTCCTTTCTAGGGCCTGATCACTATTCCAAACATCCCAAGGACTGGCTTAGAATACAAGTCCCATATATATAATCCATGATACTAACCATTTGTTCCCCCATTGTTTATCACATCGAGCATAGAACACATGAGATTAGGGGGATGAAATGGAAATATCATTGGACATCATGAATATCCACTCAGTAGAGAAATCCCAGTATGTAATCCTTGATGATTGGTATGAACACCCCTCATATAAGGGAGTATACCTTGGGTCCAGTCACAAGGGAATAATTGGACTAGGATGACTCTAATTACTACCATAATCAGACCACACATGATGTCTCCATGATACCCGAGCTGAAATATTTGGTGTCTCAATACCCATACATATGTCTTATATTCATGATTCTAAACTACGTAGGATTAATGAACTACATGGGTTTTGATTCTTGCGATAACCTTGATTTGAAGGATGCATCATAATGGCTAAATCCTCTCCTTGGGATATTTACCGCATCCTCCTACGGAAGTACATTCCAAAGCATCTGGTCATATGCCTGTAACCCCTAAAGTGGTTATTCATCATTAAGAATATGGATGAAGAACCTAAAACACATGCAAATGGATTACCTAATGAGAGTGAACTCCTGTCAGTTCATCAATGGGACTCCATTTATTTGTATAATGAGAGAAGTAACCAATAAATTGTTTTCTAGGGTAACTGTTCTCATATCGTGATTTGTAAGAGATACATGAACATATATTAAATCAATAAGATAGTATTAGAGTAGGAAAAAGTTCCCCAAAAAAGGCTGAGACGATCCTGACCTCCCATTCTCTTAACCAATTCAAGTCCCCAAGAGTCACTGGCCCTGAAAACCTAGATGACCGTCGACCATTAAAAAGTAGTTCTGTTTCCAGCTATAATTGGGGAAACATTATGAGATTTAGGGAAAAGTGAAAATAGTATCCCGATGAGTGAAAACCATTTCATTCCATGAAAACTCGACAAAATAGTTCCATTCATTTATATAAGAAGACAAAGAAATATTAAGGCTCAATGGGAGGCGTCCCATAATTAGCTAGATTTTATTTTATAGAATTTAATTTTTTTTCATTTAATGTTTATATAATAAAATAGAATGTATTTATATGCATATTTTTTCATCTTGATAAAATAGTGGTTCTAAATTCATTATATATACTTTTATCAAGCACATGATTATTTGATTATGGTCTTATTTGTTTTATTTTATACATGTATGTGCTATTTATGTGTATTTTTGCTAGTAAATCATTTTGGGACCTCCATAGATTATAAGAAGACACTATATGTCTATTTTCAATTACTCAGGGATGTTTTTCATTTTATTCCATATTTTATTTATGCTTCCAAAATACCATGTAAAATAACATATTTAAAATAAATAATAAATCAAAAAATATAATTCCTTTCATTTTTGAACCCACATGAAAAAACACTTAATTTTTTTATAACATATTTTGGGTCATACAAATTAAGTCCCAAGTTAGTCTAAGAACATGATTCCAAGTTAAAATTATTTGATTCTCGATACCGTTATTTATATGATTGTTGATATCTTCCATGATTTGGAAATGTTTTTCTAAAACTTATTTATATTTGAGCCACTTATTTTCACTCATGCTCATCTGTGTTGTCTGACTTTATATCTCTATAACTATGAGGACTATTGAACAATTTTACATCACTTACATTTCACTTTTTTCTTGAGGTAATCACAACCATTCTAGGACATATAGAACTTTCCATGTTTTTCCATGAAATCGATAATAATTTTCAAATTTACACGGAAATGAATAAGGAATTTGTTAATTATATTTATCTTATTTGACCCACTAATAAACCCTTGTATTTTTTCCATTATATATCCATTATAATCCTTGGATAGTCCATTTTCAGATGAACCCGCGAGATGATACCCTTCCTTACCCATATCTTGAATATTTCTGGATGATTTTCAATCTAAGTGAGTGGGATAAAGTTATTCATCGAGTGGGTTATATGAGGGAGATTTAGTCATTTTATTCACATGGATAGATATAATATCATATTTTTATTGAAAATAATTTTCACAGTATCTCTATATTACTTATACTCTGATATGGGAATATCGATTCATTTTGGACCCGACAATGAGTATATTTGTGGTTATAACAATATAAACCTCACCTCCAAGGATACCTATAAAAGTGATAAAAATAACATTATAATGTAGATAATTTTGTATGGCCTAATTTAAATAAGATTATATAGTGTATGATCTACTTGTATACTTTTATTTGGTATATTTACATACATCTATTTCATGGGGTTTTTTAGTTAATAATCCTAAGTTTATCCTCCCATTATAATTGAGTTAGTTTTCCCCATTTCATCTTATTCATTTTTCTATCATCATTTTCTTGAGGATAAAAAATGATTTAAGGGTGCGGGATTAAGGTTTTGATGAAGATATTTAGATTGAAATATATTATTCATACATTTCAAGATTCAACCCTTATTTTTATTATAAATTACAGAAAAAAATTTATGACCCACCATCCCATAATCTCAGAGAACATTTGAACCCAAAGTGAAGTCCTCAATATTATTATATTATTTTCAAATCCATCTGTAGATAAATTAAATTCATGGAAAGAATAAGGTAATAATTCATCTATATGATAATTAAGTATATATTCCATTATAAATTATTTTGAGTAATGAGTGTGATGGAGAGGTTGTCACATTGATGGATAGGTTTAGATATTTTTTTTGAAAATAATTTTAGAGGGAGGGGAATTGTTTTATAAAATTAGGATTTTAAATGAATTATAATATTTATTTTTCTGCAAATGGATTGATTCTTTTATCTTTTTATCGTGTTGTTTTGGTTTGAAAAAGGGTGAATTTATGTGTTCTTTCTTGATTGTTTTTTCCTAGAGTGAAATTTTTTTAGTAAAGAGGATTTAATGCACAAGAAAATCACTAACATTTTTATATTATTATAACTTAATTTTAATTAATGAGTTAAACAATTTTTGTGTGTTTTTTTGATATTTTATATTTTTTAATTCAAGTTAATTATATTGTAATATGATCCATAAATATTTTATACAATTGATTAATTTTATATATTATTTAACATTTCATGTTATTTTAAATATTATTAGTATTAGTATTAATATTAATTTATTAAATTTTTTCTATTAATATTACTTTAAATTAACATTTATTATTATTATTATTATATTATTATTATCATATGTAAATTTTACATTTGATTATATCTTATTAATTATTCTTATTATTAAAATTATTACTTCTAATTATATTTTTATCTATTACTATTATCTAAAAAAATTACTAATATAAAATATTTTGTTTATGTGATACTATTTTTAGTATACTAATTATTATGAAAATTAATACACTTATCACTATGATTTTCATTATAATTTAGTTATTGTCAAATATGTATTCAATTTTTGATTTTTTTAAAAGCCTTTCTTTTCATGTGGAAAAAAAGTCATAGGGAATATCCTTGGTGGATCAACCATATTCTCCAACCATAGAGAAACATAATCACATCATTATAATTTCTAGCTCAACCCCTAATTATCTCACCAATGCCTCAGGACAACCTCACTCAACACCAATATGTCGGACACCCTCCCTTGAATTCCCAACCACGATGTCCTAGTTGAGCCTCTCCACCAATGATCTATTGCTCCTCTACAGTGATATACTGAACATAGATGGTTGAAGAAAAAATGAAATTACACGGTTTAAGTTGATCAGTGTTACTGGTGACTCATGTGCATTTTTGAGACTCGAATCATAGATGTTCATTTCAATGATTATTGGTGTTGGTCTTGAATTGAGAGATGTTTTATGTGTGATGGTATTGTGTGCAGTTGTTCATGTTGGCATTGTGTTGATCAAAAAAGTGGTGATTTTAATGTGGTGATCTTTAATGGTAGGATTCTATGATATATTTCTCAGCACGAACATGGAGGATTCCATTTTTTATTTTTCCCATAGGCTTGTCACCCTGGATGGTTAATTTTATAGTGTCATAATCATGACAGACATGACATTAACTGTATGCATTAATTTAATTTTAATATTTGATTTATAGTTAACTCATATTAATTGGAATTTTATTTACTAAGTTATACCTATGTTTGAATTAATTAATATGGGGTCTATACACATACTTTGGTTCTCATTCACGGGATATCTAATAAGAAATCTTGGGTAACAAAGTATGAGAGAGTTTAATTATTATAAAATTGATAGAATGTGTGGGAATATAATATGTTAAACATGAGAGAATTATGAATAAATAATTATATTAATTGAAAAGTTAATATTTTTTATGACTTATCTTCAAACTTACATGAGTGACACCTAAAAAGTAAACTTGTGTGAGTAAAATCTACTTAAATAGATACTTTAAACATGTGAGAAAAAATTCATTGTATTTCACCAAATGATTCATCACTGAAACGTCTCAGGAATTATTCATAACACTTGATAATGGGACATTCAATAATTTTTTAGAAATATTAGAGTATTTTTTAACATTAGATAATGATATATGAAGGTATTATGGTTATATTTGGTGTCAATTTTAATTGGATAAATAAATATATAGATGTGGGAATAAAATAATTGATATCACATGCACTTACATGGGAGAAAAAAATTTGATGCTTCCACATATGTATTCTTCATTTAGATTAGATCTAGTTAATTTATATAGTTATTTTATGTTTTAGAATTTTTTTTATCACACTAAAAAATTCATCTACCAAGACATTATTTAAAGAGGATAATACTAGTTTATTCACACATTATTCTAATTTAATCGACCATACCACCGCTACTATTATTTCTAGTCCGTTATGTGAATTTATAAATTCATTATGCAATGGTAATAACAATTATAATACTTCTTTACATAAATCTTTTATAGAGTCTTATAGAAGATGTGTGGTATGAAAGTGCATATTTGCACTAATTTCCAATAGTAGATAGATTTGCAGTCTAAACATACTATCCTAATTTTGGAGGACATTCTAGGAACCTATTTTTTAAATTTTAAGGGTTTTTAGGAGAACCAATTTTAAATCATTGAGTTTTCATATAATAATTGATAATAAAAATCGATTTAGATGTCTCTTTTTTGAGCTTTTTATGTTATTCCATGTTCACCTCCCTTATGCTGGTAGGAATCTAGGGAATATGTGATTTTCAAATGAAGTATAGTTAAAAAGATATCAGAGTATATATGTTTGATGAGGAAGTGATTATAAACTACTATGGGTATGAATATATTATATATTGACCAATAAAATCTTTCTATAGAGTTTCAGGTGGGAAATCCGGTAATTTTGTGGGTGTTACCTTGATTGTGACATCACTCTATCTAGAGGTAGGGGAATATCTACTATGTGTATAGGGAAATCCAAGATTGTAGATAGAATTAGTATAGTTGTATATTAATTTTCCCTTTGATAATGTTTTAGTATTATTATCAACATATTTCATGTGTCACAAATTTAGTGATAGTATCCTAAATCATCTCATGTGATTGATACTGTAGACATCGAGCTCGAAGATGATGTGTTTTTTAGGAGAGTATTTTTAAACAGTAGCCCAAAGTGAAGATACTCTACATGGGAACAATATTCCTCTGGTATGGGTATAATGGTAGCATGACTATATCCAATGGTATAAGTGAGAAAGAGAGTCTCACGTACAGGTAAAATGGCCATAATTATTCACCAATGAGGAATAGTGCTGTTTGGGAGTATAAATTTGGGAAAAGAAACCATATAGTGGGGAGGTTGTAATTTACTAGATCTTATGAAGTTACAAACACATATATATTTTTTCCAAAACTCATTTAATTTTCATCATTATAAATGTTTAAGGGGATGTCATGTGAATTGTGATATGTCCTAAAGATTAACATGGTATTTGGGGATGAAATCTATAATAGGTAACTAGAAATTTATTATAGTAGGGTTGTTATGTTGTGATGAGACTAGTAACACTATGATTGGTTCTTGTGTAATTTTTTCCTACAAGTTTGAAGTAGGTCTTTCTATGAAAGTATGTGTCTTGATCTATCATATCTTTTGTGTGGGTTTCTACAAAGGATGAAAATGGAGGGTCACTCCATGGTGTAGGGTGTCATGCTCTGATGGGTTTTCCTATAAATTAAAAACTTTATTCTTTTCATGAAAAATTATATATATCACCTAGGTAAAAACCTTACATGTTTCCTTTTTAAAATTTAATGAAGAAATCTAGTTACCCTATGTTGATGGGATTCATGTCATGACCATGCCATGGTGACCATTATGTTTAGGGGGGTGAATTTTATATACCGACTTTTCTACAATTAGGAAAATTCCACTTCCTCATATATTTCATAAGGGAATTTTTAGAGGAATTATGGAAATTTTGTAAATTAGGAGGGCCACAACATGATTTCTTGGAGCACAGGATTTGGTGCTTTTACTCTATAGAAATGTGCTATAATATGGATATGGTATGTCACAATGTGGGAGAGTCCTAAACGGAAATCACATTGTGATTATTTTGGCCACATCATCATGTAAAACTTGACATTTTTTTAAAATAACTAATCATAATAAATGGTTTTCAGTTAATATAAAAAGAATAAAAACTCGCATTATTCTTTTTTACTCTAGTCATGCATGAGCTTTTCCACCCTACCTCTCGATCTCTTCTCTTCTAAAGGGTGATTTCTTTTATTCGTCAACCGATTTGAGTGTTGTTTGATCCAATATATAGCTGGAGTCATTCCTATCACTTTTATTCAATTTATTCTCATATAATTTCATTATTTAACAGTTTTATTACGGTTATCATAATTTTAACCAATTTCAATTATATGGAAATTAGTCCCTATGTTATTCAAAATTTATAATTCCAATTAATATGTGTGTATGATTCTTTTTCATGCTGACCAAACATACTCTTGAATTTAAACTTAATAAAATGATTTATACTTTTTATTAACTGATACCACATTATGCGGTCCATGAGTAGTCCTTAGAATAATATAAAACCAAAACATTTGGCCATTATTTGAGGAATTCCATGATTATATACAAAGTGATATATGGGAAGTAACTTGAGGGGCTCCCTAATTGTAAATTGGGTGATACACAAGACGAGGTGTGTATCAACCTGATAACTTATGTTATTATATCGATTTATACCATATGGGTGACATTTCCCCTTGATAAATTACGTTATATAGAGATATATAGAGTGCATCACTTTCCCCCTTTAATATTATTATACTAAAAGATACTAGTTGGGGGGCGTATCCCCCTGATAGCTTATGTTATTATATAGAGATACATCAGGTGAGGAACACATCGCCCCATTGACTAAGGGTATATAAAGATATACTGGTAGGGAAACTTTCTCCCCTAATGTTATTATAAAAATGATATACTGGGTGGGGAACATATCCTCCCTAATGACTTATGTTATATAGAGATTTACCAGGAATGGTGCATATAGCCCCAAATACATATTTTATATAGAGACATATTGGGAGAGGTGTCTATACCCCTGATGACTTATGTTATATGGAGATATATCAGGAAGGTATCTTCACCCCCCCCCCACATCAAATGTTATTACAAAGAGATATACAAGGTTATGAACATGCCCCCCCAATGATTATATTATATTTTTTGTGTTATGGGTAAGAACTTATATAACCCTTGGGTTATATATATATCTTGTTTAAATACATACGACATTTATTGAAGTGGGTGTGATCACTATCGGGGTCAACATAAAAACCAAGGAGTTTTGATGTTTCATTTATTTATGTTACCATATATTTATTATGCCACTTCATCATGTACTTTATTCAAAATGATTATATTTATGAACACCATTGGTTGTGGATTACTGAGATGTAATCACATACCACTCAGGTAATGGTGGGTACCTGAGTAGAATTCATAGTTTTTAGATAAGATAAGTTCATGGGCCATATTATTAATGATTTATCTTTCTTTCTAGGATGGAGCATGAGATATGGGACTGGTTTAGGGCTTAGACCTAGTTTTGCGACATTTCCCATTTTTGTTTATTTTTTGTAATTTTTGGTTTTGATGTATAAAATTCACCCACATGGGATACTTATTGTTTTTGTAATACTTATATGACTTTTAAAATAATATTTTTTATATATAATGGGTTTTTTGTGTTGTTTATTAGTGATTTTTTGATGTTCTTTACCTCTTTTTCAATTAGAATTTTGTTATTATCACTATTTTTACTATTATTGATTACTTTTATATGAGTTTATATTTTACCAGAAATATTACTTTAGACCCTCAATGATTGTTTGAGAAATTTGGCATATATGGATGTGTACTTGAGGTCACATAGAGACCATGTTTGGTTATTATAAAGTGATATGGACTGGTGATGACACACTTATTTTTCACTTCCATCATCCAAATTCAGTTTTCTCCATTGCTTCCACCACATCATATTTTTCTAACTGTACCTCCAATTGGTTTCTATATAATTAATTCATCTGGTTCATAAAAATATCATCTAGAAATAATCTTTTTAATGGATATACTACATTTTCTAAAAGAAAACAATTATCAATTAACTCAATAATATACCACTTCAGAATTCTTTCTCAAATTCACCACCATGTCCTTAGGATCACTTATGAATTTTTTATATTCCTTCCTCCAAAATTATAGTCATTAGGTCTCCAAACTATTATTCTTGTTAACCCATGTTCTAATATGAAAATACACTACATCAAAATTTCCCAGAATACAACCTTCATTATCTTATTAGTTAGACTCTTACTTTTACTTGTTTTATATAGCCCCAAAATTTATTCCACCATAAAATTATATATTAAGTGATATTTATGTTTAATGTTTTCTCCTTGAGTAAAATATCATATTATTTGAAATATATATCACAGAATGATTATCATAGTATAACAATCCATTACTCTACTTCCTTCTATTATCCTCTAACAATTCCTTCAACCATATAATCTTTTTCCCCACCTACCTTTAAAATTTTAGTCTAATTCTGTGGTAGATAGTGAAACTACTAGTTGTAGCCTTGACATCCAACTTATTGTAGTTCATAACTAGATAAAAAAGGCATGTTTTACTTCATAGATTTTCTATATCCCCTCTAAAGTCTTTATCAACATACCCCTATAATTTATTATCCATTTCAAAATATAAGGTTTCCTCTTACAAACCTTTGGGATACTAGATTATCTTCGTTAACACTTCTAAATTCTACTTTATTATATTTTTGATGAACCAACAAACATATCCCAGTGCTTGAGAAATTTTTAACATTTTATAGATTATTTGATACATTAAACATCCAATAAATGACAGATAGATAAACCTCATTTTCTATTTTTGTCCCTTCTCTTTTGATATTTTTAAATGTCTATATAATGGGGTGAGGACTGGTTTAGACGCATAAATTCAAAAGTTTTCTAATATGTTGTAAATGTTCATCCATGGATACAACATCAATGTTCCATGATTCTAGTCCCCCAATATCATCATCCAATTTTTCTTTCTTTCTGAATATTTTTTTATCTAAAACCTTTTAGATAACTTATAATTCATCTCATTAATAAATTTATTATTGGGACCTAACAAGACCATGTCATCTATATATAAGATAAGTATGATAAACATCCAATCGAAAAAGATATTTTCCATTATGAAATCATTTTCATTTCACTGAATGATCTTCTATTATTTCATAAAGGCATCAATATTCTGATTCCGCTATTCAGGTGCTTACTTCATCCCATAAAATACTATATTGGACATTTTAAACTAGGTTTATTATAAATTATTTGAATATATATGGTTTCTCTATATAAATTTATTCCCCCAAATATCTATGAATTAAAACCTTATTCACATATAATTGTACAAGATATATACCTTCTTTCATAACCATTACTTGCACTATCTAGGATATTATGTGATTAAAAACTTGAGAGAGAATTATAATAATGTAAACACATTAATTTGTTAAAATACACTAACAACTAACATTTCAT
Organism: Viscum album; assembly: GCA_963277665.1. Lineage (NCBI taxonomy): Eukaryota > Viridiplantae > Streptophyta > Magnoliopsida > Santalales > Viscaceae > Viscum > Viscum album. The sequence continues at coordinate 660,950 of CAUJRU010000406.1, read as the reverse complement.
TTCACCAATTCCTATAATACACTTATTACAACAACGAATTAACCCATTTATCTTATAGTTCCTTCTTTCCCCTCAAAATTTATAAAAAATGCATTGATTTGAACTCATGAATTTAGTCCATCTCACCCTTCATTTATATCTCTCACTATTTTTCATCACAAATAATTTCCCACTCCTTTGGAATATATGCTCTTCACCATCCATCAATAATTATCTAGTGTAATTCAATTATGAATCTCCAACATCCTAAGGTAGTGCTCCCCTCAAAACCAAATCTTCTAGAAATTATTCCCTAAGACTTTTTAGTCCATAAAAATTTTAGTAATTTTGATTTTTTTAAAATATATAATCTGAAATCTATTTTAAAATCATCTTTTTATACTATCATGTTCTTTCAGAACATGAGTGATTCCTAAAATTTTTAGACTCACATTCAGATCCACCTAGACATGCTCTATGAAGACCCTGCTTTTATTACAAACTTAAACATGATTTATTACATAAAACTTTACTTGATACAACAAATAAGATCGAGAGGTTTAATGTATTTGGGGATTGGGATCATTAAATAAAAACTTAAAACATGAAATACAACATCTTTATTGAAAACTTCCTTTACATGACCACTACATTCCCTCGCACTTAGCATTGCATGGGATAACATGAGGACATGCATAAGAAAAGGGTGAGATATAAAGCCCAGTAAGGGAATACACATGGAATAACATGAGGAGTACAATAAATTTTATAAATTGTGGATATAAATAGAGCACAAGAGAAACATGAACATAAAGGCATGAAAAATCATGATAATCATAACATGGAAATGTGGAAACAACACTTAACATGGAATTAGCATGAGCCAAGGCTCATTGCACATAGAGCATGAGTAAATCCTCATTGCACATAAATTATGAGTAAAACCTCATTGCACTTGAATTAGAATGAGTAAACACTCATTTCACATGACGTATCAAGATACTATACTTTACCCAATGCATTGGAGCGCTATATGGGCGCACCCTTCTTAAACATTTCATTTCATGCATAAGTGTGCCACATGGATCATAAAACAAGGATTCATAAAACATAATCATTTATTCCATGATGAAGGAATGTGGAATTAATACATGAAAATTTATAATAAATATGTAAATGTTCATAACGTTGAATACCCTTGATGGAGAAATGGTCATGGTATTCACTACACAATGGCATTGGCTTAGAAAATCAGTGCGATTTCGGCAGCGTAACGACGTGACATAAGAATTCATAAAAAATGGTTGATGAGAGAGAAATGGGTCCCTCATCATATTTACATGTAATGGAATGTAAGTAGATCATATGGATACATGTCCCATCAATTTTAATGGAATTTCAATTCATGATACAATAGTATTTCTTGAATGTAAATGAAGAGAGAGAAGTTCCTTTCCGAATTTCGGCATAGTAACGGGTGTACATGGGAAGCATTTATGAGAGAGAAAGGGGTATCCCACCGTTAAAACATAAAAAGGTCAGTATGAGGGAGGTGATAAACCATACCCCAATATTCATAATTGAAATTAAAATGGAAAAACAACTTAAAGAAAATTGAACAAAAATGAGAAAGGAAGAAAAAACCCTTACTTGGAAGTGTGCTTCCAAAGGATTGAGAGAGGCTTGAGAGAGGATTCTTGGGAGATTGGGGAACCTTGGGAAGATTATAGAAAGAGTAGGGCAGATGTTGGACGATATAAATTGGTTTTGAGTGAGGAGGAAGTGGGAGCTTGGGTGGGTTTATATAGGAAAGGTGAAGGAATTCATTATTATTTAGGTTTGGGACCCTTATATTAAATTAATCCAAACCACAAACCATCCCATGGTCTTTGCCCATGGTTTTTGGAAAAGGGAATAGGAAAACAATATTTTATAGTGACGAAGTCAGAACTTCATAAAATAATATGTTTTATTATGTGTAGGTGAGTCACACTCCCATGGAAATTAATTTAAAAAGACAAGGTGTTTAATAAGTCTTAAGGTGTCCATTAATGCTTTTAAAAGTAATTAAAACAAACCCAAAATCACATTATTTTAATTTTAAAACATATATTGGCCTCAAATAAAGCTTATAGTATTTTATTACATCACTATTGGGTCATTATGATGTCATAAAACACATTATATATTTAAACGGTATTTAATTTTTACCCAAAAATTTGACTGTCTCAGAAAATTATGAAAAATTCACCATTGGATAATTTCAATGTCCTGATTCCATAAATAACATTTATTTCATCTAAATAAGTTTCTAAATATGTTAATTTTCACTTTAAAAAAAAAACTGACATTTATCGAAAATTCACAGGGTTTGACAGAAATGGCTTTCAATCCTTAATAAAAATTATAATTGCATTCATAAAATTATAAGATCATTTATATTAAATAAAAACTAATTTAATAATAACAATAATATTTTTTTAAAATATTATTTAATTCAAAAATCCCTTAATTTAATAAAATATAATTCTTAATTAAATAATAACTAAAAACACTATTTGTACTTTAAAAACTATTTACAATGTATCAAAAATGATTAGAAATTATATTCATTATTATATATAAAAATAATTTACATGAACATAGTACTACTTATTTGTTACATAACCCCTTAAAACAGCCACATAAGACCTAAGGGCAAGGTGTGTGATGGTGATAGACTCTTGGGGTGGCTCAGATAACATCGCTCAAGTGGTAATTTCAATCAACTTCCACTTTTCACGTAGACGGTCATGTTCGAGCTTGACATGATGAAGCTCAGATTGGGCTTGGTCAAGAAAGAAGCCCAAAGATGCCACCTCTTTTCCGAGATTCGACAAATGGGCTTCGTATGGGGCAATTCTACTGGATGAGGCCATCACTTCCTTTGTCTGAGTAAATTTGGATTTATTAAAGCCCTATATTTATACAAATCATGTGATCACTGTTCAACGACTATATTAGCAATGGTCATAATTATTATCATAAAACCAAAGATGTTGAAATTTTATATAATCATAAAGATTCATTTAATTAGATCAACAGGTATTTCCATTAATGAATCTTTGGGTCGTTACAATATTCCACCCTTAAGAAATTTCTCCCCAAAATTTTTTCTTTTCCCGCACTAAAACAGATGCGGGTAACTCAAATTCATCATTTCCTCTGATTCCCAAGTCGCTTCTTAAAACATGTGGTTTCTCCATAACACCTTGACGATGGGAATTGTCTTCTTTTGTAGAACGTTTTCTCTACAATCTATGATCTTCACTGGTTTCTCCTCATAAGAAAGATCATCTTCCAATTGTACAACCTCAGAAGAGATTACATGTGAAGGGTCCGGTATGTAATTCCTTAAGAGGGATACATGGAATACATCATGTACTTTGGCCATAGTAGGTGGGTGTGCTAGTTGATAGGCCACAGCCCCGACACGATCAAGAATCTTGAAGGGGACGATGTACCTTGGAATTAACTTCCCTTTCTTTCCAAACCTCATGACCTTCTTCCATAGAGATATGCGTAGAAAAACTATGTCTCCAACATTAAACTCAAGGTCTCGTCAACAATTATCTGCATAACTATTTTGTTGACTCTGGGCTTCCTTGATATGATGTTGTATGGTTTTCACCTTCTCCACTATTTCTTCGACCATTTCTGGTCCAAGCAGCTTACGTTCACCGGACTCATCCCAACATGCCAGTTTTCTTCACCTTTTCCCATACAGGGCTTCATATGGTGCCATTTGGATGCTCAAGTGGAAACTATTGTTATAAGAGAACTCAACTAGAGGCATATGTTGATCCCATCCTCCTTTAAAGTCCATTGAGCACGCTCTCAACATATCCTCAAGTGTTTGGATAGTCCGCTCGGATTGGCGATCTGTTTGAGGATGATAGGCCATACTGAAGTTCAGTTCAGTATTCAGAGCATGTTGAAGAATCTTCCAAAACTTAGAGGTGAATCTTGGATCTCGGTCAGACATAATAGATAGTGGTACTCTATGAAACCTTACCACTTCCCTGATATATATCTATTCTAGTTGATCAAATGAGAAATTATCTCGAATAGCAATGAAGTGTGCAGTCTTTGTAAGACGTTCCACAACAACCCAGATTGCATTGTTGCCTTTGGATGTCCTCGTAATTATGGTGACAAAGTCCATGGTGATGTTCTCCCATTTCCAATCTGGTATGGGAAATGGTTGCATCATCCCCTTATACTTCTTCCTCTCTGCCTTCACTTGCGGACACACCAGGCACTTGATGTATATTCAGCGATCTCCTTCTTCATATTATCCCACCAAAAGTTTTCTCGGAGATCTCGATACATCGTTGTGCTCCCTGAGTGAATAGATAAATTTGAACTATGTTTATCATCCAAAAGTTCCTTCTTCAGCTCCGGACATGATGGAACAAATTGTCTTTTCCCAAACCACACAATTCCTTCTTCATTAACATTAAAATCCGAGAATTTCCCTTTTTCGATAGCTTCCACTTTTTCTTGAATTCCCACATCATCCTTTTGAGCATTATTTAACCTTTCCAAAATAGATGGTTGAGAAATCATTTGTGAAAGGATTGATGATGTTCCATTCTCTATGATTCCCATGTCCATCTTCATCAAGTCTAAGAAGATTGGATCCTTCTCAATTCTCATCATTAATAGAATCACTGGATCCTTTCTACTTAGGGAATCTGCCACCTTGTTCGCTTTCCCAGGGTGGTAATGTATTGAACAGTCATAATCCTTGATGAGATCTATCCATCTTCTCTGGCGCATATTACGCTCTTTCTGTGTGAATATATATTTAAGAATCTTGTGGTCAGTATATATCTCACATTTCTCCCCATAGAGATAATGCCGCCAGATTTTCAAGGAAAAGATCACCGCCACTAACTCTAGATCATGCATTGGATAGTTTCTCTCATTGATTTTCAACTACCATGAGTCATAACATATCACTTTATCATTTTGCATCAGCACACAACCTAATCCCTTCTTTGAAGCATCACTAAATACCACAAAAGTTCCCCATTTGTGGGTAAAGTGAGAACGGGCGCAATGATAAGCCTCCTTTTCAAATCCTTGAAGCTTTCTTCGCATTCATCACTCTAAGAAAACTTTACTCCCTTTCTAGTTAGTTTGGTAAGAGGGTTGGACAATTGTGAGAAATTTCTCACAAAACGTCGGTAATATCCTGCTAACCCCAAGAAGCTACGGATATCTGTTACCGATGTTGGCCTCTGCCATCCCTCAATTGCATCTGTTTTTGAGGGATCCACAGATATCCCATTTCTTGTGATGATATGGCCTAAGAATTATAGCTCCTTCAACCAGAACTCACACTTTCTGTACTTTTCATAAAGCTACTCCTTGCGCGAAGTATCTAGTACAGTTTTTAAATGATCCCCATGATCCTCCTTGGTTTTGGAGTATATTAGAATATCATCTACAAAGACTACCAAAAATTTGTCAAGATAATCTCTAAAGACTCTATTCATCATGTCCATGAATTTTTCTAGAGTATTGTTGAGTCCGAAAGGCATTACTATGAATTCATAGTGCCCATATCTTGAACGAAAAGCAGACTTGGGGACATCTTCCTTCTTCACCCTTAATTGATAATATCCCGACCGCAAGTCCACCTTGGAGAATTATTGTGCTCCACGCAGCTGATCGAACAAGTCATCAATTCTTGGTAGAGGATACTTGTTCTTTATCGTGATTTTGTTAAGTTCACGATAATCGATGAAAATCCGCATTGACCCATCCTTCATCTTGACGAAGAGGACCGGTGCACCCCATGGTGAAGCACTTGGGCGTATAAACCCTTTATCCAGATTCTCCTATAGTTGTTTCTTCAGCTCTTCAAGCTCAACAACAACCATTCTATATGGAGTCTTGGATATTGGTAGCGCCCCAGTTATATGTTCAATTGAGAACTCAACATCTCTTCTAGGAGGAAGACCAGGCAGTTCCTCGGGAATCACTTCCGCGAATTCCCTCACAATAGGCATTTCTTCAAGGATGGTTTCTTCCTTGGAATCAATATTCTGAGCCAGATACACGTGCTCATAGGGCAGTAATATCCATGCTTGAGATGATGGAGCTAAAGGAGATTCATCTTCCTCCTGACACTTGTAACGAATCGGGGGTCTATTCTCCATATGGAGTGTGATTTACCTCTCCCGACAATTTATATTGGCTCTATATAAGGAAAGCCAATCTATGCCAAGAATTTCATCATATTCTACCACAGGGAGTTTGACAAGGTTCTCTGGGAAATTCAATCCACAGATTATAACAGGGGAGGACTTATATTCATGGGATGCAATGATTTCCCCATTTTTTGTACTCACCAACATCTTCACTTACATGATTTGTGGTGGTGCTGGGAATGTTCTACTAGACTTTCGAGATATAAAATAATGCATAGAACCTGAATCAAGAAGTAAATTCACTATTCTTGAATGAATAACTAGCGTACCTGTCACCACTTCATTGTCGGGGTTCACTTCGGCAGAAGTGACGGAAAAATCTCTTCCTTGCTACCTTGAAGGTTGTTGGTTGTCTCCAAAAACCCTTGGATTAGGGCACTGATTTGAAAAATGACCCAGTTCTTTGAATTTATAGCATTGAACAGCTAGGTGCCCTTCTCTTCCACACCTGAAGCATTTTCTCATCCCCTTAAGGAAATTTCCAGGGTACTTCTTTCCGCACTTTTGGAAAGTGGGGTGCTAGATCTCCTTAGTACCATTGGATTTATCCATCGGAACACCAGCATTGAATTCCACCTTACGCTTCTTGTCACCATGATACCCCTGTGATTCCCCAATCTCCATTTCGACCTTGAGGGCACATATTAAAATTTCCTCATAGCTGTCGAAGTCACAGATCGCTAATGCATTCCAAAAGCTAGGCTTCATCCCACCAAAGAAGCGGTCAACCTTGCATTCGGGGGTAACAACAAAGTAGAAAGCGTATTGTGCAATCCTTGTGAAGTTTGCCTCGTACGCTCGAACAGATTATTCATCTTTTTTCTTGAGGGAAAGGAATTACCTTTCCATATTGAGCCGGAGGGTGTGCGGAAAATATTTATCGAAAAACATCTTCTGGAAATCCTTCCATTCCAATGCCTCAATCTCCTCCTCAGGCTTCATATTTTTTATCAACGTCCACCGTTGTTTAGACTCACCCTCCATACGATAACCAGTTAGGAGAACCTTCTCTTGATCAAAACATTGAAGGATGGAGAAGATCTTTTCAATGGATTTGATCCATTGTTCAGTGATCGTGGGATCGTATGATCCACTAAAAGTAGGAGGCCTTTGTCTCATGAATCTCTCAATAGAGACTTTTTCTTTCTTGGGGGGGGGGTGAACATTCCTCTTGACCCGCGTTTCTATTCAAATCTTGAGATAGCTGAGAAAGAAGAGTGACAAAGATCACGATTCCCACTCCCATTGGATTGGGAATCTCATTAGTACAGTCATTACACTGATCTTCACATCGGTTGTTAGCTCGAGTCCCCCTATTACCGGCCATTGGCTGGAATAAAAGGAATTTTAGGGTTAATACATAAAGGGTAATCCAAAGACAAAAGATGATAAGTTATAAATAAATTATTTTTCTTAAATCATGAGTCTATAGGCTTTAATGTAGGCTTTTTCATGATCTACTTTATAACACATATTCTTAGGGGAATTTTCTGTAATTCCCTTGAAAAGGTTTCATACTAAACTTGTGAATTTTTCAAAACATATCCCTTGGGAGTGTTGTAACCAAGAGTGCAACAAGGCCCATTGTCGTGCACCAGTTCCCATTCGAGTCTACCTCAATGTGGTGTTTTTGGGTTTTACCCCTAGGATACATCTGTGCCAGATCCGCCTCTACCTGCTCGTATCCAGACAAGGATGTATTTGTTTGATAAACCACTCACTCAGTACTTCCCAAAAATTAGGGATGTTTTTATTATTCTTAGTCTTGTGTCTATGGTTTTACTAGGGTTTTCTAATCCTAATCCCAAAAATAACAAAAGTTATCCTCTGATACCAACTATGAGAACCCTACTTTTATTACAAACATAAACATGATTTATTACATAAAACATAACATTATAAAACAAAGAAGATAGAGAGTTTTAGTGTCTTTGGTTCTTAGGATCATTACCTAAAAACACAAAACATGAAATAAAACAACTTTATTGAAAACTTCCTTTACATGACTACTACATTCCCTCGTACTTAGCATTGCATGGGATAACCTGATGACATGCATAAGAAAAGGGTGAGCTATAAATCCCAGTAAGGGAATACACATGGAATAACATGAGGAGTACAATACATGTTAGACATTAGGAATATCAATAGAGAACAAGAGAGACATGAACATAAAGGCATGATAAAGCATGATAATTATAACATGGAAATGTAGAAACAACACTTAACATGGAATTATAATGAGCCAAGGCTCATTGCACATGGAGCATGAGTAAATACTCATTGCACATAAAGCACGAGTAAACCCTCATTGAACTTGAATTAGAATGAGTCAACACTCATTGCACATGATGTATCATGATACTATACTTTACCCAATGCATTGGAGCGCTATAAGGGCGCACCCTTCTTAAACATTTCATTTCATGCATAAGTGTGCCACATGGATCATAAAACATTGATTCATAAAACATAATCATTTATTCCACGATGATGGAATTTTGAATTAATACAAGAAAATTTATAATAAATAAGTAAATGTGCATAAAGGTGAATACCCTTGATGGAGAAATGGGCATGGTATTCACTACACAATGGCATTGGCTTAGAAAATCGGTGCGATTTCGGCAGCATAACGACGTGACAAAAGAATTCATAAAAAATGGTTGATGAGAGAGAAAAAGGTTCGTCATCATATTTACATGTAATGGAAAGTAAGGAGGTTATATAGATACATGTACCAACAATGGAAATGGAATTTTAATTCATGATACAAAAGTATTGCATGAATGTAAATGAAGAGAGAGAACTTCCTTTCGGAATTTCGGCATAGTAATGGGTGTACATGGGAGGCATTTAATGAGAGAGAACGGGGTATCCCACCATTAAAACATAAAGAGGTTAGTATGAGAGAGGATTGAAACCATACCCTAATATTCATAATTGAAATAAAAAGGGAAAAACAACATAAAGAAAATTGGACAAAAATGAGAAAGGAAGAAAAAACCCTTTACTTGGAAGTGTGCTTCCAATGGCTTGAGAGAGGCTTGAGAGAGGCTTCTTGGGAGATTGGGCACCTTGGGAAGATTCTAGAGAGAGTAGGGCAGAGTTTGGACGAACTGCAAAGGTTTTTAGTGAGGAGGAAGTGGGAGCTTGGGTGGGTTTATATAGGAAAGGTGAAGGAATTCTTTATTATTTAGGTTTGGGACCCCTTATATTAAATTCATCCAAACCACAAACCATCCCATGGTTTTTGCTGATGGTTTTTATAAAAGGGAATAGGAAAACAATATTTTGTAAGTCCATATTTCTAACTTCTTAAAATAATAAGGTTGCTTGTGTGGAGGTGAGTCACACTCCCATGGAAATTAATTTAAAAAGACAAGGTGTTTAATAAGTCTTGAGGGGTCCATTAATGCTTTGAATAGTAAGTCAAACAAACCCAAAATTACATTATTTTAATGTTAAAACATATATTGGCCGAACATTAAAGCTTATAGTATTTTATTACATCACTATTGGGTCATTATGATGTCATAAAACACATTATATATTTAAACGGTATTTAATTTTTACCCAAAAATTTGACTCTCTCAGAAAATAATGAAAAATTCACCATTGGATAATTTAGACGTCCTGATTCCACAAATAACATTTATTTCATCTAAATAATTTTCTAAATATGTTAATTTTAACTTTTAAAATAAAAACTGACATTTATCGAAAATTCATGGGTTTTAACAGAAATGGCTTTCAAACCTTAATAAAAATTATAATAGCATTCATAAAATCATAAGATCATTTATATTTAATAAAAATTAATTTAATAATAATATTATTATTTTATTAAAATATTGTTTAATTCAAAAATCCCTTATTTTAATAAAATAGAAATCTTTATTAAATAATAACTACAAACACTATTTGTACTTTAAAAACTATTTACAATGTATCAAAAATGACTGGAAATTATATTCATTATTATATATAAAAATAATGTACATGAACATAGTACTAATTATTTGTTACATAACCCCTTAAAATAGCCGCATAAGTCCTAAGGGTAAGGTGTGCGATGATGATAGACTCTTGGGGTGGCTCAGATAACATCGCTCGAGTGGTAATTTCAATCAACATCCACTTTTTCCGTAGATGGTCACGTTCGAGCTTGACATGATGAAGCTCAGCTTGGGATTGGTCAAGAGAGAAGCCCGAAGACACCACCTCTTTTCCGAGCTCCGACAAATGGGCTTCATATGGGGAAATTCTACTGGATGAGGCCATCGCTTCCTTTGTCTGAGTAAATTTGGATTTATTAAAGCACTATATTTATACTAATCATGTGATCACTGTTCAACATCTATATTAGCAACAGTCAAAATTCTTATCATAAAACCAAAGAAGTTGATATTTTATATAAACATAAAGAGATATTTAATTAGATCAAGAGGGATTTCCATTAATGAAACTTTGGGTCGTTACATGCTCTATTGGTTATTTGTTCTCAAATACATCACCTTCCCAGTTCTGATCCTCCAATAAGATCCATTTATTAATTTATAAATTTTATCCTATAAAACCTTATAGATATAATTAGCCATTATATGAAATATAAAGTATTTATTACTGTAATCTACAAGGAAATATTCTTGATTCTTTTCTTCTAGTTTATCTTTTTTTCTGGCATCATTATGGATATATGAAACTTATAAAAAATATTTGATGTCAAGAAACATTGAACTTTCTCTTGGTTGACCTTTCATATATAATATCATACCACAATAGGATGGAAGGATTTAAATTTATGAGATATTCTACAAAATTAATAGCTTCCATCAAAAACTGTTTTTGAAACCCAGTGTCTATTCTTGCACTTCTAGATCTTTTACTTGGACTCTAATTCATCCAATCTACCACTCCATTTCATTATGGAGTTCTAAGAACCAACTTCTCAAAATTAATTCATTTATCTAGTAAAACTATGGGAACTTATTACTTCTATATTCCCCACCTTTATTAAAACTCAAGAACTTAATATTTAAACCTAATTATCTTTCCAACATGGATCTCCATCAAAAAATGGTTCCAACTAATTTTGAATTGGTCTTGAGAAATAGTACCCAAACCTTTCATGTTTCATCATTGATAAAGGTAAGAAAATATGACGACTCTTTTTGAAATTAAACCATAGATAACCTCCATATATAAGTATGAACTAGCTCTAAATTATGGTATTTTTTTTAGTACCCTATTAAAATACACCTTTCACTATTTCTCAAAGACACACTCTTTACATGTTTCTTACTCCAAATGAATGAGTTTAAATATTCCTTTTGTAGTTATGATTTTCATCCCTTCTCAATCTAGGTATCCTAGATGATCCTACCACAACTCAAATATTCTAAAATTTGTTATCCTAGAATGGTTTATATATTTCAAACTCATAATAAGATATTATATCTTATAAACCTTTGGCCACCACCATGAAACTAGAGGTTATATTCCATGAATCTTTCATAAAACTCATATAGAAACCCCCATCATCCTGTTGACTAAGTAAGATTAAGTTATTTCATAATTTTAGGATGCGCCACACCCCTTTGAACACTAGAAAGCATTTGATCCTCATTTATATGATCAAATAATTTTTTATAAATATCTAATATGTTTTATAATTAATAATATGTACCATTATAAATTTCTAGTGATAGAATTTCATATGCCTCTTCTAAAATATTTGGTGAAATGGAGCCCCATAATCAATAATCTATTTCAAATGAACTTGAGTCACAATGTAATAAATTTATTTCCACATTAGTCATAGTATTTTTAAAATAAATTCAAAAAGTATACATTCCAGAATATACCCTATGACCACTATAATCTTTCTTTATGAGCCCCCCATTCTGATAATGCTAGTATATGGGTTTGGGCCCTACTGATTTCACATTGAACCTCTATCCTTTCTCTTAATTATTCTTTAGAAATTTCCATTCAATTTCTCATCTTCTAACTTCAAAAATGAAGGTGGTTAAAATCATTCCTTGGACTTACATATGTATAATCTCATCATTAAAAATGATATCACAAACATCATCAAACTCTAATTCATTCTTATTTCTCAAATTACATATCATGACAACTATCAAATCCCATGATTCTAAAAGTGATTAAGAATTAATGCACACACTAACCCTCCAAACATGTTGATTCGATCATTTAAAAAAAATTAGGCATCCCTAATCAATTATACGAAACAAATTTAGCAATATATAGGCTGACGAATGTTGTAAATTATGGAGGGATTGCATGGTCACTATTAATCATGTGATAAAAATATGAAATCATCGATGAAATGAAGGGTGATTTTGCGAAGCACATGAAAAATTTGGAAAATAACCCCACAACAAACTCAAGCTGAAATATAAGATTTAGTCACCATGAAAAGAATCATAGATATAGGGTGGTGATGGATATAAAATCCACCTTGATATAAATAAGACACACAAATGTGAGAGGGATCTTCTTGAAGAGAAGGATCATGTGATTTGAAGAGTCTTACACTTAAAAGTGATTTGTGAGTAACTTATGGGATTACATGGAATGTGTATTCCCTTCATATGGTAAATGATCATGAATAGGATATCTAACAAGTTAGTGGGATCACATGAAGAATCTTTGGCATGTCAGCAAGATCACGTCAAGATCATTCAACATTGCAACTTGATCACATGATGCCTCAGTAGGAAAATGCCTGGAAAATATTGGGTTATTTACATGAAGATATCTGAAAATGATGGAAGCTCCATGATAAGGAATATAAATTATTTATCATGCGAAGGACTTAAATGATTCATATGATAAGTTCTTTGGTCATGTGAGGACACCCTGGACATGTCAGCTTGGATCATGAGAAGCCCTTGGACATGTTTGTCGAGTCTTGTGAAGACTACGTACATGTCATCTAGGATTATGTGATGACCTTGTATATGTCATCCAGGTTAATGCATAGTCCTTGTAAATGAAATTTGGATAAAAAAATAACCCTTATACATGTGTGTTGGATCACATGATAGCACTCATCCATGTAAGCTGGGTTAAGCGACAACCCCTAAAAAGGTCATTCAAATCACACACAAAACATCATACATTTCATCTTTGATCATGTGACACACCCTCTGACATGTAATATTGATCACAAAAGGCCCATATACATGTTTTCATGGTTCATTAAAATCCTAGAGACATTTTAGGTTGATCATGAGAAAACTCTCTGACATGCCACCTGGTTCATGTGATAGTACCTAGACATGTCAGCCGTGTTAGGAAGACATCCTCATACATGTTAGGAAGGTATCCAAGGATATTATAGTCATATCAAGAAGAGAATTCAGGTACATCATCCTTGTCAATTAGGAGCCCTGGGATATGCAACCTTGAAGAGTGTGAACCCATGACCATGAGTCATTGGATAACCATTCCCCCTTTATATGATAATTGTCTGTCATGGTCTATGTTTATTCACTCATCCAACCGTATTAATATTATGAGATCCACATGATATCTATGAATGACTAATTGACCATTCATGGGCCCCAAAATCAATTTTACAAAGGAAAAGGGTTGGATATCTATCATGAGAATCAACCTTGGTATAAGTCCCTTTATTTTCAATTTACTTTAATTTATAGATCCCACCCCTATGGGTTGACCATCCTTCTTCATCCATTAGAGAATTGGGAAACCTAACTGAACTAAAAAGACTTTTATTCTTGTTATAGGTAGGATACGTAGGAAACCTTCTTGAGGAACGATCTCCACATTGAACACTCCATTAGGGATGGTTAAAGGTATATGTCCCACATCCATATGTAGTGAGACTAATCACTTTATATTTTTTTTATCACACCAATGATGAATCATGTGAGCTTAGATATTTTCAACAATAATGTAATTAGGATCATGAATCCCCCCAATGCAGTTTGATATTAGTGTGTAAACCACAGTCAAATATTTGAGAATCATAGTGTGTAATCCCTGCTCAACATCATGATAAAACTGCATCCATATATGGTTATCCCCCTTGGTGTCGGTTCCTAAGGAAATATCATATTGAAAATATCGAGGGAAATAACCCTTAGGCGAATTAATTATCTATACCCACTGATTTTAAAAGTTGAGGATTGACTGAACTCTAAAGACTCTGATTCTTGTTATAAGAAGGATACATAGGACTACTTCCTAAGGCCCGAGCTCAATAACCAATACCTAAATTCCATCATATGAATCCTTTACACATGAAATTAAACTTTATAGCTTGGTCCTAATGGAACTTCATGGGATTTGATTCATGTTTTCATAGGATAAGTACGAAACCTATTGGATGTTCAATACTAATACTGAAACACCAATAAAATTATTTGATGCTAGTGAAATTCAGATTGTCTGATAATATGATTAAAATGCACAGTCAGTCTATCATTATTAATAAATACTGGGAACCAAAGGTATAACCTATGATATATACAATGGGATCATTAATAGAACTCCCTTTTGCATGTACATGGATCCAAGAACCAATTTTTATATTAATTTAACCAGATCTGTATCAGGATTTGGGAAAAATTCATTAACATATCATATATATATATATATATATAAGAGTCCCATATTAGTAATTAATTACCCCCAAAAGGGTTTGATGATACTAAACATACATTATCTCAAACAATTAGATCTCCTATGAGTAATTGGGTATGAAACCCCTACTGATCGCCTGACTTTGGAATGTTGACATGTAACATGTTAAGTATGTCAGAGTCGTTAGGAGATTCAGTGATAGAAAAGAAATGGTAAACCAGATGCAAATGATTATACAACCACATGAAATCACCAACAATAAAGTGTAAGGTATTACCCACATTAATTTTTTAGGAATCTAAGATAGAGAACCTAATGTGAAAACATGTGATAATTTAATAACAAAGCTATCATCTGCATCGAGCATCTTGTTTCCCAAACCTAGATTACCAAACCTTTAAAGAGGAAATAAAAATGAAGAAAACAATTTGAATATTTCAATTATAAAATTTAATTAGTGTTCCCATGAGAAGTTCCATTTCATCAAGAACTTTCAACATAAGAGTAATGGTTGAACCAACAACATGAACAAACAATTGTGTTACTTGTAGATAAATAATTGATCATATATTTCACACATGGTATGATGACCTAAACACCAATATCTTTCCTTGTTGTCTCTATAACTACATATTTTATTCTCAAAAACATCACCTTGAATTGAGATCATTTCATCATCAAGTGAATGTTCTGGAACTTCATATATAAAAACAACTTCTGTGGGTTACGTAACAACATGACCAACCGAACAAATTATGTTTCAGGTGGTGAGCATGATGGTCTGTGAATACTTCTAACATGGTATGATCCCAAACCTCAAAGCTATAGATATAGGTTTCTAGATGCTGATTCTCAAAGAAATATGAAATTAAACTGGAGATTCCTATCTACAATACCACCGAATTTAGAAGACTATCTTTGGAGCATGAAAATCAACACATTCCTTAACTTACGAAGGTAGATAAAGGAGTTGAACAATACTCTATCCTAGTTCAGAGTATTCCTAGGAGAGATCTTGTCAATTATAGTCCCCATCACCATCCCACAAATTCCCCTTAATCACCTATTAAGGGAACTACTTGATAGGTTGAAACCTTAGGCACTCATTCCACAGAACTAAAGAGATATTGACTAGTGTGGAAGGCTAAATGTAAAAGGGTGTGGGATCATATTACCACTTCCACTAATGAATCCTATAGGAATATTACATTTTTGGACAACAAGAAGAATCATATCCTTTATCACCCCAATCACATCTTCCTATATATTCCAAAAACAAGTAGGGGTTCACATATCCCAACCCTCATACTTGAAGCCCATGAGCATATCCTGATGGAACATGGAGGAGGCGATTGTTATTATATACTTTTCCAATCAATGAAAACTTCAAATATACATTAGAGATTTAGAACATGCATTCATATATTCGTCCACATACTATACTAAAGTGCCACAATATCATAAAAATGGAAGAAGAATTATGTTAGTATATTATAGAACTAGTATAGATATAGTGATAGGAACATATTCCGATATAAATAACCATATCAGCATATGATCATGATCAACATGAATAGTTTGATACTCTGGAGAAAGAAAATATTATTTCCCTTGTATAAGAGGATTATTGGTATATTTTATTAATGAAAGATGCATAGAACTGAGCTAATATTCCTATTTTGATTTGGGAGAATCAACATATTTTTTCAATCACCTCATGATAGACCCACATTTCTATCAAATAAATCGAGTGACATACCCCAAATACAATGGTTCGGGCTTATATCCCCTCTCCAACCATGTCTGATCAACACAATTTGGAAATTACCTTATGGTAGTCACATATCCCAACAAATGAAGCTACTTAGTATATCCAAATAGATTATGAAACATAGTCACATAACCTTACTCCCTCTAATTAATGACTACACTAGTATCCTTTAGAGGCTATATAGAGGGAGGCACATAACCCTTCTCCCATTTCGGAGGTCCGTTGGCATATTCTAACATAGAATGAATATATGAACTAACCCCACACACCCACATCAACCAATATTGAATGAAATATTATGGAAACCACCCAAAGGTAGGATCATATCGCCACTGATTGAATATAATATCACAAACATACTCTAGCTGCTTTTCTATAAGGAGTGCATATTCCCAAAAAAGACAGATCATCATCTATATATTCCGAAGACCATTATACAATAGGTTCATATCCCCGCTCAACCCCAAAAGGAAGGTTAGCATATTATATATATAATTTAGTATGAGGCTCACATACCTAATCTTCTAAATGATAGAAGACTCAAGGCTATAAGAAGTATATCTACAATACCTCGAGGGTTCTATAAATATTCAGTCAAAGAAGAAGGTGATTAATACATTGATAGTCCTCCCCGTGGTAGTGTAGAGATGTACTATAAGGACTCCATCATGAAAAACCTCCCCATTGTAATATATCACACATAAAAATAAATAATAATCTTATCTAGACATTTTTATATAGATATGTACTAAAAACATTAGGGCTAACTGTATATAGTTCCCCATTTACTGTCACCAACAACGTTCTTTAGTTAGCAGGAGACCCAGACTAATGACCTGACCAGGTGGAGAAATATGAATTTGATAAAGTAGTAGATTGTATATATATGTAGAAGTAACTAGCCAAATACAACCTTTCTATGATGTTTTGGCCTATTTCCACTTCCAACTATGAGGTCCTAGATGACCCAATGGAGGAGTGCATGCCCTACTTAAGCCGGAATAAGTGGGAGACTCTTCAACAGTTGAAGGATAGACACCTACCTTATCAAGTATATGAGGGTCACCTACATATCATAAATAAACGCTTCCAACATCTAGATATGGCCACATTCTTCATAGCCCAAGACCCAAGATTTGAAGATCATAAAACATTTCTATGTTGTTTTTGACTATGCGACATGAGAACTCTCTAATGAATGATTATAAAATCCCCATTAGTCATCCATATCTGAGGATGGGGAATGTATGAATCATTACAATATATATTTACCTAGTCAAAACATATCCTCAGATATGGAATCATTAATTGTCATAGCCATTGGAGATATCATGGGACTAAGCAATGTGTGTTATAGTTTTTCAATACAATGAATCTACTCCACTTGGAGGATGCAACGAAATTGTGAATAGAGAGAGAGTTCCTCATACAGACTCTTAATATTGGCCTCTTATGAAGAAATGGAACATATCTCAAACATTGAAGACGAGGTTTCGTATTGACCAGAAACTTCTTATAGGAAGTGACTCTCACCACAAGAAGCAATTTCAATTAATCCATTCATGAATGATATTTCACTAAATCTGGTATATTAAAGTATCTATTACTAGGAATTATATCCATGATAAATCCCAACATGTAGGGATGGAGGAATTTTTATCTCAATTTCAACCACTAAGGCCATAACACACCAAGAGGGTCATGAAGAAATCAATAGTGTCTCCATATGATTCGCATTCTATAGGGATATGGGTATTTTTATCCTAATTTCTATCCTAAAATCTATGACATCCATGAAAACGGGACTAAAAAGTGCCAAAAGTGTCCCCAAATTGACTCCATCCCATAGGGATGTGGGTATTTTTAACATTATCATCACCCCAGAAGTATCATTCATTTCTAATCTAGGAGGTAATTATCATCGGTTGATATCCTACCAATTCCTCCTTCCATGATACATTCCTCTTTAATTTGGGTCCCACTTGGAATGCATGATCAGATAATCTCTAAGGATAACTATTCATAGTTTGAGATAGGAGGAATTTCTAGAAAAGTAAATCAAACCACGTAAGAGTAATAAGACCAGATGTTCTTATAAGACTATGGATTAGAGAAACGAATGAAATGAAATCCTTGATGAAGGATCATAGGGTATAGAACCACCCTATTATGTGCATAGTGATGGGGTAACTACCATCACATGGTATTCCTCAGTGAACATCATAACAGTCAATATGAACAATTATTAGGACCACGATGAAAACACAGAGGGACATAATGTGGAAATTTTTCCTTGAGAGATAGGTGAATTGTATGCACAAACAAATCCTTCACATGAAAACATTGAAGAAGTTGAAACATGGAACCTATGAATGATGAATTTCAACCTCTTTAGTAGAATACATAAAAATATAAAGGGAAATGTGGGGATACATCCCACTCACTACCTAAGTGGTTCGAAATCCCATACTTAGAGGAATGACTATCATAATATGAAAATGAGATATAGAATCTCAGATATATCAACATGGAATTACTCAGTGGAAACATTATATCTACATATATTATTCATGAAGAAACATATATTCCACCCCCACCCATCAGTAGAGAGCTAATATACCTACAATGGTAGCCTTTGATCATTAATCTAGCTCAAGATCTTGGAAACCAATCTATATAAATGAGGATGTTTTGGATGATCATGAATTTCCTATATTACAGTGATATCCTCCTCCTTATCAAGTTGATCATCCAGTCCTGTAACATATTGAGAATGACTGTGGTATGAAAATAGATGAATAAAAAAGACTCTCTCATTCCTTGTGCATGAGAGGTGTTCTAGATAGAAGTACCTCCATAACACCTCAACACCATTGACTTGCTAGAGGCTCAGAAAAAATCAATGGCGGGACAATTCTCCCTTGTATAGCTTGAAATGAAGTCATATCCCAAATGGGTGGATGTAAATATGTCCCCAACCAATTTTTTAAATCCTATCTTCTTAAACTTGGATAAAGTTAGTGATCTAGAACATCATCTAACAAACATTATTTCATGATGTGTCTTGATGAAAGGACCTTGAGACTTGTAGGAGGTGAGAAAATAAAGATGTCTTGTATAGAGTCTATTAGGTTCAACCTTCATTTGGTACAACATCCTTCCAAAAGGATATTTCATGGGTTGGGAATTCTTTCATTTTCAATTCCATTACCAATTCATCCCCATGTAAAGAAAAACACAATTTTCACCCTCAAAAATTGTAATCAAAGTGAAAATGATAGGGCCTCCAATTTTTTATACATATGTAATGTTTTAATGAATTCACTCAGTATCCCACTCTCAAAAGATAAATTTCTAGAACATTGTGCTAAAAATCATTGAGATGAGATGAAAACACCTTTTCCCCTAATGAAATATCAAGTTAGATTCTATGAGCTTTCAGAATTGAAATGATGAATAAAATATTCAATTCAGTCAACTTGGGAAAAATCTCAGATCACATCCATGATATAGGTAAAAATATCTATAAAATAAAAAAGACTATTTTTACCCTCAAATAGGTAACTGTACTCATTAGAGCATTGATGAAAACCTTGAATCACCTAACACCACCCACCGTACTGTTGTAGTAGAAAAACTGCCTCTAGCGAGATAAAAAGAGATATTAGAGTCACCCATGATTTTAGTAAAGTATAAAAAACGTTTATTACTTACAAGAATATTTGGTTCCTAGTTATTTCTTAACTAATATGGAAAACCTCCTCAAGCTACAAGATCCTAAGAAACTCAATGAGGTCAACCTTAGTGACCTCCTTGACTACTTCCCTTTTCATAGAATACTAAGTCCCACTATCAAATATTTATATTTCATCAAAGAAAACCTATATATAATGGTTTATTCTTTATATGTGATACTGAGGATGGCCCTAAAATAGGTGACCTATGTGACCATCACCCAACTAGAAGAAGAGAGTGACTGACATGAAGTTCCAGGTAGGCGTAAACAAAAGTTTGATAACTAGATGACTCAAAAAATAAGTGAACAAGATCATGATACCTAAGAGTACAAATAAAAAATTAGGAATGATCCTAATATCTAGGTAGATGTTGTTGAATACTCCTCCATGGGGTGGACGTAATCCCTAGACACAGTAAAAGACACAAGATAAAGAGTCATATCAAAATCTCACATAGAAACTGACACTTATAGATTTATTTCCTTCACCATACAAAGAATGGGACACACCCACCCCAAATAGATCAATCATTAGATTAAGATATAATTTTTATATTATATTAACATTATTCACTTAAGAGACCTCTTCTCCAATGATGAATATGACTCTAAATATGATTTCTTTTACCTGACTGGGGAGCCAAAAGTTAAGGTAATAGAAACCAAGGGTACATGGGATTGTGCAGTCATGGATAAACCTAATATTCTAAGGACATCCCCACAAAATCCATATATATGGCTAATACCCCTGGGAGGGAACTTAAAAATTCATAATAGAATCAGAGAGATTCCTTAAATCCCTTTTATGGTAATTCAAACACAATCATTTTAAACAACCAACTAGAGGTGGCATGATTGTCTAATCATCACAATCAAAGCGATGTTCCAGTTTAACCTACTCCATTTAAACAATATTACCCATCGACTTATTCCCAAGAACCATGTTTGTCAACCACAAACACCCCCCATCTTCCAATCCCCATGAAAAGGATAAACACCACCAAGGGAAGTACATACATATGGTACAAAAATACAAAATTCTAAAGTAGTTCATGGTTGTACCAACAAAACTCTCAATCCTGGATGCTCTCCAAATTTCAAAAGAAATTTGAGAGGAACTGATTGAATCTCTCTATATCCCATAAGAGTTTGAGATAGATTTTTTTGTAGATGAGTTTTAGTGAGTATATACTACACCAGTAGAGAGTAAAAATACCACCTCGTTCATGGATTAGTAGTAGGAAGATGTTATCTAGGGACATATCATACACTTTTATGTTTTATGAAAACTCAATAACATCAACATCTAAAGAAATCTAGTTGAAAATAGTTGTACGATCAACCACATCTCTATCTAGAACCTCAAAAAGTTGGGATATAGTGAGGGGAAATTTTCTCTGTAAAAACAAACCATTCAAGGGTACGAAAAGGGAGATAAAAAGAAAATTTTTAAAGAAAATTAAGAGTAAGGATCAGTTCAGGGATCTCATATTTAATGTGTATCACCCTGAATAAGATGCCACATTAAATGGTTCTCTGATCCAATTGACCACTAGGCCTTAGGTGCTCCACCCTATATAGCAAAGGTATTCAACTAGAAGCGAGAGTATAAAGAGGTGATAGTGGGGAGAATATACCCTCATATTATGAAAATAATAATGGTCTATGTATAGAAAATAGTGGAAGAAATACAATACGTATTAGAAGAAATAATAAGAAATAGTGGGATCATAAATAGAAAATAGTAGTAAATGAACAAACATGCCCATACATACCATTTATGGCAGCATACACACAACATGTCATAGAAGGTCATACAAAATTGATAAATAGAAAGGATTCATGTGGTCGACCATTAGTATATTCATATCTACATATAAGCTTTATGAATAGAAAGGAAGCTTAAAATAAACTATATAAGATACAAAAACCTCCAAGGTCCCTTTCCATCCATCCCATTGAATAGGTATAATAGGACCACTAAGGTCTTTATCTTGGGCTCAATCCCTTAATTGATAAAAAAATCAAAAAGTTTACAAACATACTAAAGGTCTTTTGTAGGCTGTGAAAATAAATCTCAGTATTCCACCAATAATGTGTTCCTATCTTATATCCACGATAATGTAGGTTATCTAAATTTAAATAAAAGAGGAATCAAATTAATATATAATAAAAATAAATGATTCCCTTGTGATCAACAACCACAAGGAAGAAATCATCTACTTAATCCATCATAAGTAATCCTTGAATACATGACCCCAATTATATATATCATAAAACATATATATATATATAACTTTAATGGAAAGGATCCATGGAATAATGTACAAGAAATCCCCTATGAAATATCATACCAGATGAACCCTATGGTTCAACATATAATCTAGTGATCGGTACAAAATTACATTAATCAGGTATCCCAAAATCTAAAAGACATGCCCAATCAATCTGATCTAGGTCCCATGGAAATCCAATAAAAGAGTTCCCATCAGATCATTAACCTGAAGTCTAAGGAATAATGATATCTATCCAACAAATAGTAATCATCATTGAATCAATTTCTGATATCCTGTGGAATGATGATATCCATCCTCCCATGTCGCAGCCCAATAGCCTCAAGTATCATGGCAATCCTTAGCCAAAAACTGATGGTATCATCACTATCAACCGATGGTCCATCACCACCCACATGGATTTCTATGGTGATAACCCCAAAAAACATCTAATGGTCAACCCCATCACCTATGATACATAGTATATGGGGGCCCCCACCCACATGAGTGGTCAACACCACCCCGATCTAAGTCCTACCATTGTGAAAATGAATCAAGCGGATCTTCAGCGAAAGTGCGGTGAGAATAAATAACCAAAAAAAACCTAATCTAAATCATCCTAGAACATCATTCCCTTACTCTCATGTCATTATCTCTTAATGGTCAACAACACCTCAATTCAACGAGAGCATGCCCTTATCCTGAATACCTTAACACCTCAACCCAACGACTATGTAACCTCAACCTGTAGTCAACATCACCCATGTATCCTGATCCACTCCCATTGTGATGAATCACAAGGCCTAAATCTAGGTGATCAACATCACCTACATCCTCAGACCATTCCCTTCATGTTACCATGAAACTCATTGAAGAAAAGTAAATCATTTAATTGATTTAATGCAACCCACCTAGCCTAACATACCTAAGTGGTCTGAAGCCCCTAACTTGGATTAAACCATATGTAGTGAAGTAAGAGCATGCCCATGTAATATCATATTATTAATTGAACAATTTAAATTAAATAATTAAATTATTAGGGTCTTACTCGGTCTAATCACATGGAATATATATATCATACCCTTGAAACAACCATAAAATCATTGTTAAATTCATGAACCACTTACTTTTTATTAGTTGGTGATCACACTTATGATATAACCCTATAAAATGAGCCAACTTGGAATAAAAATGCATTTCAAACTAACACCTTTAAATAGGGTAAAGGGGTTGTCACAGATTTAGCACACCATATCGAGAGAGAAAAGAAAAAAAGAGGATATTGGATTGAAGGTCTTAGCAAGATAAAACTGTATCTACTAATGGTTCAAATATCATACTCTATATAGAGGGATTGACTTAAATAATAGGAGGAATAAAAATAGAGGATACCCAATTTTGTTCATGATAAACGTGAGAATAAGAAAGGATAAATAAAGAAAAATGGGGCAGGGTTAGACAAGTAATTTGACAACAATTAATGACCCACACGATTTTTCCATATGATTTGTCTAACTGTATGCCAACCATTCGTTTATGTTTTCTTAATAACCACACCTTCACAAGCTGGGAACAAGGTTTTACAAACCATGTACAAACAATTTGAGTGACCTCTTTTATAAACTACAGTGTTTTCAAAAGTCTGTGAACTCCCTCTTTCATGGTTTTTAAAACCATGCTTAGTGTTACTTGAGGGCCACAAAATTTTTCTTGGGAGGCTATTCAATTTTCCAAAACCACGTGCCTCTGTCTTCACCTTAAATAAAATAAGTTTTCTTGACTTGATACTCATGAAACCCATCTAAACCCTAATTCAATTTATTATCCTTAAAAAATCATCTAAGAATAATGACATGGGTCATGGAAAATCTTGGAATTATATTTCTATGATCAAAAAGAATTTTGGAATATTCACCAAACTCAAAATTTCAAATTTACTTGAAAAACAACCTATTCAAAAAACCCAAGATGTTATAGTCTCCCCACATTAACATATCTAACCCTAATATATAAGTCATTACCTAGAGATAGTAGAAAATATACCCATTTCATTTCATAAACATGGTCTTCCCGGTTATCATGTAACATGTCAAATCTTTTCAAGGCACTCCCCGCATTAGGAGTTACCTACTTGATCATTTTCTAAACCAAAAAAAGCATCCCTATAGTCCACCGAAAACGTTTGGACTCAAAATTTCTCTCATGACACATCATAACTCCTACACCTAATCAAGTTCTCAAAAAAAACTTGTGTCATATCTAACAGCCATCGAGTCCCATATATCATCAGATGCACATAAGATGTCCCAATTTTACACACCTCATGCAAAACCCATAACATATGTAAATATGAATTCCCATTGAATCATAATGCATTAACACCTCATATATTACCCAAATCACATAAATGCCCAAATTCCTACACATCTCACATATATTTTTCCTGCATCATAGTCAATTCCATCCTACTAACTGGAACCTGGTTAATCCATAAACCATATATCTATGCACTTATTGCTCAAAAAACAACCAAATAAAAAAAACATACCCAATCATTCCTATGGAGTACATCTAATAGTAGTCATCTCCCTATCCTACTCTACACATGGAAGCTCAACTGCATGTATCAGGCTTGATTCCTGATTACTCGATGCTCGACCTACTTATGGAGTTGCACTAGATACCATCCATTGGCCCCAAATTAAGGTCCCACTATCTCTACCATGACCTAAACGTAGAGATGAATCTCAAATACCAGCTACTGGTATAGCACTCGGTCCCACCTCAAACTCTTGAGTCTGACCAGTCCCTAGCTTATTGCTACTTGAAAAGGCTTCCTATAGAACCTATCAATATGTATGATTTGGACACATACCTGACACTCCTTTAGAGGCTGATCACACTGATTATATACATGTACTGGGTACTTTCACTAGAGGAACAACACTGATGACCCAATCCTCAATGGTCTTCCAAAATCTATGGCATGATTTCTCTACTGAGATTCCTCAGTAACTAGATTCCTGCTACTTGAAGCACCGTCACTGAAATCACCTGACACCATCACCTAGATCAAATAAGGATGATTTTTCAGATTAACATTAGCTATCTATGCTAGGTTGATTTCCTCTAAAAATAACACCTACATTTAAATATTGATCTCCACTTTGATGGAATGGCACAAGTCATCCTCAAAATGGTGCACCCTGGCGATGTCATCATTCACCATAGCAGGTGAAAATCATGATAGTTCTATGAATGTAGCTGTGTAGTCCATTGATTAATGGTACACCTACTATAAATTCATGAATGTGAAAGCCCTATTCTTCCTTAAAATATTTGGTAAGAATTTCTCAAAGAACATCATATTTATGTCATTCTAATCTATCACCTCATGCCCTCTCGCTTGTACCTTTACATCCCATCGACACTTTTTTGGTTGCCTGAGCATGTACATATCCTGCTACACCCTTCATCATTGGGGTGTCTCAAGTAGGTAAAAGAATTTATGAACCATCTTGATCTAGTTATCAGCTTCTTATGGTCAATCCTAACCCTATAATATCAGTGGGTGTTATTACTGAAACTCTCGAGTTAGGTTTTTCATCAATGGATCAACTCCCTGAGCTCCCCTATCAATGACCAAAATAAATTGAACCATGATCTCCATGAGGTTCTCATAAATACATGAAAAAAAAACTATCATACCCTATATTTTTTCCACTTGACTTAATCCTATACTTATGGCTCATTTTCAGCCCAACTGTCTAGGGTCTCATCCCATGCATGCTCAAGAAACATCATATCACCACTGTCCTAACACTCCACTAAAGATTTTTTAGGTTTCATTACATAAATTACTAATGACATGATCAAAAAAATATAACAATATATATATATATATATATATCTTAGATATGGAAATCTATAACCTGAAACACATATCACCACCCATACACTCTCCCATCACACCCTGTCATAAGACATTATGACTCATGGCCCCTCACCTACCTATATCAGGGTCAGTTATCACATGTAACCCAGCCTCACGGACCCATGACTACCCACATCAGAGTCACAAATCATGTATAGTCCATCCTCATAGCCCCTCAACTTCCCATAACATGGTCAGGAATCACATAGTATTTGAGGTAGCTGAGTATAATCCCACTAAAGAGACTATATAGGAAAACACTATTTAGCTTCATTGTTCATAATTTAATTAGCTCACCCCCAATCATCATCCCTTCATATACTTATCATGGTCAATCCCATAAATCAAATGTATATAGTATCAAAAATCATCACATACTGATCTCATTGGAGTCACCTGCATGGGATGGCTAATTAGAATTCCAAGAAATAGGTCTAAGCAGGAAAACTCTATTTAGCTTCATTTGTTGACACTTTAAACAACCCAACCCCAATTAGCCCATTCTAGGTTCCCAATGACAATCCAAATAAAAACACATCATATGAACCTAATTTATTATCATGATGTATAAATAAACCTTCTTTGTCATACCAGTATAAGGTTTAAAATCAATCTAATAGATAATTATCACACCAAAGTGTGCCACTCAAGGTGGAAGTAAAATAAAATATAAAATAGAAAAGTATAAACACAACTTCCCAACCCTAAAAACATGGTTTGTCCCTCATGCATGGGCCTACAAACACCCAAACAAAATCTCTATACCAACTTTTGACTACATTATAGTCTATTTTCTACCATGACCCAAATAGTAAGGACAAATAAATTACAGAAAAACCATTGATACCATGTGTATAACCCCAACCAAGAATCCACTTTAAATGGTTCTCTATTATGATTGACTACTCAGTCTTAGGCATGCCTCCATATACGCCAGAGGCTATTGACTAGAAGGGAGGTGTAAGGAGTAGATAATGGAGAGACTATACCCTTATATGTTGATAATAACAATGGTATATGTGTAAAAAATAGTAGAAGAAAGACCATATTATTCGAATAAATAAGAATCAACAGCAAAAGCATAAAAGATAGAAACAGAAAATGAACAACATGCCATGAAATTCCATTTATAGGATGACACATACAACATGGTAAAATATGTCACTCAAAATAGATAAATAGGAGGGTCACCCATGGCCAACCATCAGTACACATATATATATATATAATAATGATAAACAAAAGGATTCTCAAAATAAACTCCAACTAATGAAAGAACCTCCATGGTCCCTTGCTATCCATCCCATGAAACAGGTCTAACATGGACACTAAGGTCTATCTTTTGTGCTCGGTCCTTTACATGATAGCAAAATCATAATGTCTACACCTATCCTAAAGGTCCCATTTAGGGTGTGAGAATAAATCTTGGTAGCCCCCCCACAAGAATGTGCCTATCTTATATACTTGATAATTTATGTTTTATAAATATAAATAAGTAAAGTTAGAACAAGAAAAAATAATAAAAATACCTTCTTCCCTTATGCTCAACAGCAAGAAGGAAGGATCACCTATTTCGACCATCGCTTGTAATCACTGATTACATGCCTTCAATTATATATATACAAAAAAAATTTGTTTTTATACATATAATTTTAGTGAAATGGATCCATGGAATAAAGCCCAATTCATCCCCTATCAAATATCATACTAGGTGAAACCTTGGGTTCCACCAATAACCATGTCATTGGTACTACAGGCCATCAATAAGGTAGCCCGACGTACATGAGACATGCCTAATCAATATTATCCTGGTACAATAGACCTATTCTCAAAGAGTCCTAGTCGGATTAAAATCGCAACATCTGAGGCACAATTATATTTTCCCCCTAAATAGTAATCCCCATCATCTTAATAGAAGATCCCATGAGGCATGAAAATTTCATTCTTCTAAAGTCCTAGCCCAATGAACTCATGTATCATGATGATCCTTATCTCCCAAATGATGGAATTATCATTATTAGTCGATGGTATTTCACTATCCATGTGGATTTATACAATTATAACCTCTCCCAAAACATCCAATGGAAAACACCATCACCAAAGAAGCATAGTATATAGGTGACTCCACCCACATGAGTGGTCAAACCCACCTTGATCTGAGTCCTTTTTGTGTGTACAAGACTCCAATAGTGTGTCAGACAACATATGGTGAGCAAAAATCAATAAAACAATTCCTAAGACACATCCTCTGGAAATCTCATTACACTACGCCCATATCGTTGTATCTCTATGGTCAACACCACCTCATGCAACCCAAGCCATTCCCTTATCCTGATGACTATGTTTCCTTAACCCAGTAACTATGTTACCTCAATCAATGATCAACATCACCCATGTATCCCGATCCATTCTCATTTTGACAAATCACATCCCCTCATGTTGGGTGATCAACGTCACCTTCAACCTCGAGCCATTCCCACAATGTTCCCATAGAACTCTCAAAAGAAAAATAAATCATTTAATTAATTTAATGAACCCCATATGGTATAACCTTCCCAAGTGGTCCAAATCCACTAACCCATCTTGAACCATTTGCAGATAACTAATAGAATTCCCATAGAATCTCATTTTATTAATTGAACAATTTAAATATAAGAATTTAATTATTATGGTATCTCTTGGATGACTCAAATGGTTCATAGAGAGTTCACCCCTAAAACAACATAAAAACATAGAGAAATATAAAAACCACATACATTATACTAGTTGGAACTCTCTCATTTGATATCTGCCTATAACTTGATATGAATCGAATGAAAGTGTAATTTTTTATGAATGACCTAAAAATAGGGTAAAAGGGATAACATGGATTTATTTCACCATATATTGAGATAAAAGAATAAAATAAGATAAAACATTGATGGTCTTTCTCAGATTAATTTTATCCACCAATAGATCGAAGATCTGAGTCAATAAAGTGGGATTGTCTCAAATCCTATGAGGGAGAAAAATAGAGGATCCACCACTGTTGTGCATGAGAAATAGAGGAGGAATAAATAGGAAAGAAAGAAAAATGGGGAATTGGTAGAAAATTAATTTCACCCCAATTAATGGACCACAAGGTTTAGATGCATGGTTTGGTTAACTGTCCGTCGACAATGCGGTTCTCTATGACTAAGAACCACACCCACATGGGAATGGTGGATGGTTTTCTAAACCATGTGAATTTTTTTTGAACCACCTCTATTTAAAATTGTATATATTTCACACATCCTTGTACCCCCTCCTACATGATATTTCAAACTGTTCTTAGTGTTAGTGAAGGGAACACAGTTTCTCCTGAGAGGCCGTAAAATTTTCCCAAACCATGAACCTCTATCTCCACATTACCAAAACTAGTTTTCTGGGGATTAACAATCCTAAAACTCATCTGAAAACTTCTGGAACTTACCAAGGCTTAATACCCTTCTATAAATAAGGACTCAGTTTATGAAAAATATCATAATTAAGTTCTGATGATTGAAAAGAAAATCATCCCCCTCATAAAAATCAAAAATTAAAATTTACATAGAGAAATGGCATGTTACAAAAACCTAGGATTTTGCATAAGTATAAGTTCATAATCATCTAGCAAGACACAAAATAAAATTTTCTTCTCAAAATATCGTTTCTTTATATATTATTGGTTGTATCTTTATTTTTCCATTAATGATTGAAATACCCCATAAATAGAAATGTTAGAATACTACATGGTGGAAATCCTCCCTTTGTGTATTGGGAATCCGTATACACTAAGATATGTTTCAAAAATAGGGAATTAAAACAAGTAATAGAGGATAGTGATTTTTATATTTCCTCTCCCAATGTCTTCTGAACCACCCTTGAAAATCCATAGAGATTTCACAGTAATGATTACGTGATGACCATAAACCTGATCGATGAAGTAGACTCAATCCTTATAACCTATTGTGAACCGCAACATTATTGTGATAAAAATATTTCCAGCCATAGTGGTTCCATCAAATGGAATTTATAATAATTTTATATTGGGATCTAGTAATTCCCATGCGCCATTAGAAAAAATTAAAAATTCCCCTAAGACAAACTCAGGATTTCCATACCTCCCCAGCCCCTAGAAGAAGAAAAAAGGAAGACAAGTATCCATAAAACCTCTCAACAATGAACCTGGTATTCTAGGATATCAATATATCTTATCCTAGTCTCTCTTATCTTAAAAAGAATATATATTCTCCCAAATTATCCACCATGTCAAAATTTTACCCCACATATATTTAAATGGATGAAGAAGAGGATAACCTCAGGAACACTCCTCCTACATTTTAGGAAGTTATATATACCTCCATTAATGAGCTTATGAAAGATAATATAGGAATATAAAAGACCCAAGAACCATGTTAATTAGTTATTCCATTCCTATTTCTGATAAGGAGGTGTGCATTTCATTTTTAAAGAATCATGAATACATGTTTTCTTAGAATTATACAAAGATGCTCGGGCTGAACCCCGATGTGGCAACTCATCACTTAGGCTTTCCAAATGAATATTGAGGTTTTAATTTGGGAGCAAGGATAATGAATTACTCTCATGACAATAACATAGAATCATATGTTTAAAAATTTAATAAATCCTTATTTTCCCTAAAGTTTAAGTACCCAAAATAGATTACCAACATCGTCCCTATCAAGAAAAAGAATGGGAAGATCTGAGTTTTCATTAATTTCAAAGACCATAATCGAAAATGCCTAAGGTATGATTTACCATTACTAATCATATAACTTGTGATAAATTAAACTACTAGATTCTATGCCCTTTTCTTTATAGATGGGTATTCCTAGTATAATCCGTTAAATATGGCCCTAATAGATGATGAGTCTACTACCTTTAGAGTGCCTCGATGAAAATTTTACTACCATGCCATTCCCATTAGATTAATTAAAGATGTAACTACTTATCAATGTACCATGAATCATATTTTTAAACACTTTTTGAGATTAATTATGTAATTTTATTTTCATAACCCGGTGGTAAAATCTTGATAGCATTGTGATCACCTTACTGATTTTCCTAAAATATTCAGGAAATTACAACAATACAGTTTAAGATGAATTATTAGGATTGTGATCTCAATGTAACAGTAGGGTAATTACATGGATTTTTGGTACTTCACAATGACATCAAGTTTGATCCAAAAAATACTAATTCAATTATAGAAGTTCCACTTCTTAAGAATCATAAATAATTGAGGGGCACCAAGGGTGGCTTGAATATATACAACATTTCATAGCCAACCTAGTAAGAAAACATCTCCCCTTCTCTATGTTAATATATATGGGAGATCACTACTAATGGTATGAGTACTTATATGAATTTTTCAAGAATCTAAAGTAGTTCCTACTTCATCAATGAGTGTTGATTCCATCGGTAGAAGGAAAACCACTTATTTTATATTTGGTAGCTATGGAAGGATCGCTTGGTGCTCTAATTGCATAAAAATGATTCAGGGAATGAAAAAAGTCTCTAATATATATGTTTAATGATACTAGATTTTGAAACTCAATATTCCAATATAAAAAATAACTACCTCTCACTCATATTATGGTAAAAAAGTTGAAATATTACTAACAGCATTATGAAGTCCACCTGATCTATCATATCAACCAACTCAATTATATTATTTTAATTTATATTTTAACATGGTATTTGGCCCAATATGAGGATATCCTATAATAGTTTAAAATTAAATTCATGTCACATAAGGAAATTAAAGGAGAGGACAAGTATGAATTCCTTATAGAACATCCCACCATGAAAAACATGCTAGTGGACACCACACTTAAAGATGAAGAAGTTTTATATGACTATGACACTCCCCAAATGTGGTAGATGTGTTTTTATAGTTCCCTTGATGTCTTATTATAAAGATAATTGAAAACCTAAATCTTATTCTGTTTTTTATGGATATTGAATTTGTTTCCTTTGAAAAATAAACTTTGGATGATTCTTTCTCATTGTCCAAAGGCTTCCCTAATAATGAAACAGAATACCAATCCCTTATCACCATCTTGAAACTATACCAATACCTGCAAATAGACTATCTATATATGGAAGGGGATGTAGAAATAGTAATTAAATAGATCAAATATGAGTATTAAATCAAGAAGAAATAATTATTCCCCTCATCGGTTACATTATTGGATTGATGGAGAAATTAAATTTTGAACCAACACTACATCACGTCTGTCGATCACAAAATTCTTGTGCCGATGCCCTAGATAATGCAGTCATAGTTCTATATGATATGGATCAGGATGAATTGTGTTTGTGCATCATGTGCTGAAGGGTGGTCTCACCAATCATTGAATGTGACATGGAGGAAATAAATCAGGTTAACATTTTTCCAGAGCATTATTTTCCAATATCCACCCATGGATTGATTGATCCCATAATTTATTACCTTCAAATTGGGGCCCTTTTGTCGGATCCGGAAAAAATTGAATAGATTGAATGCTTGGTAGAAAACTCCACACTTTAGGATGGAAAAAATGAGTACAAATCATTCTATACATGAGGATTCTATGGATTCCTCCTTAGATGCATTATTGTAGGAGAGATTCTAAATGTTATAGAGGAAGTTTGTTCTGGATCCTATGGTGCTCACCATTCTGGAACAAGACTATCCCACCAAATTAAAAATCCTGTTTACTAATATAAGAAAATTGTGTGGTAATGTTTGATATTGACCAGGAAGTTTCATTCATATAAGAATCATAAAAAGTTCATCCATCACCCCCTAGAGTTTCTATATACAACTAAGTATTATAGGCCATTTTTGATATGGGGAATGGATGTTGTAGGTCCATATCCCCTAGTTACATCAAATCATCTTAAGAAAATCCACAGTGCTACTAACATATTTTTTAATTAGGTTGAGGGCATAACCATTAATGATTTTGGGTTGAATAATATCATCAACTTCATAAAATATCATATCATTACTATATTTGGTTTCCCTCACATGATATTGATGTGTAATGGTAGAAAAGTTTGTTCTTTTGTGTTTAAGAGACAATATCCAGAGTATAACATTGAATGCAACTATTCATCACACTATAATGTTGGGAAATTGTAAAAAAGAGACCTAAATTAAGACAATATCCAATATAATCTAGAAAATGGTGTACAAAGATAATGAGTTTATCCCAGATAAGCTAATTTATGATTTATGGGCCTACAATACTACCATGCTCACTAACACATTAATGACCCCATAATCATTGGATTATGGGGCCTAGGATTTCTTTACCAATGAATTCCAATTTAAATCACTTAGAATAACTATCTATAAACAACTATTAGATGTTGGAAAATCTATGAAGCGGACGGATGAGTTATAAAAACTTGATTAGAAAAGGTTGTGTATATTGTACAACCTCAAAATTCATTAGAATTTTATTGTGCAAGCCTTAAATATAAATTTTCACCTTTGATTATTCTTCTAAGGAAAATTGGTATTGGTTCTCAGAACCCCAATGAAACCTAAGAAGAATCCTCAAAATCTATAAACTATGTAGGAAGGGATTTATATCATACATTAGTTTTATTCCAACAAAGCTTAAAAATTAGTCGTGATGGAAGGGGAATGGGTTATGCCCCCATGAATGCGAGTTTTCTTAAAATTTAATTTTAATAACTCCCTTCATGAGATCAAATCCCTAAATAATTTAAACAAAATAATATTATACATTCTTTTCACATGATGTTACACTGCACAGATGACTTTCTTACCATTTGATGTTAAACTACATGGATGATGTCCTCATCGCATTAAGTTAATCTAAACAGAACATGATCTTGGTCACAAAACATTGATTTTGTAAAGCATTGGACACCTTATCAGACCCACCTATTTTTATTTTACATGATTTAAATTTGTGAAAAATGTTTCTGTTGTAGGGGATTTCTAACTCACTCTGTGCTTCATCCAATTAACTTCCATATGGAAAATGAAGTCTTACTTGGTTTAAACACCAAAACCTTATTCACGATATGTTTCCTTATTTCCAGAATAGTGATGTTACTTTTTGATGGAATCTATATACAAGATCTAGATCTATGGAAATGAAAAAATGAAGTACACCCATATCTATGTGTGATTCAAATATGTATAATAGTATTTCTTAAGAATTATGTGTTTCATGATCCCTATAAAAACATGATATGTATTGGAACAAAGATCTCATATCTTGGGTCCAGTCACAATATTAACCAGAAAACAAATATCCCCTCTCTACATTGGGTTTACACCATCACTTATAATGTTTTTATAAGAACTACATGTGGATTGATTTTTGTTATCTTAGGATATATAGTGAAACCCAAATCATAAATCTTAGGTCCATGCACAATATAAAAACATAAGCAATACCCCCTCTATGAGTATGGGTCAAACTTTTTTAGGGAACTTTTTAAAGAACTACATGTTTCCTAATACTAGTTCCTATATTATAGATAGTGAATCCTAGATCGCAAATCATGGTCCCGACTACAATACAAGAAAAATTACCTCTGTCCACACAAGAGCATGATCAGCATAGAGAATTTTCCATGAAAAAACTACATATGGATTGATTCATGTTACCACAGGATATGTAGTGATGCCCAAATCTCAGATCCCAGGTCTAACCAAAATTTAAAAAATACCCCTTTCCTTGTGCATGGTTCAGACATGTGAAGGAGAGTCTATATAAGAACTATGTGCAACTTTATTCCCATCATCATAGGATATGTAGTGATTCATGAATCCTCTATCCCAAGCCCATCCACGAGTTTCTATCACACCTAATCATGTACCTTAATGTGAGTTGGATCTATTCGAATGTTTCAGTCCACATTAAAATGTGAACATCCTTATATATTCCCTATCACACACCCCCACGTGGCTCAATTGAATGCCCAGTTGTCTCTTGTTTCTTACAACGATCATGTATCATGTGAGATTAGGAAACCTAGAAAGACAATTTTAGCTGTTTGATCAAGATATATTCTTTTAAAAAACTAGTAACCACAACTTAGTCACATGATGTTAAACTATGCAACAAATTCCTTGTCACATGTAATTAAATTTCCTTATATAAGGTATTCATTCTTAATAGATCACCCTTAAAATGATTGTGCACTCAATAATTGAATGTTTTATCCCTTATACACAATAATGTGTACAAAAAATCCTGACCTAGACTTTAGGGTTCTCAAAAAATTATTGAGTATTATGTTTTCCATGAAACAACATCGTATCCTCAACATCCAATACAATACCAACCAATTAATTGAGTTGATAAACTTCTCTTCGAATCCAATAGACCTTGAGCCCATACACTCTTCGTTATCCCCTATAAAAAAACTGGTAACATAGAATATTTAATCCAAATGGACCCCATTATGATTCACTACAGAATCATGAAAGGCTTCAAATATTGTTCCTAATATAAGATTAGGTCCTAGAGGAGAAGACCCACTTAAATCCATGAGTTATTATCCTGACTATGTAGAATATGAGATTACATCATTATGAATGGTTGACCTAAACTCATCATTCCATATATCCCATTTAATCCAATATTATTGGGTTATGATTTAAACTTACCATAACCCATCAATTGACGAGGATTCAAATACAATCAAGGTTACTCATCGATGCATTGTACCCATCGTTAGAGTAAGTTTATGACATTGAATTCATATACCCCTTTATTTCTAGGTATATATCTCTAACAAAAGACAAAATTCCATGAGTTCCTAAATCCATTTGGACACCGCCTTTTCTACCAAAATGTATTCATTTACCCTTTTTACGTCTAAATTTCTATATACCTTGAGTGAATAATCCCTTGGAATTTCATGGACCTTGATCTTACATCCTCCAAGTTTACTCTTGTGGGATATTGGTAATAGGGATTGACTAATCTTAAAAGAACTTGCTAGGATTTGTTGATAAATAAAAAAATTCCCAAGATCTTTTTTCTAGGGGATGTTTCTATTCATGACGGAACCCCGATTGGATTCACTAGTGAATGACACAGAACCGTAGATATTGTGACAATTGGATGTTTTGGTGCCAAAGGAGATGACCCCCTTAAACCATTAACTATTTATCTAATTGTGTGATGTTAATATAGCCAATCATCAAATATTCATTCTTAATATATAAATTTAATGTAAAAATTTATTTTATTCATTTCCACAACATCCATGAGGGATCAAGAATGAATCAATGGTTGACACACTCATATCTATGTCTTCGCAGAAAGACTCTAAATTCTATAACATCTATATCAAAACTATGTGTGGCTTGAAAAATGTTACCAAAGGATACATAGTGACATCTGGGTCTCCAATCCTAGTTTTAAACATGACGTAATGATAATATTCCCCTTCCCCATGTATGAGTTTGATTTATGTGGGGATCCATTGTAATAACTATGTAAGGATTGATTCCTATTACCAAAAGAAAAATAGTGATGCTCTGATCTCATATCCTTACTCTAGTTTCAATATAAAGTGAAAATTGATCATTACTACGTGTATTTCAGACCATCATAGGGAGTTTTTCATCTATTAAATACATGTGGGTTGATTCTTTTTATCAAAAGACACATATTGGAGCCTGAATATTTCATTTCAAGACCAACCATGAATTCTCATCATCCTGAATTATATTCCATGATGAGAAAAAAATTCATTTGGGGATTACTACTCAAAGAAAAACATATATTCTCCCATAGATTATCTTTTATTCTTCCTCACATGGATCAATCGACTACCTAGTTTTTTCCTCTTTATAATGTCGATCATGACTCATGTGGGCCTAAGGAACCTGGAAATTCACATTGGACAATGCAATTGAGGTGCATTTTACCCTTATATAAGGAAATATTTTCACTCCAAATTATTTCAAAATTTATGTCTTGAGGTCTTCATGCTAAATAGATCACCCCTGATGACTGTGTACCTAATAATTTAT
This sequence comes from Viscum album, assembly GCA_963277665.1. Taxonomy (NCBI): domain Eukaryota; kingdom Viridiplantae; phylum Streptophyta; class Magnoliopsida; order Santalales; family Viscaceae; genus Viscum; species Viscum album. Next base: position 623,316 of record CAUJRU010000406.1, on the reverse strand, counting down.
TTTTTTTCTATTTTCCCTAAAAATGTGTTCAATACACATTGGTATATCTTTTAGGATGATTAAATCCTTTCTTGAATATTAAATTTCTCATGATCCAATATCATATCTATGATATCAGAGTTAATAACTAAAAAATACTTGATTTGATACACTTATATTGGAATCCCGTGGACCTTGAGCCTAAATACTCTGAAATATTTATTGTAATGAACTATTAATAATGATCAATTAATCCAAAGGGACCCTACTGGGATTCATTGGTGATAAAATACACTACATCGTAGCTTGTTCCAAGTGTTTTTTCGAGAGGAGAGGCCCCATTTAATACCTGAGCTATTTTCATAACTGCATGGAATTTGGGCTTCAATCTTTATTAATGGATGACATATACCCACTGGTCATTATCTCTCACTGACATAGATATTATTGGGTTATGATTTCCACCTCACATTACCAAACTATTTATGTGGATTTAGATACCCCCAATGTTACACATGTTTGTATCGTATTCATTTTCAAATATATATTATAATATCATATTATTTTACCCCTCCATTCAAGGGTATTCATCTTCTAGGAAGATCCAAATTCCCTGAGTTAATAATTCCTCTCAAAAACCTCAAATGGCCTATCCTATTGGATAAAAAACTACTTAGAGTGAGATTCCATATTCATAAAAATGTTCTATGAATGAGTGATTCATATGTATTATGCAATGGAAATTATAATTGATGCTTCTATTTATTTGATATTGATCTATATATAGGACCCTCAAGATAACTATGATGTCAAGGATCCAAAATGGAAGATAAAAAACTCCCACCTAACAAACAAGGTAGATATAGTATGGGTGTCTCTATAATAAATACATGTGTCTTGATTCCTATTACCAAAAGATACATAGTGATTCCCATGTCTCTAATCCTGGGTCCATACATATGACAATGATAAAATTCTCCTTCTTATATAAGAGATTGATATTTGTGGGATCCAACCTAAGAACTATGTGTGGCTTTATTCTAGCTATCATAGGATACATAATGATGAATGATTTTCATAAATATAAGCACAAGAAAAATATTCAATATTGTAATGCCCACCATCCTGCATATTATTCAGATTTACACAAGATATTTTGATATATTTTCTATCATCTAATAAAAAATTCCTAAAATTAAATGACCCTTACCCACATGTGAGTTTGATCCCTATAGGGATCCTTATGATATAAAAATTGTAGCATGATTCATTCACTTAAAAAATAAATCGTGGAACCCACAGAAGTCCGACCATTGAAATTTCATATTCCATTAAACTCTGTTATACATTGGGAGACCTTAGGATAACTGAATCATACATAATTCCTTCACCTATGTTTGAATCTGATCTATGGACGACTTACTTATTCATGTGATAGAATTATGATGGATGGGCTACATCATATGATTAACCACCTTTATTCATATAAGAGGATAAAATATGCTTCATGAATCTAAATTCCCCTGACCATTTTAGAGTTTCTTTAAGGATATCTTACATAGTTTTACATTGGTTCCACATCCATACCACATGAAATTAAACCACAAGGATGATGTCCTCGTTAAAATAATATAAACTTCACAACATATGTGTCCCCACTGCATGATGTTAAACTATGTAGCATATATTCCATCATCACATCTATTCAAAGGACTGCAAGAGCCTACCCCTGGTCAACTAAATTCAAGGGTGCTTCCATCATCTTTTTAGCACCTCAATCCATAAACCTCATTCAATGTCTTGAGTGTCTTGGGTTTCCACAATCCATTTAATAAACTCAAATAGTATAAAAGTTCTCTCTATTTGACTATGTATAATTTGGATCTAAATAAAAGACTTGGACCTTTCAAACTAGAGGTATCATGGACTTATGAGAAGGTAATTTTGATCATTGTCATCTCTGACATCATTGCAGTGGAAATCATCACCATAGTGTGATCCAAAATCGTCATTGGAATTATTGTCCCATATCATCACTCATGATTCATTAACCATGATCCACAATTTACCCCACCTTCATTCTCTACACTGAATGGTGTTGGATTACTCTTGACCTTATGAATCCTAATTGGGCTAATGTGTAACACCATCTTGATACAATGCCTACATCCATCATGACCTTAAACTACCGAAACCTCGGTCCAAGATATATAAACATAAAAATTTAGCCTCCTAGTGTAAAAATAATAATACCTTATAATAATAGTGGAATAGACATAAAACTTTTTAGGTATAAATCCTACAAAGGTCGGTCTGAGAAAAATTCAAGTCTTTTCTCGCTAAAATCTTCATATCTAGAGTTAAGGGAAATGTTAGAGTATATAAAAAGGAATAATTATCATAAGGCCTATATCATGGAACTAGTAAAATCTGAGATATGATTTTTAGACCCCCATAGTCCAGAAAAAATATAGAGTAATGATTACCCACATCTTCTCACCATGATATTGTGTTCACTAATTGGTAACAAAATTTCTATGGTGCCTGAACCCTTCTTAAACATCACCTTTTCCACAAATGAAATTAATTTTATTTAAATTATGAGATTAAATTCCCCAATTCCTTGATTTGGTACTCCCCTCATGGAACCCCATATCCTCGAGTTATTTCTATTGGTTTTTTCCTATAGTTTATTGGCAATAGCGACTGACTGCTCTACGAGACCCCACTAGGACTCATTTGTGAATAATAAAACACCTAAGAGCCTATTTTTAGTAGATATTTTGGTCTAAGAGAAAAAAACACCTTAAATCCATGAGGTATTATAATGGATACTTTTTCTACTAGTTTCCATCACTACTAATGGGCGAACAATACAAGATATCCCCCACCTCCAGTTCACCCATATATTCCTAAAAAATTATTTAAAATACCCTTAACTAAACTATTCAAGTGGATTCAACATACTCAATATTACATCATAATGTATGGTATCTATTATCAAAGAAGTAATGTGATATTATATTCTAAAACCATTTGATGTCCCTCACTATGTGACCTAAAACTCTGTGATGTAGGTCTTAGTCTTAGTGACCGTAAAACAAGAACTACCCCTACAGTGCCAGAACCCTTCTTAGCTAACCAATTCTCTATACCCTACTTCATGGTCCTAATTTTTGAATATAAAAAAATATTCCATGGCCCTAGGGAAGGACTATGGACCCCATTTATTGGGAATGAATTTAAAACCATCTAAGATCATACCCAAAGGCCATTGACATACCAATTAGAGGCCTGCTCTTCTTGTAGGAAAGGAACTCCTATCCTCATGAGCCATAACAACATCACCGTGGAACTCATAACTCTTGAGTGCTTTGAGATCATCCTCAACATGTCTTCCCCATATTATCTTCACCAATTCGAACTCTTTGGGATATTATTTACAAAACCCATATTTCAATTATCTGAATAGATTTGGTATAACTAACATTATGCCACCATATATAAAACTAGCTCCAAGTAAGGATGAATATTGTTTGAACCCTTCACGAATACCCATTTTTAATCATATAATTGAGGATTAAGGATGTTATAACCCTTGATGAATATGTATCCCACATTTCCTCATCAAATGAATTAAATGTAAGGTCCAAGCTAAAATACTCTAAACTATAAATACTATTTTTTTGAGATAAAAGACCTTAAACTATATAACCTCATTAATCTAACTTTAAAGTCCTTAAACTAATAATTTAAAGGGACACAATGATCATCTGGTTAAAACCCATAATGATAGGTCTAAAAAAATTCGAAACTCTACTCAACAGACACACGCATTATGTAGTTCATGCCACATTGAAGACGCTGGAAATGAAAAATCTCTATAACTTGTGAAGCTAAAAACCCATAAAGGGAAACTAAGAAACATTCAGGTCCATAACCACCGAGCCTCACCCCATATATGTTAGGTAAACATTTTGGTTTAAAAAGAAGTATAAATAATGCTTTTGGGGACCATTATATTCCCTTATCAAAAATTGAGTTATTATCTCTAACTTAATTGACCTAGAAAAAAAAGCACAACACTCTCCATATGAGACATATTAACCCACATTACCATCTTGAACCAAATGATCTAGAAATGAATGGAGCAGATAAATAAATTAGGAAACTTATGCTATTAATATTTATGGGATTTTATCACAAAAGGCTTTGTTATGATTCGATCATTTTATTTCATGTATGGTTTTTCTCAGTGTCATAAAAAAAATTTATTTCTTTGACATTATATATGATATTGAGTCGAAAAAATTCCATGAACATGATGAATTAAAGAAATCCAAACAGCAACATATAAAGTTCAAATGGATTTTTCATTTATGATATATAGAGGAGGGAGGAATCACCACATCCTAGATCTATCCTATGATTCCTAAAACAAAATTATGTTCTTAAAAATATATGCCCATTACAACATTTTTTAGGGGATTTATTGAGCTCCAGTAACTTCTTTTCTAGGGTGGCTATGGAATAGTGAAATTGATCAACCTACATAGTCTCTACCACTATAACCCATTTTTATTATTCCACACTATAAAAAATATCAAGTTAGACATTCTCAGTTAGGTCAAGGATCCCCTATTTCTCTAACTTAATTCTCTCTAATGTTTTCAGTTTATACTGCAACCTAGAAAACTCTTCCTGAAGATGGTCGATTTTATACTGTAGTATGAAAATCTCATCTTTCCCAACACTGATCATGTTTTGGTGAGCCGTTACCTCTATAACACATTGGGAATCAGAATTCAAGTCTTCATCCGGACTTCATTTGGAAAATGATGGGGCATCCACTTTCATTACCCTCAATTCAAGGGCCCTCCCCTATTCTCTCAAAGATAGAATTTCTTTCAACTGATCATGGATAAGTTTATAATAGAAACCCATATTGATGATGGTGGTAAACATATATCTGAGATGAAACACATGGTACTTCAACTCCACCAAAGGTACCTCTAAGATTAATCTTTAAATACCCCCAACACTTATCATTTCATTAGTTAATGAAGTTATGTGTAATATGATCCTCGAATAAAGCCCAACCTAAGAACATGGATATAATATATGACTAGGTCACTAATAAAGGGATTCATACACACATAATTTAAGAGTTTGGTATAGATTATTATTCTTTTTGAGTTGACCCAGTTTGGTAGAGTCATAAAATATAAGGGGATGAGGCCTTTGATATCTGAGGTGAAGGCACTATAATGAGAGGTATAAATGATTATCAATTGAAATATGAATAATATGGTATTATTAGATAGTCAATAACCATGATCAAGGTTGTGGTAAATTTCAGTTTCATCGTTGTAATTTTCTATCCCAATCAAATCTTCAAGGGATGAAGTCACACCCACTTGTGATGAATGGCTTGGTGACACTATTGACATATTATCTATTAATATAGTCAATGAACCACCTTTAAGGATTATAAGAGAACAAAATTTTATGTAAACTAAAAAATTGAAAAATATGTTTTGTTTTTTAGAATGTTACTACCCTCACCTAGTGACACCTCCAACTGGTCTAAATTAGTGAAAGAATAGATACTGGTATCAGCCTCATCTAAAAGTGCATCTTTCTATGCCAGGTTAAAGTGCACAGTTGAAAAAATATTTGTGGCCAGAAATAGGTCTGACCATTCCATAACCAAGACCATTTCCACTACTTTATTGATTAGCATTAGTGTTTATGTTTCTCCTAGAGCAACATAAATTCCACTTATTTCCTCAAGAATTGGTGTTTGTTCATCCACACAGGTTCAATGAGAATATATACTTTTTGGAAGATCGATATCAGCTCCTGAAATGACCTTATAAAAAGAATAAGTGATATTTAATACCTACTTGAGGATTTTGAGTGAGAAATATCTGGTTTATTAGAGTATAACCTTTTTCTTGTCCTCCCTGAGGAAGGATCCATAATCGGGGCTGATACTGAAGGCACTGAAGATGGAATCCATATTGGTGTAAACTATGATGCCTCAGGACCAACAATAGTTTCCTTTATTTTCTCTGTATGATCAATAGCCCCATCTTCTTCATTATCCTAGTCATCATTAGGGTCAACCCCAATGGACATACCCTAGAAGTAATACACAAGATATGCCGAGGATGACCATGACACTTCAGTTTATATCCATATATTTAAAAAATAAAAATATATATATATATCTACAAAAGTTTTTATGGTATTATAGTATTTTGATGGTGTTAGTAATGATAGTACTACATATTCTTTGGATATAGGACAATCCCCCTCATCCATAACATTCACTATCATACAAAGAACCATCATCTACTGTACATGGGGTGAATAACATTTTTTTCCTTTCACAATTCAAATCACTGCATCATAGTCTTAAAGAAAGACCATGACATCAGTAGGATAGTATTTAAAGGTGATTCCCCTAGGAAAAGTGATTATTTAAAATCAGACAAATTCTATTGTCACATGACAATACAAACTCTAAATTTTAGTATATGAGTAATGTTTTTTCTAAATTTCCCATCACTGACATATAGTGGGAAATGCTAGGCCAGCTGAGGCATCGTATGTGGGTGCATCTCTTATTGTAGATACACTACGTGGAACATTTCCTGATGAAAAAACTCATTCCATATACCTCACATCCTAGTGAAGAATATACGATTCTATGGGTTTTTCGGAAGAAGGCTACATTCCATGTCTAATATTTTCATTGATAATCAATATAATCATTGTGGGATTAGGTAACAATGTGGATAACTAATCATTCTAGTTTTATCAGATCCAGATATCAACATAAGTCTTGGATAAACCAATCTCAGTGATGGTCGGAGGGAATTATATCTGAGTCTGAGTCTCCTCCCTGTTGAACATTAACCAAAATTAACGATCCCCCATCATATGCATTTTATATCAGATGTGTATAGAAGTAGGAAACCTCATTTGATTTCATCTAAATTGACACTCCAATTGAAAATACACATACCACTCATAGATAATTTTACCAAAATTTTAGGTGGATAGAATTTCCTCATAAATCACAGTCAAGTAAGCTTGATCCCCAGGGATACCCTCACCATTGTCAGTTATACCATATCTTGGTTCTTTATAAGTCATGAAAGATAAGTGATCATAGTGACTCAGGTGGGCCATAATTTCCCATTTCATTATCATTATGGGCCTCACTCTATAGATTAACTATAAAAAGGGTTTCTCCATACACTATGTATATTCTAGGAATTATGATACTCGTATCCACCTAGGTGAGTCCCCATCCAACCCCACAACACATTGTAGGGTCCAAAGACTTTGTACAAGGATCATCCACTATAAATATGGAATAGAATGTGGTATAGTCTTGAAAAACATATGTTACTTCCCCTATCCATGGACACCATAATTAAAAAGGTAAAAATACTAACTCCACCCTTTTATTAGGTCATGAGTAGGTTCCCGCTCAGCTGCATTATAAGAAAACCAACAAATTGAATGGGTTGACTGGTTTTGGGAATGAACACCCACATTGAATAATTGAATAAACATTTTTCAAATGCATTTCAATAGTAACCTTCATCCCCATGAGAATATTTTGATGGAAAGGCCTTCAACTTCTTGACTTAAAGTCCATAATAGTTATTATTGATTAAAAATACCTACCATTTCAAAAATGGGATGTCCACCCCAAGACCTTGGGCCATCCCAAGGTCACTCTCATCTAGCTTGATCAAATACATTACAAGAGGAGGGGTTATATACATATTCCCAACTTGATAATGAAGGGGGGAATCATAATACATATATCCAAAAATTTATGTGCTGAATATTTTCTTGACGTCCAAGAGAATGATGCCGACTTCACCATGTGTTAGAAAAAATGTATTTGTGTATGAACTCTATTAGAATATTAATTTCATCATTATTATCTTGTTACAATAAGAAAGGTTTTGAGTAATCTTGGTGTCCTCATACATGCCAATTCACATTAAATCAACGGTGAATTCTTTCACAGTATGCTTCACCCAGAATGCATAGCCCCAATCCATCATAGAGAACCCTCTCAATCGAAGGTCCAAAATTGGAAATCATCCAAACTTATGAATCATAGAAAATTACCACATTATCAATCACTACATACGAATTCAAGTATAAGATTTATGATGGAATTCTTCAAAGTCTCTTTGATTAAACATTAACATATACCCATTGTAAGGGTTGGTGTCCTGAGAAGAAACTATTTTGTACTTTGACTACATGAATGTTCACTTATTATATATTGTTCATTGTTCTGCATGACTATAATATAAAAATGTCCTGGAATATTTGTTGCATTGATAAGGTCATGACAGATCCCTGCTATGATGATAACCTTGAAATGATATAACTATATTATTAAAATAATGTTCTATGGTTGGATGAAATACTATGATAGGACACATAGTATACAGACCATCATGTGCGAGTACTCGTAAGAAGACGAGACTCTCTCTCATGGAGTTTGCACTTGGTAATCTCCAAGATGGGAGATTATGCGAATGGGCCCACCAGTAGCAATTCTGCATGTATTGGTATCATTATACATTGCAATCTACAAGCGTGTGTAATGGTCCTTAGACTAGAATATTATCACTAACTCATGTCAGGACTCACACACTTAGATTTACTGACGAAAACTATCACGCATACACTTGGTAGGAAGTAGGGTACGTTGGGTGCATTACGAGTGACATGTTGTTAATGGATAAGTCGAGGAAGGATTTTTATCTTCCATTTATGGAAGTTGATATCTCAGCCCTTTGATTGAAATAGAACTTTCACATTAAATTCCATGGCTATGGTGTAAACGAAGAGTTTATTTTAGGAAGTCAAAGAATGACGGATCAAGCATATAGGTTTATGACACTGCCATGAAACTTGCTTGATGAGATATTGAGACAAAGGGATTAAATTACCAAGTAAGCATTCCTATGAGGTGATACTTCAATACGGAGTCAACCTCTTTCTCTTGGGTGCCTTGACCCGTTTCTAGACAGTAATCTTGGACTTTAGGAAATCCCGCCTAATGCCAACGAGAAAGAGGCCTAGAGGGTCACACACTAAGTGTATTCAAGTATCTCAAGTAGAATAAAGATTATTCTCATACATAGTTTAATAATTATTCAAGGAATCCTAAATCGTTTTAATGGAGGAAGAAGGAAATGAAAAACAAGATATACACGTTGTGTATTATAGATTACACGCCGTGTAGTTTTTCATGGAAAACAAGTACACGCTGTGTATTAATAATTACATGCCGTGTAGATTTCTTTATGAGAAGGAAATGAATAAATGAAATCAAGATATACATGCCATTTACATTGAATGTACACGCCGTGTAGTTTTCAATGAAAAACAAGTACACGCCGTGTATTTATTAATACACACCGTGTAGTTTTTCCAGTCGGGATTTTGAGGATATAATATTGTTTTAAATGATATTTATTATAATCAGCATGGTCACATGTTAGAGAATTAATTATTCAACATGGGGGTTTTAAATAAGAGTCAATGAAATAAATTAAATGCGTAACACGTTTATTTATTGTCATAACTCTACAACCTCAAAACTGATTATAAATATCCTCACAACCACAACTCTTTTCCTACACACAAGAGAATCGTTGTGGACAACAACTCTGGAGAATTATTTCAAGGCCAAAAGAACCATTTCCTCCAAAAACACTCTCAAGACCGAGAGAGATCATATTTCATCTGATTAAGATGATCTAAGGCGGGAAACACAAACAAAGGTTTCTCCACGCTAGCACCCAGAGATTCCTTTGGTGACTTCTCGAGATAAGAGGTACACATGTGGATCACTGCTAGAGGAAGTCTACACTTGGATTCTACGACGCAATGATGAATCACATCTGAATGTGATCATGAACATCAATGAAGAAAGAAATCCCAAAAGGTATTTCTTTTAAATTGATTAAATTAATTATAATCATCCTGTAACGATCCTACTTTTTGGTTCTAGGACTTTCCTTTTATTTGTCCATTTCTGTGATTCGATCTGTGGAGACTGGCGTTTATCATCATATTGATCCTGGATTGATCATTGTTAATGACAAAAATCCATGCTGGCACATCCACCCACGCAATTCTGCTGCACCTGGAACCTTCAATTGGTATCAGAGGCTGGTTACAATGTTGATTATAGTTATTTAATTTTCGTTGATAATTTATGCATTTATATTTGATTCAATTCAAAATAAATTGTTCTATAAATCTGAATAAATGAGATCTGTTCTTCCTCCTTCATTTCTCGATTCATATCACATAAATGACCTTTTAATTTTAATTTTTGATTAAAATAAAAACGAGGAACTAATCCGGAGGAGCCTCTCTTTATATCAGTACAACACAAGAATACACAACGTGTAATTAAAAACTACACGTCGTGTACTTAGGTTCAACGAACTGGAACTGGTCCGCCAAACCACGCAGTGTGAATTGAGTATGCCTATGTATTTATTACCCCGTGTTGACCAGAAATGAATGACGCATGGAAAACAGGAATACACGGTGTGTATGTTGGAGCAACACACCGTGTAGTCCGATCAGGCCCAAGTCAAACCGTCTACAAAGGAGAATATGCGTACCACGAACACGGGATCACCAGGCCGGTTACTACGTAATAAGGAATTAAAAGCCATGTATGATTTATCTACATGCCGTGTACTCTGAAATTTCCAAAGTACAGAGAACACGCCAAATCCCCTGGCGTGTACATTGGATAAAAGCTGAAAAGAAATACACGCTGTGTAAATATAAAGTACACACCGTGTAATTTCTAGAAATTTCACCAGGTTTCCTCCAAAAGTACAAAGACCTGTACAAGGAATATGGATTAGAATAATCTCAAGACAATTCAGAAAGGAATTTAGGATAAAGAATTTATTAATTATAAGATCATAATTAATTTAATTTGAGCACAACATATCTTGAATGAAAGAATGATTAAATGAATTTGAATTCTAAATATGAATAAATGTTTTTGCATGCTATGGATGATCATGAGCTAGACCAAAGACCCTTTGTATGTGTATATGGTTTCATTTAAATTTTTTGGCCTATGAGCCTTCTTCCAATAAAATGTAGGGACTATGTGACCATGATTTCTTTAATGTAAACCCCATGTAATGGAGGATCTCCCAAGCCAGAGGAGATGGTTCAAAATCCAAAGCTGAGGCAAAACCAACCCAAGAAGGTACAAAGGTGGACATGTTGGAGCTGAAAAACACAAACCATTAGGTTCAAGGTGTTTTTCCTAGGTCATGGTTAGCTTATCAAAACTGCTAAATAAGCTAACCAATAGAATCTCATGATCATGCCATCTTCTTTTATTTCTTTCTGATTGCATGGTTTATTTTTTATATATGGGTTGTCACGATCACATAATTAATAAAATTAACAAGAATGCAAAGATGGAATAAAATAAAAACCAGAATATGCGTAAACATTATCAAAAATGGTTAATCACTTAAGCAAGAATCACTTAATATTAACAAGCATGTGATAATGCAAAACTACGCATAAAGAATAAAATCCCTCAAATACCATATTAAGTAAGACACTACCACAAAACTGGTCAAGGCATGCGCCTGCCTTTATCAGCGCTAACGGAAAAGCGCTGATAAAGGGGAGGACCTTTATCAGCTCTAACAAAAGCGCTGATAAAGGTCCGCCCCTTTATCAGCGCTTTTGTTAGTGCTAATAAAGGTTGTATTTATCAGCGCTTTTCATTTTAGCGCTGATAAATACATCCTTTATCAGCACTTTTTACTAGCGCTGATAAAGGCTCACATGGATTTGTTAAAAACCCACGGGTCCTCTTCCTCCTCACTGCACCCGGTCAAGCTCTCGCGGAAGCCCTCCTCTGCACCGCTGCTGCCGCCTCCTCCTCCTCCGCCTCAGCCGCCGCCTCCTCCTGCTCCTCCTCCTTCGGCCGCCGCCTCCTCCTCCAGCCGCCGCCTCCTCCTTCTCCTCCTCCTCCTACCGCCTCCTCCTCTTTCTTCTCCTCCTCCGGCTACCACCTCCTCCTCCTCCTCTGCTCCTCCTCCTCCTCCTCCTCCTCCTCCTCCACCGTAGCCTCGTCCTCCTCCTCCTCCACCGGCGCTTCCTCCTCCTCCTCCTAGTCTGCTGCCTCATCCTCCTCCTCCACCGGCACCTCCTCCTCCTCCTCCTCTGCCTACTCTGCTGCCTCCTCCTCCACTGCGGTTTGAGAGGTGCCTCAAGTACTCAGGTGAGTCTCACAAGCTTTATTTTAGTTTTATATGATGTTTTTTGGATATTTTTCAAATGAAACATGGTTTTGTGTTCATATTTTTTGAGAAACAATGTAGAACCTTGAGCATGAGGAGGTTTTTAGTCCTCTTTCTAAATCACATAGTTGACATTCATGGTTAGTGAAGGTTAAACATGGGATATCTTAGAGGAAACCATGTGAGGTGGATTTTAGTTAGGGATTAACATACCATTCTTTCATGATTTCATACAAAACATGTGAAATTTTGTAGATTGAGGTAGTTCCAATTTACATAATTAATGCATAGTTTGGTAAACTATGTTGACCAAATATTTGAAGGGGTTTTCTTGTACAGTGCCACCACATTATTAGTATATGGTTTGTAAAATTGTGTAGAACATTAAAATTAAATATTCATCTTTTTCCCTCTGAAATTCCAATAGGGGAAGCCCCCATTTCCCATCCTCCCTCTTATACAATGCCCAATCGACCCACCACCTTATTCCTCTTTGATTCCCCTTTCCATGGGGAGTTTTTAGTGTATTTATTCAACAATTCTAAGTGATTTCACCATCTTCTTTACCATTTTATTCTTTATATTTAGTTTCTATTGATTTTTGATTTATCTAGATTAGGTTTTATGGGTGATTCAACTGGAGCACGGTGGTATCATATTGATTTGATGGGAGTGTTTTCCTACCTCATGTATAAGGGGCATCATGATGGTATCTGCAAGTCACCAATCATTAAGAACGATTTGTGTTTCCTTTTGTAGTTTTCGTGGATATTGGATCAAATTATATAATGTTGTCTATGGACTTGGTTCTGATGGTTGGGTATTTTTCCTAAGATGACACTAAGATCCCACTTCAGATCTTATATGGATTTTTGGTCTTGGTTCTAACATGAAAAGTCCAAAAGATGAGTTTCTAGTGAATATAACTAGTTTAAATTGATTTGGAAAATTAATTATAAATGTTATAATTTAATAATTTTGGTTTTTTGGAGAGAGGGAGGAGCTATATTGATGAGTTGATCTTGGGGTAGACATTGGAAGAGGCTTAGCGAGCCTAGGAAAAGTTTTCAACTTGGAATTAAAATAGTAGAAGCATATAAAATAAGTATGTGGTCCTGGTAATTTCTTTATGGATTTATAAATTCCTTAATGGGTGTTATTAGAGTGAGTGTGACTTAGAGAACCTTGTTAGGGGGAACCCGGAGACCTCTTGGAATACATTCTGTGACTTTTATGTATTTGTTCCCATAGGCCACACATGGAACTAGTGATACATCAGAGCCCTTGGCCTTATTGAATTGAACCTAAAGTGTGTGAACATCCCCCTTGGGGATGTGACTACTTGGGTGGGTATAACTTTGTAAGGTTGTTGATAGGCTGGATGTGTAGACTGACCCAGAACAAACCTATATATTGAAATGGGACATGAGCCATCTCTTGAGACTATTTATAGTATGGAATATTACCATGTAAATATTATGAGGCTATAACATGTAATACACTGATAAATAATATGATGATCTCATGCGATGAGTGTTTCACTACATCATGTGCTTCTGTTGGATGATGACGTTGCAATGATGGTCTTTATTCGTAACAGCTTATTGATCCAAACATTTAATGGTTTTCCTTTCTAAACATTGGTTTTAATGTATTAAGGTCTTTCTCATGTTTCATTTCAGCCCTTCATTTTAAAATAACAACTGTATAACAGCATGAATAACATAACTCAAGTTGATAGAGAAGAAAATTTATGAAGGCATTGGATTCCCTTCGAGCCAGATGGATTAGTGCTGTCCCCATGGATAGTAAAACCCCTTTTGGAGATCATGGAATAGTTGATAATAGGTTGTTTGGATCATTCATTACTTCTAGATATTTTTCCAGACTTTCCTGGTGTTTTTGGTTTATACTTCTCTCAATCCCTACTGGTGTAAGTTTATTTCACCTTGTGTTTGTACTTATACTCTTTTTTTTAATTGAGTCTTATGGGGAATGAATTAGGTGACCAATTCATGTCACCACTTTTATTAAAAAAATTACCTTGAGGTGGTATTTTATTGAAATGGAAAAAATTACATAGTAGTAAGGTCTACGATAATACTAATAGGGATGCCATTGATTTTGAGTAGTGATTATATTTTTTATGAAAAGTGGATAGGTGAGAGATTTTAGTCCTTATTGTGTATTTGGCCTGTTTGGTTGAGTGTCCTGCACTACTGGGGTTAAGTTGTTGGGATCAATTTTATACTAGTATGGATTCTACTCAAGTTGTGATAATGGGATGGAGGTTTTCCAGGTTATTATCATATCCACTAGGGTGAGTTTATATCTAGGGTAATTATCAATGTATACTAGGGTGAAAGACCTCATGATTATTGTTATGGTTGGTATAGTCATCACAATGTTCTCAAATACACTTTGGCACTAGCCAAAGTTGGTATGGATGATCGAGGCTACGAACCTGAGGATCAATGATGATTTATTTATTTATTTTTTAGATATTATTTATTTATTCAGAGCATGAAACATGCACATATAACTAAAAATTAGAATTTATGAAACCACATTGGTGGTTCCCTACTGAGTACCCAAGAAATCCTCATGTATTGAAGGTCAGGTATAGTTGGGTCCCAGTGTGGCCAGATCGAGTTGGAGTAACTTTGATGGGTTTTAGAGATCTAGATGGTGTGAGGCTTAGGGATTGTAGTGGTTCCCAATATATTTTTTATTTTGGTATTTATTTATTCATTTATTTCCTTGAAGTATCTTGTTTTTTATCTAAATTATACTCATATTCCTTCTCCTTTAACCTATATACTTATCCTATGGATTTTAAATAGGATGAATATAAATAAAGAATGGATGAATGCCAATCGGTTGAAAAAAGAGTATGAAGAAGGCGTGAAAGAATTTATCAAGTTTGCAAAAGATCATGCATGTTACTCTTCTCAAATAATTTTTCCGTGTTTACGCTGTTGATATTCAAAACAAATTAGTCCAGATGAGTTGGAAGAACACTTGATATGTCATGGAATAGATCAAAGTTATACATGTTGGAATAAACATGGGGAAACAACGAATGTAGGTAGTGACTGGGGTGACACTGCGTTTTATGGATCATCTGATATGATTACAAACATGAACAATGAAGATGACCGTATGGAGGATGTGATTACAGATGTGAATGATGATGAAGATCATATTGAGAAAATGACAAGGACCTTCGAAGATGAACTTAGTGATTGCCCAAAATTGTTTGAGAAGTTAAAAAGTTATGCAAAGATGCCATTGTATGCGGGTTGCAGTAAATATACAACATTGTCAGTCGTACTGAAGCTGTATAATTTGAAAGCAGATAACAGGTGGAGTGACGACAGTTTTACGAAACTACTTGCCCTCTTGAATGACATGATCCCAGAAGACAATGAGCTCCCAAGCCGAACATATGATGCCAAACGAATGCTACGCTCTATGGGTATGATCTCTGAAAGAATACACGCCTTCCCGAATGACTGTATACTGTTTCGCAAGGACCATAAATCACTTAAAGAATTCCCAAAGTGTGGTGCTTCTCGATACAAGAAAGATGAATCCAGTCCTACTAAAGTTGTATGGTACTTTCCAATCATTCCAAGGATTAGATGCCTATATGGAAGTGAGGAGACTACAGAACAATTAACATGGCATGCAGATAAAAGAATTAAATATGGGATACTACGTCACCCGGCAGACTCTTCTCAGTGGAAGAGAATCGATCATGAGTATCCTTAATTTGGAAACGAGATGAGAAACCTTTGTCTTGCGTTATCTACAGATGGAGTGAATCCTTTTGGTTTTCAAAGCAACAGTCATAGTACATGGCCGGTTATGTTGATAAATTATAACTTACCATCGTGGTTATGCATAAAACGAAAATACATCATGTTATCTATGGTTATATCAGGACCAAAACAACCGAGTAATGATATTGATGTTTATTTAGCTCCATTTATCGAAGATTTGAAATTATTGTGGGATTCAGGTGTTACATTGTATGATGCTTACAGAAAGGAATATTTCACTTTGAGAGTCATATTGTATGGGATGATAAATGATTTCCCAGCTTATGGAAATTTGTCAGGATATAGCATTAAAGGAACTCAAGTCTGTCCCGTTTCCGAAGAAGGTACACAATCAATTAGGTTGAAACATTCATCGAAAACCATGTTTCTAGGACATCGCAGATTTCTACCGCGACGACATAGGTACCGTTCTTGGAAGACATCATTCGATGGAAGTTCAGAAGAACGTACAACACCGTCTCCACTAACAGGCGATCAATTGTTTGAGAAAGTTAAAAATTTGGACACTACTTTTGGTAAACCGGCTTTGAAAAACTTTACGAAAATCGGTTGGAAAAAGAGATCAATTCTTTTTGAATTACAATACTAGAATTGTCTATATATAAGACATTTTATTGATGTTATGCATGTAGAAAAAATGTATTTGACAGTGTTATCGGCACGTTGCTAAATACATCTGGAAAAACAAAAGATGGAATTAAGGCTAGGTTGGACATGGTTGAGATGGGAATACGAGAAGAGTTGGCACCAGTAAAGGGTGAAAAACGGACATTTCTTCCTCCTGCTGCTTACACTCTTTCTAGGTAAGAGAGATATCAGTTTTGCAACTTCTTGGATGACGTAAAGGTTCCAGAGGGGTATTTGTCAAATATCAGTAACCTTGTGTCAATGAGCGACTTGAAGTTAAAAGGTCTAAAATCACATGACTGACATGTTTTGATGAAAAATCTCATTCCAATTGCTTTACGTTTCATTTTTCCCAAGAATGTATGCCATACATTAACGAAACTGTGTTTCTTCTTCAAAGCTATATGCAGGAAAGTTATAGACCCGGTGAAATTGCCAGCTATGGAAAAAGAAATTGCCGTCATATTATGTGAATTAGAAATGTTCTTCCCGCCTTCATTTTTTGATATGATGGTTCATTTGATGGTCCACTTGGTGAGAGAGATTCGACTATGTGGTCCTGTACATTACAGATGGATGTACCCCATTGAACGGTATATGAATATTTCGAAAGGGTATGTCAAAAATTAAAGTCGGCCAGAGGGTTGTATTGCAGAGCTATATATTGTTGAGGAAGTCGTTGAATTCTGTACCGAATACTTGTCTGGTGTGGAAAGCATTGGCATACCGAAATCTCGTCAAACTGGGCGGCTAGAGGGTGAAGGAATTTCTAGAAGAAAGGTTGTCACAATCAATATTACAGATCGATAGTAGGCCCACCTTTATGTTTTGCATAACAGTTTGGACGCTGACCCATATGTTGAAATCCACAAAGAAATTCTTAGGCAATTGAATCCATAAAGGGCTGAAAAATGGATATCAGATACACATAATTGACAGTTTATAGGATGGTTTCGAGATCATATTTTTAAGAAGTCAGATGAAAATCCAAAGTCTATTTCGGAACGACTTCGATGGCTAGCCGGAGGACCAAGTGTGTATGCATTATCTTACAATGCTTATGTAGTTAATGGTTATACATTTTATACTAATGAACATGATGAAGACAGTACCATGCAGAATAGTGGGGTTACACTTGTGGCTGAAGCGATGCATGTTTCCGGTGCTAAGGACAGAAATCCAATTTATGCGAATATGTCATACTTTGGCATCATCAAACAAATATGGGAGTTGGATTATACAGAATTTCAAGTTCCAATATTTCAATGCAAGTGGGTTGATAATAGGAGTGCTGTTAAAATAGATGATTTAGGATTTGTGAAAGTTGATCTCAGTAAAGAAGGGGAGAAAGACGAACCATTTATAATGGCATCACAGGCAGTGCAAGTATTTTATGTTTCCGATCCCGCAAACCGAAACTGGTCAATTGTTCTGTTATCGACCAAAACAGTTGAAGGGTCAGATGAAAATTCAACGGAAGATGACCCGTTCATTGGGATTTCGCAATCATTTCGCAGTGGTCCCAATGTAGACGACATTTTGTATGTCAGAGGAGACCACAATGAAGGGATATGGATAGTTGATAGAGGGGTCAAATCCCTTCATCCTTTTAAAAAAAGGGAGTTCAATAATCAGGTTATTGATTTTTATTGTAATATAGATTGTGTTACATTATGTTATTATCTGTTCGCTGCTACTTTTATGTGATCTAACTTAAATTTTAAACCAGTTCTACAGATAATTACTTCTTCACCTGCTGATGCACCCAATCCTGAGACACAACACGTCTATCAACCTGTTGCAGCTGGTCCCACTGCTGAGAGACAACAGGTCTCTCAACCTGTTGCAGCTGGTCCCACTGCTGACATACAATAGGTCTCTCAACCTATTGCAGCTGGTGTCAGTGCCGAAGCTAGTGATTTGGAGAAACATAATGATGATGCAGAAACTGAGGAAATGGTAGGCGATGAAACCCCAACGACACAAAAAAACAGGTGCGCCGTAGTTTGATAGTTTTAGCAAAAATCCTTAAGGAAAAAGTAAAAGGCATCAAATATGAGCTGGGATGGAATAAGCTAGGCTAGCATGTAAACCCCAACAAAGCCATGTTTAGTAGCTACATTGGAATCGTCACTCGAAAATGTGTGCCGATTGACGTAGAGTCGTGGCACCATGTTGTTAGCGGGTTGAAAACATTAATGTGGGAAGAGATTACGGTAACATTACGATATCATCTATTTAATTTATTAAAATAAAATAAAATATTGAAATATTGACTAACCCTTCATCATCTCTTGCAGAGTGCATTTATAGTAGATGTTTTGCACAATGAATATGTTTTCAGACTAGCAGGAAGGATTCATAGAGGCTTTTGCACCATTTTAACGAAAAATCATCTGAAAGATGCCGAAGGGAAAATCAAGCCACACCCGCCTCCTCTTTATGCAAACTTTATATCCCAAGAAACGTGGGATGCGTTTTGCAACCGTCGTGCGGAAAATAATTTTCAGGTACATTGTGTTTGGTTACACGTTGTGTAACCTTGATTGTATTCATCACATTGATTGATAGGTTTTTATTTTTGAAACAGCAACTGAGTGCTGAAAATAAAGAACGGGCAGCAAAACCAGCGTACCCCTACCGTAAAGCAAGGTTGAGGTACGCTTCAATTGAAAAACAATTGGTATGTATTTTAAAAGTACTGTAATAATTTTATGTGACATAAAACAACACTGTAACCATGTTTCTCTGTTTATATGCAGATTGATGAAGTAAAATCTCAAGTCACTTCCATTCCACGCCATGTGCTATGGAAGGAGGAACGTGTTAATAAAGTGGGGAAACTGATAGATGAAAACACACAAAAAGTGTGGGAAACATGTGTAACTATGACATAATATAAACTTGTTTTGCTTTAAATCACTATTACATAACTGTGCTTACTTATTTTTTCATATTTTCTATTTGACATAGTCACAGGAATCAACAACACCCGCACCGGATGCAGACATACTTTCAACGGCCTTGAAACAGCCAGAATAGTATGGCCGCGTCAGAGGTGTGGGTTTTGGGGTGTCACCCAAGACATATTTTAAGAAAAAAAACAAGAGGATGAACAAACTAAAGAATTGCATGTAATGAGAGATAGAGTAGCTACCCTTGAAGAACTAATCCAAACTCAAGGAGATATGCTAAAGAGTTTGATGGAGGAGAGGCGAAGAGAACAAACAACTCAAGAATAACCCCCGCGAGAAGATCCACCCCTCACCAGCTTTGAGGCAAGCCATTCCCCTCCAAGACCTGACTTAACCGAGGTAATCAATGTTATAATATTCGTTTTTGTGAGATGTGAATCACATAGACACTGATACCTTTCATTTAATGATATTCTGCAGAGTGAAAATGACTGTAATTTATATCTGTCAACTCCCACCCATTGCCTTGTAGCGAGGGATACAGTGTTCAATATGCAGAATGACATGCTACACTCCAGACCACTTCCAACCGGTCATGTAAAAGTATCGATTAACGTAGATCATGAGCCGAGCACCGAGATACCCATGCCAAATGACGATGATGACATTCATACGGTGGAAAAAGCTACTGGAACATTCGTTCCATGGCCGTCGAATCTTGTAAAAAAACACGTTGAGCAGGAGGTATTCATTTCCAGTTCATTTTTCAAGAAGAACCTTTAACATTAAATTAGAAAATGGCTGAACTGATGAATGTTATTACAGAAGGATAAAATGGAGAAGCTAAAACGAAAGAGTGGCTCCATGATTGGATCAACCAACCGATCAAAACGATCTACTAAGAGCGCGTTCACCCCGCCCGTTCTATATCCACATTTAATATCATTGCAAGCTAATGTGGATACGAAAATGAAATACGGAAAGAGTCATACAATTGTTTGTGAAAAAGATATGTACGGAGAGGAAAAAATAGATTTCGTTAGTGCAGACGCTGTTTCTAAGATCATCACATACGACTGGCTAGGCGCCTCAGTTATAAATGTATACATGAGGTATGTTTTCATGATTTGATTTTACAGAAGCTGATATACTTTGATAATTATGGATAAATACATCTCATATTTTTCACAGGCGTATATATGAAAAACAATTGAAGGGATTTTCCCATGAATACAAATTTGGACTCATAAGTCCTCACACCATTTCTACACAACGAACAGAAATAGATTCTAATTTTCAGGCTGAATTGATGTCAAATCTGCTCAGAACGTTTCAAAGAAGAATTACGACTGACATGCTCTTTTTAATACCAATGATGCAAGGGTAAAACTCTAAATTTTAATCATATCAATTATATTTTCATTTCTATCAATACTTATTTCTTTTTGTGTTTTTAGGGAATATTGGATGCTCATTGCAGTCAATTTAGATACTCCAAAGATTTATTTTCTAGATTCACTGCATGGATATCCAACTAACCGACCACACATGATGGCGATTGTCAATTTTTAATACACTATATCCAACATTTTAGAACTAAATATCTAGTTATATAATTTATATTATCTTTTAATGAGGATTTTGTTATGATAGGGTGGTGTATGAATATCGTCTAAAGGCTGGAATGAATCCAGGGAATAAGGATGAAAATGCCCACAAGATCTACAAATGGAGAAGTATCTGGGTATATATAATTATATTTCACTATCCAAATACATATCAAAACAAATTACTTATTTTTCTCGATGTTTTTGCAGTGTCCGAAACAAACAAATGGCAAGGACTGCAGTTATTATGTTTGTAAATTTATGAAAGAGATCATATTTCATGAACAAACTAGCATCCCTGAAGAGGTATTTTTGAAAATAATTACTAATTTATTTAAAATAATTATTAATCCTTTGTGTATATATATTTTTTCAGTACTAATATAACTGTCGCAAAAACTCCTATTCAGAAGATGATATAAATGTCTTTAGAAACGAATGGGCAGCATACCTGATCGAAGAATGTAAACAAATAGGACAATGAAGGTGAATTCCTAATAATTATGTTATCTTTATATGGTCAATGATATCTCCCTTTACACTTATTGAGCATCTATGATCTCCCTTTCTTATGTTTTATATCCTTAGATTAGTGAATTCCTACTACTTAGTTTGAAAATGACATAAACTTTAGAAAACAACACCAATGACATACGGCAAACCGATCAAACACATTCGGATTGTTTTGATACTTTAGGACAATGATCCACGAGTCATTTGTGATGTGTACGAATCGACCGCACCTCAATCTAACGCACGGTGTGACCGGTATGGCTAAAAGTGTTTGATATCAGTTTGAAAATGACATAAACTTTGGAAAACAACACCAATGACACACAGAAAACTGAGCAAACGCCTTCGGATTGTTTTGATACTTTAGGAAAACGATCCACGACTCATTTGTGACGTGTAAGAATCGACCGCACCTCAATCCGACGCACGGTGTGACCAGTATGGCTAAAATTGTCTGATATCAGTTTGAAAATGACATAAACTTTGGAAAACAACAACAATGACATACGCCAAACTGAGAAAACGCCTTCGGATTGTTTTGATACTTTAGGAAAACGATCCACGAGTCATTTTTGACGTGTACGAATTGACCGCACCTCAATCCTACGCATGGTGTGACTGGTATGGCTAAAAGTGTCTAATATCAGTTTCAAATTGAGATAAACTTTGGAAAAAAACACAAATGACATATGGAAAACCGAGCAAACGCGTTCGGATTGTTTTGATACTTTAGGAAAACGATCCACGAGTCATTTTTGACGTGTACGAATCGACCGCACCTCAATCCGATGCACGATGTGACCGGTATGGCTAAAAGTGTCTGATATCAGTTTGAAAATGACATAAACTTTGGAAAACAACACCAATGACACACGGAAAACTGAGAAAAGGCCTTCAGATTGTTTTGATACATTAGGACAATGATCCACGACTCATTTGTGACGTTTAAAAATCAACCGCACCTCAATCCGATGCACGGTGTGACATGTATGGCTAAAATTGTCTGATATCAGTTTGAAAATGACATAAACTTTGGAAAACAACACCAATGGAATATGCCAAACTGAGCAAACGCCTTCAGATTGTTTTGATACTTTAGGACAACGATCCATGAGTCATTTGTGACATGTACGAATCGACTGCACCTTAATCCGACGCACGGTGTGACCGGTATGGCTAAAAGTGTCTGATATCGGTTTCAAATTGAGATAAACATTGGAAAACAACATCAATGACATACGGAAAACCAAGCAAAAGCATTCGGATTGTTTTGATACTTTCGGAAAACGATCCACGAGTCATTTGTGATGTGTACGAATCGACCGCACCTCAATCCGATGCATGGTGTGACCGGTATGGCTAAAAGTGTCTGATATCAGTTTGAAAATGACATAAACTTTGAAAAACAACACCAATGACATACGACAAACTGAGAAAATGCATTCGGATTGTTTTGATACTTTAGGAAAACGATCCACGAGCCATTTTTGACGTGTGCGAATCGACCTCACCTCAATCCGACGCACGGTGTGACCGGTATGGCTAAAAGTGTATGATATCAGTTTGAAAATGACATAAACTTTGGAAAACAACACCAATGACATATACCAAACTAAGAAAACACATTAGGATTGTTTTGATACTTTAGGACAACAATCCACGAGTCATTTTTGATGTGTACGAATCGACCGCACCTCAATCCGACGCACGGTGTGACCGGTATGGCTAAAATTGTCTGATATCAGTTTGAAAATGACTTAAACTTTAGAAAACAACACCAATGACATACGCCAAACCGAGCAAATGCATTCGGATTGTTTTGATACTTTAAGAAAAAGATCCACGACTCATTTTTGATATGTACGGATCGACCGCACCTCAATCCGATGCACGGTGTGACCAGTATGCCTAAAATTTTCTGATATTAGTTTGAAAATGGCATAAACTTTGGAAAACAACATCAATGACATACGCCAAACCAAGAAAACTCCTTCTAATTGTTTTGATACTTTAGTAAAACGATCCACGAGTCATTTTTGACATGTACGAATCGACCTCACCTCAATCCGATGCACGGTGTGACCGGTACTGCTAAAAGTGTCTGATATCAGTTTCAAATTGAGATAAACTTTGGAAAAAACACCAATGACATATGGAAAACCAAGCAAACGCGTTCAGATTGTTTTGATACTTTAGGAAAACGATCAACGAGTCATTTTTGACGTGTAAAAATCGACCTCACCTCAATCCGATGCACGGTGTGACCGGTATGGCTAAAAGTGTCTGATATCAGTTTGAAAATGACATAAACTTTGGAAAACAACACCAATGACATATGCCAAACCGAGAAAACACATTCGTATTGTTTTGATACTTTAGGAAAACGATCCACGGGTCATTTATGATGTGTATGAATTGACCGCACCTCAATCCGATGCACGGTGTGACCGGTATGGCCAAAAGTGTCTGATATCAGTTTGAAAATGACATAAACTTTGGAAAACAACACCAATGACATACTCCAAACCAAGTAAACGCATTCGGATTGTTTTGATACTTTAGGAAAACGGTCCACGAGTCATTTGTGACGTGTATGAATCGACCACACCTCAATCCGACACACGGTGTGACCGGTATCACTAAAATTTTCTGATATCAGTTTGAAAATGACATAAACTTTAGAAAACAACACCAATGACATACGCCAAACTGAGAAAATGCGTTTGGATTGTTTTGATACTTTAGGACAACAATCCACGAGTCATTTGTGAGGTGTACGAATCGACCGCACCTCAATCTGATGCACGGTGTGACCGGTATGGCTAAAATTGTCTGATATCAGTTTGAAAATGACATAAATTTTAGAAAACAACACCAATGACATACGCCAAACCGAGCAAATGCCTTAGGATTATTTTTATACTTTAGTAAAACGATCCACGAGTCATTTGTGACATGTACGAATCGAATGCATCTCAATCCGACGCACGGTGTGACCGGTATGGCTAAAAGTGTCTGATATCAGTTTCAAATTGAGATAAACGTTGGAAAACAACACCAATGACATAAGGAAAACCGAGAAAACACGTTCGGATTGTTTTGATACTTTAGGAAAACGATCCACGAGTCATTTGTGACGTGTACGAATCGACTGCACCTCAATCCGATGCACGGTGTGACCGGTATGGAGAAAAGTGCCTGATATCAATTTGAAAATGACATAAACTTTGGAAAACAACACCAATGGCATACTCCAAACCAAGAAAACACGTTCAGATTGTTTTGATACTTTAGGAAAATGATCCACAAGTCATTTGTGACGTGTATGAATTGACCGCACCTCAATCTGATGCATGGTGTGACCGGTATGGCTAAAATTGCCTGATATCAGTTTGAAAATGACATAAACTTTAGAAAACAACACCAATGACATATGCCAAACTGAGCAAACGTGTTCGGATTATTTTGATACATTAGGATAAATATCCACGAGTCATTTGTGACGTGTGGGAATTGACCGCACCACAATCCGACACACAGTGTGACCGGTATGGATAAAATTGTCTGATATCAGTTTGAAAATGACATAAACTTTGGAAAACAACACCAATGACATACGCCAAACTGAGCAAACACATTCGGATTGTTTTGATACTTTAGGAAAACGATCCACGACTCATTTGTGATGTTTACGAATCGACCGAACCTCAATCCGACCCACGGTGTGACCGGTATGCCTAAAATTGTTTGATATCAGTTTGAAAATGACATAAACTTTGGAAAACAACACCAATGACATATTACAAACCGAGTAAACACCTTCGAATTGTTTTGAAACTTTAGGACAACGATCCACGAGTCATTTTTAACGTGTACGAATCGACCGCACCTCAATCTGATACACGGTGTGACCGGTATGGCTAAAAGTGTATGATATCAGTTTCAAATTGAGATAAACTTTGGAAAACAACACCAATGACATACGGAAAACCAAGAAAACGCGTTCGGATTATTTTTATACTTTAGGACAACGATCCAAGAGTTATTTGTGACGTGTATGAATCGACCGCACCTCAATCCGACGTACGGTGTGACCGGTATGGCTAAAATTTTCTGATATCTATTTGAAAATAACATAAACTTTGGAAAACAACACCAATGACATAGGCCAAACCGAGCAAATTAGTTCAGATTGTTTTGATACCATAGGAAAACGATCCACGAGTCATTTGTGATGTGTATGAATCGACCGCACCTCAATCTGATGCACGGTGTGACCAGTAAAGCTTTTCATTAGATAAAGAATCAGTATTTATTAAATGAGATAAATCAATCAAAAACATATTGATTTTACATTATTCCCTTTCATTGTTATGAAAATGAAAACTTTTGAGTTTAAAATTTCATATTTTAGTTTCACATTTCCATATTAATGTATTCTTTCATATTACTATTTTAATTTCTTTCATTATTGCATTACTAACATAATATTTGTTTTCTTATATAGGTGAATTTTTTTTCTTGAGTTTGGATGCTTTGTTTGTCAACAAATACCGTCGAGAGCGGATCACAGATATCAAAGGATGAAACATGAATGTTTATAACTATTGTTGAATAATTGTAAATGTAACCATGTAAAACAATGTTTGAAATGTATATAGAAATGCGTTTTTTTTTGTATTCATGATGTTAAGTAAATGTATATACTGTTGTCAGTATAAATATTGGGTGCGGGTGCTATGGTGTGCAGGTGTACATGTGCTACTTTGTGTAGGTATTCTGGTGTGCAGGTTTGCATGTACTATTTTTTAGGTGCAGGCGCTGGGGCTTTTATCAGCGCTTTTTTAGCGCTGATAAAGGACACCATTAACATCTCTAGAGGAGCACTGATAAAGGGACCCTTTATCAGCACTCCGAGAAGCACTGATATAGGGGACCCACCTTTATCTACGCTGGAATTAACAGCGCTTTTCTAGCGCTGTTAATGCTGGTTTTTAGCGCTGATAAAGGAGAAGGTTGTAGTAGTGAGACCAAGCCTTTCATTACCTGATTAATGACAAGACTCAATAAAACTATGTGTTTGACCCACCCTTGTTGGGACACTTAATTTTATAAAGGAAGCCCTTATGAAAGGTTTCGGGTTGACTTAACCATATTACATCAAGAGGAGTAGCTGTTGCTAGACTTGATGTAATATTGGAGGCAAGAGTTGAGGAAATCCAAGTCTGGATTTCAGGGTTGGGGAGTCCACTCAACAGATCAAGGAACTGTAAGCTCATAGTGGGAAAAGACCTGCCAACCTAAATACCTTCAAATAGCTTGACCAACCCTTGTTGTGGTTATGCGAAGGGGAATATGGATCCTACCCACTAGAATGTCAAAGCAACTGGACATTACGAGTTCAATGGTGAGGGCCATTTTGACTTGATAAAATAGTGGGAGACTTAATAAAAATTTTATTATTTCTCATAAAATGTAATCAAGAAAGTACTGATAAATCTTCTCTTTTAATTTTTAGAATCTAAATGAAAAAATCATCAACCACATTTTCTCTACGATCAATTCTGGATGAACACAATATCCTCACCGACAGTAACTTTTAGGAATGGTTTAGGTGCCTTTGGGAAATCCTATGCCATGAACAAAAGTTTTACATGATTTAGTCCTCACTTCCTAATTCGCCTGCCCGAGGGGAAAGTGATGAATATTTCCTAGTCTATGATCAACATTTGAATGATGCCCTTGACGTTCAATGTTCGATGCTATCATAAATGTCTAGTGAGATCATGAAGTCTCATGAAGACATGGATATCTATAGCATGCTCGACCACCTCTGTGGTCTATACCATGAGAGAGAAGACATGAAAGTTTTGAGATCTCCATAGCCCTATTCTAGAGCAAGCTTTGAGAGGGTTCCCCGGCTTGGCCTCATATAGTCAAGGTCATTGGCTACATTGAGTGCTTGGAGGTTCTAGGGTTTAAATTCCCCAAAAAACTGGGTACCGATCTCATTCTCGTATCATTTCCCCAGAGCTTCTCAAACTTTGTTGCGAACATCAACATTAACAACAGTGAGAAGTCTCTGTCTGATCTTCTTATCCTTATTTTCCAAGTGGACAATGACATGAAGCATGAATAGTCTTCTGTCCTCATGGTGAATAAAATGAAAGGGAAGGCGAAGAGATTTAATCCCAAAGCTTTTTCAAGGCCTACCACAAAAAGGAAGATCAAAGGGGAGGCAAGGGAACAGGATGCCGTTTGTTTCGCATGTGGCAAGAAGGGCCACTAGAAGAAAAACTGCACCCATCCAAGGAAGCAAGGGGAATCTTCATGTGCATTTGTCATCGAATGCAATCTATCTATTTCTACAAATTGGGTATTATATACAGCTTGTGGTGATCACATATGTATCCAAATACAGGAACCAGGTAGATTCAAGAATATTGATCGAGGGGAGGTAGATCTACGAGTAGCCAACAGAGCCAGACGTGCTATTGTAGCTATCGGGGACTACAAACTCACGTTTCCAACTGGAATGATCTTGGTGTTAAAGGGTTTTTATTATGTGCCTTCTATAACCAAAAACATTATTTCAGTATCCAGATTAGATACTGATGGATTCATCTTCATGTTTGGAAGTGGATATTTCTACTTTTATAAAGATAACATTTGTTTGGTAGGGCACATTTATATAATGGCCTTTATGTGTTAGACTACACAAACTATGTAATGGAAATCAATGAAAAAGTTAATTCACATGACTCATACCACACCCAACTTTGGCATCACCGGCTTGGTCATGTCAATGAGAAATGTTTGACAAAATTACATCAAGATGGGTATTTAGATTCTTTCGAACTAAAACCACTTGGTGTATGTCATGCGTGTCTACAAGGCAAAATGACCAAATACCCATTTAGTGGGAATGGTGAAAGGGATAAAGATCTTCTAGAATTAGTTCAAACAAATGTGTGTGGACCATTTCCAGTTGAAGAAAGGGGTGGGTTCTTGTATTCATAACTTTTACTGATGATTTTAGTAGATATGGATATATATACTTAATTAGGTATATGTCAGATTCTTTGGTTCGGTTCAATGAATATAAGAATGAAGTTGAGAACTCGCTTGGTATGAAGATTAAGAAACTCCACTCAGACAGAGGAGGAGAGTATCTTAATCAGGACTTCATTGATTTCTTACGGGGGTTTGGGATTCTATCTCAACTCACTCCTCGTTACACACCTCAGTGGAATGGTGTAAGTTAAAGGAGGATCCACACCCTATTGGACATGGTGAGATCAAGGATGAGTCATACGAGTCTTCCATTATCTTTTTGGGGATATGCATTATAAACAGTAGCACACATACTAAACCATTTTCCAACTAAATCGATAAATAGTATTCCATACGAGTTATGGAGTGGACGCAAAGCCTTGTCATCGAATTTACATGTGTGGGGTAGCGAAGCATTTGTTAAGGCCTCTTCAGGTAACAAACATGCACCCCGAGGCACAAAGTGTATCTTTATAGGATATCCCAAGAAAAAAAGGGGATATTACCTATACAACCCCTCAGAAAAAAGGTTACAATGGCAAGAAATTCCATATTTCTTGAGAGGGAGAACATATCCAAAAGAGATAGTGGGAGAGAGCTAGACTTCAATGAAGTTGAGGCTCAAGATACATTGGAGTTGATACAAGAACAGATTCCACAAAGCCCCATGGAAGAACCATCTGTTCCAGAGACACAAGAACTTTATAGGAGAACAATGGAGGTGAGAGAACCAGAACGATATGGTTTTCTTGTCACCAAGGATGGTGACTCATTATTGTTTGACAATGATGATCCTCTTACCTACAAGGAAGAATTTGAAGTCACAGACGTTGCCAAGTGGAAAGAATCCATGAATTCTGAAATGGATTCCATGTACCAAAACCAATTCTTGATTTTGGTAGATCCTCCAGTTGATGTAAAGCCTATTGGTAATAAATGGGCATTCAAGAAGAAACTGGACATGGAGGGGCAAGTCAAAACCCATAAGGCATGATTGGTTGCAAAAGGTTTTAGACATCGTCAAGGAATTGACTATGATGAAACCATTTCACCGGTTGCGATGATGAAATCCATCAGAATATTATTGGGCATTTCTTCTTACCATGAATTTGAAATTTGGAAAATGGATATCAAAACAACATTCCTTAATGGGAACCTCTAGTAAGATGTCTACATGACACAACCTGAAGGGTTTGTGACTCCAAAGGATGCTAACAAGGTATGAAAGTTGCAGAAATACATTTATGGATTAATGCAAGCATCATGGTCATGAAACATTCATTTTGTTGAAGCTATAAATTTTTTTGGCTTTGTTAAGAATGAATGTGAGCCTTGTGTCTACAAAAGGTTTAGTGGAACTGTAGTCGTTTTCCTAATAGTATATGTTGATGACATATTACTAATTGGAAACGAAGTACCTGTCTTACAGTCAGTTAAGGCATGGTTGCATAAATTCTTCTCCATGAAATATTTGGGTGAGGCAGCATATATTCTTGGGATAAAGATCCATCGTGATAGATCCAAGAGAATGCTAGGTTTGAGTCAATGTACAAACATTGACAAGATACTGAAGAGATTCAGTATGGAACATTCCAAGAGGGGATTGTTGCCACTGTCACATGGCATTCATCTTTCTAAGAAAATGCATCCTCAGACACATGAGGAATGAAAGAGAATGTCAAGGATACCTTACACATCCGCGATTGGGTCAGTCATGTATGTTATGCTATGTACGGGGGTAGATGTTGCTTATGCATTAAGTGTGGTAGGAAGATATCAAGATAATCTAGGAGACCTCCATTGAATTCCAGTCAAGACTATACTTAAGTATCTAAGGCATACTAAGGATATGTTCCTAGTTTATGGAAGAGATAAGGAACTAGTCATCAGAGGATATGTAGATGCTAGTTTCTAGACTGATCAAGATGACATGAAGTCACGTACTGGATACATCTTCAGTTTGAATGGAGGTGCAGTGAGCTGCAAGAACTCAAAGAAAATTGTGATGGCAGATTCTATAGCGGAGTCCGAGTATATCGCAGCTTCTGAGGTAGCTAAAGAAGCAGTATGGATGTGAAGCTTTGTCCAAGAGCTGGATGTAGTACCAAGCAGTAAATATCCTATCACGCTCTATTGTGATAATACTGCATCGGTGGCACTTGAAAAAGAGCCAACGTCACATCAGTGGACAAAGAACATACTTCAGAAGTATCATCTATTGAGGGAGTTTTCCCAGAGAGGTGAAGTTGCAGTGAGCAGTATTTCCACAGAAGACAACATGGAGGACCCCTTGACTAAAGCCTTGACTTAGCAGAAACATGATCATCATGTGAGGTCTAGAGGACTAAATGTCTTAGGCAGTTGGCTCTAGTCTAAGTGGGAGTTTGTAAGGGTTGGTGTCCTGAGAACCAACTGTTTTTTACTTTTATTAGATGAATGTTCACTTATTATATATTGTTCACTGTTCTGCATGACTATAATATAATATTGTCCTGGAATATTTGTTGCATTTATATGGTCATGTAAGATCCCCGCTATGATGAGAACCTTGAAATGCTATAAAAATATTCTTAAATAAATTTCAACAGTTGGATGACATACTATGAAGGAAAATAGTATATAGACCGTCATGTGTGAGTACTCGTAAGAAGATGAGAATCTCTCTCATAGAGTTCGCACCTGGTAATCTCCAAGATGAGAGATTATGATAAGAGATCTACCAGTAGCAATTCCTCATGTCTTGGTGTCATCAGACATTGCTATCTACGAGCTTTTGTAATGGTCCTTAGACTGGAATATTATCATTAACTCATGTCATGACTCGCGCGCTTAGATATACTGACGAAAACCATCACGCAGACAGTTGGCATGAAGTAGGGTACGTTTGCTGGATCACGAGTGACATGTTGTTAATGGATAAGTCAAGGAAGGATTTTTCCCTTCCATTTATGGAAGCTGATATTTCAGCCCTTTGATTGAAAAAGAAATGTCGCGTTAAATTCCATGGCCATGGTGTAAACAATGAGTTTATTTCAAGAAGTCAAAGAACGACGGATCAAGCATATAGGTTTATAACACTGCCATGAAACTTGCTTGATGAGATATCGAGACAAAGGGATTAGATTACAAAATAAGTATTCGTATGAGGTGATACATCAATGCGGCATCAACTTCTTAATCTTGGGTGCCTTGACCCATTGCTAGACAGTAATCTTGGACTTTAGGCAAGCCCAACTAATGCCAACGAGAAAGAGGCCTAGAGGGTCACACACTAAGTTTATTCAAGTATCTCAAGTAGAATAAAGATTATTCCCATACATGTTTTAGTAATTATTAAGGGAAGACTAAATCATTTTAATGGAGGAAGAAGGAAATGAAAAACAATATATACATGCCGTGTATTAAATATTACACACCGTGTAGTTTTTCATGGAAAACAAGTACACGTTGTTTATTAATAATTACACGTCATGTAGTTTTTTTATGGAAAGGAAATGAATAAATGAAAACAAGATATACACGCCGTGTACGTTGAATGTACACGCTGTGTAATTTTCAATGAAAAATAAGTACACGCTGTGTATTTATTAATACACGCCGTGTAGTTTTTCCAGTCAGGATTTTGAGGATATAATATTGTTTTAAATGATATATATTATAATCAGTGTGGGCGCATGTCAAGGAGTTAATTATTCGACATGGGGGTTTTAAATAAAATTCATTGAAATAAATAAAATGTGTAACGCGTTTATTTATTTTCATAACTCTACAACCACAAACCTGATTATAAATATACTCACAACCCCAACTCTTTTCCTACACACAAGAGAATCGTTGTGCACAATAACTATGGAGAATTGTTTCACAGCCGAAAGAACCTCTTCCTCTATGAACACTCTCAAGACCAAGAGAGATCATCTTCCATCAGATCAAGACGATCTAAGGCAGACAACGCAAGCAAAGGGTTCTCCATGCTAGCACTTGGAGACTCCTTTAGCGATGTCCTGAGATATGAGGTACACATGTGGATCACCGCTAGAGAAAGTCTACACTTGGATTTTGTGATGCAACAAAAAATCACATCAGAACGTGATCAAGAACATCAACAAAGAAAAAACACCCAAAATGTATTTCATTTAAATTGATTAAATTATTTATAATCAACCTGTAACAATCCTAATTTGTGGTTCCGGGACTTTCCTTTTCTTTTTCCATTTCTATGATTTGATTCGTGGAGACTGGCGTTTATCATCATATTGATCCCGGATTTATCATTGTTAATGACAAAAAGCCAAGTGGGTACATCCACCCACGTGCTTCATATGCACCCGGAACCTTCACCCATTAGAATGTTTTTCATCTGAAATGAAGTGTCCCACATCAGGGATATTTTCTATAATGGAGTTATGAGTCTTTAATATTTATGAAATTGGAACAATGACGAACTTGGGATCTTATATAGAAGAATAAATTTTGAGGAAAAACCCCTATAGAGTTAATGAGTCAGAATAAGGATATTATAAATGATTTTTCTATATCAGGTATGACAGATTCTTCCAAGAAGACTAGATGACAAGATGTTGATCATCATCCTCATTTTCAACAATAGCATTTTGATGAACCACTATAGCTACAACCTCAATTTTCGAATCCATATACACCAAGACAAAAAGATAATGTATTATAGAAAAATTGAACTCACAAAAAGGCATGGAATGGTCAAAGTGGAAACACCAAACTTGGATGGCATCATATAGATCACAAAACTATTTTGGGTATCACAAATCATGTGATCTATATAAAATCTCACGATCACATGACCTATTATATGTTTGGTGATTTCATGACCATGTATCATTTCACAATAACATGATTCATTCTATTATGTGTGATCATGCGACCTTGTGATGGTTACATGAATCACATAGTAATTAATAGATCATATGATGAACCTCAATAGATACATGATGCACATGAAGAAATACTATGGCCAAAGGTGCATATTATAGACTAAATAAATTACTATTGATGGGTTGGTGGAATATGATATCCAAAAAATTCATTCACACGGAGTGGTCACATGATGGGATCACACAATCGAGTATCATGAACAGTTCTCAAAATGGGTTTATGTTAATCGGTTTTGAAAAGCAATCACATGAGATAGAAAATAATGAGAGCTTAGGACGCTTGGTCACAAGTGAAATGATCATCCCTTCACTCCCCTATTTATAGGTCACCTAGAGGAATACCTATTGTCTCCCAAAAGGCCAAAATAAACTCGAAATGCCAACCAAAAGAAGCCTAATAATATTAGGATGAAATGTATTTCCTCAGAACCAAGTACTAAATCCTCTAAACATAACTTTTTAGGGGGGGGGGGTTGATGATGTTCTCCCAATGAGTATTGGAAAATTTATGGTGGATGAATCACCTGATGCATAGGTATAATTTTTCCCACAAAGAAATCAAGGGAAAATCATGGATACTTAGAGGTTAATTAGATGGAGAATATTTACAATGTAAAATTCAATGGGACTCATGATATCATTTACCTACGTGTATTAGGTCATAGGGTCACATTCTTCATGTGATCTTTTAATTGAACTCATGAAATCTGAATGACATATGAAAATAATACTCTGATAGATTCTAGTCAAGTCCTTTTGATAAGGTGATATGTCGATTGAAAAAAATTTAACAATAGTTAAGGGGATCATGTGATAAATTCTTAAGAGGATGGGACCCTTATGATAAAATTTGTTAATATGTTTGTCATGGAAATGGATTATGTGCTTATTATGATCAGTTAATTGAGTATGTGAATGACCTTTGATATGCTAGCTTTATCTCATGAAGGCCCCTAGACACGCCATCCTGGTCTCATGAAGGCATCTAGTCAATTCCTTATGATCATGTGATGTTTCAATTGACAAACTTTTGAAAACATCCTAATGGGATCATGTGATAAAAGATGAAAATGAAGATACCCTATTACGAAGAAGATTTATACTATATTTCATGAGAAGGAATTGGGTTCTTTGTGTGGTCAGTTTATCAATCAGCCAAAGGCCCTTATATATGCTGCCCTGATCACACATAGGGCCCTATATATGATAGCTTGAACTGATGAAATGCCTCTATCCTATCATTATAGTCTAATGAAATGCTATTTGATTTTTCAACTCTATATTTATACGGCTCTCAAACATTCTTATTCGATAACATGAAATCCATTAGGCATCCCCGATTGATCATACAAAATCTATTTGGCAATCCATGTGGTCAATAAATCTGGTAATGATTGAGTGATCATACAGTCAATATAAATCATGTGGAACAAAGATCCATTCATTGATGAAATGTTAGGGGATTATGAAAAGTTTGTGATATATTATGCGAACACCCCCTCCTCAAACTCAATAAAATTTGTTATATTTAATCAGAGTGAAAAGCAGTATAGATATAAGGCGGTGACACCTATAACCCCCTAACATAATAAAATTCAAACAACGGATATATAGAACTTCCTGGAGTGAGTAATTTCATGATCTCAAGATTATCACACCTCAAAATGTTTGGTGAGTAACTTAAGGGATTATATAGGATCTTTATGAACATTATATGATTATTGATCCCATGAAGGTTCCTTTTCATATCAAAGGGATCACACAAAGGATCTATGGCATGTGAGATGGATCATGTGAAGATATTTCAGCATATTAACTTGATCAAATGATTACTCAATAGAAAAATTCCTAAAATATATTGGGATATTTATGAAAACAAGGGTGAAAATTATAGAATCCTCATGTGAGGGAAGATATAATTATTATCATGAATATGACTTATATACTTCACATGATCAGTTCCTTGGTAATAAAAAGACAACCTAGACATGTCATATAGGTTTATGTGAAGTCCTAGTCCATGTTAGCTAGGTTCATGTGAAGAACATGGACATGTAAATTGGGTTCTTGGGAAAAACATGGAAATGTTAGTCGGGACCTTGTGATAGCTCTTAGATATGTCAACTGGATCACATGACATCCCTCAAACATGTTATTTGAGTCAGAAAATAACCCTCATACATGTCTACCGGGTCATTCGAGAGCCCTTGAATTTGTCACCGAGATCACATGATATCCCTCAAACATATCATCTAGGATCTTGTGACATGGCCCGAGATATGCAAGATTGATCAAACAAAGGCACATAGATATGTTGTTATAGTTCATGTGAACCACAGACATGTTAGCTTCATCATTTTAGGGCTATTATACATGCTACCTAGTTTAAACAATAGTACCTAGACATGTAATCCATGTTAGGTAGATGTCCTTAGACATGTCAGACAAACATCCACAAACATGTTAGTCATTTCAAGAAGACATCCCCACCCACATCATCCTTTTCAAATAGAGTGCTTAGATATGTACACTTGAACCACTTGAATCTATGACTATGAGCCTTTATTTGAGGGTTCCCCCTTCATTTGGGATGTTTCTATAATTTATTAGTGTTATACACTCATCAATGAACATTTTTATTATGTGATCCTTAGGCTATCCAAGCATGCTCAACTGACCATTTAAGGTCCCCACTATCTATATGTTAGAGTACATGGGATAGTTATCTCTTATGGTCATCTGACTCGAAGTAAGTACCTATATATTAAATTTAATTTAGTTCATGGGACTGATCCACTATAGTTCTACAATCCTTCTTCATCCATAAGTGGCTTAGTAAATGTAGCTAAACTATGAAGACTCTAATTCTGATTATAATTAGGATACAAAGTAAACCATACTAAGGCTCAAGATCCACATAAAACACCCCATTTGGGATACTTCAATGCATAATTATTGCATCCATTTGTAGTGAATCTAATCACTATCCATCTATTGTTTCTCACATTGAGAATGAATCACATCAGATTAGGGATTTTCAAAAATAATATTACTATAATAATGAATCCTCCCCATGCGGGGTAATCTTAGTCTATAAACCAAAATCAAGTATCAGGGAAATCTTAGTGTGTAATCCCTACTCAAAATCATGATTCAAATGCCTTCATATATAGGAAAACACCTTGATGTAGGTACCTAAGTCGTTCCCATATTGATACACATTAGGGAAATAATCCTCACCATCATTAATTATTTATCCCCACTGATCGAAAAAGTTTAGGAAAGAATAAACATTTAAGACTACGATTCTTGTTATAGGTAGGATATAAAGGACACCTTTCTAAGGCTTTATCATAATGCCCAGTGCCTATGTGTCCTCATACATGTCCATTCCTCTTGACATTAAAGTAAAAGGATTGATTCAAAATGAATTACATGGGATTTGATTCCTTTTATCATAGGTTATGTAAGATTATTGTTAGAGGATTAATTATAGAAGCACCAATAACATTTCTAGATGGCAGAAACTCTAGTGTTCCTGGTCATATGGATTCAATTCATAACCAATCCCTAATTATTATGAAATAATGGGAGTGAGATATAGAAACTATGATACATATATAGGGGATAATTAATAGAACACCCTCTTTCATGTATAGGGATGCAACAACCAATTGTTTTATTAGGTTAAATAGTCTTGTATCATGATTCTTGAATGATGAATGATCATATATTAAATCTATAAGATATCCTCTAAGAAGGAAATAATTCAACCCAAAAGTGTGTCATGATCCCAAACTCCTATCCTC
This sequence comes from Viscum album, assembly GCA_963277665.1. NCBI lineage: Eukaryota > Viridiplantae > Streptophyta > Magnoliopsida > Santalales > Viscaceae > Viscum > Viscum album. The sequence goes on along the minus strand of CAUJRU010000406.1, from coordinate 585,708 downwards.
TCGACCAATGTGATATCTTAGGTTTCATTGCGTTTAAACCAAAAATGGTATCCTTTATTTATAAATTAGTCCTATAACCTGTTACATATGTGGGAGTCATTTGGATATTCCATGAGAGAAAAGAAATGCGGAACCTAAAAAATGATTGTACAAAAACTTCAATCCCGAACAATCAGGCATCAGACACTACAAAATATTATTTTGTTGGGAAACCAATATAGAAAACTAGATGTGAATGAATGTGATAATAGAATAAATGATTTATCATGGGTGTGAGGCATCTTGTTTCCCAAACCCAGATTACTATTCAATTCCATTGTAAAAAATAGCATTAAATTTCAAGGGTGGAGGGAGGACCTTCATACCTAGGTGGATCATTGTGTGAGATTTTTTTTAAAACCATGACAGGAGATGGCTTGTTTTTTAAAATAAAATGGGGGCTCACCCACTTGTATTTGGATGAACAAGAAAGAACAGGGAGGTCCACATAGTTAGTGCCTCCCCCTCCATTCTTCCTTTCTAGCCCTTGATTATAGGTGGTTCTAGGTGTGTTCCAGTGGCAATTCCAGGTAATTTTTTTCCATTGTTATGGTATTCCTTCACTATTGTGGGTTTCTTTTATGATTTTAGTTAGAGTTTTTGTATTGATTCCACCAAATTATGGTGGAATCAACTAAGGATAATATGGATATTGTGTGATGTGGCTTGAGGAGGACTCAATATGTTGTATTCACACTATTGTGTACCATTTTGGTGAATTTAAATTTCAATATTAATTTTCATTGCTTTATACTAAAATTAGACATAATTTATAGTTGTAATGGGCTTATAAATAATGGATTTATTTTGGAATAGATCTGGGTTCATGGTAGGAGTTGACTGTATCCCATTGCTTGAGGTTTCAGTATGTGGGAGAAGCCCAGTCAGTTTTTAGGAATTATGAATGTTTGTAATTAAATTAATTAACTAATTATAAAATTTTATAATTAGTTATCTATGTTATATGACATGAGATATATCCCCGAGACCATAGAAGACGCTCGGTGGTCTTGGATGTGGCTTGGTAAACATAAAAAGGGGTTAAATACATCAATCAGGGAGGTGTCCCCTATAATACAACTTCATATGATTTTATATTCATGGGTTTTCATACCTGTATAACTACACAAATTAGTGTATAAGGACTAGTAGTGTCCTTTGGTGTGATGAAGTGGCGGATTTGAGCCTCTCAGTATGAGACCATGAGCTCTATAGAACTTTGTGAAATCTATAATCACCCAAAGACTATGTCTCCATGGTGAGACGGTGTCAGTTAGTTTGGGAAAGGACTTAGGTGGGTCTTAGGGAGTGAGATGAGATGCAGGATATCCTCAGATGAGTTTCTAGGGTGAGTGAGAAGTAATAATGGTATTTGGGACACATGGTGATAGGAAAAATAGACATATTACTCAGGAGTGATGAGGATCTTTATAATGATATTATAGGGGAGTCATTCTGTCCTCTCGGGGTGAGAGGGTTCCCTTAAGAGTTGGCATGGTATAATAGAGTTAGGTTACCACTGGGTGATGTTATAAGAGTTATAACTTGGAAAATATTAGGTGAGACTCAGTTATGGGTTATTAGTGTTCATTAGTACATGGAAATGAGATAACAAGGAAACATTTCTCAAAAATTAGACCCACATACTAAGTCCAAGGTCAGGTAGAAGGCGATGTATTAGGAAGGTCTCTAGGTAGTGATACTAGGAGTGTCTAGGGGCTTTTCTGTGGTTGGACTAATCCTTGGGGTCAAGGTCAAATGAACTAACAAGTAGTGATTTCATCGAAGGGTGACATGATTGATATGGTATCGATGAGAAGAAATAGTAGAGGGTACGGAGGTCCTAGTGGGTTCCATAAATAGAGAATTGATATATTCGATGATTAGGGGATATGAGTTGAGAAACTAGCACACTAATATTAGTTAGAGGGTCGTGTGATTTTCTATGACCCTATGTGCCTAATGTAACCTCCCAAGAGTTTACAGGGATGGGATAGTGTGATTGATTCAAAATCCCTAGTGTCTATCAAGGATGATATGGTGTAATTGGGACCTCCCCAATATATGTGGGTATGTTTTAGTGTGTTTGTGACCTCCCTATAATCTATGGGGATATGTTAGTGTCTTTTTGACCAACCTTGAGTATATTTATGGGTTGGTGTGGATGGTGATCCTTTTTTAAGATGCTTAGTTCATGAAAGTGGAACACTTGTGAGGGGATAGGTCATGGGATGTTGCAAGATGATAATGAATAACCTTTCCTTGAGGGATTAGACAATGGGTCTCTATGTGAATGTATGTAAATTTATTGGGTTGAGGATTGGATGCCACAAAGCCCCAAGAATTTGGGTATGTATTGATAATTTTTTTTGGTTGCATGAGGTGATGTGTTAAGTGGTTTCCAACATGATTCCAATTTTGGAGGTAGGTCCAATGTGAAAGTGTTGTATTTTTAGTATATTTTTTATTTATGATTGTCCTAATGGGAAATTAATTTATTGATATTTTGAATAACAACATCATATATGATATTATATGTGTTTATTCATTCTACACAATATTATGTTTGAGATATGTATGTTTGGCCATTTAAAGTATTTTTTACACTTTTATTTGATGGAATAGTCACCCCACTTTAGGGATTAGGCCCTCACTTCTAGTCGATAGCCTCTGTAATACAAGGAGGAACAACTAAAGAAATGTGGAATCCCTTAGCACATAAAAAATCAAATGGACCTAGGTCGGGGTATCATAATGTTGTATCTGATATTTTTTTATGATTTTGGGAGATAATAGATTGGTGTTATAGGGATATGTTGGTACCCATTATTGACATCCTATTGGTTCATCAATAATACCTTTTTAATAAAAATAATAGCTTACTAGGGAAATGGGATTTATTTTCTTGGTTTTCAAGGTCACAGTTTTTTATTTCACATTGGGTGACCCACATATATTTTTGGGGTTAGGATTTATTATGGTTTTGGATCCACGAATATTGGTTAGAGTCCCATGTTCATGCATCATAATAGAAGTGTATGCTTCAAAAGATATATATGTTATTTCCTATCATTATTATTTGATGATAAGTTCAACAAATTAATGTGTGAAAAAAACTAATATGGTGTTTTCTTATATAAAAAATTGTTGGAATTATACATATATATAAAATGCCATATTTAATTTTCATATTAGTTTTGTGAGACTTATAGTTGGAGGTTCCCAAACAATAGTGATATAGTCTCTTTTTTATGGGATTTGTGGAGACCCATTGTGGATTGCTGTAGGTATTAGATACCTAGGTGTTGACTGGACAAGGTAATGGTATGCCTAAGAGGAAATCTAAGGATTCCGGAAATTTTCCTTTTGTAAGGGAAAACTGTAAAGACCCGGAAATTTCAAGGAATATTTTTTCTTAATTTCTTTGGAATTTTACGAGTACGTAGTTTTTGAAGGTGCCTGATTCCGAGGCCCGGTGTGCCAGGAATCAATTTTCGAAGTTTATCTCGGGTACGTTTAGTGAACGAACGAGCAGGTTTTTCTAACTTTTAATCCAGTGCTCAGAATCGAAATACAAGGGAACCGATGAAACCGCAGCGTCGGTAATTTCTTAAGAATACCCTTTCTGGATTTGTGTTTTCTCGGGAGGTGTTGCTTAAAAAGAAGTGAGGAATAAAAAAATATATTTGTTTTATAATTTTATTTTTATTTTTTGCTAAGTGGATTTAGTGTTGTGTCACAACACTTTTCCCCTCTCTTATGAGGTTTAACTCCTAGGTGTGGGAGTTGTAGCAGGACCCATTGGGTTTCTAACTTCCCATGGGGAGAATAAAGGAGAGGTGGGGCCCACATGAGCCCCACCCCTTCAAATTCCCCATAAACTACTTTTAAACCTCCTTTGTTGTTTTTAATGATGTTGCTCCTCCTATTCCACAGTATTAATGTTGCCAAATTAACTCACCATTAATTTTGACAACTCAAGATTAATTAAGTGAATTCAAATTTTGTAAATTAGAAAAGCTTGTCTTGAGTTAATTAAATAATGTGGAACCGTTTTTTTAAGGGTTGGAATTTGTGGTGTTGAGGGTAAGGGAAGAGAGCTTTGGAGTTTTAAAGAACTTATTCTTCTTCTTAGTCAAGGATAGTAGACTCGGCGACCTGGATTCTTCCATCTTCTTCTTCCTCCACGACAAGGGAGAAGTTTCCTACCGCGCTGATCATCGCCAAATACAACGTACCTTCCTTCTTCATCTCAACAACAAGTGAGGAGACGTCGTTTCCTCCTCGGACGCACACCGACGTCCACAGAATCTACGTCCGACCCCCACGACGTCGTTCTCCGCGACGCCTGACATGCGACGTCAAATATCCAAGTATGGGTTTTTCTCATTTTTTGTTTATGTGAATTATACCCCCGTAAATGATTAAAAGCATGTGTTTAAATGTTTTCCATTTGATAACACCTAACGCGGAGGGCGCGGGCCGAACAAACACGGCCCAACAACCCTCCGCAGATTGTTGTAGGTCCGCGGGTTGACAGAAATGATGGAACGGGACCTTAGAAGTGATTTGTGGCCTTCAGAGTAAAGTACGAGAACCGAGATAAACACCGACACAGACAGAATTGGAAACGGACCACAGAAGCAACTCCGGAGGCCCACAGACATCACCGGCGGTGCGGGCCACCGACGGCCGGCACCGGCTGCCCGCCCGGAGGCAGTGGTGCCCCGGCGCACCACCAAGAGGAACCGCTGAAGCTTCAGCCGCGACGGCAGGTGGCCGGATCCCACGACCACACGGGATTCGGGGAAGCAGAATGCAGCGCTCGCCGCGTCTGCGGAGCGCAAAGGCCGCGGTGGACAGTGTCCCCCGCACAGCTCACTGGCCGAGCCAGCAAGCCACCCGGCTGGGCCGGGCCGGGTTGCGCGGACTAGGCTGGGCCGTGCCCTGCCAAGCCGGGTCGGGTCGACCCGGTTCAGACCGACCCAGGGGGTTGGGCCGGGTCAAACTGGGCCCAGACCCCCCATTTTCGGATCACTTCCGGTCTTTTCCCCATATCTTGGGCTACGGACCTCCGATAGATGCACCGTCAGTTGCGTAGCGATCCTTGGATCGAGATGTTAGTTTTGATATTCTACACTCAAGGTATTGAGGAACATTGTGTGTGGCCGGGTTGCTTCGAACACGAAACCAACCAGGGCCTCGGAGCGGAAGCACTTATAACTTGAGCTCCGGACATCCGATAGATGTGTCGTCGACTTTGTTGGATTCCTCTTGATAAGATGGAACTTTTGGAATACTTCGCCTATGATTTGGACGCAGTTAGATAGTGGATGGGTTGTATTGAACCCAAAATCCAACCGGGCCCCTAGAACGGAAAAGATGATAACTTTCAGACCGGACGTCCGTTTGACTAACCGTCAGCGGTGTTTGGTGATCACATTGAGAAACAGTCCCTATGAGTATACCCTATGAGAGTTCAGGGTACAGTTGAGATATGGTTGGGTTGGTTCGTACATGAAACCAACCGGGCCTCCAGGATGAAAAGGCTGATAACACACAGACCGGGCATCCGATTGACGCACCGTCTGTTGTGTTGAGTTTCCTATGATGTGGCTGACCCTTTGGATACTTCTTCGTAGAAAATTGTGATACTCAGAGTATCAACCAGTAGCTCAAGGAGAAGACCCTCCTGGTGACGAGCTAGCAGAGTGTAGAGACCTAGTAGCTGGATGAGACTTGATGACTGCTGATCGATCGTCTCAAAGTGATTCAGATATCCTAGTGGGGTGCGCTTGGTTGTAGCAGCAGACCCACAGCGGAGGTACGCTTGGTTGTAGCGGCAGACCCACGGTACTCGATAGAAGAAGTACCTCTGTAGGCTATGAGGGGGTGCGCTTTGTTGTAGCGGGAGACCCGTGGTGGGATGCACTTGGTTGCAGTGGTAGGCCCACAGTACTCGACAGGTGGAGTACTTCAGCAGTCCAAAGTTAGTGGGGCGCGCTTGGTTGTAGCGGCATGCCCACTGTACTTGACAAAGGAGGATTTCTCCAGTAGCCGTGGTTTCGACATCATGAATATAATCCTGGTTTGAGCTGAGTCAATAACCATTGTGATTTCCTCATGATTAAGATGGGTTAGTTGATAACTTAGGTATATGTACGGGCATATACCTAAGTAGAGGTTATCTGTTGAGATCTTTCTTTTTGGTTATCCTTGTTGGATTTAGTGAGACCTTGAGGGTCTCTGGGTCCCTACTGAGTATCGTTATACTCACCCCTGCACGGGCTGTGCCCGCACCTCGTTGTGTTGGATGCAGACAACGAACATCACTGACAGAGGCCGAGTGTTTGAGGAGTGGACGGTACCTGGAGGTGGACCTCACGACAAGTCAGTATCCAAAGGTGGAATTCACGATGAGATGATACACGGAGGAGGTTGATGGGCGAGAGCGTTGTGGATGATCCAGGAGGTGTGCTATCTGTACCTACCCTTCATGTAGGATTCGAGGTGGACGACCCAGGAGCTGCTTCTATTCTTCCAGCTGCTTGTCTTTTATATGGTACTTCCATTCAGTTGTAGCTGTACTTTTCAGTTAGGTTTGTATTCTGGCCCATTTACTTTTCATCACTTTCTTTTGTACTTAGTATATTACTTCCGCTCGTACTCTGTGGTGTTTTTTACTTTTAAAAACGCCATGCCTTCCCAGTTATCGGGATTTACGCCTTTGGTGCTAGTCGCCAGCCCGTGGCCTATGGAAGATGGTCTTGGGGTAGTTATGACATGGGCCCTGGGGGACGAGTCATGAAAAATTGGTATAAGAGGTGTCGGTTCTACCGCAGAACATATAACTCTGATATTCCTTTTCTGTGAAGAAATAGTGTTAAGGGTACCAGGTGTGGTTTTCAGTTCAGGGAGTCCAGTGTTGGTGCGGGCGGCCGACGTATCCATACACAAGGACCCTGACAACTGATTTCCGACTCAGTGCACGAAAAAACTAGTTGCGTGTGTGTTTTCAATGGTTTTCCCCTTAAAACAGCTCAATCCAGGTCAACTCACTAGGTTTAAATCGTTTGACCGTGTCACGTTTGTTTCTTTCAGGATGCCTCCCCGCGGATGACCAGCTAGAGCCCTGAGAGCTGTATGTACTGATAGCCCGCCGAGCGACGAGGCCTCAGTACAGGGCCCTCTTCCAGTTGAGACACCAGCGGAGGCACCAGTGGTACTACTACCCGTTGGGCCACCGATGCCACCAGCCCCAACAGTAGAGAGTGCACATCGCTTGAGCGCACTGCATGAGTTCCAGCGCCAGAGGCCACCCAGGTTCAGGGGAGAGACGGACCGACAGGCAGATGAGGATTGGTTGGAGGCTGTGGTGAGAGTCTTCAGGCTAGTAGGGACACCATCATACTTCAAGGTGATCCTTGCTTCCAGCCTCCTTCATGCTGCAGCAGGCAGATGGTGGTGTCAGATGCTCCAGTTTTTCGATGTGATGATCTTCACATGGGGAGAATTCAAGACCTTTTTTAGGGTGGAGTTTGTACCAGTGGCTCTACACCCCGAGCGTGTTCAGGGGATGATGCCTTTGCCGCATGATTTTCCATCAGTAGCCGAGTCATCTGTCGGTAGTGGACAGATGATGTAGAGGTCCAAGAAGACCAGAGCCAGCAATACGAGGAGCAGTAAGTGTCATGAATGTGGCAGGAAGGGTCACCGGGTACGTGACTGTCTGACCCCCTACATAGTTGATCAGTAGGCTTTAGAGGAGCCACCAAGACAGAAGCAGCGGTGGGTGCTTGAGCAACATCCGAGCAGTGGACAAGGCAGTAGAGCTCCGGAAGCAGGTGGACAGGAGCGGAACTAGTTGATACTTTTTTTGTCCCTTATACTTCTAGTTCCATGTTGATGTTGTATTTGTGTCCTTGTACTTTGAGCTGTAATAATAAAAAGACACTTGTCTTTGTGACATTTGTTTCCTTCCTTTTTGTGTACTGAGAGGTCCTGATTAAAACTGCTGACTTTACCCTCACTTTTGAGATTTCTACTGGAGGACACCCAGTGACCTCACATAGATGCCGACAGTGTGACTCGACCCTTGAAGGCGAGTGTGACTGTTGGATCTTTTTGTAGTAACGTCGAGGCCTTACGACGTCATCCATGGCACGAATGCATCATTCATGTCAGGATTTACTGTATTAGGCAATGGGTATGGTCATCCCGGAAATGAGACCAAGTTTCTCTTTTCATTAAAGGAGAAATGTTACCAACTCTTACAGATCATAGGCAAAGAAGGTGCAGATCATCCAGGAGCGGATGAAGACTGTACAGTGCAGTAAGAAACAAGAAACTGGCGCCAGTCTCAGACACTCGAGCATGTAAAATGTTTCAAGAAGAGGAATCATTAAGAAGAGATGAGTCTGTGAAGTAGTAGACGTGGAGGCAGACCTAAGAGAGCAGCATGAGGTGGTGTACATTTCAAAAAGTTACAACCACCCTCCTTAGTTGTTTCCACCAGGCTCAGGGGGCTGGAGGGAAGGGGAAGAGTGCGACTGCTTGCGGTCAAGGAGTGTTACCCAATGGCTCTAAAAATGATTCAAGGGATAGTCTGTGTCTACTACTGGCTTCTGTAGTAACATACGTTGATATGAATCATTCCTTCCTTCCATGAATCTTGTCCCAGACCTAGAGTTTCTGGTAACCGTAGACTTGACCCTCACGTCTGGAGATAACTTTGGGAGGAGACTCGATAATCACACTTACACTGACAGTGTGATCTAACCCTTGATGCGAGAGTTTTGGTTGGAACCTCTTGGTGGCAGCGTCAAGGCATTACGACGTTGGCCTGAGTATGGATTGGATCCAAAATTCATACACAGATTCAATATATTAGGAAAAAAGGTTATGGTTTAACTACGATGTCGGGATGGGTTTTCCTTGGTCAGAAAAAATTAAACCCTAGGCAGCACATGATAAACTCATGCATAGGAGGGTTTGGCCGATCACTCTTGGGTCGACCAACCTTACCCTCATGGCAGCAGGAGTTTTGAGTTTCAGTTCTAATTAGGTAAAGGAGGCCTCTAGAGTTCAAGGATGGCGATCACGTCCTTATATGGGTCTCACCTCGACGAGGTTTATGGAGATTTGGCTGAGGCAGCAAGTTTTCTCCACGCTTCATCGGACCATTCAAGGTCCTCAGCAGGGTAGGTGAGGTGGGTTACCACTTGAACCATCCACATCAGTTGCACCAGGTGCACGACGACTTCCACATATCTCAGCTGAGGATATACGAGCACGACCTTTTGCATATAATCGACCATGGGGAGCTAGACTTTGGCGATGGGGTGACTTTTTTGGGGTTCTAATAGAGGTTGAGGATTGACAGGAGCGGAACCTACGAGGATGGTCAATTCCTCTTGTACGCTTTTTTTGGCAGCACGGGAACCTCCAAGAGAGAACATGGGAGCGGAAGGCTCAGATGCGTGCTCAGTACCACTTTTTTATCCCAAGTTTGTGTTAAAGCTTTACGGGGATGTAAAGCCCTGAGGTGGGAGTAATGTAAAGACCTGAAAATTTCAAGGAATTTTTTTTCTTAATTTCGTTGGAATTTGACAAGTACGTAGTTTCTAACGGCGCCTAATTCTGAGGCCCAGTGTGCCCGGAGTCAATTTTCGAAGTTTAGCTAGGGTACGATCAGTGAACGAACGAGCGTGTTTTTCTAAATTTTAATCAGGTACTCAGAATCGAAATCTGAGGGCACCGATGAAACCGCATCGTCAATAATTGCTTAAGAAGACCCTTTCTGGAGTTGCGTTTTCTCGGGAGGTGTTGTTAAAAAAAGTTAGGAATAAAAAAATATAATTGTTTTATAATTTTATTTTTATTTCTTGCTAAGTGGTTAAAGTGTTGTGTCACAACACTTTTTCCCTCTCTTTTGTGGTTAAAATCCTAGGTGTGGGAGTTGAAGCAGGACCCATGGGGTTGCTAACTTCCCTTGGGGAAAATAAAGGAGAGGTGGGGCCCACACGATCCCCCCCTTCAAATTCCCCTTAAACTCTTTTTAAACCTCCTTTGTTGTTTTTAATGTTGTGGCTCCTCCTATTCCACAATATTAATGTTTCCAACTTAACCCACCATTAATTTTGAAAACTCATGATTAATTAAGTGAATTAAACTTTTGTAAATTTGAAAAGCTTGTCTTGAGTTAATTAAATAATGTGGAACCTTTTTTTAAGGGTTGGCATTTGTGGCGTTGAGGGTAAGGGAAGAGAGCTTTGGAGTTTTAATGAACTTCTTCTTCTTCTTTGTCAAAGAACATCGAATCGGTGACCCGGATTCTTCCGTCTTCTTCTTCCTCCACGACAAGGGAGAAGTCGCCGACCACGGTGATCATCGCCAAAGACAACGTACCTTCCTTCTTCATCTCCGCAACAAGTGAGGAGAAAACGTTTCCTCCTCGGACGCACCCTGACGTCCACAGAATCTACGTCCGACCCCCGCGATTCCATTCTCTGCAACGCCCGATGTGCGACGTCAAATATACAAGTAGGGGGTTTTCTCATTTTGTGTTTATGTGAATTATACCCTCGTCAATGATTAAAAGCATGTGTTTAAATGTTTTCCATTTGATAACACCTAACGCAGAGGGCGTGAGCCGAACAAACACGGCCCGATAACCCTCCGTAGATTGTTTTTTGTGCACGGATTGACGACGATGATGGAACGTGACTGCAACAGTGATTTGAGGCCTTTGTATAAAAGTACATGACCCGAGATGAACACCGGTGCAGACAGAATTGGAAATGGACCACTAGAGAAACTTCGGTGGCCCACGGACATCACCGGCGGCCGACACCAGCCGGCCACCCGGAGGTGGCGGCGCCCTGGCGTGCCGCCAAGAGAAACCGCCGCGGCAGGCGGCCAGATCCCACGGCCGTGTGGGATCCGGGGAAGCAGGACGCGGTGCTCGCCGCGTCCGCAGAGCGCAAAGACCGCGGGGGACTGTGTCCCCAGAATGGCTCGCTGGCCGAGCCAGCGTGCCGCCTGGCCAGGCCAGGCCGGGTTTCGCGGACCGGGCCGGGCCGCGCCCGGCCGGGTCGGACCGGGCCCAAACCCCCCATTTTCGGATCACTTCCGGTCTTTTTCCCATATCTTAGGCTACGGACCTCTGATCGACGCACCGTCAGTTGCATAGCGATCCTTGGATTGATACAATAGTTTCGGTATTTTACACTCAAGATTTCGGAAAACTTTGAGTATGACCAGGTCGGTTCGAACACGGAACCAACCGGGCCCTCGGAGCAGATGCGCTTATAACTTGAGCTATGGACGTCCGATAGACATGTCATAAACATTGTTGGATTCCTCTTGATGAGACCAAACTTTTTCCATACTTCTCCTGAGGTTTGGAAGTAGTTGGATAGTGGCCGGGTTGGATTGAAACCGAAATCTAACCAGGCCCCTAGAATGGAAAAGCTGATAACTTTTAGACCAGACGTCCGTTTGACGAACCGTCAGCGACGTTGGTGATCACATTGAGGAAAGGTCCCTATGAGTATACCCTATGAGAGTTCGGGGTACAATTTTGATATGATTAGGTTGGTTCATACATGAAACCAACCAGGCCTCCGAGACGAAAAGGATGATAACACACAGACCGGGCGTCCGATTTACGCACCGTCTATTGTGTTGAGTTTCCTATGATGTGGATGACCCATGGGATACTTCTTCGTAGAAATATGTGATACTTGAAGTATCTACTAGTAGCTCATGGAGTGGATGCTTCTGGTATTGAGCTAGCAGAGTGCAGAGACCTAGTAGCTAGCTGAGACTTGACAACTGCTAATCGATCGTCTCAGAGTGATTCAGATATCCCAATGGGGTGCGCTTGGTTGTAGCAGAAGACCCACGATGGAGGTGCGCTTGGTTGTAGTGGTAGACCCGCGGTACTAGACAGAAGTAGTACCTATGTAGGCTATGAGGGGGTACACTTGGTTGTAGTGGAAAGACCCATGGTGTGATGTGCTTGGTTGGAGCGGAAACCCCACAGTACTCGACAGGTGGAGTACTTCAACAGTCCAAGGTTAGTGGGGTGCGCTTGGTTGTAGCGGCAAGTGCACTGTACTCGATAGAGGAGGATTTCTCTAGTAGGAATGGTTTTGACATCATGAATAAAATCCTGGTTTGAGATGAGTCAATAACCATTGCGTTTTCCTCATGATTGAGATGGGTTACTTGATAACTTAGGTATATTTATGGGAATATACCTAAGTAGAGGTTATCTATTGAGATCTTTCTTTATGGTTATCCTTGTTGGATTTAGTGAGACCTTGAGGGTCTCTGGGTCCCTACTGATTATCATTATACTTACCCCAGCACGGGCTATGCCCACACCTCGTTGTGTAGGATGCAGACGACAGACAGCGCTGACAGAGGCCAAGTGTTCGAGGACTGGACGGTACCCGGAGGAGGACCTCACGACAAGTCAGTATCCAGAGGTGGACTTCATGACGAGATGACACAAGGAGGAGGTTTACGGGCAATATCATTGTGGAAGATCCACGAGCTGCGCTATCTGTACCTACCCTTCAGGTAGGATCCGAGGGGGATGACCCGGGAGCTACTTCTATTCTTCCAGCTGCTTGTCTTTTCAGTTGTACTTCCTTTCAGTTGTAGCTGTACTTTTCAGTTGGGTTTGTATTCTGGCCCATTTACTTTTCATCACTTTTTTTGTACTTAGTATATTACTTCCTCTTGTACTCTATGGTGTTTTTTTACTTTTAAAAAGCCAATGCCTTCCTAGTTATCAGGATTTATGCCTCTGGTGCTAGTCGCCAGCCCCTGGCCTATAGAAGGAGGGATTGGGGTAGTTAGAACATGGGCCCCAGGGGACGGGTCGTGACAGAAACTCTCTATATATTAACATTATTTTGGTTATTTAAAGGGTTAAAAACAACCTATATGGAATTTTCCCACATATCTTTTTGGTGAAATTATAATTAATTGAACCAGGTGGTTAAGGAAAGGCATGGTAAATACTGTATTTTCTGGATTGGAAGTTGTTTTATAATTTTTGGAATCGAGTTTAGTTTCAGAGGGATGGATCAATTGGATGTCTGGCCTAGTGGTTCATAGGATGAGATTTAGGGTAATATGGTGGGAGTAAGGGTAGTTGATTGTTTCAATATGAAAATACTCATGTGGTGGGTGATCATGTGGTTAGCTTTTGAGTGAGGGATTCCATAGGATTATAAGAAATCCTGATATGCATGTAGGGTATGGTATTTAGGTTAGGTGTGTGAGCCTAGGTTAGATGGGATGTGACTCATTGGAGTGTGAGTTGGTTGTGTGATCTGGTTGCATATGTGTCTATAATTATTTGGTTCTGGTAATACCAAGGTAGATAGTTGGTGAGTACCTATGAGAAGATTTTTAGTAGGTCACTCTACCCTGATGAGGAGAGTGAGTATTGAACATACATTTGGTAATGGATTGGTATGCGAAGTCAGGTGAATCATGGTTATTCATGGAGCCTACTTAGGTTATAGTTCATAGAATGGGCTATGCGATAGTCCATTAAGAGTTGTTCGGGTTATGTATGAACCCATGTGGTATTGTGGTGGTAGTTTAGTTGTGATATACTTATGGTAATGGTGGACTAGGGTATGATGAAATGATATATCTCACTAAGTGGTAAGAGAGAACATCAATGATGGATCAAAGTACCATGAGATGTTTTACTAGAGTGGAAGAATTAACATGGGAAGTCAAGGTGGTGTAGTGACATAAGTTGAGGGAGGTGATTATGAATCAGAAGGATTAGTGCACATGTGGTGAAAAAGCTATGTGGTTTGGTTCTTGAAGAGATATGTAAGGTAATCCTTATAGCGGGGCTCACACCATTGGTCATTAGAGGAAGTGACCCATGTCTCAAGTGGACTGTTGGACATCGAGAATTTCATTCCCGATGAGCTAGGAATATGCGACATTACTATTTCATGTTAAAAATTTAGTGATATTAGGAAGACCATGTCCAGTAATTATGTGCAGTAATGGAAAGAGTGTGGTCTAAGAATATTGATCATTATATTTTGGCAGACAATGATATAGATACTCCTATAGCGGGAAGCATCATATCAGTCATGGGAGAACGAACCTTGTGAAGGAAGTGTCATGATTGTGGTGGTACTAGTTAATATATTGTAAGGGGGGGAATTATTTTACTAGTCTGTAATATGATCCTATATGATCTGGTTTAGTGTAAAATACCAGATTTAGGATGTAGATTTCATGTTTGTTGGAGTCGATGCATTAGCATCGGGATTAGGTTGGATTTGGTGTCATCTGAGATTGAGTTGTCTTGGTTGTGTTATGTTAGTTGTTGTGGTATCTAGTGTGGTCATAGGGTGATTTGTGGGGTGAAAAATTATTCATGACTTATTTTATGAGGTGAATTGTAACACCCCAAGCTTCTACGGTACGCTTCTCTTTGAATAATGTGATAGCGTGTGTTGTACGCAACACCGAGTTCTAACACACCATAACCAATCAAACTAGCCGTTATGAATAGTAATACCTAATTTTTGAAATTATATATATTTTATATTTCAAAATGGACTTAATTTTTGGATTCGGAATATCGAATTTAGCCTAAGGTGAAATTTTGGTACATTTCGGATAACTTTCATATTTTGATGAATAGTGAAAATTACTAAATTTTAATTAAAAACAACTTTTTTAATCAAAATAATTAATAGTGATAAATTATGAATTTGAGTGGTTTTAAAGTATATTTAGAATATATTTTTACAATTTAATATAATTTTGGTCATTGGACATAATTTTACAATTAAACCGAACATAAACAAGTGTCAATCTTTTGATAGTTATTATCTCTTAAAAACACGCTTTTTGTTTTGACAGCGGGAATTAATTTTAAATTAATTTCTGAAACTTATGTGTTTTGAATTTAGAAAAATGGATTCCATATTTGGAATCAGGATGTTCAAATTGTGTAAATAGGTATCTTTTATTTTTAGACATTTTGAATAATTACTGCGGTAAATATTTTATTTACCAAGGTTAAGGGTAAATCTGGTAAATAAGGGTTAAAAATAATATTATAATAATAATAAATTACCCTAAAACGTGTCCTAGCCTTATTGGTTGATAAATGTTCTACCATAGGCATCTTTGGGTCGATTTTGGGACCCCATGGTGCCACTTGTAGGTGATAAGGACACTTTATTTTAATTAAGTTAAAATGAATACAAAAATGACACAAGCATATATCTTTTAGAAAAACAATTTTTACATAGGGTTATATATGTTGGATTTTAGATTATAAATATTAATTATAAATATAAAAGGATTTCATACATAGTTATAGTTCATTTATAATTTTTAGACATTAAATAATTTAATTTATTTATGACACAGTGATGATGAATTAATTACTATAATAGTGAAAAATTAAAATAATTGATATTATAAATTCCCAAATAAATATAATATGAAACTTTTAATGAATTAAACTAATTTTCTAGGATAATATGATATATTAGGATTGATTTAATTGACTTTTTTCGAAGTAATCAATCTGTTATGAGTTTCACAAAAATCAACTATTGAATAGTGTCAAAATTGACATAAAAGAGTTCTTAAAACAAATATTATATTATTAATTGATATTAAATTCCTAAAAATCTAAGGTTCGGCCAAGAGACTTATATAATGATAGGTTCATCATTAATGAACCACTTGGGGGTCTCTTGGATGTATATAGTAAGTTTATTAACCATATTATATAAAAATACAAAGAGACATTGTAAAAGTGAAACTAATTAACTTAGAGTTAATACTTAATGATAAGGTTAATATAAGTACCCAAACCTATCTAAATTCTATTGGTTGAGTGGTTTGAGACCTAACCACACCTTAACCTTTGAAAAATCAACTTTGGAGCCATTAGAAACCGAATATGAATTTATTATAAATTAATATTTCTAGCTTTTCCAAAGGTGCCCCTCACCCCTCTTATAAAAGGTAACTACTCCTTCTCATTTCTTCACCCCTTCAAAGCCTTTTGGTTTGGCCAACCTCTGCCCAAATACTCTCCCAACATCCCTCACTACAACCTAGAGGCCTTAGTTTGATCAGAAAGCCAACCTAAGGAGCCCTTTTGATCAAATCAAAAGGAAGAACCCGAAGAAGAGGTAATGTTTTCACCACCCCTTTTCAAGTTCCTTTCTTCTTCCACTTCTTCTTTCTTTGTTCTTACCATTCTAAAATAATAACTCCAGTATCTCACATATACTGTGATGTTATTATAAATATGGTACAACCATATTCAGTATTCTATCCACCCTTTGAATAACATGTCACCATACGTGCGTACGTACGGCTTACCGTCTCCACGTCGTGGTGTAATTGTTATTCAATATATTATTATTTGGATGGGTATAATAATGATGTGTAACTCATGTAAATAATAAATATAACATGTTAATGATTCTGTATATATGATATACCATCCATTTATATATAATTTTAATATCAAAAGAATGATATTGTCGCTCGTGCGTACGTACGGACTACCGTCTCCACGAACGCGATGAGATTCATTCTCCATCGTATCCATTCAAGTATAATTATCATTTGATGATTTAAAAATGATGTTTAAGGACTTGATATCATTCTGGATATGAATAAGATACAACAAACATGGCTTATGTAACAAAACATATAAAATAAAATTAGTAATTTAACACCCGAAACGACGATAATTCTAAGATATTATTAACAAATCAATGTTAAAAGATCATATATGATATCATATTAATATATATGATTCTTGTATAATTTAATAACAATAATTTCACCATTATACAGGAGGTTAACCTACCCCAACCAAGGAAAAGTACAAGGTAAGGGTTATTTCACAATCTCTTCATTATCCGAGGTTGTTTATACGTAATAGTCTACTGGGATCTCTTTATCATCCACATCCATGTATCTTAAAAATGTATTTAAAAACATTTTTACTATTTACTAGAATATGAGTTAAAGTCATTTATACCCTTTTTGACTTTTATAAGTGGTTTATAAAGGAATCTTTCCGTCGTTTTCAAAACAAGGTCCTTTTTAACCTTTTCGACAGAATTAAGGTAAGAATGTTTTTTTACTTATACGGCGGGTGCGGCTATTTTCCGCCGTTATAAAATCTTCAAAGCTTCCCTTATAAGATTATAAGAATATTTTCTAAGAAAATGTTTTATTTTATATGGATCTTAAATGATTTCAAAATAAAAGGAGATATTTCTTTAAAAAGAATTTTGATTTCATCTATGTCAACATCCTTTGATGGATTTTAAGATTATTGGAAGTTGATTTATTATGATACAAAACTTCTATATTGTATTGAAGGTTTTGTGATATGTTTGACTGTGGATGTGCTATTTTTATACCATTCATAGTTTATGGTGAAAGTATTGACATTTCGTATGCTAGTTTTAATACGAATGTTTATGTTATGTTTAAACCTTTTCATATGGGAATGCATTGGACTTAATATGTGACGGGTGGAGCCCGCTATAGCTCCTCGATGCATCGGTAGGTCTCATGAGACAAACTAGTGTCTTGGCACCAGGCCTTGACAAAATCTTATTTGTAGTCTTGGCACGAGGCCTTGGCTATGTGGTTATGATAGTCTGGCATTATGCATTCCATCATTATGAAAGTGGTTATTGATTTTGCATGTGATTATTCGATTAGTAGAATAACCATGTGAATAAGTAAATGGCATTATTTCATTTTATTTATGCCATACTATGTTAAAATTTCAAGTTTAAAAGGCTTTTGTTTTAGTTATACATTGCCTTAAATGTTTATTCTTATTTATGAAAGTTTCCGCTATATTGTTATCCTTACTGGGCATTTGAGCTCACCCCTTTTCTATGTTTTATTTTTCCCAGGATGTGAAGAAGTAAGTTATGAATGACCTGCAGGGATATTATGAAGGGATAATAGTGTGGACTGTGGAGAAATTATGTTGTTGTAGTAGTTTTTCATTTTATGATGTAATGTAAAACTTATGAATATATCTAGTGTTTCTAAGGCTACTAAACCAATCGGTCTTTCGAGATTTGATCTTTTTGTGATCATGCCAATGTTATATAATAATGCACCGACTCTGGGTAACTAGGGTCGGGGCGTTACAGTTGGTATCAGAGGAAGTTTAGTACAAACCTTGGAAGCTAGATTTAGATAAACTCTGATTAGAGCACGTAGACCTAAGATGATCTTTGAGGATTAGTATAGAATAACATCCTAAAATTTTGGTATTGTAGAGATTTTGTGAGTTTTCTGAGCAATACATCCCTGTCTGGATACGAGCAGGTAGAGGCGGCTCTGGCACAGATGTACCTAGGGGTAAAACCCGAAAACACCGCTTTGAGCTAGACTCGAACGGGAACTGGTGCACGACAACGGGCCTTGCTGCACTCTTGGTTACGACACTCCCGGGGGATATGCTTAGGATAACTCTCATTTTCTTTACAAATCATTTTGAAGGGATTATGAGTATATACTTCCTCAAAGAAAACATTCTTATGATTATGGATTATATCCATAAATAGTTCAATTTATGTTAAGTGTTTTATAAGTATGGGATTATGTATTTTGATTCATAAACTGATCTAGTTTATGCCATTGTTAGAAATGGCGCCTAGTGGAAGAAATGGAAACCGTATCAATGCACGCACTCCATGTAGGGATTGCCCTCCTGCTCAAGATAATTATAGTGGAGCTGGTGATGCAACTGGTGCCGATCAGCTAATCACCATACTGGGACAACTTACTCAGGTTATGAATAATAACCTTACCCGTATGGAGCACCCTGATCCGCAGCGTGGAGGATCAATGTTAGATCTATTCATGAGGCAACAACCACCAACGTTCAATGGGAGTACAAATCCCTTAGTAGCTGAGCAATGGATATTTTCCCTAGAGAAAATATTTCAGGCTTTGGGAAGCAGTGAAAGGGAAAAAGTTATCATGGTAGTTTACCGCCTCACTGGAGATGCTGATCAATGGTGGTCATTGATTCAAAATACGAAGGAAGATGATGAAGTATCAAATATGGAATGGAGGGAGTTCAAAGATCTGTTTTTAGAAAAATACTTTCCTCGCGACCATCGAGCAGATATGGAAAGGCAATTTCTAAGTCTGAGACAGAAGGAGGATGAGAATGTCACAAAGTATGAGGCTAACTTTACAAGGTTAGCAAGGTACGCTGGTGATTATATACGTAACCAAAGAAGTAAGATTGATCGTTTCTTTGATGGGTTAAAACCATTTCTCCATCGATCATTAGTCTCACAATCCTTTTCGTCGTACGAAGACATTGTCTCATGTGCTATCAAGACCGAAAAGGAATTCTCTAAGTCTTATGACTTTAAAGAAAAGCAAGAGAAGAAGAGACCTGATGATCAATCTGGGAATGGAAATAAAGGGAAGAAGGGAAAGGTTGAATATCCATCCTGTGGTAAATGCAGGAATAAACACCCTGGTACTTGCTTGAAGGGAATGGGAGTCTGTTACAAGTGTGGTGAAAAAGGCCACCAAGCTCGTGATTGCAAGGGGAAGAAGGAAGCTACCAACGTTCAGTGCTATAATTGCAGGGAGATAGGGCATTATGAAAATGCATGTCCTAAGTATCAGGAGAACATACCTTAGAAAAGGCCAAGGGATCAAGGCCAGGCTTATGCTATCACCACTGCTGAGGTAGAAGCTCCGAAAGACGTGGTGGCAGGTAATTTAATGGTCTCCTCAAGTTTAGAAAATGCATTATTTGATTCTGGATCATCACATTGTTTCATATCTTCCCAGTTTGCTAAGAAAATTAGATATTTCCAATTTGATTTAATAAGGGAGTTTTCAGTTAAAACTCCTAAGGGAAGTATCATTGCAACAAAGTTTTGTGAATCAGTCCCCATTAGAGCACATAAATGTTCTTTATCTGCTGATCTCATCATCATACCTATGATTGAGTTTGATATAATCCTCGGTATGGACTGGCTTTCAGACTATGATGTGAAGATTTATTGTAAGAAGATAGAGGTTATGATTCATGATGATAATGATAAGGAACACCATATCTTTAGAGCAGAATCGTCACCACCTAATTCTTATTTAGATCCACCCTCAATAGCTCAACTAAATTCAATTATTGGGGAGGAAGAGAATGAAATAACTGCGGGTGAGGAAAGGAATGTTCAAATAGAGGATGTACCTATTGTGAAAGAATTTGTAGATGTATTTCCGGAAGATTTACCCGAACATCCTCCAGAACGAGAAGTTGAGTTTTCCATTGATTTAATTCCTGGATCAAGGCCTATATCGAAGACCCCTTATAGAATGGCTACTGTAGAGTTAGTCGAACTAAAGAAACAACTAGAGGAATTGAGTAATAAAGTATTTATTCTCCCTAGTGTTTCTCCATGGGGAGCCCCTGTTCTTTTTGTTAAAAAGAAAGATGGATCTATGAGGTCATGTATCGACTATAGGGAGATCAATGCTATAACGATAAAGAACAAGTATCCCCTACCTCGTATTGATGATTTATTTGACCAACTACATGGAGATCAATACTTTTCAAAGATTGACCTTCGATCTGGATACCATCAGTTGTGTGTAAAGAAGGAAAACATTCCGAAGACAGCATTTCGAACCAGGTACGGGCATTACGAGTTTACTGTAATGCCTTTTGGATTGACTAATGCACCCTCTGTATTCATGGATCTGATGAATAGAGTTTTCAAGGAGTATCTTGATGAATTTATGGTGGTATTTATTGATGATATCTTGGTATACTCCAAAACCTACGAAGATCATGAAAATCACTTGCGCATTATCTTGAAGACTCTGAGGAGGCATGAATTATATGGGAATTTTAGCAAGTGTGAATTCTGGCTTCAGGAGATTTCTTTTCTTGGCCATATTGTCTCTAAAGATGGAATCTCTATTGATCCTTCTAAGACCAAGGAAATACAAGAATGGCCAGAACCTACGAGTATAAATGAGGTACGCAGTTTTATTGGTTTGGCAGGTTATTATCGACGTTTCGTCCAGAATTTTGCCCGATTGGCTAACCCATTAACGAAGCTCACACGTAAAGGGGTTAAATTTGTTTGGACAAAAGAGTGTGAAGAATGTTTTTAAGAACTGAAGAAAATATTAGTCAATGCTCCTATATTGACTCTACCATCGGGGAATGATGGGTTCGTTATTTATAGTGATGCATCGAAGAAAGGACTTGGTTGTGTCCTTATGCAGAATGATAGAGTTATTGCCTATGCATCACGACAGTTGAAAATTCATGAACAAAACTATCCTACTCATGATCTCGAGTTAGAAGCTGTGATCTTTGCTTTGAAGATATGGAGGCACTACCTCTATGGTGAAAAATGTGAGATTTATACTGATCACAAGAGTTTGAAGTATATTTTCTCACAGAAAGAACTCAACATGAGGCAAAGGAGATGGCTTGAATTACTCAAGGATTATGATTGCACGATACACTACCACCTGGGGAAAGAAAACAAGTTGGCAGATGCTTTGAGTAGAAAAGACCATGGAGTTTTGAACAATATGAGAATTGAAAGGGATCCAATTTTCATGGATCTAGTGAAGATGGACATGGGAATAACCAGGGAAGGTGAAACATCATTTCTTTTTCAAATGGTTGCCAAACCATCTTTAATAGAAAGGATTAAGAGTACTCAGACCGATGATGAAGAATTTCAAAAGAAGATTAAAGCTTTGAATGATGGGAGATTAAGAGACTTTGTGTATGAAGATGGAATTTTGAAATTTGGGAAGAGACTTTGTGTTCCCGATATACCTGATATAAAAAGGGAATTGCTGGATGATGCTCATAGTTCCAATTTTTCTATACACCCTGGGAGCACCAAAATGTATAGAGATTTGAAGGAACATTTTTGGTGGGACAACATGAAGAGGGAGATTGCTGATTTTGTGTCAATATGTATGGTTTGTCAACAAGTGAAAGCTGGAAGGCAACAGCCTGGTGGAGTCATGCAACCTCTTCCCATACCGGAGTGGAAATGGGACAACATTACGATGGAATTTGTCATGGGGCTACCAAAGACTCCTAGAAGGAATGATGCAATATGGGTTATTGTTGATGGTCTTACCAAGTCAGCACATTTTCTTGATATAAGAGAAGATCTACCCCTGGAACGTCTAGCAAGACTATATATTAATGAAGTTGTGAGACTTCATGGAGTAACCCTATCGATTGTTTCTGATCGTGATCCCTGTTTTACTTCAAGATTCTGGAAAAGTCTTCAGAAATTCCTGGATACTGAACTTCATTTGAGCACTGCTTACCACCCTCAGACAGACGGACAATCAGAACGGACTATTCAAACCTTAGAAGACATGTTGAGATCTTTCTCACTTGACTTTCAGGGTATGTGGGATCAATATTTACCTCTGGTAGAATTTTCCTATAACAATAGCTTCCATTCGAGTATTCAGATGGCACCATATGAAGCGTTATACGGAAAGAGATGTCGTACACCAACCTGTTGGGATGACGTCGGCGAAAGAAAACTTGTAGGTCCAGAACTGGTGGAGGAAACGATGGAAAAGGTGATGGTAATCCAAAATCACATCAGAGCAGCTCAAAGTAGGCAGAAGAGCTATGCCGATAATCGAAGGAAGGATTTGGAATTTCAAGTCGGTTATCATGTTTTCCTGAAGGTATCTCCATGGAAGGGAGTCATACGTTTTGGTAAGAAAGGTAAATTGAGTCCCAGGTACATCGGACCCTTTGAAATTCTAGAACGAATTGGGGTTGTAGCTTACCGATTGGCAATGCCGCCAAGTCTCTCTAAAGTTCACGATGTGTTCCACGTATCTCTGTTGAGGAAATACATGCCTGACCCAACGCATGTACTCACCTATGAGGAATTAGAACTGGAACCTGACCTGTCTTATTGCGAAGAGCCCGTCAGGATTCTTGATACGAGAGAACAAGTACTGAGAAACCGGATGACGCGTCTGGTAAAAGTTTTGTGGAGAAACCATAAGATGGAAGAGGCAACGTGGGAACCCGAGGAACTTATGATGAAGAACCACCCGAGTATTTTCATGTGATAAGTATTCTAGAAATTTTGAGGATGAAATTATTTGAAGGAGGGGATAATGTAACACCCCAAGCTTCTACGGTAAGCTTCTCTTTGAATAATGTGATAGCGTGTGTTGTACGCAACACCGAGTTCTAACACACCATAACCAATCAAACTAGCCGTTATGAATAGTAATACCTACTTTTTGAAATTATATATATTTTATATTTCAAAATGGACTTCATTTTTGGATTCGGAATATCAAATTTAGCCTAAGGTGAAATTTTGGTACATTTCGGATAACTTTCATATTTTGATGAATAGTGAAAATTACTAAATTTTAATTAAAAACAACTTTTTTAATCCAAATAATTAATAGTGATAAATTATGACTTTGAGTGGTTTTAAAGTATATTTAGAATATATTTTTACCATTTAATATAATTTTGGTCATTGGACATAATTTTACAATTAAACCGAACATAAACAAGTGTCAATCTTTTGATAGTTATTATCTCTTAAAAACACGCTTTTTGTTTTGACAGCAGGAATTAATTTTAAATTAATTTCTGGAACTTCTCTGTTTTGAATTTAGAAAAATGGATTCCATATTTGGAATCAGGATGTTCAAATTGTGTAAATAGGTAACTTTTATTTTTAGACATTTTGAATAATTACTGCGATAAATATTTTATTTACCAAGGTTAAGGGTAAATCCGTTAAATAAGGGTTAAAAATAATATTATAATAATACTAAATTACCCTAAAACGTGTCCTATCCTTATTGGTTGATACATGTTCGACCATAGGCATCTTTGGGTCGATTCTGGGACCCCATGGTGCCACTTGTAGGTGATAAGGACACTTTATTTTAATTAAGTTAAAATGAATACAAAAATGATACAAGCATATATCTTTTAGAAAAACAATTTTTACATAGGGTTATATATGTTGGATTTTAGATTATAAAAATTAATTAGAAAGATAAAAAGATTTCCTACATAGTTATAGTTCATTTATAATTTTTAGACATTAAATAATTTAATTTATTTGTGACACAGTGATGATGAATTAATTACTATAATAGTGAAAAATTAAAATAATTGATATTATAAATACCAAAATCAATATAATATGAAACTTTTAATGAATTAAACTAATTTTATAGGATAATATGATATATTAGGATTGATTTAATTGACTTTGTTCGAAGTAATCAATCTGGTATGAGTTTCAAAAAAATCAACTATTGAATAGTGTCAAAATTGACATAAAAGAGTTCTTAAAACAAATATTATATTATTAATTGATATTAAATTCCTAAAAATCTAAGGTTCGGCCAAGAGACTTATATCATGATAGGTTCATCATTAATGAACCACTTGGGGGTCTCTTGGATGTATATAGTATGTTTATTAACCATATTATATAAAAATACAAAGAGACATTGTAAAAGTGAAACTAATTAACTTAGAGTTAATACTTAAAGATAAGGTTAATATAAGTACCCAACCTGTCTAAATTCTATTGGTTGAGTGTTTTTCGACCTAAACCCACCTTAACCTTTGAATAATCAACTTTTGAGCCATTAGAAACCGAATATGAATTTATTATAAATTAATATATCTAGCTTTTCCAAAGGTGCCCCTCACCCCTCTTATAAAAGGGCACTCCTCCTTCTCATTTCGTCACACCTTCAAAGCCTTTTGGTTCGGCCAAAATCTGCCCAAATACTCTCCCAAAATCCCTCAATACAACCTAGAGGCCTTAGTTTGATCAGAAAGCCAACTTAAGGAGCCCTTTTGATCAAATCAAAAGGAAGAACCCGAAGAAGAGGTAATGTTTTCACCACCCCTTTTCAAGTTCCTTTCTTCTTCCACTTCTTCATTCTTTATTCTTACCATTCTAAAATAATAACTCCATTATCTCACATATACTGTGATGTTATTATAAATATGGTACAACCATATTCAGTATTCTATCCACCCTTTGAATAACATGTCACCATACGTGCGTACGTACGGCTTACCGTCTCCACGTCGTGGTGTAATTGTTATTCAATATATTATTATTTGGATGGGTATAATAATGATGTAAACTCATGTAAATAATAAATATAACATGTTAATGATTCTGTATATATGATATACCATCCATTTATATATTATTTTAATATCAAAAGAATGATATTGTCGCTCGTGCGTACGTACGGACTACCGTCTCCACGAACGCGATGAGATTCATTCTCCATCATATCCATTCAAGTATAATTATCATTTGATGATTTAAAAATGATGTTTAAGGAATTGATATCATTCTGTATATGAATAAGATACAACAAACATGGCTTATGTAACAAAACATATAAAAGAAAATGAGTAAGTTAACACCCGAAACGACGATAATTCTAAGATATTATTAACAAATCAATGTTAAAAGATCATATATGATATCATATTAATATATATGATTCTTGTATAATTTAATAACAATAATTTCTCCATTATACAGGAGGTTAACCTACCCCAACCAAGGAAAAGTACAAGGTAAGGGTTATTTCACAATCTCTTCATTATCCGAGGTTGTTTATACGTAATAGTCTACTGGGATCTCTTTATCATCCACATCCATTTTTCTTAAAAATATATTTAAAAACATTTTTACTATTTACTAGAATATGAGTTAAAGTCATTTATACCCTTTTTGACTTTTATAAGTGGTTTATAAAGGAATCTTTCCGTCATTTTCAAAACAAGGTCCTTTTTAACCTTTTCGACAGAATTAAGGTAAGAATGTTTTTTTTACTTATACGGCGGGTGTGGCTATTTTCCGCCGTTATAAAATCTTCAAAGCTTCCCTTATAAGCTTATAAGAATATTTTCAAAGAAAATGTTTTATTTTATATGGATCTTAAATGATTTCAAAATAAAAGGAGATATTTCTTTAAAAAGAATTTTGATTTCATCTATGTCAACATCCTTTGATGGATTTTAAGATTATTGGAAGTTGATTTATTATGATACAAAACTTCTATATTGTATTGAAGGTTTTGTGATATGTTTGACTGTGGATGTGCTATTTTTATACCATTCATAGTTTATGGTGAAAGTATTGACATTTCGTATGCTAGTTTTAATACGAATGTTTATGTTATGTTTAAACCTTTTCATATGGGAATGCATTGGACTTAATATGTGACGGGTGGAGCCCGCTATAGCTCCTCGATGCATCAGTAGGTCTCATGAGACAAACTAGTGTCTTGGCACAAGGCCTTGACAAAATATTATTTGTAGTCTTGGCACGAGGCCTTGGCTATGTGGTTATGATAGTCTGGCATTATGCATTCCATCATTATGAAAGTGGTTATTGATTTTGCATGTGATTTTTCGATTAGTAGAATAACCATGTGAATAAGTAAATGGAATTATTTCATTTTATTTATTCCATACTATGTTAAAAGTTCAAGTTTAAAAGGCTTTTGTTTTAGTTATACATTGCCTTAAATGTTTATTCTTATTTATGAAAGTTTCTGCTATATTGTTATCCTTACTGGGCATTTGAGATCACCCCTTTTCTATGTTTTATTTTTCCCAGGATGTGAAGAAGTAAGTTATGAATGACCTGCAGGGATATTATGAAGGGATAATAGTGTGGACTATGGAGAAATTATGTTGTTGTAGTAGTTTTTCATTTTATGATGTAATGTAAAACTTATGAATATATCTAGTGTTTCCAAGGCTACTAAACCAATCGGTCTTTCGAGATTTGATCTTTTTGTGATCATGCCAATGTTATGTAATAATGCACCGACTCTGGGTAACTAGGGTCGGGGCGTTACATGAATCCTTATTCAATATGTGATTTAGGGGGTGAATCATGACTCGTTATGTGATTTGAGGGAAAATTATCGGGAAAATTGTAGTAATGGTGTTAGTTGGGGTATAATTTCTTATAGAATCCTGGGAACTTAAAGATGTGGTTTAGTTTATGAGTAGGACCCTATGGTTGTGGGGGTTAATGAAAATGTTGAGTTGGAGGTACCTTTTTCTTTTGATCATGAATCAACTAGTGTGACCAACCGTTTTGGGGAAAAGTCGGCTAGATAGAAACTGACTAGAGTTCTTATGAGAGTTTGGATGTGGTGGGATAGGAACTAGATTGGGTTTTTACTTTTGTACATACCTTGGGTGGTTTGGGGATTACAACAATATTATTTTATGTAAATTCATTGGATCATAGTTTGTTGGATGAATTTGTACATTAGAATCATGTTTGGTCTTCGGAGGTGGAAAACAACCATTTAGTGGAGAGTTTGCGGCTGGGATAGGTTGATAGAAATGGTTAAAGTATTAAATTGAATTAGTAGGGATGAGAAGAATTATGGTGTGTAAATTATAATTCCCTATATATTTCCATACCATTATGTTTTGGAGAAATTTTGGATTTTTCTTTGGTGAGGGGTTAATTTTGAGGGTGGGGTCCCAGATTGGGAATCCTAGGGACTGAATTTTCTAAAATAATTTTTTATATTGAACCAATATTTAAAAATATTTTATTTCATGATTCACAATATAATTTTTTAATACTTCATTCCCATTATTTAGAGGTATAGTGTCCTTAAAATATTAGACATACAAATAAGTCATCTGAAACATTAAAAACTCATTTTTATTTAAAACTCTACATAGTTTTCCAAACTTCTATAGAACCTCTAAAATATAATGGGATATCCTAGGGAAAATAAATGAGGAGTTGGGTGACGTATAAATCCTATTAATAGAATAAAGATGGAAAAAAATCATAACATGAGAGACAAGAGGCATAACATGATATCATAAAGAGGATGATCATAAGCATGGTGACATGAAATAAGGAAATGTTGTTATAATATCGTAAACATGTGGTGAAAACATAATACATGATATCCTAAACATAATTCAAGTTTCAATCCCAAGACCATCATCATAAAGTGGAAAAAAACCCATGGTTGAATCAGCCCATTCCCCATTCCCATAAACACATTTGATAAGGTCCCATGGTAGATTAGGTTCATTTTTTAATCCCATACATAACATCTCTTAAGATATTAAGTTTTACCCAATTCAATGGAGATATATATAGTTATGGTACCACCCATTACAGAAATTAAAATCATACATATGAATTCCAAATAAGTAAAATAAACAATACATAAATCATAACCATGATCAAACCCAAGATACGGAAGTGGGTTTAATAATTTTAATTCAGGAATAATCAATGGTTAAATTATAATGATTACCAAGAGAAGAAGGAATTAAATAATTTTAATTTTAATACTTTAAAACGAAATATATGTCTTGAATACTTAGTTCCAATATAGATAATTCATGAGGAGGATAGAAGAGAAGAACGAATAAAAACACAATACTTGGGTGAATCATTTATTAGATGGCTAAAGGATATTTTAAAGAGGGAAAGATCTTATTATTTATAATAAACCAAAAATAAATCAACAGGATTATAAAAAATAGGGTTTTAATCTATTAATGGTTTGAAAACATTTTATAAGGGGGATTCTTGACATGATACAAGAAATAAGAATGTTCCCTGAAAACGAGTTTACTTAAAAGTAGGAATTTTAAAGGGAACCAAAACATGTATAACCCAAAAAATGAAAAATATATTTAACTAGGTATAGATTTAATGGAAATATATACAAAAAAATAATATTTAAATGAGAAGAATATTTAATTAAAGGGAGAAAAATGAAGATAACTTGTAACAAAAAAGTCACATAGGACGTCTGGAAGATCGGTTATTATGTTTTAAAACACCTTTATTCAAAATACCACATCATAAAAAAAAATTTATTTAGAAAATATGATAAGGTAAATATAAAATTCACATCATGAAAAACATAATTAGGTTTAAAATTAAAAAGGAGAACATTGTTGGAAATGAAAAATTGAGGACAAATATAGGAAACCATCGTTTTAATGGATGAAAATTATTATCAACATAATTTTATTTTCAAAAAGAATTATAACTCATAATTAAAGAAAACTTAAATCAATGATATATAAAAAATAAAAATAGTTTATATTATATGAAATTAAAGATTAACCTCAAAGGGAAACATTATAACTCAATAAATCATATTGAGTTATAAAATACCATTATATTTAATGAAAGACATCAACCATAGACCATAACATTTCACAATATGAATGGAATTGAAGTTTCAAAGATTAAAAATAATTTATGATATTATAAGTCATGGGGGAAATAGATACACCCTAAAAAATAAATATTGATGCATAATATGAAATCATGCCTCAGTGAAGGGTGATTGAGACCGATCCCATATGCATTTAGTAATTTTGAATCAAAGGACATTAGAATCTTGAAAACCATATGGTTATATAAATTAAATTAATCAAAGCATGGATTATTATAAAATTCAATCTTTTGTGGTATATACACAATATGAACAAGAACATGGTGAATCACTTTAAAACATGACATAATGAAGAGAAATCAAGATGAATACCCTTACCTTGTTCTAGATTTGTTATGAAAACATGCCAAGCATCATAACTAATAAAATTATTTTTATTTTAAACCTTATTAAGAACCTTATTATTCATTTTTTATTTAATATGGAACATTTTTATCACATTGTATTTATTTACTATATATTTTTCTTTCATATGTTGGTTACTTGATGTTTTTGGTCAATTTTTAATAACTCCTTATTTATATTGACCTTGGTAGAAATAATTTTAAAATAGTTTCATAGTATAAAAAATATTAATTTTGTTATGAATATAATTTATATATATTAAATATATTTTTTAGTATATCCATGATGTGTGGTAATGAAAAATGAAACTCATTTCTCATAGAGGTGATAGTTCACATGTACGCATGATTAATGTTTCTGTTTCTCAAGGAATGATGGGGAAAGAAGGTAAATTATAAATTTATATCTAAAATCATATATATATTATAGATATAATATTTATTCCCATATTAAATATTTTTTATCAATCATGAATGAAGATGATTAAAAATGAAAGACGTTGCTTTTTAGAAGCAGTAGTCCGCACAACACACTAACAACACTATTATTTTTTAGCAGATAGAGAGGAATAAATAAGAGTTATTACATTAATATAATAAAATATCAGTATATTAAAGATACAATTTTATTATATTTTTATGGATAAAATATATTTTTAAATAACTTGGGGGGGGGTGTTATGAAGAATGTAATGCATACATTAAAGACTTGATATTCTCATAGAGAATTCTTCCATAGTGAAGGACTTAATATAACTTATAGAGAAATGGGGATTAATTATGATTAAATTAATTCTTGGATTGTTATTTTGGGTAAAATTTTAAGTTAAATTATATTATTATGTGTAACCATGGAGGGGTGGAAGTGATATGCTTTTATAAGTAATGAAAAGGCACTTTTTGGAATACCCTTTACATTTCCACGATATCCCTACACTACTATATGTTCAATGCCACTAGAAACCATAATAGTGGAGTGTGAGTTGGGTGTGTATCAAGAAAGACTCATAAAAGACTTTACACACATGTTTTAAACACGCTTCAAGTCATATTACAAAGTTTTTTTTAACATATTTACATTTTGATTTTTTTACTTCGGTAACTAGTTTTTAAATAAGTGAGTTATATTTTATTTAAAAAATATAATGAAAACCCTATTAACAAATTTTAATGTTTTAAACCTAATTTTAATATATATTTAATCTAACTAAATTTTTATATATGATAAAATCTACTTCTAAATTAAATAATATAATATATAAAAACGGTTTTGTAGAAAAATGACTTTAAACCAACATGAGTACTTTAATATTATTTAGTATTGATTAAAAATTGAATCGGTATTTATATAGTTATATATAAGTTTAAAAATCATTTTATAGTCATAATTTAAATTATATAAATTTTATTAATTAAAATAAAAAAATACATGATATTAATAAAATAATTATTTTAAAAAAATGTTTTACCATTATCTCGACAATTAAAACAAATATTAATAATATTATATATATGCATAAAAATTAGACTAAAATTGTTATATAATATTTTAATTTTTATATAAATTATGAAATAAGTTTTTTCATATTTAATTTCTAAAAGATATGAAGTCTAAGTTTTATCATAAGTGTGTAAAAATAGTTTTTTAGTGTTAAATATTACTTGATTTTAAAAAATGTTAAACAAGTGTTTTTTTAATTAAACATAGTATTTTAAAATAATTTATATTAATTAATAAATATATTTTTTTATCAAGATGATTTATTAATATTTTAAGTCAGTCTTGTGTTATAAAAGTGATAGTTTTTAGTAAAAGTTGGTATGTTTAATATCCACCAAAAAAATTATTATTTCAAAAAAAATTAATTTTAGGATAAGCTTTTTATAATGAATCAATAAATTAATTTCATTATATAAAATTAATGTTCTAAAATTTACATATTTATCTTTTAAATAGAAAAAAATAAAAAATAAATAAAATTACTTTTATCAGGAAATGGAATTTTTAAACATATGTGTTCTAAATATTATTTTATATAAATTCCTAATTTACGAGATTTTAATATATTAGTAAATATATAATCATATTTTAATTGTGTCAATTTATTTTATTATGAAAAAATATACAATACTTAATAAAATTGTTCTATGAAAATAAATATTACATTTATACTAAATATATTTTAACAAATACCATTAATTAATTATTTATATCCTAAAATTTAATTTTTACTACTCCATGGATATTGAAATATTTATTTTAATTATATATATATAACATATCATATTTGAATAATAATAATAGTAATATTTTTACGTAATGCTTGTATATATCATATTTTAATTTCACTATGAGATATGTTATTTTAAATTAACCACTTCCCAATACCCAAATTTCATATACCTATAAGATATATGGCCAATGACCATAATTGAAATGAACATATTTAAAACAACCACAATTTCAACGACCATTTTTACAATGACTGGATTTTGTTCATATATAAATAGACTTACAAAAATTATTACATTTACACATATCATTTCAATAGATTTCATTTTAGATATGATAACATTATCTATGCTTTCCTGAAATTCTCTATAATTTATGGTTATGTTATAATAATGGTGATTCGTATTGGTGATAGTGATCTGTGGGTGTTTCTAGTTGTAAAGATATTATTCTTGAAAATTTGTTGTCCCCTTTAATTTTTGTTTTATTTTAAGGGATGTAATCATCCATGATGTGTTATAATTCATTCTATGTGATACATCATTTCATATACCGTTATTATAATGCCCAATGAAAAGGAGTTCAGTTCGTGAATACTCTTACATTAATTCCTACTTTATTTCATCACTTTTGCAAATACTAAATTATACAATTAGATTTATTAAAACAATGATCAAGATATAATTTATTTTAATTTTTACCCATATTTATCTGTTATATTTATTTGATTATATTTCATAACATCCCGGGTTATAGGGTAGTTATTTTTATATCATGGTTTACTTATAAATTTCTCGTTTAGTCTTGATTTCAATATTTTACTAAATGTAATTTTTAAATTAGCATAATTAATTATGGAATTTGATAATATATATAATTATATATTTATATTTTATATATAATTTATAATAAACATCAATTATTAAGTTTATAAGTTTTGAAATGGAAATATCTCCATAGATGGTTAACTGACCATTAACGGGACATTGTTAGGAGAGTAGGAAAGAGAAGTTTGAAATTTCTATATATCTTAAATATGATACTTTCAATAGGTTTCACAATATCCTCAGCTCAGTTGGTGAGGACACGATAGGTTCATCCAAGAGACCCAAGATCAAAACCATGCAGGGGGATAATTTCCAGGTTACAATAATAGTATTATCACAGTACTATTGTAGTTACTATTCGGTACTGTAGTATCCTGAACTATTCATTCATTTGGGCCTCCGGTCCATAGGTTTGGTTGATGGGATCATCAAGGATTTCCGACCACCCAAGGCCTTCAGGCCAGTAAGGATTATGGGACACCACAAGCCCTTCGGGCCATCTCAAGGCCTTTGAGATGCCTCAAGGCCTTCGAGCCACATGATCCACGTAGTTTCCCTAGAAAGACTTTACAAAAAAAGTGCATCCCTAAAAGAGGATTCGAAGTAGGTTTCCTCACTAGAGTAGAACCAATGGAATTTGAAGAATGATAGGGTATAGAAACGCCATCGGGACCAGCTTGTGCTTGCACAGGAAGCTTAGCCAGACAACCATGCGAAGATGGAGAGCTACCATCACAATGCAGATGCTTGGGAGGGGCAGTTCCTGGTAGTTATAGTCCAGTTAAATGACATAAGACCTTCGAGACATGTAATGTCTCATAAGCCTATGGTCCATTTAATCTCTAATCTTACAATCCTTTTAAGGGTTCCCCCTCATCCCTTGAAAGGGGGGTTATCAAAAATCAATAAAAAAGAAGGCCTTCGGGTAATTCAGGTCAGACTTTCAATGGGTTAAAATCATTAATATAATTTTAAATTAATATATTGTTAATATTAAAAGGAATTTTTAAAGGGGTGGTAGAAAATTAAAATGAATATGAAAAGAAAAAAACTTGTTAATCAAAACAAACTAAATCGTCGATGTAGCTTCTCTTGTACGACACTACAACACCCTTGATGTTTGGATTTGGATTACTCCAAAATGAACCTACGGATTCATAGGAGCTAGATAGAATGTTTTTTGGAAGAGTTTGGACTTTGAAATGTGGGGTATGTGTGGTTATAAAAGAGTAGGGAGAAAGGTTAGTTATACATGAGGAGAGGGAATTTTTAGAATAAAATATTAAATAAAATATTATATCAAAGGTAAAACAAGTAATAGTGAATTTTTGAAAATATAAATTA
The DNA here is from genome assembly GCA_963277665.1 of Viscum album. Classification (NCBI taxonomy): domain Eukaryota; kingdom Viridiplantae; phylum Streptophyta; class Magnoliopsida; order Santalales; family Viscaceae; genus Viscum; species Viscum album. Next base: position 551,551 of record CAUJRU010000406.1, on the reverse strand, counting down.
TATATAAATATAATATAATATTTATTAAGATTTTAAACATATTTATAATTATAATTCATTAGCTTATTAAAAATAATAGTGGAAATAAAAGGAAATTGTTATTTCAAGGAATCTCTTTTGACTGTAGGTTTTGGAATCTGATTTTTGGGTTTGGAAATTTAGTTTATTGTGTTTTAAAAACTCATTTACGAAATTAAATATACCATGGCCAAACCTGAAGTTCTATGAAGTATTGATTCATTATTACATCATGAATAATGTAATTTAAAATATACCAGTTATGTTAAAAATTGTATTTTTACAATTCAATTAAAAATTAACGTATTTCTGGATATTACCAAAAAACCATCACTAGAGAATATCAAATTTCTTATTTCAAAAATAGATATTAATTTTATCAAAATAAATTTCTATCATAGGTAAATTTAATTTTTTTATAAAAATTATGATTTTTAAGAAATAAATCACCATGGGAAAAACATCCTATACCCACGGTTCGAAACTGTGGGTATAGCCCCCAAAACCGTCAGTATAGCCTATACCCATGGTTTTGGGAACCATGGGCTAGAAAGGGGTCTCAATAGAGGTCCTCAACTATACCCACAGTTTACTAAACTGTGGGAATAGTGACTGAATAGGATGGAACAATGCTGTATTTACAGTTTTCAAAACGTAGGTAAAAAATGAAGAAAATTGCCACTGGATGAATTCAAACTTGCGTCTCCTGCATCCTGCCCACACACAACGACAAAATGAGCTAATACCGATATTAATACATATAGATAATTTTATTTAAATATATTAATATAACAGCTATAATCGAAAAATGAGGATCCGTGGGGTTTCAAACTCGTGAACTGTGCGGAAGGATTTCACGGACTGACCAAGTAACCTAAGAAATTTATTGGTTTATATATATACGTCTCTTTTTTTATATTAATATTACTCATATATTTGATAATAATGATTCCATAGGAATCGATCACGGGACTTCCTCATTCAAAATGAAGATCTAAACCAACCAACCTAAAAAATTTATATGATTTAATATTTCTATCTGTATAATTATATTATTCAAGATCGTCATCCCACCAAAAAAAATTTCTATCCCATGGAATTTTTTGTTCCCGTCATAATGCGGAAAAGATATACCAATGGTTTTGAAAAACCGTGGGTATAGGTCTTTGAAAAAAATACCACTTATACCCACGGTTTTCAAAAACCTTGGGTATAGGTTTGCAGAACAAACCTATACCCACGGTTTTGCCAAGAACCATCATTATAGGGGACTTATACCCACGGTTTTGGAGAACCATGGTTATAGGTCCCAATAACATCCCTATACCCAAAGTTTTGGGAAACCGTTTGTATAGGAGGGTCCTATACCCACGGTTGTGCACAAAAACGTGTGTATAGACCCATTTTCCAGTAGTGAATTAAAATACAATTAATTAAAAATGTTATTATATTTTATTTGAGTGTTTTAATCAAGATATTAAGTTTTAAAAATTATAATATTTATAGTCAATTAAATTAATTATTATAAATATTAATTATATATAAATTTACTATTTTTATATTAATTTTCTATTCCAACATCTTGGTATATATTCCAATGGTCACATTACTATTCTAATGGTTACATTACCTCTTATAAATACATCTTCATTCCATTATTCATTATTCACTTCAATTGATCTCTTGTTTCAATATTCTATTTTCAATAATATTTATCGGTTTTCTTATATTTTGTTTTCTTTTTATAGTGTTGTTCATGGGATGGATGATTGTAGTATATTGGGGTGATCAATATTTTCCCATTTTAGATTTCTTTATTTTATATTTTCTATCTAGTTGTAATATTTGGCATTTTATTAGGTTTATCCATTGACTAATGTAATGATTTACATTAATGTAATAATGTATTTTTGGTTTCTCCTTGTATTATATGTGTATAATAATGTATAATATAATAAAGGTTTAATTCAAGAAGAAAATATAATTTAGAAACTCTTGGACATTACATAATTTTTCTATTAGAAATTTCATCCATGAAATTCCAGCTTATATTATCAGTTAAGAATCATTGAGGGTACTTCTATTTCATTATTTCCTCTGGTTATGATGTTTCCTCTTCATACTTATAGTTCCTATACAACTCTCTTACAAGTTGGATCATCTTTTTATGTATAAATTTGTATCTATGGTCTAATATCTTCACTGGATACTCTTTATATGAGATGTAATTCTCTATTTGTACCACCTCCCGATCCAGTAAATGCGACGGATCAGTTATGTACTTCCTTATGTGTGATACGTGGAACACATCATGAACTTGATCCGTACATGAAGGAAGTGCAAGCCGATAGAACACTACTCCAATGTGATCAAAGATCTAAAAAGGAAAAATATACCTTGGGAAAAGTTTCCCTTTCATTCAAAACAGTCAGAATATCTTCCATAGTAATATTCAAGGGAAAGCTTTCTATCCAACATCAAAATCAAAGTTTTTCTTGATGTTTGTTATTATAGCTCTTTCTATAAATCCATGCAAATTTTATATGTTGTTGGGTGGAATGGAAATTTTATGTCATATATAACAAAATATTAGGTCTAAGTAGCAATCATCCCCCAATTTCATCCAAAAAAATGGAGTTCTACATCGCTTCCTATATAGAGCATCATATGGATCCATTTGAATACTTGAGGAGAAGCTATTTTTATATGAGAAATTAACCAATGGGAGATTTTGATCCTATCCTCCTTTTAATTACATTGAGTCGCATCTTAGTATATACTCAATCATCTTAATAGTTCTTTTAAATTGTCCATCAGTTCGGGGGGTATTGGCCATACTGAAATTAAATTAAGTACTCAAAGCATGTTGAAGAATTCTCCAGAATTTAGAGGTAAACATTGGATCATGATTAACGACAATCAAAAGTGGAACCCCATACAACCTCCCCACTTCAATAACATAAATCATGGATTTTTTTCAAGTGAAAAAGATTCTTGAATAGAAATAAAGTATGATATAATGGTGATTCAATCTACCCCAACCCATATCACATTGTTTCCTCTAGATGTCTTTAGGAGAATAATGACAAAGTCTATGGTGAAATTTTCTCATTTCAACGTGGCTATTGGAAATGGTTGAATCAACCCTTCAAAATTCTTTTTCTCTAATTTAGAATTATAACACACCAAGAATCTTATATTATACCCCGTAATCTCTTTCTTTATGTTCTCCCACCATATGTTCTCTCAAATATCATGGTACATATTTTTACTTCCAGGATATTTAATAAAGAAAGAGCTATGTGAATTATCTAATATCTCTTTCGTTATCTCATGTTTTGAAGGAACCCAAATCCTTATTCAAAATAAAATCACACCATCATTATCGATGTGTAACTCTTATATCTTCCCTTATAATACTTATTTTACCATTTTTTATAGATCCAGATACTCCCTTTGTACATAGTTGATCATCTCTTGTATAGATGGTTCAGAAATCATTTGGGAAATTTAGGATGTATTTCTAGGAAACATAATTTCTAAATAAATCTTTTTTATATCCATGAATATAATGTCTTTCTCAAAACACATCATGGATAATGTAGCATTTTCTTTTCTGCTAAGAGCATCCGCTACTTTGTTCACCTTTCCCAGAGGGTAGTGGATTGAGAAATCAAATTCCATGATTACCTCTAACCGTTTTATTTAATGATTATTGAGATCATTCTATGTGAATATATACTTTAGACTCTTATGATCTGTATATATGTCACTCTTCTAACCATAGAGCAGGGTCACTAGATTTTAAAGGAAAATACCCTAACTTCTAACTCTAGATCATGTTTTGGGTAGTTTTTGTCAAGGATCATTAGAAATCATGAGGCATAGGCTATCACTTTTTCATTCCCTATGAGTATACAACCCAAGCCTTTCTTCAAAGAATCTATTTATATAATAAAACATCTACATTTTTGGTAGTGTCAGTATAGAAGTAGTGATTAGCCTCTTCGTTTTCTCCTTAAAGCTTTCCTCACATTCTCTTATCCATATATACCATAACCATTTCTATGTTATCATAGTTACCAGGATAGAAAATCATGTGAAATATCTCACAAAATGTCATCAGTACCATTATAATATAATGAAACTATAGATTTCTGCGACACTAGTGGGTTTAGGCCATTCCTCAATCACTTTTTTCTTCGAAGGGTCCATATAAATTAGTTATCTTATGATCATGTACACCATGAATTAAAATTTCTTCATCCAAAAGTCACACTTACAGAAAATAGTGTAAATTTTCTCATTCCTTAATGTTTACAACACAATCCTTATATTCTGTTCTTATTCCACCTTAATCATAGAGTAAATGAAAATATCATTGATAAAAACTACCCCAAATTTTTTACGGCTGTCTCAAAATACTCTATTCATTAAATCAATGAAGATTTCTGGTGCATTATTAAGTCCAGAGGGAATCACTATGAAATCATAGTTCCCATACCTTGCACAAAAATGTTTTCCTGAATATACACATTTTTCACATTCAATTGATGATATCCCGAATAAAGACTAACCTTTGGGAAGTATTGAGATCCTCATAGTTGAACAAACAAGTCATCAATACTAATAAGTTGATATTTTTTCTTTATAGTGATCTTGTTGAGTTCCTGGTAATCAATACACTCCAGTATTGATCCACCATTTTTCTTTACAAAGAGTATTGGCACACAGTAATGTAATAGATTTCGGTCTATAAACCTATTTTCTAACTACTCTTATAACTTCTTCATTAATTCATCTTGTTCTATTGGGGCAATCCTGTAGGTGAATTTTGATATAGGAGTAGCTTTGTGGATGATCTACATTATGAACTATACCTCACATTCGAGGAAAAGACTGAGTAACACTTCGGGAAATACATATGTATATTCCCTAATAATGGGAATTTTATCTAGGTTGATACCTTCCTTTGACTCAACCATTTGTTAAAGTTATTCTTCTTCATGGGATATCATTACACAATCCATTTATGGATTTTTAAAAGGAGATACAAGATATTCCATGCATTTTTAGTGGATCATTGGATGATTAGAAATTTGAAAAAAGATTTAATTTTCCTAAAATTTGATGCATGATCTATCTAATTAGAGAGAATCCATGCCTAATATAGCCCAAAATTCCACGAAGGGAATTATTATGACATTATTTGGAAGAATCATCCCACGAATAATTATAAGATAAGATTCCAACACTTGGGTTGTAATGATTAATCCGCTAATTGTTTTTATAGATATCTCTACTACAAGGTATTGAGGATTGGATTCAATAATTCTAGAAAACATTTAGAATATAAAATAATACATATAAATATAATCAAATAGGTCTTTTTTCTTTCTTGAGTGAATAGGAAGTGTACCTTGTATGAAATAATTTTCACGCTCCACTTTCGTAGTAGTGATTGAATTATATTTCACTTACTTTTTTGGATTTGGTGGCTGCTAATGCTGATTTCCCTCAAGGGCATATGGCATAGTACATTGGCTTGTATAGATTCATTTCTCCCTAGAGTTGAATCATTGAACCATGGGTGGTTCATTTGAATTTCCTTCATTTCCTCCATCATTTTTAAAAAATTCATCATGTATCTTAGATATTCATGAGTTTAGTTACCTTCTCTCACACACATAAAGTATTTCACCACCCCTTTAAAGAAATTAACATGATATTTATTCCCACACTTTTTACATGTTGGAAGATGGGTCCTCTTTCCTACATTTTCATTTTACCCAACAACATGAAACTCCATTATTCTCTTCCTATATCCATTTTTGTGGGACTATTCTCCAAACTACATCTTTTTATTGGGAGGACATCGAACAAATTCTTTATGACTCCTGAAGTCTTAGATAGCTAGAGCCTTTCAAAGGTTTGGTTTTAAACAACAAAAGAGTATATATATTTTTCTATCATTGTTTATTATAATGACCTTAGGCATATATGGAAGGTAGTGTGATGTTTTCCTCATAATACATTATAAATACACTTTAATTTTTCTTTAGATCTATGACTTCTCTCTCCATTTACATTTGAAGATTTAGAGGGAAATACTTGTTGACAAATATATTATTAAATTATCCCACTCAAAATATTCAATTTAATCCTTTGTCTTTGTGTTATTTATCAATGGCCACCATTAATCATCTTATCCATCTAAATGATAGACGACTAGATTCATCATATCCTTCTCAGAATAGTGAAGCATAAAAAATATCTTTTCTATTTAGTTAACCCACTGTTCCATGACAATTGGATATGAATATCCAATAAATTTTGGTGGTTATTTCCATTTGAAGGATTCAATGTCTCGTTAATTCTTCATGGGTGAAGGTGGATCTTCCACAATGTTTAGGTTATTGTTCATAGTCTCAGACAACTGGGTTATAACTTCCCTGATGTTTTGTAATCCTCCTCTCATTGAATTGGTAATGTCATTCAGACAATCATTCCATTTTCTCTCACATAGGATGTATGCTTATTTTATCTTAGTTCCCACCATTTTCTAAAATATAAAAGGTTTGAAAAAAATTTAATTAAAAAATTGATCAATAAATAATTTATTCTTTTAGACAATTAACTCGGAAGGCATATCTTATGGGATATCTATTTTTATTATTTTGTAAAATGATTCTTATAGAATGTTTTACGTATATATAGACTTATACTTATTATCCTCACTCTTTCTTTTTAAACCAAATTCCCAAATTAACTAAACCATACATATGATACCAAATATAGCAATACTGCTTTCTCTTAAATTACTATTAAATCATTTTAAATATAAAAAACATAATAGTTGTATATAAACGGATCTAAAGGATTAATGTTTTTGGAACATTAGGATCATACATAAATTTTACATATTAAAACATAAAAATTTATTTAAATCCATATTCCTTTTCTTTAAAAAACCTCACATTTTCCAAAGTACATGTAGTCACCTAAGGATATACATCAATAAAAGGGGTGATCTAAAATCCTAGTAAGAGAATTAATAAGGGAAGTAAATCAATATAATAGGGGTAAGAATAATCATAGTCATCATATAATAAGCATGGGATCATTTCCACAATCATGATTAAAACTATATATAAAGTCATGGAATGTGAAAATGAAAAAAATGAAACACCATATCATTTTACTCAAATACCACACATAGTTGTAAAAAAATATAGCATCATGTTCACACATAACATATGTGCATAATCATAAAACCATCATTATAAAAAAATCTATAATTGTTTTCATGCATAATACACATTATCTCATGTATTAAATAACATTACCCAATTCATTTTAGGGGTATATAATTATATTCCCACCATTCATATCATAAAATTTACATAATCATGCATGAAACATATAATATATATCAATAATAATCATGAATTGACCATTGGAAAGGATTGAGTTTCATAAATATTTCATACATCATGATTTCATGAAAAAGCATGGCATTTCCAATGAAAAAGGTAAAAAACTTATTTGGTATAACTATCATCATCCTTTAGTGAAGAAGAAATAAAACAAGTGGTGTCAAGATGTGTTTTGGAAAGAAGTTTTCTTTTGGAAGATCTTGATATTTGTTATAAAATCATGTTGGAAACATGTATACCCTCAAAAATAAAAGATAAGAATAATGAAATGTCATTTAAGGAACATTATAGGAATATTCATACTAAATATGTTGTAAAATATGGATAACCAAAAGAAAAGGTGTTGGGTTTAAGAATCCTCTTACCTTATTTCCTTCTTTATTTCATCGCTTTTATGCCTTATAAATAATAAACATAGAATTACTATAACATTGATCAAAAAATTAATTATGGAAAATTTTACTAATATTTATCAATTATATTCATTGTATTATATTTCTTAATTTCCTTGGTTATAGGGTAGTCATTTTGATATCATGTTTTACTTAAAAAATTTATGTTTAGCCTCGATTTCGCTATTTTGTTAAATGTAATCTATACATTAGTATTAGTAATTCCAGAATCATATAATATATATAATTAAATTTTTATATATTATAAATAATTTATAATATCCATTAATGATTATGGTTATAAGTGTTTACATGACTATGTCTCTATAAGTGGTTAACTGATATTTGATGGGACAATGTCCAGAGAGGAGAAAAGGGATGTTTGAAATTTACATATATCATAAATTTGATACTTATATTGGGATAAAATCATTGATATAAATTTAAAATACTGTGTAATTAATCTTATAGGTTTTAGTTTTGAATGGTGTGGCATAAAAATAATGATAATTAGAAAAATAAAAAAAGAGTTAATCGAAGATTACTTAATCCTTAGTGTAGCTTCTCTTGCACAACACTACAACTCCCTTGATGTTGGGAGCTGAATTGCCTTTGAACATCCCCAAGAATTATAAGGGACATCATAGTAAGTATTTTTTTCATTGGTTAGGCTTTAGAATTTTTGGGAAGAGTGGTTTTCTATGGTGAGGGAGTGGGGTTATTTATACTTGAAAAGAGGTGTATTTTTGGAATAATATATTATATAAAATAATATATCAAAGGAAAAATAAGTAATAGTGAATTATTGAAAATATTAATCATACATAAATATAATATAATGATTTTAGAGAATTTAAAATTATTTTTAATCAAAATTCATTAGTTAATTAAAAAGTACTATAGAAAGAAATAAAATTGTTATTTTAAGGAATCACTTTTGATTTTGGTTTTGAAGAATTCTTTCTAGGTTTGAAAATTAAGTTTATTTTATTTTAAAAAATAATTTATGAAAATAAATATAAAAGGGCAGAACCAAAATTTATAGAAAAAAATATATCATTACTACTCCATGAATGATGTAATTTAAGATATACCAGTTATGTGAAAAACTATATTTTTATTATTCACCAAAAAATTGAAGTATTTTATAAAATTAACAAAAAAATTCCCCCTTGGACAATTTTGACAGGATTATTTAAAAAATTATATTCATTTTGTCAAAATAAATTTCTATCATAGGTAAATTATATTTTAATATTAAAATTATAATTTTTAGGAAATAATTTAAAATATAGTTTATTAAAAATATGCGTATATTTTATTTGAGTGTTGTAATCATGATATTAATTTTTTTTGACATTATAATATTTATATGTAATTTAATTACAAATTATAAATACTAATTATATAATAATTTATTATTTTGAATTTAATTTACTATTCTAAGTGTTATGTTACTATTCCAACGATCACATTATTATTCAAAGAGTAACATTACTTCCTATAAATACCTCTTCATTCCTTCATTCATTATTCACTTCAATTTATCTCAAGGTTCTATATAGAGACCTGACCCCACAATCCCATATTTGGTGAATTAAAATATTACATCGGCACGATTATAAGGAATCAAATCCTGAATGACCAAAAAGTTTAGTAGTTTTAGAAATCAGAAACATAAATGTATCCCAATTTATATTGGGAATAAGAAATAAAACATAATATATAAAAATATTAAAATCTTATTTCCTTGAAAACTCATTCAAATATTCTTCTTCTTGACATGAGGAAGGAAAATAAAAAAGTGCCAGATCAAATTCTTGGTAAGGATTATGGGAACCAAAAGAAATAATTAATAAATGAGAATAATTAACATGGAAAGGTAATTAATGGAGCAAAAATTCTATTTAAATTACTTGAAAAATAAAAATCAACATGGAATAGTATTAACAGATCACAAATTCCATTTAATCAATAAACTATGAATGAAATGAATCCATATACTTTTTCCTACTAAAAATAATCTAGATAATATTTACAGAATTCAGAATGAAAGTAATTATTAATTATTGGACATCATGTATCTGTCACATAAACCACTATCATTAGGTACTTTCACAAGATGCTTTAATCTATAGGTAAAAACATATTTAATTATATATTAACTAATTCATCCCAAGATACTACTGATACATCAATGGAATACCTATAATCAAGACCCAACCATGTATTCTAATATAATAAATTCTTTATATATTGAATAGTATATTTACTTAAGAAAACATTTTCATTATCAGTAAATATCTGAATTGAATAAAAGATATGGATTTATCAATTTACCAAAATTAATTAAGTAAATTTCAATGAAAACACAAAATGTAAAAATGGAATAGGGTTTAGTATATAACCATATCCAGCATACAAGAATATATATATTTAAGATAAATGTCTTCTCATGTAGAAAATTATTACAATAAATTCATTGTTTAACTAGAAAGTTAATAATAAAAAAATAAAGTTAAATTGTACAATAACTTTTATCACATGGTAATTTTAAATTCAAGTAAACTTGGATAAAGTAATTTATAGTGAACATAAAATAAAATGAGGAAAGAATTGATCATGATATTACATGTAAAATTGAAATTATATACACCCCATATAAGTGAATTGTTTTATAATAAAAAATATGTCTCAATGGAATGTAACTTGAGAGAAATAATCTTACTTTAATATTCCTTATAGTTTTTTGCTATTAATACTTCTATATAGTGGTTTAAAACATGTTATTAACTTATAAAATAACAATATTAATATTTATGATATCATATATGATCCTTTTATAACACATTATTACCTATTTGATAATAATCTTTACTTATGTTTTGGGTTTCAGGTGTTAATTGCTTTATTTTTCAAGTATGTTTTAACTTATTGTTTACCGTTCCACTTATATCGATCAAGATTTTATAAGATATTAAATTTAAATATTGATATAAATATTATATATATTTAAAAATATATATATATATTTATTTATATAAATCTGTAAAATTTAGTGATAGGAAATCGAATGCACCGTTCATGGAGACGGTAGGTCTTACGTACACAAGAATACTACTTCCATTTTCGTTTCACACTAAAAGAAAGAATACTAAATGATATATTTGTATATTATAATTAAAATATCATATTAATTTCATATCTAAAACATATTTTAATTAATACCATCCTTAATACATTCCATGTAATGTGTGAACGATTCACATTACTTTGAGGAGGCAGTAGTCCACACGTCTAGAAACGTTGTTATTATATTTCCACAAAATTGAAAGCATGAATGTTTCATTATATAAAAACTAAAGAAGCATAAATAGATCATAAATATCAAAAATATTATATATTAATAGTATGTAAATAATTATTATCTATATTTTGAGGTGGTAATGGAAGAACAAACGATAACGGTTTGTGAGGATATAGTCCGCCATACCCACAAAAGATGATTGTTTATCCTATTTGATAAAAGTGTGTGAATTTGTAGTTATTAACCTAAAAATATAAAAATATAAGTATATTTAAGGTAATAATGATGTTATATAATAAATATATAAGAATAATTTATCGGGTGGAGAAAGGGATAAAAAAAGAGATCGTTGAAGAACATTAACCCTTCTTTGGAAAACTCTTTTTTGTTTAAACCAAAAGACTTCCTTAATATGATTTTGGTCTCAAAAAAACTTCTAATATGGGGGATTGGATCTTTATTAGTGATCAGGGTTGGGTTTAGATAATCCAAATTTCTTTAGATGTTTTAATAGAGGGTGCGAGGGGAGGCCTTTTATAAGTCGGGGAGTGGACACAATTGATATTTTTGAAAATAAGTTAGATGTAGCCATGTTTTACCTAACACATGTATTATAAAAAACATAAAACTATATCCTATATTTTTATTAGTATACAAACTTCCAATTTTTTTTTACAAGTTTAGGGTCATATTTACACCTTATACTCTATGTTTATCCACTAAGTAAGCAAGTTTTTATATTAAATAGTGTAATTTATTTTAAATGAATCAACCAATAATTATGGTTAAAATTTAAGTTTAAATTATTATAAATTATAAATTATTCTTATTAATAATATAGAATCCATTTTAGAAAATAAAAACCACAGAAGTGGAAAAAATTAATTTAAAATTAATCCCGTAAACGGAATGAGAAACATTTTTTAAAGTAGAAATGTTTAAAAGTTTAGTTGTTTTTATTTATAAATTCAATATAAAAACGACTCAAATAAACTATATTGGATTAATAGATGTATAATTTATCTATTTTTATTTTAAAACCAATACAATATATGATTTAACATTATACATTATTTAGATTAAAAGATTGGTTTCAATTAAAATTCTTAATTTTTCATTATTCTTAAAAAATGAAACCGCTTGTAAAAATAAAAAAAAATTCCTAAGAGAATTTTTTTATTAAAATTTAAAACATGTAGTTTAATTTTTTTTCAAATAAAATTTACAAAAGTGTCAAATTTTATTTTTAAAAAATGTTCATATTTAAATTTGGAAAAACTGTCTTTAGAACAAATACATCATTTTATGCCCAAAATTGGTTTTGTTCCTATCTTATTCATATCAAATATATTGGATTAATTTGAAAATTTTTAATAGAATATATATAATATATATATCTTTAATATCATCCCCTAATATAAATTAATTTAATTTATTAAGATAAAATGTATTTTTTGCATTAAAATATTTTTTTAATAAAAAAAATGCTTTTATATTTAATTTGTTTCTATATAAATTTCTAATTAATTGGTCGCCAAAGATTTATAAAATCATATGTAACCAATATTTAACAAATTTAGTTAATAATATTCATACATGTCTTTATAGTTCTTATTTGATGACTATTATATGAAATAATAATATTAATAATATACTGTAGTTTGGTAAAATTCAGTCATGTGTGTAACACATGCAATAGTAGTGTTATGTGTACCAAAAGATAATATTAGTGCTGGGTGTAGAATAATATGAACTTAGTGTTATGGATAAAAGAAGATTGTAAACAAATTAAATTTATTCTAAAAGAAAAATATTCTAAAGTCTTGTGGTGTTACATTATACATTATATTTTCTATAATATTGATTGGTTTCATAATATTTTGTTTCTTTTATATAGTGTTGTTTATGGGGGCGGGGAGGTGGATCATTCTAGTAGATTGGGGTGATCCATATTTTTCCATTTTCCATTTTCTATTTTCTATTTCTTTTCCCCAAAGAATATTTTTCATTTTATTGGGTTTAGTCATTTACTAATGTAATGATTTTAATAAATGGAATAAAGTCATATTGGTTTCTATATGTATTATACGTGTATAATAATTTATATTATAATTCATTTTTATTTCCAGAATAAAATATCATTTATAAACTTTGGGTCATTACATATTTTATGTCCCATGGATCATGATTATTTTCTTAGGTTTCTGTATCCTAACACCATGGTATATATTTGATATTTTTAGGTTATATATCCTTCTATTATTCATTTTGAATTCACATGAATTCATGATCCTTTTAATTTGATATCTCACGTGATCATGTTTTCTAGCCTGATTTTGATATAATCATTTATGATTTATTGATATGTTTTCCCTTATTGATAATTTTAGATAACTTCTTTTGTTTTACACTTCCTTAATAAATTATATGCCGTAATACTTGTACAAAGAAGTTTTATTTATTTATTTTTATGAGAGATGATAAATTAATAATATATAACAAGATATATATATATATATATAGTTTATCTCCAAAGATACTAAACATTTGGGTTTTTAGATTGGGTGATTATTTGTGAGGTATAATTATTAAATTATAAAAAACATATAAAATATATGTATGTAATGTTTTGGTTTTCCCAGTTAGTATCATAATGAGTATTAGTTATTATTTGGGGTTATCTTAATAAGTGTAAGAGAATACAACTTAAATAATCTTAGGATTAACTGAAAGTTTCATTGGGTGAAACAATGATATAATACTATAATACATACTAGGATTGATATTTCATGTTCTAATAAGGGTTTAATTTTAATTTTTAGGATATTATCATGATTATATATAAAAAATTTTGTTTTAGTATTTCTTTGGAAGTAAGATCATGAAAACAAAGTAGTGAAAGGTATTCCTATATGAACTCTTGTGTCTAACAACCAGCTAAGGATGAATAATTGAACTAAATGGATGATATATATATATTATGAAGAAACATATGATTTTCCTAGTGTCACAATTTATTTGGAGGGGGTGAATGCAATTCACCATGTTTTAAGAAACATTTTCTTTCCTTAAACTGTATGTGTATGAAAATTAAAAAAAATCTATTATTTTTAAATAATCGAACAATAATAAAAAATGAGTCATACAAGATATGAATAAAACCCAAAAAACATTATTCATTCATAATAAAACGTTAAAACCAAGGTATATAAAATAATTCATTACACACCATGGATGATTACATCCCATAAAAATGTAATAATGAAAGTCGTATAATAAATAGAAAACAATAATATTTTTACATCTATGAAATTCCGTAGAGCATCTTCACACTTGAGATTCGCCAAAAGTTGAACTAAACCTATAATGTTAAAAAAATCATGAAAGGAGTCATCATGATGAAAATTCTCTAAATTAAATCTATCGGAAAGAGAAGTGTGCTTTTTGAATTCAGAATAAATTAATTTTGAAAATTTAATGTGGATAATAGGGTCATTATATGTCTTTTAATAAAGGGTATGTAATTGTTGGGTATAATTTTAGTAAACAGATTAATGCTTTAGAATTATTGATATGCATTTCATATATATAAATATTATTTAAATAATGAAAATACATCATTTCCTTATGTATAATTTAATTGAAATAAAATAAATGATTTTGGAATAGATTAAAAGATACTGATCCATTTCTGAAAATCAATTTTATTTTAATGTTTTTTAAATCTACATTTTTATAAAATAGGTTAATTTTAATGAATGAATTAAAGAAAACAGTTTGATAAAAAATCAATGATTATTATGGTAAACACATAAAATCCATGAAATATTTAAGGAACTATAAGGAATACTAATTTAATTATTCATATTATTTATTTAAAAAAATTATTTTATTTTTTGTTATATGTATTTATTTAAAATTTAAATTCTTTATAATTCAATTATTAATTTTAATAAAATGAATTTTCCATGCTAACATTCATTCGTTGATTATTAATTAGATAGTGTTAATTATTTATGGTTAAAAGTACAAATTTCTCAAAGAAATGTTTTTCATAGCTATTTTAATAAATTTAAATAATAAATGATAAATAATTATTTTAAGAAAATTAATTATATATACTTATATAAAAAAATAATTTAACATCTATTTAACAGTTATTAATTTCTAACCTTTAAGGTTTAATTCATTTTTATGCTTAAAAATACATTTCTATAAGAGAATGGTTTAATGTGGTATATGTTCTTATATTAAAATTATCATTTTTTCATATTTCAAAATTGAATTGAATAAAATGGATTTTATATTTGAAATTATAATTTCCATATTGTGTAATATGGTTAATTTTATTTTTATACATAAAAACACGCTACAACAGTAAAATTTAGTTACCTCGGTAAAGGTAAAAAAGTTAATTTCAATTAATTGTTATTATAAGTGTTGTGTAATTTTTATCTAAATAAACTCAATTGATATTTTTTATGAATATAATTTAATGTTTTATTAATTAAAAAATACATTGACACTCATTTAATTGATAGTAACTAAGAATAAGAACAATTAATTTTTAAAAACTCATTTTTCTAAAAAGTAGTTTTTCTACACATCCGATATTTTAATTAAAAAGTAAATTTTTGATATATATAAATTGAATTATATTAAATTATTTCCAAATTTAGAATCAACATTTTAAAATTAGGTAATGAGGAAAATCATTTATTTTACCTAAAAAAATAATTTCCATGGAAAAAAATGAAATAAGGTAAAAAAGGGTAACTTGATGTGGATCAGAATTTTGATAATTAAAATGATATAAAGTCTTTATAGAAGAATTTTTCATGAGTTTTAGTCAACAACACATGTATTATCAACATTTTTTACCTAAATAACTTAACTCCCATGTCAATCCATCATTATCCTTCACATAGCTTAAATTTATAAGGAAATATCCCCCAATTTCATCTCTAAAAGGAGTTATCTTACACCTATCTTACACCTACGTAAAAACATAATTTTTTTAAAAAATTATGATTTTAAAAATAAAATAATGATTTTTTGGTTCTTTATTAGTATTATATGTAACACTCTATCTTTTGATTTCTGGTACAATATTTAGTTTACCTTTTTTTTCTTTTGAGACTTAAGTTTATTCAAATCATTTTATTAATAATTTCAAGTGTTTAGAGGTTCAAAATATGTTTTTCAAAATTTTACAGTTCCAAATGTTTTGGACCATTCCCAATTCCAATTCTTTTTTCAGTTTGGTGTTCCCTATGTAAAATTCCCAGGCCAAAATGCCCAAAGTTTGGTATGTTCTTGAACATGGCCTCATAGAATCCTCCATACCCACCACGGATTGTATAGACTAACTATAATCATGGTAAGCCAAAATTATATATATTTTCCCACAAATTCATGGCTAAGGGAATCTGACAGGGGTTTAATTTTTAAATGTTTGAAAGTTCATTTGATCTCCTATGAGAGTTATGTCAGTTGCATAAAAACGTAATGAAAGGTTTTAATGAGTCTGTTAAATCATATTCCATATTTTATACTAGAAATTATATATCCATTTGATCTATTATTATATTGTGTGTGTTTTTGATAAATATATTTGAATTTTAGCTACTTTAGAATAAGATATGGTTTCTTTTTATTGTTTCTTGTTCTTCCTTACAGAGGGATTAGTTTAAGGGAAATTGAGGTTGGTTTTAATTTGTCATTTTATGTAGACCTCTTCTTCATGATGTTTGATCATTTTTACTTGATGGTTATAGTGGTCAGTGTTTCCTTTTGTCTTCCTCATTCTAAAACATGTCAATTTTGTGATTTATGATTGTAAATTCTCAATTTGGGATTCCTTCTCGATTCCCAAGGCCCTCATATCGTCATGGCTTATTGTTTACCCGTGGTCATTGATATTCAAAGTGTTTTGAGGTAGGAGGTTTCATGATTTGTAATTGTCTTATGAACCTTTTTTTTACTTCTTGAATTTATTTCTAAATAATTTCAAAACACTATTTATGGAATTATCTTGGAAATGTATTTTGAAAATATTTTTGAAAAGGCATGATCCATGTTTTGATAAAATGTATTGGCTTTGGTAATATTTTTTAAAATGGATTATCCACTTGTTTTTTAATTGAAATGATTTTAAATAAATATGTATATGGTTTTAATGATTAAATGACCTTGAATGATATTTTTTTAAACCTAGATGTGATTGATGATGAGGTTGGGAGCCAGCCTCGAGGATGAACTATTTCCTATTAGACCTATTATTCTGAGGTTTTGTGTACATCAGGATGCTAAAGTTGTGGAAAGGATTCACTCTAGGGAGTGTCATCTTATACCCTAGACTTTTATTTATAGGGTAATGTGCACAGCAAGTGGAAAATTTATCCAAATATTATTATGAGGATCCTCACAAACCTAGAACTATTAGAACTAAAGGGCTTTTATTTGGTATTATTGATCTTTAAAATATATGTTTGGAATGTTTATGGAATAAATTTTAAAACATATTTGTTCAGTATGATTTATAAATTATAAAAGGTTTGATTTATCTATGAATTTTATTTAAATTATATATCATTACTTTTTTGAAA
This sequence comes from Viscum album, assembly GCA_963277665.1. Lineage (NCBI taxonomy): Eukaryota > Viridiplantae > Streptophyta > Magnoliopsida > Santalales > Viscaceae > Viscum > Viscum album. Next base: position 533,790 of record CAUJRU010000406.1, on the reverse strand, counting down.
TTAGCAAAGATTAATTATTTTTTATTGTAAATAAAACTTATTAAACACTTGGTATGATCCTACTGGACTGTTTTTCTTACACCTTCCATTCACATTTGGGTTCATATAGATAATATTAATTTAGATGTAGGTAAGTAAATTGTGCATATGGTGGTGGTGGGGTTGTTTTTAATACTATGTGGGATTTTATAGGTGAAATCATGTCTCATGGAGTCAGGACTTAGCAGTTTTTGAGTGACTTTATTGTTTTTAAGTGTCTTGGCATTTGTTTTGACTGATTATTGTACTTATATAATATTGAATTATTGTTTTTGGAATAATAACATATTGTATATATTATTTACCCTTTTTTGGTTATTTGTGGATAAATATTTCTTATAGGTAGTTCTTTATTCTCTAGAATGTTTATTTTGCCCTTGGTGATTAGGAACGCCCTTCAAGACATGTCAGAACCGATTCGGGTTATGGTTGGTTTGGGTAATCTAGGATGATTCATGAAAAAATGGTATTAATGGGTGGTTTTCATGTTTCCATTTTTGATATTAAATTTTAAATGTATTGGTAGATAGTAGATAGGAATGTGAGGACATAAGGGGTAGGTTTTGAGTGAGTGACAGGACAACCCTCATGACGATGAGTCTTAAGTTACCAAGTGTTATTCTGAAATGTTTCTTATGGTATTTGGAGTGTTTTAATCATAATATTTATTTTTTATGTGTCAGTATAATTTATTTGAATTCTATTATTCTAAACAAGGATTAATTTATGGATCTCATGTTCTTATGATCCTTTTTCTATTTATTTTTAGTACCATGCCCCCAAGATGACTTCCAATGATTCCTCGAGATGGTGTTACCGATGAACCATGATAAGAAAATACTTTAGTTAATCATAATTTGATTTAAGTATTAATGTTCATGGTCTATGTTATGGACCATAATGTGTAACTTTCCCCTGTTTAGTCTAGGGAGGTTGAACCATGAAGGGAAGTGGGAAATAATTAAACCTAGGAATTTCATCACCAAAACCACCATCTTTCCAAGGGATGAATAATTATTAAAAGTTGGTGGATTGGTTGTGAAGTATATATAGTATTTTCAAATTCCTAGAGTATCCTGACTCATCCAAATTTGTGTGAGTGGTCTTTAAGCTTGAAGGCCCAAGTAGAAGGTGGTGGGACTCAGTTGTATTGTCTAAAACTCATGAGGGATTGGAGTAAAATTACTGAAATTCTGTATTTGCCATATAATTTTACCCATCATCTATGAACATAGAAAATTATATAGAGTTTATCAAACTCAATGAAAGGAATAATTAAGTAATTGATTATGCTAATTTCTTCACTATGATTTCTGTGTTTACTTATGGGGTTTTATCTAATGATAAAATCAACTCTCAATGGTTTTATATGGGTCTTATAACTAATTTCAATTCATGTGTTTTTATGTTAAACTTTATCACCTTTGATGTTGTGATAGATAAAGCATTTATGGTTTAGTTTAACATGGTTGATGAGGCATGATTAGCCTAAGTTCCTTTTTTTCCTATGGTGGTGAGTCCAATGGTTCTTACAAGGAATAAATGAAGTAGAGTGAGTTTGGGGGGGGGGGAGAGGTGGATCTTTTAAAATGTATATTCTTGAACTATTTTCAGTGGATAGTGGCTTGACATGTTTTTAGTGTGGCCAAATCGGGCACACAAAATTCTTTCTCCCCATGCCTCAATGGTTTGAAACTATTATATGCATCAGGGTCACTTGTAGATGTTATTTTGTTATGTATTTACCTTTATCTAATAAAAACTCTTCAGAAACTAGAGGATCTATAGTGTATCTAGATAATCCATGAACTATAGAGTTCTATCCATAGGCCTCCATAACGAAGAAATTATACACTGTTGAGGAGTTTCCAGCAGATGTTTAAGTGGGTAATGTTACAACGAGATTACCACTTATTTTGCTTCAACCATAGTGAATAATTTATGTGATACCAGTGAATATCACTTCTTAATATCATATCATATTGTGGATCTTCTAAAACCACCCAAAAAATTCAACCTGTTCATTATAGAATTAAATATGTCTTTAGGAAGGAATAGGGAGCAGGGATTTCAATACCCCTCACAGTCTTTATTTATGTACGATATAGAGTTGGTTTGAGATTTCTTGGTTCTCAACATAGAAAACGTTGATGTTATCTACATAATGAATTAGTTTATTTTCCATAAGGATCGGATTTATTGTTATCATTGGTGAGTGTTCTTCACATATTTCGATGGGAACTCCACTATGATTAACAAAGAATGGAATCTAAGGTCCAGTCAGGTAGGGTCATAATTTATAGACCTTAGTATGTTGTTTCTTTTGTCCACATATATTTTAGAAATAGAATATAGTCATAGTATCTTTTATCTAGTAGTCAAAAAGTTTCATAATTTTTTTTCAATTTACTCCACGAGGTTTCCTCTAGAGTAGGTGGTGGAGTTACAGATTGAATTAGTTCCCAAAACTCAAAAAATATTGATTTCATCTTAGAATATGGCTCTAATTGAATTTAATGATCTAAAAAATCAATTAAATGACTTGATAACAATGGGATTTATATTCCAAAGTGTGTCACCATGGGAATCCTCTTTGCTTCTTTTCTATGAATTATAATAGAAATATTCACTTTTGCAATGATTTTTATATTCTAAATTGAATAACGGTCTTGAAAAAATATACCTTGCCTTGAGTAGATTATTTTTTTAACAACATAAAAGGGTAAAATTAGTTTTCTTGAATTTTTCACCAGTACAGTTACAAAAAACATATAATCAATGGGTAAGATATTCCAAATACCACATTCAGTAGTAGGTATGGCCATTTAGGTACCTTATGATGCAATTTGGACCAACAAATACTCATAATTTTTTTATTAAGTTGATAGAGTTAATATTTCATGTTTATATTAAAGATTTTATTATAGTATTCACTAATTAAATATTAGGTTACTATAAGAAAGAAAAAAAATCATGGGTGGTACATGAGGTATGTTTTATGAATTATATGGGATCACCATCTTTGGGATATGTTATAAAAGTTCGAATTCCAGATTTGGGAATTTTATTTCCTAGGACATATAATTTTGGAACATGGTATCTTAGTGGATCATAAAAAGGTGATAGTTATAAATCCATCTGAATAATCACCGAAGTTATTTGAGATACATAACTTCCTAGGTTGGGTATGATATTATCGGTGGTTCCTAAAAAATTTCTCAAATATTTCATCACCTTTGACCACTATCACCTGTAATGGATGAATTTACCAGGGGATTTGAAGTGTTTAGAATAATATTATTAGTTGAATCAAAATGATACCTTAGTAAAAAATATAACATTACCAGAGGATGGTTAGGAATATGTGGCTTTTTATGATTGTTCAGGATCAAGTTTGGATAAATCCTTATGCTAGGAGATAATGTGGCAGATCATTCTCACATCATCTTTGACCTTCTTAGAGAAATTACCCCACACATTATTTGTAAATTGAATTAGGTTTTTATTCCCTCAATTTTGATTTCAGTAACTTTATAGGGAACTTTTTATCATTTACTATGACCATAAATGGTTAGTGTATATCTTTTCTAAAAAATATTTGAACATTTTGTAGAGATATTGGATTGAATACCTATAGTTATTTGACATTGGAATTTTTTGTACACCTGGTAAAGTTAACGTAGTTACTAATTATATCAATAAGAATTCAACATATCAAGCTATAGAAGAGGGAAAAAATGAATCATGATGGGACTCTTTTCTCAGATACACTTGGGAGACAAGGAAGTGTAATATGGTAATTTTATTGAATGTGTTTAGGTTACATCCTCTCTTTGTGTTATTATTATTTAAGACCACAATGAAGATGTTGACTTTTGGATTACCAGGGATTATTTATTTGGTGGGGGTTTCCATTGGTTAGTGGAATATTTTATTATAGGTTATATTTTTCTTTAGGAGTAGGTATGTAGACCCTTCATTTGCAATAAATTGCATTTTTGATAAAAGTATATTTCATGAAATGAAGCATCATTTCTAGTGGAAAAGTATGAAATTATACATGAAATAATTTTTTTCTTGATATTATATATGACAATAGATTAAGGCTGAGCATCATATTCCATATGGTTTCCTTCAGCCTCTTCTCGTGTCAATGTGGTAGTGGAATAAAATTTAAATGGATTTTATTGTTTTTTATCTTGAAATTACCAAGGTATGAATTATATCTAGGTATTGATTGATCAATTGAACAAATAAAATAATTTTATAATGATTTATGACCCCACATTATTAGATGACTGATGAATGTTGTATGCCCAAGATATTGTGACACTGTATTGGATTTCCATATACATTATCTTAGATAGGGACCCTCATTTTACCTCATGGTTTTAGAATGGAAACTAGGAGTAAAAGGGAGTTCAGGTTTGGTTGAGTACAATATATCATCCTTAGATAGATGGGAATATAGAAATGGATTACCAAATTGTAGAATATATATTCTAAGATGGTGTATTTTACTTTATAGGTTCTTGGGATATCCACTTGTGGATGGTTGAATTTTTTTATAAAAGCAGTTACTATTAATTCATCAATATATAGCCCTTTAAAGATTTTTTTGGATATACTTGAGCTCTCATCTCTACATTTCTGAGGTTAGAGTAAATTCTTTAGTTAGATTGGGTTTAGTTTGAGTGACAATGTGGAAAATCCATTTGTGTCAATAGCATTTGGTGGGGGATTATTTCTATTATAATGCTTATGTGGATCGACTTTATATTCCTTTATATTATTCCATTCTTAATACCATTTTATTGAATGTATCACCTTGATTGTGTCACCTATGACTCAGAAAATAAGTAAAACTCACTCTCAGTCATGTGGGTCCATTATAGATCAATTAATTACATAGAAAGGATTATCAATTATTGGATTAATCACTATATATATCTTCAATACATGATTTCTTTGATGTGTCTCAACTCAAAATAGTATTATCCTGATCTATATCATGTTCTAAATTTAGAAAACCATGACATATAACCTGATACATTCATGGATGAATGACTAATTTGGGTTGTTAATTCTCATGCAAAGGTTCAATATGTGAAGTTTATACCATTCATTCGAGTGTTGTGGTAATATAGTTTTGATTCTTAAAAGATATGGGATTATGGCTTTTTAATGAGGGATTATTATACTTAACTCTTTGAAGGATAACCTTTTTTGACTTATCTTTATGGGGGTAAAAAGAATTTATAGTGGGGATAATTGTAACATCTTAATTTTTTTTTTCAGGTACCTTATTTGGTTTACCTCATTTTATTTTTAGCATTAATTCAATTATTATTGGGTTACCAAGTATTGGAAGAGTTTAATGGTTTAAAAGAGGGTTTAGAAATATTTTAATTTCAAAATGGGGTGGACCACACCCTAGTCCAACCCATTTTTCACCCAAGAGTTCCCTTTGTAAAATAACCATTCCAAAATGCATAGAGTTAGGAATTTTCTGGGGCATGGAATCCCGGAATTTGTGTTGTACACCATGGATTATATTTCCTCACTATGGCTATAGTGGGTGTTTTAGTGGGACAGAATTCCATGTATTTCATCTCCATAGCATGGATAAGGGTGTTATTTTGGGATTTTTAGGAGTTATAACTACTGTTGAAGGAAATTTGGTTCCATTGTATTGTTTCTTGTTAGTATTTATCAAGGGATTACTATAAGGGTAACAAAGGTTGGTTTTCATTGATCATTATGTATGGAAATACTATTATTTCTATAGGATCCTTCTTCCTCATTGGTTTTGGTGGTAAATGTTACACATGGTTTTACTCATTTTAGAATATTTCAATTTATGATTTATGATTGGAAATTATTGATCCAAGATATCTTCTCGATTTCTATGGACCTCGGCTCTTCATGGCTTGTTTTTTACCCGTGGGAATTTATATCAATGTGTTTTGAGGATTTTGTTTTCATGATTTAGGTTTTTCTTATGAACCTAGTTTGTTTTCTTCTTGAATTTATTTATAAATGGTTGAAAAAAATAATTTATTGAAATATCATATAAATGACTTTTGAATTTTTTTAAAAAAGGTATGATCAATGTTTTGATAAAATTTGTTGAAATTGAGAACATTTTTGAAATGGGATTCTCCCCTTCATGTTTTAAAAAAATTGGGTTTAAAACATGTTTTTTGGGGTTTCCAATATGAAATTAAATTGAATGATATTATTATGGAAAACATAAAAATTATTGATGTTAAGAAAGGGAGCCATCCTCAGGGATGAACTCAATCCCCATAGACCTGGTTAGCTAAGGTAATGTGTGCAATAAGTTTCCTCGGTTATTGAATGGAGTCACTCTAGGGCCTCTCATATTACCCCAAAAATTTTTTCTCCTATGGTAATATATAAACCAGGTGGCTTACTAATAATGATACCTTTGCATGGATCCTCATTAACATGGAAATATTTTAACTAAAAGGTTTTTTCAATATTGATTATATTTGAAATTAATGTTTGAAATGTTTATCAAAATTCATTAAAAAATTATATATTCTATATGATTTTTAAACTTTTAAAGGGGTGAATTATCCATCATTTGTGTTAAAATGTATCTCATAATATATTTTAAATTACCTTATTATAATTGGTTTATATTTTAATGTATTCTTATGAATGTCTTGGTGGGATATTACTGGGATCTTTTTTTCACATCCTACACTCACCTTTGGGTGTATTTATTTCTTGTTTTATCTAATGAAAGTAAGGAAAAATCACTTTAGGGAGGTGGTGGGTTTTTTGTTTGAAGGGTATGGAATTATGGAGGTGACATCATGTCACATGGACTTGGTACTTGTTATTTTTTGAGTACCTATGTTGTTTTTATGCATTTTGACACTTCTGTTTCTATTTTTTGTACCTATCTTTAATTTTTTTAATTTTTTAAAAAATAGACATATTCTATATATTATTCCCCTCATTTTAGGTTCACTGTGGTGAAATATTTATCAAAGGTATTTCTTGATCCAAATGGCACTTATCACTAGCTGGTGGGGATCGGGACCACCCTTTAGACCATGTTTGGATCAATTTGGGTTGTGGTTAGTTGGGGTAATATAGGTTGGTTTGTGACAATATCAATATTTAACTCTATTTTCTTTGTCTAGAAATTCAAGGTATTAAAAAACAAAAATAATGATTATATTATTTCCAATAAAATTTATGTCTTATGACAGATAAATATTTTTCTAAAAAATACTAAAATTTTACTGTTTCTAGAATTGACGGTACATCTTTGTAAAATAGAATATTGACGTTGAGTCTGAAAAGTTACAAAGGACACAAGAAACCACAAAAAAATATAGTGAACAAAAAAATTAGGTTATTAAAAAGGGCATGGGTCGATCAGAAGACCAATGGATCAATTGTACACCTATCAAATTGTTAGTGGTTGTTTTCTCCCTAACTCTTCAATTGACAGTAGGAGAAACCCTATTATTGAAAAGTCAAATGATGAATTTTTATGTCTTTCAAAATTTTCACAATGTATTTGATTGAATGTGAAATGAAATTTGAGAGACCGTATAAAAATATATATTTAAAAAACATATTCCATAGGATTCCAATCAATCCCATGTTAAAGGAAAATGACTATGTAAGAAAATCATAATTTTGGTAAAGTGATGAAGCAACCACATGATTAGTTGAAGAAACTACCACATGAGTTAGAATTTGAAAAAGTACTTGATCAATCAAAAGTTCATGTGACTGACTATAAGTTTAAGTGATTAACAATATGGATTACTCTCGAGATCCGACTATAATTATAAAGAATTAGTGAAGCTACCATAGATGCTGATGTTGTACACTTAATGTGACCATATATAAAAGTGAGTATTATATTTTTAAATATATTATACCAACCAATTTTCTAAATAGAAATAAATTCCAGTCAGGAGTATTTAATGAGCCTAGATCTTATTCAGAATATGAGGATTTATAATTATGAATCTGAAATGAGTATTTTAAGATAAACCTTTTAATTTTATAGAAGACCAGAGACATATAAATTAAGATACGAGATGTATATTTATTTTTTATTTTTTTAGAAGCCAAAGAAAATGATTTAGTATTTTGTTTCAATATTTATGACACTCTTCTCTCTCTTCAACATCATCAACCCATCTTAGTAAACTATCTTCACATCCCAAATTATCTCTAAATCAAAGGATGACATTTAAAAGAGAAGAATAATCTACTGAGGAACATAACTTTTATCTTTTCTGCATCAAAATTCCATCACTTCCCATACTCCATTATTGTTACATTTTGACTTGTTTTTGTTGTAACTATTTTATTTATAGAGCACAATCAAATGTAGTATTTTTTATAGCACACCATCACTATCTCATTGTCTCTTTTATAATTTTATCCCTTGAAAACATTGGAATATTCCAAGTCTATCTTGGACTTCCTATGTATAGTGTTTGTTTATAAACTCTAATATAGGCTATGGATTAATTTATTTGTTTATTAAATAGTCTTGGAATGGGTGACAGAAAAGTGGATAAGATTAGGTCTCATCTTGATACCAAACCTATTTTTTAAATTTCACAATGATTTTACTTTTTGTTTACACTGTTATGAAGATTATTTCAAAACCATTTTAGGAAAGCTATTATTTGAGAGTTAGATCTTATATCTGATAATTTGACTATTTAGTGTTATTAGAGTTTTCTCAAAATCATTAATTAATGATATGATCATTAAACTTAGTTTTGATCAATCTTTTATGAGGTTATTAAAATGAATGGAATTGGATTTAAATACAGTTTTATTTAAATGGGTGACTTTCTATTGGGGATTTTATATTATAATTTTTTTAATATAAATTCTTATTGAAAGATTAATTCCCCAACTCATTAGTTCTCTACCCTGATCAACATTTGGTATCAAAGGAGTTTTATTGACCTTATTTATTTTAACCATGATCAAGATTTTTACCAAATAGATCTAAATTTACATCATTTAAAAATTTCTATCTTTATAGATAATAATATACTTGAGGGGACTACTAACAACAAACCTTCTAATTTTAATATGACTAATTATGATCCGTGGAAAATTAAAATGAAAATAAATGTAGAATGTATGGGTTTTGATATTGAGATGGTAATTGAAGATTAATATAAAAATCCTAATTATTTTAGAGTAGTTTGGAGTGATTCCATTAAGGTTGGTTATGATTATAATTATAAAGCTATGAATTATTTATATTGTTAATTAGTAGATGATAAATTCAAATGTATATATACAAGTTAAAATTCTTTAAAAAATTATGATGCAAGATATGTGTCTCATGAATAGAATAAAATTTAAAATAAATGAGATTAATATATATAATATTAAATATAATACATTTAAGATGAAAACTAATGAACATATCTCTAAAATGTATGACATGATTAATGAGATTACCAATATGATACATACACATGAAATAACCATTGATGAAAAGCCTCAAGTACTGATAAATATATGAAACATACATTGATGATGGAGTAGCATTTTTGTGTCTATCTGAGGGTCATATGATATAAGAACACTACAAATAAAGGACTTACTAGTAAAAATCATTATTTATGAAGAAGATATCATGACGAATGAAGATTTTTTTGAAGAAAAAATTTCAATTACATTTAAGGATTCACGGTAGAAGGATAAATATTTTGTGAATAAAGATAGCACCAATGGAAGGGAAGGTGACTTAGATAATGATGAGGAGATGGTTCACCTTTCTAGAAAATTCAAAAATTTATAGAGGAATAAAAATTTCTTCAACAAGTAATAATAATGAGGAAAATATGAAAAGAAAAGTGAATGGAAGATAGATAGAAACTCTAAGGGTATCTAACATGAGTGTAAGATAATAGAAGACATCAAGGATGAATTTCAAAATTTGATGTTCAAAAAATAGTATAAGGATAAAGGGTATAAATATATCAAATAAATAAAAGAAACCTGGAGTGTTTATGAGAACATATCCAGTGAATCTGATTTGATAAAAGAAGATAACAGTGAAAGGAAAAAATATGTGTTATATGGAAAACAAAGTTAATGTAACAAATAATTTTCTTGCATCATAATATCATATTTTTTATATATTTCTAAATAAATAAAATTATAAAAACATGAAGATTGAAGTCCTATTTGAGTACTAAAAATTTATGGAAGAAAATTTGGATGAGCTTAATGAAAAATATAAATTTTTGAAGAAACTACATGTTTTATATATTTATAATAAATGTGATCATGATATTGAAAAAGAAAATAATCAATTACTGAATAAGTAAAAAATTATATAATATTATTAAATGATAAATTAAAAAGATATATTGGAGGTTTTTATTTGGAAATATAAAATCATAATAAAATTATTGGAACTTATGCTAGACATAACCCAATATCTGGTTTTTGTGATCAACCTAGATGGAAAAATCTGTTTAAAAACTATTTTATTTGATGGTAATATTGTAAACGTGTAGTGAATAGTACAATTGGAACCTATAGATCTATATCAATAATATTTGTACCTATGAAGTTTTATTTTTCTAATTCCATAAAATATATTCCTAAATCTAAAAATCGATCTAAAAAATAGATTTAGATTCTAAAATATTTAATTTCTAACCAATTCAGACCAAAATTGATATGGGTACCAAACCACAATGAATTTAATTAATTTTAGGGGAAATGTTAGAAAATATCATGTATAAAACATTATTATTTGGATAGTAGGTGCTCTAGACACATGATATGGAACTTATAAAGCATTCAAATTTTGATAGGGGTGGATAGTGGTCATGTCAATTTTGGTGAGAATGAAAATGGAAAAATTTATTATACTGGGTCAAGTTGATAACTCCAAAATATGTTTAATTTCTAAAGTTATATTTTTTATGGTTTAATGTATAATCTTCTTAACATTTCTCAATTATGTGATAATGTGTTTCATAACAAATTTAAAAATAATGCTTTTAATATTTACGAATTTATGTTTAATTTAGTTTCTAATTAATTGATAAATGATATTGTTTAAGATGTAGATTTAAATTATCTATTTTCTCAATTTTTTTCTTATTTAAATTCTTATCTTCATAAATAATGGTTGTTTCATATGAGATTAAAAGATTGTAATATATAATAACATAGAAAGTTATCCAAAATTGTAACACCCCAAGTTTTTATAAACCTTTTAAAAAAAATTATTTTCATTGATGTATTGTGTTAACCCTTACACTAAGTCAAAATTTCAATATACTCCACTCTAGGATAAGCTTTCTCTACCTAAAATAATTACTTCTCTTGAATTACATACAACACTGAGTTTCTAAGAAACAATATTTTATTATTATAATTATTTAAAAGATATAATTATAATATTGTCGTTAAATATATTAAAATGAATAATAATGAATAATTTTTAAATATTATTTACAATTTTTTTATATAAATAAATCATATTGATAATACAACACAAAATTTTCGGTATAGTATTTATGTTTTGAAAAATATCATTTTCTAAAATTAACAGTTTTTTATATACTTCTGTGAACAAGAATAAATTAAATTATCGATACTTTTAGAAATTTAATTTGATAAAAAAATATGTATTTTTTAATTCATAATGTAAAAATTATATTAGGGTGACATTTTGGGGTTAATCAAAAAAATCATTTTTGGATGAATAGTGAAGAACGATGAATATTAATTCAAAAGTGCTTTGTATTCTAATTTATTTATTCTACTAAATTATATATTATTTTAATTTTAAGGTTTAATTATAAAAATTTAATATAAATTAATACTATCTAGGTCATTATAACTATTTTAAAACTAAAATTATATATTAAAACATTTCATACTTATAAAAAAATTTCTTAAGAAACCCCACTATTACAACAGGCCTGCCATATTAATATTAAATTATTTTATGCTAATTATGTGCTTATAATTTTGAAAAATGGATTCCATATTTTAAATAATAATAATTTATAATTTCTAATAATGTTAACCTAGTCATTTAACAAATATATTTGTGAAATTAAATAAAGTTAATAACAATGATTAAGGAAAAACATGATTACTTAGTGGTTAAAACTTCTCTTAAGTGGGTAAATAACCTAGAAACAAGTACAAGATCAATTTTATGGAGATTTTATGACCAATTACCTTCTTTGATCTAAAATATATAATTATTAGAGGTTTATGATGTGAGTGAGACATATCAATCGTGTTTTCCTTTTTATATATTCAAGAATGACACTCCGCCTCCACTATAAAAAGGCACTCACCCTTTTTTACACATATCAAGACCTTAGGATCGGAAAAAATATACTAAAGTATCCTATAAAATTCCATCCATCATTCCTAGAATACTACCTTTGGTTATAAATCCATCCTAGAAATCCCTTTGGTGAAAACCAAGAGGAGTTACTCAAAGAAGAGGTAACATCCTTCCCCAAACACTTTTGTATTATTTTCATTCTCCACCGACACAAATATTATTATTCCATTATTATATAAAAACATAAAAATCCTCAATATTATGATATTTTATTATTATAAGTGTTATAACTACAACTAACCACCCTTCTATCAAATTGGTAATGAACTTATCGTTCATCTGTATAGTAGACAACTGCCTCATGTAATGATGTCGTTTGTTTTTAATTTACCACCTCTCATGGTTAATAATTATTATTTAAGTATGGTTTTTAGTTGTAATATATTATACTTATGATTTATTTATGATTCTTTAATTATTATATGAAACATACCTTCATGTTGTCCATTTTATGCAAATAAGATAACTTTGTTTGTAGACGTGTGGACTACCACCTCCTCAAAACGATGTGATTATGCCACAAATTAAATTTTATATATTAAAGATGGATTTAGTGAACTTATATTATATATAATAAATAATAATTATACAGAAATTATAGTGTATATATATACACATATACTTCATTTACTTTCTTTCTTTCAGACTGAGAATAAAATGGAAACAACGTTCATGCATACATACAACTTACCATCTACATGAAAGGTGTATTTTACTTTCTATTTATACCATTTATAGATTATTATAAATATTTATATACTAAATATATATTCTATTTATATTTTAAATAATTAAATCACAATATATTTAATAGGATCAGGAATAAAAAGTCAAAACATATATGAAAAACAAAGTGGATATTACAAGAAATGTAACATAACATGGGATTGTTAATAAATGGGAAATATAAAGTAATAATAAAATAATATATGGCATTATAAATAAGAATTTGTTTATGTGGAAGATTTATAATAAATATATATGTATTATACAAGATCTTTTAATGAGTACGATGAGAGTCAAGACATAAGGTAAGGGTATTTTTATCTCACTTTTGTTTCTGTGAGATTTATGCCTTATTCACCACACATTTCTTTTGTGTTGAGTATATAAATACCATGAATATATTATATTATTATTATATTTAAATATATGGGTATTTATATATCAATTTTATGATCTCTCTTTAATGGGGGTTATGTTTTAAAATTTATCAAATGGGTAAAGTAATTTTGTCTCAATTTGCCTTATTTGAGATGCATGCAATGTTATGCACCTATATTCCTAAAAAAGGTGTATAAAATTACCTTTGAAATGGTATATCTTTAATCCCATTATTTTCATGATATTCTAAGATTAATTTAATTTTATATTCTTATATGGGGAGTATGTTCCAAATTTTCCAAGTGGTAAGAGTTTATTGCAACAATATCATCATTTAATGGGATTGTTTATGACTATGATTTTATTAATGAAATATTAGGATCCATATTTCAAGAACACTCATGAATTTCATTATCCTATTATTATTCATGGTATATTAATGTATTATTATAATTTTTCAACTCTTAAGAACTTATAATAAATAATAATGTGTTTTTTAGAAAATCAATCTTTATTTATCTCTTCGGTCAACATGTGTTTTATTCAATAAATATTATATTCAAAATAAATAAATAAAATTTAATTTTTTTTAAATTTTATATTTTAAGATAATTTTCAAGGGAAAATCATAATAATTTTTTTTGTTCAAATCATCCATTATATGTTTTCAAATTTATTTTCATTGAAAATGATTTTCAAATTGGTTTTATATTTTAAAGAACATTTCTCAAAGATGAATGTATATTTCCCTCAAGAAATGTTTCTAAAAAATATATTTCAAAATTATTTTCTATCCATGATGAAATCTTTTATTGTCACTCAAAACATTCTTAGGAAATTATCCAATGCTTCCATTGATATTCTTTCTCTGAATAGTTTATGTTTTTATAGAATGATGTTTATGGAACTCATTTCACTTTCACATGTTATATTCTTATGAAACCAGCTTCTTTTCACAAGTTATTCTTTGATTAAATGATTATTCAGCATCTCTATTTTCCATAATTTATGATATGATTACATGTTTTTGATACCCATTTCATTTCATAGTTATGATATGATGAATGTTTATGATCTAATGGAACACATATGTATGATTTCATTTTGATATGGGTGGGAACTATTTATCCCTCTAATGTAATGGGTAATGATTTATATCTCAGGAAGACATTGTTGGAATGAGGAGTGAACATAGTTCAGTAAAAGACTTTTTCCACTAATATGTTATTGGGAGTGAACTTTGAATACTAATATGGTCATGGGATTTAACAATGACTACCAAGATGGTATGGAGAGTGAACCCATACTACTAATAATTAATTGTAAGATATTTCTTGACAACTATGTAAATCCTTTTATATGATTTTGTGTCTACAAAAATTAATTTTCTTATCACTATATTGTTATTTCATGGATTATAATCTTGATTACCTTCTGAATCATGGCTTTTGAAATGCTAATATTTATTCCATGATTCGTGTATATAATATTATATTGGCATGGTATGATCGTGTAATTTCATAATCACATTATCATACCCTTATTCTCTTGTTTATTCTTACATATATCCCTTGTTTACCTATACTGAGCATCTGAGATCACCCCTTTTTATACATCCTTTCACTAACTTATTAACATATGTATTATTTATGATGTGATTAAGAAGGGTTCTAGTCATGATGAACCTATTTGGAGATAATTTAGCTCACTTATGTACCAGTGTTTATGTTTCGATGTTTCTAAAGGAAGTCAACTGATACGGTGTTTGGGTGTCTATTAGTGTAATATATTAAGTATTCCAAAAAAATAGTCTAATTTTGATTTATTTTAATCTAGGGTATATATATTTTTTATTAGAGAAATATTTTAGTTTTCAATTGGATGATATGATGAGACAACCTTAGTGATAACCCTGAGGACATATATCTAAGGATAAGTCAAAGGGTGAGACAAAGTATCGGAAAATTTCTTAGAATTTTGGTAGAATATAGAGTGAGTAATTACCTAGAAATATATCCATATATGGATACTACAAGGTTATGGGGATCTGGAATATATTTACATAGGGGTAATAACCATGAAAATACTGGATTAAGCTAATCATGATCAAGAACTAGGGAATGACAATGAGCCTTACTCCAAAACTCGTTTAAAACTCCCAAGGGATATTCTTTGGGAATTCAAAAACACATCTTGAAATGTCATTATGGATTTTAATATAATTTTCTATGAATTACCTAAGATAAAACTGAGGTGTTATATATTAAATAAGATTTCATAATTTAGACATCATATAATTGGTTTATCATGATTATTTGGTTTCTCACTCTGATAACTATTTATTAATATATGATTTTTTGATTTATTTAATGGATGGAACCCAAATAAAACCATGTTAATGGTGATTGTGACTGACAATGAGACTATTTTTCTCATGAGAAATCGAATGATATGGAATTTGGAATGAAATATATTGTTTTTATTTTCAAACATATTTCTCTAGCTATGAATCATTTTTAACTTCCAAATGGAAAAATAAGGGAACAACATTCTATTAATTACATCATAAGGCAATGTCCACCTTCTTTTATTAGGTCTTCTAATCCCATAATTGCCGACTAATCGAATAGTACAACAAAAAATATATTATCTATTCTTTTGGGATTAGAATATGAGAAATTAATTCTAGTTTTTTATCGGTTAGAAGGAAAATCAGGCTTGTGGTGGAATATAATCAAGAATACGAGGTACTAAGATGAAACTGAATCCATGGATTGGGAAAAGTTCAAGAACTTATTTTTCAATAAGTAATTTCATCGTATTATTTATACAAATATGTATAAATATTTTCTTGAGTTAAATAAAAGGTATAATGATTTTTTTAGAACCTACTAAGATAATTTCACAAGACTTGTATGGTATATTTATAGTATTATCCTCCATCCCAAAATTAATGTTGATAGGTTATTTACTAGCTCAAATCCAAGTCTCCGTAGGATGTTGTCCATAAGAGAATTTAGTAGTTATGAAGAGATTGTGAATTGTGAAATAAAGGTTGAAATTTAGGTTGGATTAACTTATCAATCTCATGATTTTGATATGAAAATGAAGATGTTTTTCAAAGGAAAATACATAACCCATAAAGTGATGAAGATGATATTTTCTTTATGATATGAGTGTGGGAAGAATAATGGAGGAAATTATCTTAAGGGGTATAATAAATGTTTTACTTGTGGAAGGGAAGGTCATCAAGAATGTTATTACTGAATTGTTTGGAAGAAGTTTTCTAACAACGTAAATGGAGAGAAAACTACATATAATGCACCACCTCATACTTCAATGCAACAACTGTATGGAGAATGGGAATTATTCTAACTAGTTATAAAAAAAGGATATTAATGGTTTTGATCAACATCAGTAAACTCTTGATGCAAGGGACAAGGGTAAATATCACACAGTCACTATTTATAATGAGGAATGTGATAATGACGTGGTGAAAGGTAAACTTACCATCCAATGTGGAACTGATGATGTCTTATTTGATTCTATATCTACCAACTCTTTCATATATAATTTTTTTATTAATGTATTAATATTCCAAAAAAATGATTATATATGAAATAAGAAGTTCAATCCCTTAATTTCACAATGCTTGCATCTCAGGTCTTTGATTCCTCTCCAGTTGACATTTGTTTGAATGTTATTACTTCTAATAATGTAATTCTTCCTTTGGTTGAATTTGGTGTCATATTTGACATGGATTGGATTTATATGAATAAATACCACATAAATTTTTGATGTAGGGGAGTTATGTTTGATATTAGAAACAAACCAATGATCTTTTATCAATGTGATGATAAGTAAAAACTTCTTATTGAGATTACATCAGGTTTATGTGTCTTAATTCCAATTCAGAGGGGATTTTTCTCTCCAATGGATAGGGTGAAAATAGATATAGATGATATGAATATTTTTTATGAATTTGTGGATGTCTTTTCTAAATATTTTCATAACCATTCACCAAAGCGTGAAGTTGAGTTCTTGATAGAACTCATACCTTGTTCAACACCAATTTTAATAACTCCCTATGGAATGAACCCAATTGGGTTGTAGTAATTGAATAAGAAACACCAAGAAAACCTTGATAAGGTATTAATATATTTAATTGTTTCATTTTGGAGTGCAATTATTCTATTTATGAAAGATAGGGATGGATCAGTACAACTCTACGTTTATTATTAGGAGTTGAACAAGATCATGGTCAAGAACAAGGAACATATTCCATGTATTGATGACTTGTTTGATCAACTACAAGGATCTCAATACTTTTCCAAGATTTAACATCATTATATATGTCATAAATTGAGGTTTATGAAAGAGGATATACCCAATAATGCCTTATATACATGGGTTGGACACTATGGATATATAGTGATTCCTTTTGGTATTAATAATTCCCTTGTTATCTATATGGATTTGATGAATAGAGTGTCTAGAGATTTCATAAATCAGTTTGTGGCAGTATTTATTGATTAAATTATTATATATTCAAAGATAAAGTAAGATCATGAAGACCCCTTGATAATTTTAATATGTACCCAAAGGATGGAGAAACTGTAGGAGAAATTTACAAATTATGAATTTTATCTACAAAGGGATTCATTTTTGGGGACATAAAATATCAAGATAGGGAATTTTAGTGGATCCATTGTAGATGAAGGCTATTTAATATTGGACTACCAAAACCATGGTCATAGAAATCTATATTTTTCTTGGTTTAGATGGATATTATTGATGGGTCATGGATAATTTTTCATGACTATCCGATTCTCTGACCAAGTGAACTTAGAAGCATGCCAAGTTCCTCTAGATAGATGAATGTGAGGAAAATTTCAATGAACTAAAGATAATTTTAGTCAGTACAACTATTATTACATTACATTATAGTGGAGATGTATCACCCAGACCCTAGTTACCCAGATTCAGTTCATTATTACATAAAATTGGCACGATCATAGGGGATCACATCCTGAAAGACCGATCAGTTTTGTTGCCTTGGAAGTATTAGATACAAACATAAGTTTTAAATTACATTATGAAATAAAAACTACATCATTGTGTCACCTTTTAACACATTCACCTACCTTATACTTTCCCTACATGTCAATCATAATATACTTCTTCACATTTTAGGAAAATAAAACATAGAAAGGGGTGAGCTCAGGTGATCGGTAAGGATAACAATATAGCAGAAACATTTATAAATATGTATAAACATTTAAGGAAACATATAAGACTAAAGAACAAGACTTTTAAATATAAAATTTATCATAATATGGAAAATATAAATCATGTAATTATATTTACTTATTCACATGGATATTCTACTATCACATAATCACATGTAATATCAATATCCAATTTTATAATGATGGAATGCATAATGCCGAACATCATAACCACATAGGCAAGGCCTCATTCCAAGACTAAAAATAATATTTTTTCAAGGCATTATGCCAAGTTAATAGTTTGTCTCATGAAACCTACTGATGCGTCAAGGAGGTATAGTGGGGTCTATCCATCACATACTAGGTCCAATTCATTCCTTTTATGAAATGGATGAAACATAACATAAACATTCGTATTAGAACTAGCATAAGAAATGTTCATACATTATCTATAAAACATGAATGGTATAAAAATAACACATCTATATTAAAAAATATTAGAAAACCTTCAATAAAATATTGAAGATTTTATCATAATAAATCAACTTTAAACAAGTTTAAAATCCATCAAAGGATGTTGAAATATATGAAATCAGAACTATTTAAGAGAAATATCACTTTCTATTTTTAAATCATTTAAAATTAATGTAACTATAAATGAAAACATTTAGTTTGAAAATATTATTATAATATTGTAAGGGAATCATCGAAGGTTTTATAATGGAAGAAAATAGCTGCACCCTCTATATAAGTTAAAAAACATTCTTTCTTTAATTTTGTCGAAAAGGTCGTAGAGAAACTTGTTTGGAAAACAACAGAAAGATTCCTTTATAAAAAATTTATAAAAAGTAAAACAAGGGTATAAATGACTTTAACCCATATTCTAGGAAATAGTAAAAATGTATTGAAATACATTTTTAAGAATCATGGATGTGGATGATAAAACATTCCTAGTAGATGATTACGTATAAACAACCGTGAATAAATAAAGAGATTGTAAAATTAATCCTTACCTTGTAATTTTACTTTATTGAAGGTATGTTAACCTCCTATATAATATGGAAATAATTTTCATTAAATTTTACAAGAACCAAATACATAAATATGATATCATATATGATCTTCTCATATTTCATTATTAATAATATTTCTATAGTATCATTGTTTTTGGTGTTAAATGGTTTGTTTTCCATTATAGAATTTATTATGTAAGCCATGTTTGTTATGAATAGGATGTATTTGATTCATATCTATAATGATATTATTCTATTAAAAATTATTTTTAATCATAAAATGAAAATTATTCTTTAATGGTTATGATGGGGAATGAATGTCATCGCGTTCATGGAGACGGTAAACCGTACGTACGCATGAGAAAAAATAACACTCTATTGATGGTGAAATAATATGTAATTGGATGGTATATGATATAAAAAGAATCATTAGAATGTTATATTTTTTATTTACATCATTTATACTCATTATTATACCCATCCAAATAATGAAGTGTTTGAAAAACATACTACACCACAACGTGGAGACGGTAAGCTGTACGTACGCACGTTTGGTGACTTGTCATTCATAAGATGGAAAGAATAATGAATATGGTTGTACCATATTTATAATAACATTATAGTATGTATAAGGTACTTTGGTTATTATTTTTGTATTGAAAAAACAAAGAATGAGGAAGTGGAAGAAGAAAAGAACTTTGAAAGAAGTGGTGAAATTATTACCTCTTCTACGAGTGTTTCCTTTTGAATTGATCTAAAAGGCTCCATAGGTTGACTTTCTGATCAATGTAAGGCCTCTAGGTCAAAGTGAGGGTAGTTTAGATGATATTTGAGCATGTGTTGGCCGAGTCAAAGTGATTTGTAGGTGTGAAATTAAGACACGGGGAAATACCCTTTTATAAGAGAGGTGAGCGTCACTTTAGGAAAATCTTGAAATATTATTTTATTATTCAATCATATTTAGTTTATAATGTCTCCAAAATGATTTATTTAAAGAATAAGGTTGGGATGGGTCGAAAAAAATTCAATCTATAGGTTATAGATAGGCTTTGGTCACCATATTAACCTTATCTTTTAGATTTAACTCCATGTTAAGTAGTTAAACTTTTACCATGTATTCTTATATTATTATACTAAATGGTTAATAAAATTAATACAAAAATCCAAGAGAACCCAAAGTGGTTTATTATTGATATATATTAACTTATCTATGTCCTTTGTCCATTACTTAAATTTATGGAAATATTATATCAATTAATAATATATTATTTGTTTTAAAAACTCATTTTTGTAAATTTTGACATTATTTAGTATTTGGTTTTTGTGAAAGTCATGAAAACATTATCATTTCAAAAAAAATAGTGAACCAACCCTAACATGTCATAATAACCTATAAATTTTTTTAATACATAAAAAGTATCAATTTAAAATTATTTTAATAGTTATTATATCAATTATTTTAATCATTCAATAATAAGGTAATTACTGGATCATCATTGTGTCATAAATTTATTTAACTATTTAGTCTATAAAAATTATAAATAAAATAACAATATTTAGGAAATCATTTTATATTCATAATTAATATTTGTAGTTGAATTTATCTTATGTATAATCCTATATAAAAAATGTTTTAGTTATTAAATTTTGAATTTAACACTTTTAACACTTTTTTAAATAAAATAATAATAAATGTCTTAATCTAACTCAAGTTGACCCAAAGAGTCATATTTTATTCCAAAGGTTTATTTTGGTCGAAATAAACTTATCCAATATAATTAGTACATGTGTTAGGGTAATTATAGTATCATTTTTACCGTTAATTACCATATTTACTTTTAATCGGGGTAAATAAAATTCAAAAGTTACTATTCACTAATAATTATTTTCTTCCTATTGAATTTCATTTTACTTACTGATGTCAACTATGTCTCTCGAATTTTTGAAATTCAATTCACAGAAGTGGTAAAATTTTATTTTATGAAAATTTGCAAATATGCCTAGAAGATAGGTAAAAGACGTTAAAATTTCAACAAAATTTATATATCTAATCTTATTATAAAATCACTCAAATTAATTACATTGAATATATATAGGTATTATGTATCTATTTTGACCTAAAATAAATTTATATTAAATAACTAATTATCTAAATAAAAATTTGTTTATAAATAATAACGTTGTGTTTTTCACTATTCATCAAAAAATGAATGTTTTTAAAAAATTACCAAAAATTCACCCTAAGATAATTTTGATATTAAAAATCCATAAAATGAAGTCCATTTTGAAAAATAAAATTTATAAACTTCAAAAGGTGGTTGTTACTATTCATAATGGCTAGTTTGATTGGTCATGGTGTGCTAAAACTCCAAGTTGCGTACATCACTTGCTATTGAATTATTCAAATAGAAACGTATCGTGGAAGTTTAGGGTATTGCATTATTCCCTCATTCAAATGATTTTGTCCTCGCAATTTCTAGAATATTACAACATTAAAAGATTCGGGTGGTTCTTCATCATAAGTTCCTCGGGATCCCACGTTTCCTCTTCCATCTTTTGGTTTCTCCATAGAACTTTTACCAGAAGAGTCGTCTGGTTTCTCAACACTTGTTTTATGGTATCAAGAATATGTAAAATCTATTCAAATTAAGAGAAATCATGTTATAGTTCTATTTCTTCATAGGTGAGTACATGTGTTGGGTCAGGCATGTCTTTTCTCAATAGTGATACGTGGAACACATCATAAAATTTCGAGAGACTTGGAGGCATGGCCAAATGGTAAGCTATAACTCCAATTCATTATTGAATTTCAAAAGGTCGGATGTACCTAGGACTTAATTTACCATTCTTACCAAAATTTATAACACCCTTCCATGAAGATACCTTTAAGAAAACATGATCTCATACTTGAAATTAAAAATCACTCCTTCAGTTATCGACATAGCTCTTTTGCCTACTTTGAGATGATTTGATGTGGGTTTGGATAATGTTAACCTTTTCCATTATTTCCTCTACAAGTTATAGGCCTACGAGTTTTGATTCCCCAACAACATCCCAACAAGTTGGTGTGTGACATCTCTTTCCATATAGCACTTCTTATGGTGCCGTATGAATACTTGAATGGAAGCTATTGTTATAGGAAAATTATACCAGAGGTAAATATTGATCCCACATACCTTGAAAGTAATATGAGAAAGATCTCAACATGTATTCTAAGGTTTGAATAGTCCGTTATGATTGTCCATCAGTTTGAGGGTGGTAAGCAATGCTTAAACGAAGTTCAGTGTTCAACTCCTTCTGAATACTCTTCCATAATCTTGATGTAAAATGGGGTTAACGATTAGAAACAATCGATATGGGTAAACCATGAAGTCTTATAACTTCATTAATATATAGTCTTGATAAACTTTCAAGTGGTAAATATTCTCTTATAGAAATAAAACATGATGACTTTGTTAGACGATCAGTAATGACCCATATTGCATCATTATTTCTCGGAGTCTTTGGTAGCCCCATGACAAATTTCATTATAATATCATCCCATTTTCACTCATATACGGGAATAGGTTTCATGACTCCTCCAGGATGTTTTCTTCCAGCCTTAACCTATGGACAAACCATACATCTTGACACATAATCAGAAATCTCCTTCTTCATGTTGTCCCACAAAAAACATTCCATCAAATATCTATACATCTTAGTGCTACTAGGGTGTATAGAGAAATTAGAGCTATGAGAATCATCCAAAAATTCCCTTTTTAGATCAGGTATGTCAGGAACACAAATTCTCTTCCCAAATGTTAAAATTCCATCTTTTTATACGAAGTCAATAAATCTCCCATCATTCACAGCTTTAATTTTCTTTTGAAACTCGTTAGCCTAATTCTAAGAACTTATTATCCTTTCTAGTAAAGTTATATTTGAAACCATTTGAAAAGTTATTGATGTTCCACCTTCCATTGTTATTCTCATATCTATATTTACTAGATCTACGAACATAGGATCCCTTTCAACTCTCATCTTGTTCAAAACTCCATGATTCTTTCTGCTCAAAGCATCTCCAACCTTATTTTCCTTCTTTGGGAGGTATTGTATAGTGAAATCATAATATTTTATTAGTTCAAGCCATTTTATTTTCCTCATGTTGAGTTCTTTTGGTGAGAATATATACTTCAAACTCTTGTAATCGGTATATATCTTACATTTTTCACGATAGAGATAGTGTCCCAAAATCTTCAAAGCAAAGATTACAGCTAGTAACAAAAGATCGTGAGTAGGATAGTTTTGTTCATTAATTTTTTGCTATCGCGATGTATAGGAAATAACCCTATCATTCTGCATAAGGACACAACCTAGTCCTTTCTTTGATGCATCACTATAAATAACAAACCCATAATTCCCCAATGGTAGAGTCATGAAAGGATAATTGACTGATATTCTCTTTAGTTCTTCAAAACATTATTCACACTCTTTTGTCCAATCAAATTTAACCCCTTTACGTGTGATCTTGGTTAATGGGTTAGCCAATTGGGAAAAATCATGGGCGAAACGTTGATAATAACCTGATAAATCAATAAAACGGTGTACCTTAGTTATATTCTTCAGTGCTAGAAATTATTGTATTGATCTTATCGTAGAAGGATCAATAGAGATTCCATCCTTAGATACAATATGTCCACGAAAAGAAATCTCCTGATCTCCAAATTCACACATGATAAACTTCCCATATAATTCATTTCTTCTAAGAGTCTTTATAATATTGAACACGTTATTTTTATGATCTTCATATCATTTTTTGTAAACCAAGATATCATCAATAAATACCACTAAAAATTCATCAAGATATTTCTTGAAAACTCTATTCATTATATCCATGAAAATTGAGGGTGCCTTAGTTAGTCTAAAAGGTATTAGTGTAAACTCATAATTCCCATACCTGGTATGAAATGTTGTCTTCAGAATGTCCTCCTTATTCACACACAACTGATAATATCTAGATCGAAGGACAATCTTGGAAAAATATTGAGCTCTATGAATTTGATCAAATAAATCATCATTGTGAGGTTGGGGATACATCTTCTTTATTTTTATAGCATTGATCTCACTGTAGTCAATGCACAACCTCATAGGACCATATTTCTTCTTAACAAAAAGAATATGCGCTCCCCACGGAAAAAAACTTGGGAAAATAAATCCTTTATTACACAATTCCTCTAGTTTTTTCTTTAGATCCACAAATTCCATTGTGGGAATTCTATAAGGGGACTTTGATATGGGCCTTGAACTAAGAATTAAATCAATGGAAATCTCAATTTCTCATTCTAAATGATGTCTATGTAAATCCTATGGAAACACATCAACATATTCTTGCACAATAGGTACATCCTCTATTTGAACATTATTTTCCTCATCCATAGTTATTTCATTCTCTTCCTTCCAAATAATTGAATTTAGTAGAGCTACTGGGGGTGGATCTAGATAAGAATCAGGTGGTGACATTTCTTCTCTAAAGATAACGTACTCCTTATCACCATAAAAAATTGTACCCTCCTTCTTCCTACAGTAAATTTTCACATCATGGTATGAAATCCAATCCATACTAAGGATTATATCTAATTCAATCATGGGTATGCCAATGATATCAATAGATAAAGAAAATTTATATTCCCTAATGGATACTGATTCAAAAAACTCTATTGTAATGATACTTCCCTTAAGAGTTTTTACTCACAACATCCTTGTTAAATAAAATTGGAAATATCTAATTTTATTAAAAAACCAGGAATATATGAAACAATGTGAAGATCTAGTATCAAATAAAGCATTGGATAAATTTGAGGAAACCATTAAATTACCAACCACCACATCATTCGGAGCTTCAACCTCTACCTTAGTGATCACATAAGCTTGGTTTTTCTCCTTTGGCCTTTTCTGAGGTACGTTTCCTTGAAACATAAGAAATTCATTTTCCTAATGCCCCAATTTATCTAAAATTATAGCATTCAACATTGACAACCTCTTTATTTCCCTTGAAGTCATGATCTTGGTGGCCTTTTTCACCACACATGTAACATACTCCCATTCCCATCAAGAAAGTACTGGGGTGTTTTTTCCCACATTTACTTCAGGATGGAAATTCATCTTTTTCCTTCTTCCCCTTATTTCCATTTCTAGATTGTTCATTAAATATCTTCTTATCGTTATTTTCATAAAATTAGTAAGACTTATAGAATTCCTTTTCCGTCTTGATAGAACATGAGATAATATCTTCATACGATGAGAAGGATTGTTGGACTAATGCTCGATAGAGAAATTGTTTTAACCCATATAAGAATCGATCAATCTTACTTCTTGGGTTACATATATAATATACTACATGCCTCGTTAACCTTGTAATGTTATCCTCATACTTTACGACATTCTCATCCTCCATTTTCCTTAGACTCCAAAATTGTCTTTCCGTATCCACTCGATGGTCACGAGGAAATTATTTTTCTTATAAAATCTCTTTAAACTCCATACGTTAAATATTCGATACTTCTTCATCCTCCTTTGTGTTTTGAATTAATGACCACCATTGATCTGTATCTACCAGGAGGAGATAAGGTACCATGACAACTTTTTCCCTTTCGCTACTCCCCAAAGCATAAAATATTTTCTCTAAGGAACTTATCCATTGCTCAGCTACAAATGGATTTGTAGTCCCATTTAATGATTGTGGTTGTTTTCTCATGAAGCTCTCTAACATTGATCCTCCACATAGTAGATCAAGGTGCTCTATATGGGTAAGGTTATTATTCATAACCTGAGTGAGTTTTCCCAGTATGGTGATAAGCTGATCAGCACCAGTTGTGTCACCAGCTCCACTATAATTATCTTGATTAGGAGGGAAATACTTACATGAATTACGTGCATTGATATGGTTTCAATTCCTTCCACTAGGTTACATTTCTAAACAATGGCTTGCACTAGATTATTTTATAAATCACAATACATAATTCCAAACTTATAAAACACTTAACATAAATTGAACAGTTTATGGATATAATCCATAATCATAAAAAAGTTTTCATTTTGGAAGTATTTACAAAAAAATAATTCATAATGGTATGAATATTTTTGAATTATCCTATGAATATCCCCGAGGATTGTCGTAACCAAGAGTGCAGCATGGCCCGTTGTTGTGTACCATAATACCCCGGGTCAAGACCAAAACTCCTTATCGGAGTTTTCACTCCTAGGTACATTTGTTCTAGAGCCTCCTCTAGCTTCTTGTATCCATAAAGCGATGTATTTCTTGAAAAACTCCCAAAATATCTACATTACCAAAATTCTAGGAAGTTATTCTACACTAATCCCCAAATTCTATCGTAGGATAATGTTCTCTAATTAGAGTTTTTCTAAATCTATTTTCCAAGGTTTTTACTAAATTTCTCTGATACCAATAGTAACACACCGACCCTAGTTACCTAAAGTCGGTGAATTATTACAAAACATTGGCATGATCACAAGGGATCAAATCCCAAAAGACCGGTCAGTTTATTAGCCTTGGATGTAATAGATGCAAACATAAGTTTAACATAACATTATGAAATGAAAAAAAACAACATTGTGTCTCCTTTTAACACATTCATATCCCTTAGACTATCCCAAAATGATAGTTATAATATAATTCTTCGCATTATGGGGAAAATAAAACATATAATGGGGTGAGATCATGTACTCAGTAAGGATAAAAATATAGTGGAAACTTTCATAAATAAGCATAATCATTTAAGGAAATGTATGAGACTAAAACACAAGCCTTTTAAACTTAAACATCAGTATAATAAGTAAAAGATAAATCAAATAATTTTATTTAATTATTCACGTGTATATTTTTCTAGTTGAATAATCACGTGTAATATCAATAGCCAATTTTATAATGATGGATGCATAATGTCGGACATCATAACCACATTGTCAAGGCCTCATGCCAAGACTAAAAATAATATTTTTTCAAAGGCTTGTGCCAAGACACTAGTTTGTCTCATGAGACCTACCAATGCATCATGGAGCTATAATGGGCTCCACCAATCACTTACTAAGTAAAATTCATTCCTCATATGAAAAGGTTGAAACAGAACATAAACATTCATATTAAAACTAGCATTCAAAATGTTAATACTTTATCTATAAACCATGAATGGTATAAAAATAACACATCCATAGTCTAACATATCAAAAAACCTTCAATACATTATGGAATATTTTATCATAACAAATCAACATCAAACAAGTGAAAAATCTATCAAAGGATATTGACATAGATGAAATCAAAACTATTTGAGAGAAATATATCTTTCAATTTTAAAATAATTTAAAAGTCATGTAATTGTAAAATAAAACATCTATTTTGAAAATATTATTATATTCTTGTAAGGGAAGAACTGAAGGTGTTATTACAGTGGAAAATATCCACACCCACCGTATAAATTAAAAAACATTCTTTCCTTAATTTTGTCGAACAGGTCGTAATTGACCTTGTTTGGAAAACGATAGAAATATTCCTTTATTAAAATTTTATAAAATGTCAAAAAATGGTATAAATTACATTAACCCATAGTAAAGGAAATAGTAAAAATGTCTTGAAATATATTTTCAAGAATCCTATATGTGAATGATAAATAATTCCTAGTAGATGCTTACATATAAACAACCTCAAATAAATGAAGGGATTGTAAAATTAACCATTAACTTTTACTCTTCCTTGATCAAGGGTACTTTAACCTCATTTATAATAGTCAAATAAATGTTATTAAATTATACAATAACCATATACATAAATATGATATGATATATGATCTTCTAATATTTCTTTTTTAATAATATTTCAGTAGTATTATTGTTTCAGGTGTTAACTGATTTGATTTCTTTTATATTCATGGTTACATAATCCATGTTTGTTATGGATAGGATGTATTTGATTCATATAAATAATGATATTAATTTCATAAATATTATTTTTAATCATAAAATTAAAATTATTCTTTAATGGTTATGGTGGGGAAGAAATGTCATCTTGTTTATGTAGACGGTAATCCGTAGGTACGCACAAGAGACAATATCATTCTATTGATGGTGAAATCATATATAATTGGATGGTATATAATATATATACAGAATAATTAATATTTTATATTTATTATTTACATCAGTTATACTCATTATTATACCCATCCCAATAATGATGTGTTTGAATAACAAACTACACCGTGATGTGGAGACGGTAAGTCATACGTATGCACGTATGGTGACATGTAATTCATATGATGGAAAGAATAAAGAATATTGTTATAACATATTCATAATAACATCACAGAATATATAAGGTACTAGATTTATTATTTTGGTATGGAAACAACAAAGAAAGAGGAAGTGGAAGAACAAAATAACTTTGGAAGAGGTGGTGAAATTATTACCTCTTCTTCGGGTGTTTCATTTTGATTTGATCAAAAGATGTCCTTAGGATGGATTTATGATCAAATTAATGCCTCTAGGTCGAAGTGAGGGTAATTGGGATGATAACTGAGCAGGATTTGGCCGAGCCAAATGGATATAGACGTGTGAAATTAAGATAAGGGGAAGTACCCTTTTATAAGAGAGGTGAAGGTCACTTTAGAAAAAGATTGAAATATTATTTTATTATACAATCATATTCGGTTTTAATGGCTCAAAAAAGATTTATTTATAGTATAAGGTGGGTATGGGTCACAAAACCTCTCAAAAAATATGTTTTAGACAGGTTTAGGTCACCATATTAACCTTATCTTTTTGATTTAACACTTAGTTAAATAGTTTAACTTTTACCATGTATTCTTGTATTATTATAATAAATGTTAATAAACTTACTATAAAATACCAAGTGAACCCCAAGTGTTTAATTATGGATATATATAACCTTATCTATGTCCTTTGTTCGAACATTATAATTTTTGTAAGATTATATCAATTAATAATATAGTATTTGTTTTAAAAAATCATTTATGTCAATTTTGACACTATTTAGGATTTGGTAATTATGAAAGTCATAAAAACATTATAATTTAGAAAAAACATATTAAATCAACCATAACATGTCATATTAACCTATAAAATCCATTTAATACATTAAAAGTCACCATATAGAATTATTTTAATATTTATAAAATCAATTATTTTAATAATTCAATAACAAGGTAATTATTGCATCATCATTGTGTTATAAATAAATTTAATTATATAATGTTTAAAAATTATAAATAAAATAAAAATATGTAGGAAATCGTTTTATATTTATAATTAATATTTATAGTTTAATTTATCTTATGTATAACCCTTTATTAAAAATGTTTTAGTTATTAAAATTTGAATATAACACTTTTTACTCTTCTTTAAATAAAATAATAATAGATGTCCTAATCTGACCCAAGTGAACCAAAAGTTTCATATTTTATTTCTAAGTATGATTTTGGTAGACATACACTTATTCAATTGAATTAGGACACATGTTAGGGTATTTATAATATTGTTTTGACCTTTAATTACCCTATTTACTTTTAACCGTTGTAAATAAAATTCAACAGTTACTATTCAACAAAAAATAATTTCATCATATTAAACCACAGTTTACTTACTAATGTAAATTTTATATCTTAGATTTTCAAAATTCAATTCACAGAAGTGGTAAAATTTTGTTTTAGGAAAATTTGCAAATGTTCCTAGATGGTGGGTAAAAGAAGTTAAAGGTTCAATAAAATTTTATATATCTAATATTATTATAAAATGAAACCAATGAATTACATTGAACATATATATATTATGTATATATTTTTACCTAAAATAAATTTAAATAAAATAACTAAATATATAAATAAGAAGTCATTTTAAATAATAACACAGTGTTTTTAACTATTCATCAAAAAATGAAAGTTTTCAGAAACATACCAAAAATTCACCATAATCTAATTTTGATATTCTGAATCCAAAAATGAAGTCCATTTTGAAAAATAAAATTTAAAAAATTTTAAAAAGTTCGTATTACTATTCATAGCGGCTAGTTTGATTGGTCATTGTTTGATAAAACTCCAAGTTTTGTACAATTCATGCTATTGCATTATTCAAAGAGAAACGTATTGTGGAAGCTTAGGGTGTTACAGGATATGAGTTTTTAATATATAGTGATGCTTCCAAGAAAGGATTAAGATGTTTTCTTATGAAGAATAACATGGTAATTGCCTATGCCTCATGAAAATTGAATATTCATGAGAAAAATTACCCAACTCTTTATTTGGAGTTAGCAGTGGTAATTGTTTCATTAAAGATATGAACAAAATTATCTTTATAGAGAATAGTTTGAGATATATATATAAAGATCATAAAAGTCTAAAATATATATTCAGATAGAAGGAGTTGAACATGAGCTAGAGAATATGGTTAGAGATGATAAAATATTATGATTGTTCAATACATTACTAAACTAGGAAAGAGAACAAAGTGGTCGATTATTTTTGTCGAGAAGATTATACTAGCTTGTCCATGATGAGGATCACAAAGGATCCAGTATTTCTAGATTGATAAGGATAGATCTGCAAAATCTTGAAGGAAAGGGAAAAATATTGTCTTTCTTAATTGAATGTTCAGTTATCTATCCAAGGGAAAATTAAATAGGTGTAGAAGGAGGATGTTGAGCTGAAAAAGAAGGTAATAAATTTTCAAGAGTCTAACCTTGATCATAATGGAATGACATTTTTTAGGAACTATGTATGTGTTCTATCCATACCAGATTTGAAGGAGGAGCTATTATTGGGAAATCATAGTAATTTTTCACCTCCTTATACTATAAGTATGAAGATGTATAGAGACATGAAAGAGTACTTTTGATGGGATGGAATACAGAGAGATATCAAAGAGTTTATATCTAATTTGTTGGTATTCCATAAAGTTATGGATGGAAGGAAAAAGTCTAAGGGGATGTATCATCCATTACCCATACAAGAAGGGAAAATGGAGAAATTAACTATGGATTTTTTCATTGGATTCCCTAAATCATATAAAGGGTTTAATGATACATGGTCGGTAGTTGATTGATTAAATAATTCAAAACACTTCATTTCAATAAGAGAGGACGTCTCTCTGGATCATCTTTTAAGGATATAAATAAAATTAAGTGGTAAAGTTTATTTGAGCACCACGTTCCACTTTATCTTATCGAGATCCATGGTTTACTTTAAATTTCTAGTGAAGTCTTTAGTAAATCCTTGATATAGAATTGAGTTTCATCACTATTATCATCCCCAGATAGATGGTCAGTCTGAAAGAATAATTCAAACCATATAGGATATATTGATATCTTGTTCTCTGGATTTCAAATTTTGTTGGGATAAACACCTTCCTCTCGTTCAGTTTTATTACAAAAATAGATTTCACTCAAGAATTAAAATGGATTTTTATGAATCCCTATATGGGATGGAGTGTATAGATCCAATGTTATGGGATGTATTTGGATAAAGACTGCTACTTGGACATGAGATTACTGACAAAATGGCAAAGAAGGTTTGAACTATTCAACAACATATACAGGAAGCTCAAATTTGAAATAAAAGTTATACTAATAACCATCAGCAAGATCTAGAATTTTATGTTGGTGAGAAGATGTTTCTATGAATTTAACCCTAGAATAACATCATTATATTCTTGAAAAAATAGATATTAATCCCTAGGTATATCGGTCATTTTGAAATTCTTGATAGTATTGGGAAGGTAGCCTATATCTTGAAAACTACTCAAAATATCTCTTATATCCATGATGTGTTGTATTTATCTCTCTCAAGGAAGTACAAACCTAACCTTTAACATGTACAAAACTCAGAGGTCATAAAACTGAAGTATGAACTTTCTTACGATAAATAACCAGTTAAAATTATGGATCGTAAAAAGAAAGTTCTACTAAACAAGACCACTAATCCAATAAAAGTTTTAGGAAGAGACCATCAGTTATAATAAGAAACATGGAAACATAACGATATTATTAGGTATAATTATACAAATTTTTTTGTATAATAATGATGAATTTCGAGGGTGAAATTTATTTTAATGGGGGTAGAATGTAACACCTCGAGTTTTTCAGGAACATTTTTTAGAATAAATTAATTTTCATTGATTTATTGTGTTTAAAACTAAACTAAGTAAACATTAGTTATGAGCTATTTAAATATAATATTTAACTTCATGAAATACCAATTTGGCTTGTCTTACACTCAATACCAACTTGGTTTGTGGTACACGCAGCAATGAGTTTATACAAAACATCATGTTATTATTATAATTATTTAAACAGTATTGATAAAAAATCCATTAAACAATGTAATATGAATAGTAATAAATAAGATTTAAATATAATTTAAAATGGTTTTATATAAATAAAACATATTGATAATAAAATAAATAATTTTTGGTAAAGTCTATATGTTTTCAGAATTAATATTTTCTAAAATTAGCTGCTTTTTCCGTTATTTTGTGAAAAATAATAATATAGATTTTAAGAAAATTAATAAATTTATTTTTATAAAACAAAATAAATTTTCCAATTAAAAATTTAAAAATTAGCTCAGTGTGATGTTTTTTTATTTTTCTGAAAATGCTTCATTTTTGGATGAATAGTGAAAACCCTGAATTTTAATTCAAAACTTATTTTACGTAAAATTTATTTTTATTGGTAAATTATATTTTAAATTTGTTTCAATTTTTAATTATATCAATTTTACATAAATTAATACAATTCATATCCTTGGAAGTAATTCCAATCTAAAATTCGATATAAAACATTTCAAAAGTTTAAAAATTTTCACTTAAAAAATATGATGTCACGAAACTTCGATGTGATTAATTTTAAATTAATTTATACCACATCTATTATTATAATTTGTAAAAATGGATTCTATATTTTTAATCAGAATAATTTATAATGTATAATAATTACAACATAGTTTTTGACCAAAAATATTTGTGAATGTAATTAAAATTAATTGTAGTGATTAAGGTAAAAATAAGATTACTTTTTGATTAATCTTTATCTTTAGTGGCCAAATACCCTAAAACACATGTCCAAAAGCCATTGGATGGACATATTTCTACTAAGTACCATCTTTTATCGACAAATTACAATTATTTTAGTAGACTTATTTAATGGAGACCTAACAATAAGGTTTAACTTTTTATATTTACATGAATGTACTCCTCCTCCACCATGTAAAGGGCACCCCCCCTCTATAACTTAGTCACATCTATAAAGACCTTTTTCTTAGATAAAATCTGTCAAAATATCATCCCAGCTTCCCTAACTTAATTATATTAGCCTCTCTTGGGGCATAAATCCATCCTAGGAAGCCCTTTGGTGAAAACCAAGATGAGTTACCCAAAGAAGAGGTAACATCCTTCCACAAACAGTTTTTTATTATTTTCATTCTCCACCACCTAAAATCATTTTATTACATTATTATTTAATAACCTCAATATAATATTTGTTTTGATGTTTTTTATTCTAATGGTTATAAATTCACCTACACACACTCCCATAAAATGGGTAACGAACTTACCCTTTATGTTTATATGAGGACTACCACCTCGCAAAACGATGTCATTCGTTTTCCCTTTACCACCTTTCATGGATGGGTATTATGATGTAAATACTATTTTTATTTTTTATATATTATATTTCTGATTCATTTATCCTTATTTAATTATTTTATGACACATACATTCATGCTTTCCATTTTTTGTAAATACGATAACTTTGTTTGTGGACATTTGGGCTACCGCATCCTCAAAACGATGTGATTTAGTCAGACTTTACATGGAATGCATTAAGGGTATATATTGTGAAATTATATGATATATATGAAAAAATAGTTATACTATTATTATATTATATATATACTTATATTTTATTTACATTATTTCATTCAAAATGATAATAAAATGGAAACAACATTAATTCATACATACGACATCCCGTCTCCATGAACGGTGTATTTCATTTTATATTTCAATATTTAATAGAGTATTGTAAATATTTATATAATGAATATATATGATATTTATATCTTGTTTTACATTATTTAAATAATTAAATAATAATCTAAATAATATGATCCAGCTTAACAAGTCAAGACATATATGAAAAACAATGTGGATATTACCTAAACCGTAACATTAACATGAAATTGTTAATAAATGGGTAATATAAAGTAATAATAAAATAATAGAGGATATTAGAAATAATAATATTTTTCTATAGATTATTTATAATATATTTATATTTATTATATGTGTGTTTTTAATGAGTACTATGAGAGTCAAGACATAAGGTATGTGTTTTCTCGCCTAACTTTTTTTCTCTGAGATTTTTGTCTCATTCATCACTTGTGTCTTGCATGTGGTGTATATACTACCCATGAATATATTATATTATTATTATTGTTAAATTTATGTGTATTTAAATATCCATTTTATGATTTATCTTTCATGGAATTAATGTTTCAAAAGTTACCAAATCGGTAAAGTAATTTTGTCTCAATGATCCTTCTCAGAGACACATGAAATGTTATGCACCTATATTCTTTTTTGATGTCTATACAATTAAATTTTAAATATTATATAATTAATACCCTTTTTTCATGATATTTTAATCTTCATTTAATGTTTTTTTCTTACATAGGGAGTAATGAGACCCTGAGTGCTCTGGCTGGTCGGTCCTTCAGCGAGGTTGTTCAACATGGGACCCAGGAAGAAGTTGCAGGGGAAAGGTTGGTTGCAACTACAACTAGGAGATCAAGGAAGGATTAATATTACCTCCCGTGCCCAATGCGGACCAGGTCCGCTTCAAAAAGGGAGAAGCAGGTGACTATTGCAGTCAAGAAAGGCAGCGAGATTAAGAAGGCTTTGCCATACCTGGCTGCTCTAGAGAATCTAAGAAACCGCGTTCATAGTGTGAGTTTTTGGAGAATCCCGGAGTGGGAATCAACAACTGGGGAAGAGAAATCGAGCTTGGGTTGCGGTGAAGACTTCGGGTACTATGACTTTTAATTTTGTGCTCTTTATTTGTGCTTTTTGTAATGATTTGATGGATTTGGTTTGTTGGGCACCGGACACCCCGAAGCCGACTTTATAAAATAAAAAAAATGATTTTCAGTCAGTTAGTATTGCAACAATATCTTCATTTATTGGGATTGTTAACAATTATGAATTAATTGATGAAATATTATTATCCATATTTAAGAATACTCATGACTTTTATTACAATATAGTTAGTCATTTTATCTTCTTGTATTAGTAACATTTCAACTCTTTGGTACATAAGATAATTAATGATGTTGTATTTAAGACAATTTGTAATTACTTCTCTCTTTGGTCTGAAATATATTTTATTAAAAAATTCATTTTTTAATTTTTTTTTGAAATCATATTTTAAGCTCATTTTCAAGGAAATGGATTTTAAAACTATTTTACTATTTTACGTGATTTATTTATAAATATTAAAATATATATTCAAAGAAAAAGACTTTAAAAAATGTTTTATTTTTTGAAAAGTGTTTTCAAATTAGAAAGGATATTTTCATCAATAAATGTTATTAAAAAAGATCATTACTATTTAATTTTCATCCAAGATGACATTTTTGGGTGTCAGTCATGACTTTATGTGAAATGATCCAAAGTCTCTATTCATATTATTTCTATGAATGATTTTTTATGGCTTGGTGTTTATGAAAAACGTTTCCCCTCCACAGGTTATATTCTTATGAAACCCACTACTTGTCAAGGGTTATGATTTGATGAAAAGATTATAAAACTTGTATCTTTTCTATAGGTTATGAAATGATTAAATGTTTATGATACCCATTTTATTTCATGTGTTATGATATGATGAATGTTTATGATTTTTTGAAACACATATGTATGATTTCATTATGAGATAGGTGAGACCTATATCTCCCTCGAATGCATTGGATAAATATTTATATCTCATGAGATAGACATGGTTGGAACTGGGAGTGATCTCAGTCTATTAAAGGAAATTTTACACTAATATGGTCTTGGGAGTGAACCTTTACTACTAATATTTCCATAGGAGTGAACCCATAGTACCAAGATGGAATTTGCATCAATTACTTGACTATTATGGAAACTATTTTATATGATTAAGTGTCCACCACAGTTCCATGTTGTATTCTTATGTTTTGCTTTCATGGATTATTGTCATGATTCCACTATGAATCATGTCTTGTTAACTACCAATATTCATTCCATGATTCATTTTTATGATCTTTTATATGAACGTTATGATATTATAGTGTCATGATCATGTTATCATACCATTATAATAATTTTTATTCTTATATATCTCACTTGATTACCCTTACTGAGCATTTGAGATCACCCTTTTTTATGATTACTTTCCCTTGTATATGAAGATATTTATTACGTATGTTGTTTCTAAGATGGGGGATTATCATGAATAACCTAGAGGAAGATAATCTAGATTGATTATATACCAGTGTTTATGTTTCCATGTTTCCAAAGGCAGTAA
This sequence comes from Viscum album, assembly GCA_963277665.1. Classification (NCBI taxonomy): domain Eukaryota; kingdom Viridiplantae; phylum Streptophyta; class Magnoliopsida; order Santalales; family Viscaceae; genus Viscum; species Viscum album. Next base: position 496,383 of record CAUJRU010000406.1, on the reverse strand, counting down.
GCTAATACAGTATTTGGGAATATGATTGTGTAATGTATTAAGTATTATAAAAAAAAATGATGTAATGTCAATGTATGTTAAACAAGGGTCTCTATAAAAAGTGATTAGTTAATGATATACATAAGATATATTTTCCTAAATACAATGCGTGCAATCTCAATCAAAAGGGAAAGAACCACAATTTTTATTTCAAATTAATGAATGACGTTTCAAACTCTCAACCGCTAGAACTAATTCATATAGGACTATTTAGACAATATATAGTTTCTATTTTTTGAATGAAAACATTATACTTTTATAATTAATTATTGCTTCTCAATGTTTACATGGTTATATTTCTCTACTAACAAAAGTGATGCCTATAGGTATTTTGAAAAATATTAAAAATATATAGAAAATATTAGTGGACTTACCATTATGAATGTGAGGAGTGATCATGTAAATGAGTTTGAAAAAAAATATTTTGGATCTATATACTCACAACATGTATATAATCATAATTTCTCTTCTCATTAAACACCTCAAAAAAATAGGGTGGTTGAAAGATGAAATGGAACTCTTCAAGAGAAAGCCTAAACTATGCTTAGTGAATATGACCTACCATTCTATTTTTTGGATCAATATATAATTAAATATTGTAATATATTTAATATACCCTTAATAAGACCTATTTTAAATAATACACCATATGAATTATAGAATGTAAGTGAACCAAATTTAAACTATTTGAAGGTTTTTGGCTACAAAGATTATTTTCAAAATACAAACGAAAATATAGATTAGTTCAAATCCAAAATACATAAAGGAATATTTCTTGGTTATTTTATATACATTAAATTTTATAGTCTTTCATAAAAGAACAAAACTTGTTGAATAATCTATTTATGTAAAATTTAACACGGGAGATCCAAATTAACCTATAATTTCTTTAGAAAGCATGGAGGATGATTTATCCATCTTGGATATCAATAATACCCTCAAAACCCAATAAACATATAATGAATTATTTGAAAAATATCCCAAACAAGACCACATAGAGTAATCAGAACTAGAGGAAAACCCATAGGAATTCAGCGTACCTAGAAGAATACGATCCCATAGAGACCATCTGTTAAATGATATAATTTGATATTTAAATAGAGGGATTCAAAATTTAGAATTACATAGAAACTAGGTTGAACATAAAGAATTTTTATCATTTCCAGAGCCAAAAAACATTAATGAGACACCTAGTGATGAACATTGGGTGATGGATATTCAAGAAGACCCAAATCAATTTAAAATAAATAGAGCATGAGAACTAGTTTATAGAATTAATGATTATTTACCCATTAGCACTAAATGGGTTAATTAGAATAAGGTTTATTAAATTATAAATATTAATAGAAAACAATATTGATTAGTTTCTCAAGGTTATTGGTACGAAGATGGAATTCACTAGGAATAAACCTTTGATTTTATTGCAATACTAAATCCATTAGGATACAACTTTCTTATATAACACATCATAATTTTAAATTGCATCATATGGATATCAATAATTATTTCATTAATGGTTATATTGTTGATGATGTTTTTTTTAACAACCCCCTGACATTGAAAATCCATATTTTCCAAATCCTATTTCAAATTAACCAAATAACATTGTGGTTTAAAAAAAGAAGTTAGAGCATAGTATTATAGGATTAACACTTTTTTTATTACAAATATTTTTACAAAAGTGTTACTTATATATTATTATTTGTTAATATAACATCAAAATATGATTTACATTAAATAACATATTTTGATGATATTATTTTGGGTTCTTCATGAAATTTTTTATGTACTGATTTTTTAAAACATATACAAAATAAATTTGAATTGAGTTTATGGGTGAAAAAAAAATTATTGGATTTCGAATCATTAAAAATTAATAAAGAATCATTTTAAATAAAAAAATACACTAAATGTTATAAAAAAATGTTTTGGATTTTATAGTACAAAAGAAATGATACTCTAATGAGTACCACCTATAAATTGTATCTTGATGAAATGGGTAAACCAATTGATCAAACCACCTATATTGGAATAATATAAATTATACTTTACATAACATCTAGATGAAATTATATTATGATTAGATTTTTTATGTGTTCTAGTTTGCATGAAAATACAAGGGAAAAACATTTTAATATCATTAAATGAAATTACAAATACCTAAAAATACTTCAATTTTAAGATTATTCTTTTATGGAGGATATGATTTTGATCTCACTAGTTCTTATGATGAAAACATAAATGGATGTAAGATATATAGAAATGGAACCTATACATCATGTATCATATTGGGAAACTCTCTAGTTTCCTAGTGTATTAAGAAAAAAACCATATTTCCATATCCACTAATGAAGTTGAACACATAGCTGTAGGTAGTTGTTTTTCTCAAATTCTATAGATAAAACACACTTTACTAATCTATGGATATCAAATAAGAAATGCCCATATAAAATGTGAGAACAAAATTTCTATTAGTATTCCTAAAAATCTTTTATCTCATTCTATAAAAAAGTACACTTATATAATACATCACTTTTGGAGAGATCATTTTCCAAAAGAATATATCACAGTTGAATTCATTGGTAATTAACAACATCTAACTAACATTTTTATAAATCCTATAAAATATGAGAGATTATATTATATCAAAAATGAGTTAGGTATGATAAATTATGCTTAAAATTTTTTATGATACAATTTTTATATTATTTTAATAATTTAATATATTTATTTATATATATAATTTATTATTATAAAAAAACTATTTTAATTTCATTATTTTATAGATTTAAGAATATTTTTTGTTGTTTCTGCTGAATAACTATTAATTAGATCCATAAATGATTGTAATATTTCAAACTAGAATCAAAATAATTGAACACTTTCCTAACTCTAACCAAACATTCCTTAAAACCATCCTTTCATAAATCCCTTTATTAATTTATTTTCAAATCTAAATCATGCATATTTGAGATGAATAGATCTTTTAAAGAAGATGTTACAGAATCCTATAATGCTACCAAAAGTGAAATGGAGAGTATGAGTAGACCGATAAAGCTTATAAAGTTGAATCTTCTATAAAAAAAAGTCAGTATAGAAAAGGTAATGGTTTTCAAATGTTTCAAGATGAGTGGGTCCTTGGTTTTGAGTTTTGTACTACATCAAGGAATGATTGGTTAGTTTTTTATGAAAATTAGTCTTTTTGTCCACATTTTATGAAATATTTTTATATGAATATGGTATTTGAAGTTAGAGATTATGAGGATCTAATTATGACTCTTATTGATAGTGAATTATGTGAATTTTCATTAAACTGTTGGGATCACTATTTAATGGTTATTCACCATAAAGAATATGAGGATTATCAATATTCCTATACTATGAATCATCCCCACTATAAAATTATAATTTCACTAGAATAACTATCAAATGAAAAAACCTATTGAATACCTAGTGAAAATGAGTTAAGTAGAGAATATAGTATGTTATTAAAGTTCATCCAACTCATCATCTACCCTCAAAATGGACATTTTATCATGATTAGGTATCATGATCTCTTTTTTAATATAATTAGTGGTTCATGATATTAAGATAAGTCTGTCTATATTCTTAATGAGGCATATGGAAGAGATAATTAAATCTTATTCATGATTCAATGAACATAAATGCCCCAAGTTTGTCTCTGTTATGATGGAATAAACAAGGTTGATTCCAAAAGGGGTTGAGAGACCAGTATATTCTAGTGGTTTTTTTAAAACAATCTACATGAAAGAGAATGAAGATCAGTTGAAATCCTTACTAGAGTATGTGGGTATATGATAAGTAAAATCTATATGAATCTTTCAATCTAGAGAATAATTATTCCATACATAGAGATACCATTAATCCAAACATGGATCTCTATCAAATTGTTGAAGTAAAATATTCTTCTAATGAAGATGGGTCTCAATATATAGATTATGTAGCTAAAGATGTAAGGTTAGCATATGAAGAGAGATTTTATGGTTCTCCTATTCAAAAATATCTAAAGGAATCTATGGTTCTTTTTAAGGAAAAACCTATTAGATATGGATTATCTCACTTGGGGGAGAGAAATCCCAGATATTTGTTATTTAGACCCATTCTAACCGATTTGGAGAGTGATAAGGGAGATGATCTGAATGAAGAGATTCCTAAAATGTATGAGATATAGGGAGATATTTTATTTGATTCCACACCACAATGAGTAGGTGTATCACCAAACCACCCATTCATTTATATGGATTTATATTCTCTTATAGATGATGTTGGTGTCAATAATAAGAATGAAAATGGTGATGATGATGATGATCCACAAAATTTTGAAGGACCTTTTATTCCAAATGCTTCAAGTAATAGAGAGTATGTTGTAATAATGAATTATTCACCACCTATTAAAGAATAAACCAGTCTTGAACAATCAAAATATATTCCAAAACGCCAGGATACCACTTTCTCTCTTAGACCTATGTGAAAATATATTTTTCACGGAGAAATGATTTATGATTCTTCACACAGAACAATTCTTGTGGTTATAAAATAATTAGTGTATAAATAAAATACCTCATTTAAATATGTTTAGGGTCCTCATTACATCATTTATGATAATGAAGGATATTCGAAGAGACTATCACAATATGAGTTTAGTGACTCCACTAATGATTTATCCACTTCTTCCATTCCTCAAGATACTCATGCTCAATATAAATATGCTCCTCCTAAATGAGATAAAACATCGTCTACTCCACCTTCTATGATCACATATGATTATTTTGTAAAATTTAATAATTATCTTTTAGAAGGATTAAATAAATTATTTCTCTGTACAGGCTCTTTTAATGAGTATGATAGATAGGAAGATGTTCCCCACACTATTGAAAGTGTAGTACCTAACCTCTATCTAAATTTTTTTATCAGGAAATATCATATCTAACTTGTGGTTGTGAGTATTATGACTCAAATTGAGTATTTATAAGAAGGATTGGATCCCTTAAAGAAAATATGATTGACATGTTAGATACATTAAAAAGAACACACCTTTCTATGACTACCATTATTTATAGACCCTCTACTTCTACCCTAGATCCTCCCTCCACTGTCTCTATTGAAAAAAGTCTCATTAGTATAACCACACATAATGAAATTTAGAATATAGTTGATAGTGTGAAGGAAATATGAAATGACGTGAAAATGGATGATACTGCATATAATTAGAATTTTTTTGATATGGTTAGAAAAGAACCATTCAAGGATTCCAAGGATAAGGATGGAATCAAGGGTGCTATGAAGTATTATATTAACCAAGTTTACACCATAAAATCCTGAAAACCTTGTTTTATCATTATAAAGAGATATGAAAGTTCATCCTCTCGTTATAGATCTAAAAGTTTTAATGGAGAAGCTGTTAGTCATGACCCCTCTTCTTAACTAGTTTAAGTCAGAAAAAGATGAAATACTTCATATTATGGTGTATGGATATATGGTTGTGATTGATAATACGTGGATATTATAGCCTTACATATATATTTAAAATTACCTAGTTCTGGCACCTCTTACACTTCAATTTCCAAACATAACCTCTTATTCGGCCCTAGTGGTAACATCAACTTCAACATCAGTTTATATATCTATATATACTCTATCATATTCCTCTATTACTGTTCCTCCTAGAAGACCATTTGGTCTCAAACTTTCTTTAGGATTACATTAGATCAGAATTACTTCTAGATCTATCAAAATTCAAAGAGATACTGTGACTCATCAGCCTACACCTACTATTTATCCAATTATTTTCAAAGTTAAGGACCCCTTAGTTTCTTTTAACCATCAGGGCTGTAGTTATTTCTATTTCAATTATATGTTTTGATAGGGACTCAAGTAAATTTTGTATATTAATAAAATATATTTTCATTCTTATTTTTGTTTGTTTATTTTACATCTTTTATTTACGTATTATTTACTATTTTCTTTACTGACCATTATGAATTATTTTTGAAAATAACAAAGGAGGATAAAACTATTATCAAGTATGATTTCATGCATGGAATGTTACCATGACATATTGAATATTACCATATGTTTTAATTGGTTTATGTTATAACATTTGGTATTGAATTATGTTTTTCATATGGATATTTATGCAATGATTTTTAATTATAAAAAGCATGAGATTTTTTCTATTAGTCCAAAAATTAATTGTCTTAATAATCCCAAATCATGTTTATGTTATTTCTAATCAAATTTCTGTTTTATGAAAGATAAATATTTTTATAGAAAATACTAAAATTTTCCAATGTCTTGAATCGACTATAAAGATTATCAAGATAGACTATTGACCATGTTTCTAGAATGTTATAAATGAAAAAAGTTATCAGATAATAAATCAAGTGATAGTATCTATGAGGTTACTCACATAGTCATGTATCAATTACACAACGAATGGATCAACCACATGCCTATTAGACCAACCATGTCTATTTTCTCCCCAAATCAATGATCAATAGAATTAGTAACCTTGCTATCACAAATCCAAATGAAGCATCCACATGACTGACAATAATCATAAAATATTTTTGATCAACTTCATACTGAAATCATAGTGACTATATGACAATGTAAATTTTGAAAAAATTGGTTGATCTTAAATAATATTGAAATCAACCACACATTGAAGGAAAGAGACCACATGGGAAAAATGAATTTTTTGATAAGTTATTAAAATACCACATGATTTTTTGAAGTGACTATGATAAAGATTCATAATTTGAAAAATTACTTGATTAAGTGTAAGTTACAGTGATTGATTTTATGTTCAAGTGGTTGACTATACGATATACTCAAGGGATATAACCATAATTCTCAAAAAACTTTGAACCATCCATGGTTGTCAATATGGAACACTTAAAGTGACCATATCAAAAATTAAGAATTATATTGTTAAATATAATATGCTTACCAAATTTCTATGAAAAATTAAATTTTGTTCAAAATTATTTAATGATCTTGGACATCATACCAAGTACAAGGATTTGCAATGATGATTTTTCAATGGATCTTTTCATTGAAAAATGATTCCATTATAAATGATAAATGATGGAGAAATTAAGTTATAAGACATACATATATAGGTATTTTTTTTACAAGAATAAGAACATAAACTATTAATTTAGTTCAAAGTATATAATACTATATTCTCTCTTGAACTTCATTGAAATATCAAAGAATACTATCTTGTTATCACACTTATTATCCAAATAATAAGTGATTATTGAGAAGAGAATAATCATCTAAAAATCAAATAAGATACTATATTTTTTAAATAAAAAAAATTATTTCAATTATCTTTCACTATTTTTTTGTACATATTGAGTTGTTAATGTTGTAACTATTTTAATACTCTATAAAAATATCATATATGATCTTGGAGAGTATTCTAATATTCTATAATAATCTATTTCATAATATCTATCCCATGAATATTGTGTAAGAGGTTAGTGTAGCATGGATTTCCAATGTCCAGTTGTTGTTTGTAAAACTCGATCCAAATTTTGGATTAGTTTTTCTTTTTAATAAATGGGATTTTAAGTAAGTGATTACAAAATGGAGAGGATTAGTTCATGGCTTGAGATTTATCCTCTTTCATTTTTATATTCTAATGTGTTTTAATGTCTTTTTCTATATTTTGAAACTAATATTAATACTAGTATAACCAAACTGTGCTTTGATAGTGTGTGGTACTTTTACTATTTAGTGAATGAAATGTAATCTAAATAGTTTAAATTAATCATTTGATTATTAGAATTGAGTTTTGATAAAAATTAAAATAGGTTATTAAAATTTATTGAATTATATAAACCTAAATTATTAATTAAATTGGTTATTTTTAATTGGGATATTTTATATAATAATTTTTTTAATATAATATTTTATTGGACATTCAATTCACCCCCTTTTGACTTTTACACTCCGAAAAACAAACTCATTATTAATATACCAATTATTTTATTAAAAACCATTGAAACTAGATCTTGATAGATTTGATATATATGAATAATACCTAAAACATCCATAGAATGAACCATTATGTTAATAACCCATTATATAAATTTTATTCCATTAAATTAACCCTTATAAAAATTATAAAATCCACAAATTATAATGATGACTAAACCTATGATCCAAAAACCAATATAAAATAATTACAATCACTAACGATAAATGATCAATACTGACTAAAAATAAGTAATAAAAAACTAATAAATTAATATAAAATATTAATATGAAAGGTAAATTCTATGAATAATATTATTAAAAAGACGTTTAATGGGTATATTAATATTATATTGGTGGTTATATTTCATCCTACCAAGTGTTAATAAATGATAAGGGTTTTTGTTAACTCGACTCTCTTTTGTTGTGTTGCAATCATTATTTATAAGCTTCATTCTCCTATGATTTATTTTTTCCACCTTAATATATTTTATATTGTATTTTTTAATTATTTTCTAAGTAATTTATATCTTCATATGAATATTTTTTCCTTTTATATATTTATTTCAACATTAAAATATGACATTGTTATGCATAATTCCCATCAATTCTAATGACTTTGTATCCTCTATGTCTATATTCTTATTACCAATGATATTTTATTATCTTATTTTTCATCCAAATATATAGTATCTTCCTTACACTTCAAATGTAACTTTATATATTTATAAAATGTTAATTTTTACTCTTTTTTATAGTAATTTTCTTTAAAATTTCATAAAAATAATTAAATAGAATATCTTTTCACATTCATATATTTTATTTTTTAATCCACATTTTACAATATTTACCATTATTTAATTTTACTGCTCAATTATTGAGTTTTATATTTTGAAATAATGTTTTAAAAATATATCTTTTCCCCAATCATGGAAATGATTTTTTATTGTGACATATAACACCATTTTTTATGAAAAGGTTAAAAATATTTTATGGAAACAAATTTTATGAATTCTCTCCCATTTTACAATTATATATATATTTTAGAGTATTTATGTTCATGAACAGCCTCTAAATTATCTTATGATATAATTCCTTTTAGATATTTACTTTTTGGAATCATTCCATATACTTTCTTCATTTCATTTGAAAATTTTATGAAGCCAATTTTATTTCTATGGGGTTTTCATGATATATTGTTTTATTGATTTCATATGGAGCACATATGTTTGTTTTATCCTTTTATAGTGGTTGGGGTTCTATATATATCTCTAATTAATTGGGTAAAGTTCAATATAATATAATATAATTATGGTGTATGACTTGCGATATATGATTCACTATTTGGAGAAGGTTGTGATACCGCATTAACTACACCATGTGGTAAAGGTTGTGATGATTAATCCATTATATTGTGGGGTGCATGTTATGGGAACTAATCCACTATACTTTGGATCATGGGTTTTGATTCCCGATCCACTATACTATAGGATATAGGGTTGTGATGCTTGATCCACTATATTATGATTACTTATTCTTATTCTTACAAAACATTTATATGTTATTGTTCATATTTATGTTATATACCATGGATCAAAATTATTTTCTTATGTTTTTTATTCTTATTCAACTATACATATTTTATATTTTATGGTTATATTTTCTTCAATTATGACTTGTAGACAACTATTATAGTTCCATGAACCTTTTAATCTAATACCTCTCTTATGATCATGTTTTCTCACATGATTATGATTTAAACCATTATGAATCATTGATAAGATTTAACTTAATGAGTGGCTGATATCAATCCTTTTTTTAACTTTCCAAAAAAATTACATAAAATATTATGTGTAGAATAAAGTTTTGTTAAGATATTTTTAAGGGATATGTGGAAGAAATCATTTGAAATAATATATTTATATAGTTGATCATCAAATACAAAAAATATTTGGGTTATATAATTGTTTGATTCTTTTTGAGATGTAATTTTGAAATTATATACTTGAATTTAAATTTATTTATGATATATTTTGGTTGTCTAAGGATTTCCTCTCCTAGAAATAGTTGTTGGTTCTATATAAAGAAAGTGAATCCATCCACAATATGGAAAAAAATTCTATAGAAGAGAGTATAACATGGTTTTCCTATAAATTATTCCCACAAACATTAATTAGGGAGGATTGATATACATGATATGAAATTATTATACTAGTTTTTCTTTTCAATAATAACTAAAAATCTATGTATTAAGGAGTTGTTTCAATATTTCTACGTAATATGAATGATATGAAAAAAAATATGTAGAACCAGAATCAAATAATAGAATCTTTTTTTTTTGAATGAATAAAAAGAGTATCTACCACAAATTTATTTTCTTAGTCCACCTCTTCTATAGTGATATCATAAGATTTCAATTTCTCCCATTCCATTGAATATTATTTTCATTAGTTAACCTAGACAGCAATTTACTTAGTGTACTAACATTAATTCTATCCATATTCCATATAGTTAAACCATTGGATCATATGCGGAGGATGATTAAAACTTTAATTTTTTTCAATATATTAGTAGGATTCATCATATCTATTTGATATTAATTTTATTTATGTCCCCCCATTTCACACATGAAAAAGATCATTATTCCCTTAAAGTTATTTCTCAGATGATTTTTCTTTTACTAATGACATGTGGGTAGTTGGATTTTCTTCCCATAATGATATTAATTTGTTGGTACTATAGAATTATACTCATTTTTACCATTTTTTATCTCTACCCCAATGATAACATTAAGAATAACTAATATCCACATCCACTTGAATGGTACATCAGACCATTTACATATAAAAATAAAATTCCTTAATTGATTAATATTTTTAAAGACTTATATTTAGTCCACTAAAAACTGTTCAATATTAATTTTGGGATAAAATACAGTGATAAAGGCCAACATTTAAATCCTAACGTTTTTCCCTTATAAGACAAGATTTAATCCTTCTATCATTTAATGATTCAAAGAGAGTCCATTTCCTTTTTAATATAGAGAGTGAAAGGAAGTTATTTTCTTAAAAATGTTTCCTTTAATTAACACCAATCTATTGATTATATATCTTCCTTTATATTTTTATTCTTAATCTATTTCCACTAATGATCAATTTATTACTCATTGTGATAAATGACTAAAATAAATATCTCTTAATAAAATCATTATAGGATAGATATTATTTAGACATTAGAATTAAACCATTGTTATATGATTTGGGTATCACAAAATCGACGAAAAGTGGGAGGCCTTTGATGTATACAAAACATAATATAATCTTGTTCTATCTTAGAATAAGGAGGGTGTTTCACATTGCTCATGTTATTATTCGTAACCTGGATCATTTGGGTATGTACCTCCACGAGGTTATCGACTCCTATTCCCATCATATTAACTGTCTCATTTGAAAAATCTTTATACTACCCATCAAATTGGATGTTCATATGATTCCTTTAATTTACAGTAATTTACTAAAATAAAGGAAAGTTAGGTTTTAAAATACATAAATTAATAATAATATAAAAAATAATAAACCATGAATTTTAAATTAATAACTCATAAATGATTTTTATATCCCAACTTATGAATTTATAGTATTCAAACTACTTTATTCAGGACCTATTAAAATTAGGTTTTTTGATCCAATCCCACTAGGACTTCATATGATACCTATTATAAAAATACATATCTCATAAATATATTGTACATGATATTTCATATAAAAATTTACAAATCACAACCCAAAAATCTATAGTTATACTGCCTTTGTGAGATTAGATACATAATACATCAATATAAAAGTAAACTAAATTATCTTTTTTTATCACCATAATGTGATCCTAAATCATTATGTTATTTTATTACAATAATGGATACCCTAAGAATGATCATAAAAGAAAGGGGTGGCCTTATAAATCTCAGAAAGGGAACAAACAAGATAATGAAGTATAACATATTAATCAAGAGGCATACCATTTTGTCATAAAAGAGGAAGATTGTATATAATCACACAAAAGAAAGATTTAAAGGTGAATAAATTATAAGATTGTGGAATTATATGAATTTGAAAATAATATAGAACATGACATCATAAACATTAGTCAAGGATTATTTCCTTTACAACATAACATAGTTTACTAGGCTTATTACTTATGCACCATACTTGGTATCTCATGATATGAAAAAATTACCCAATGCATTGAGGGGTGGGTTATATAATTTTGTTTATTCCTATAATATCATAATATATACATGCATATGGGTTTCAATGAAGGAAAATGAGTCACATATAATGCATAAACACGAGAATCCCCATGAGAAAAGGAAATTGGTTACCAAATATTGTCCCAAATCATAACAAAATTATATGTCATAAATATTACAACTAAAAGTTTATATTGAATCTTTATAAATATTAATAATTGTCTAAATAAGTATAATCAAGGAATATAGAGATATTATGAAGAAAAGTTTAGAAGAATATAGTGAAGAAGTTGGTATAGAAATGAACCTCTTAAATGATGTTTTATGAAACGAGTATAAAAACCATTAAATAAGGTAAACATATAGTGTTTTCCATAAAACTAGAAATCAACTAGAAAATTTTATATAAAATAGTGTCAATTTTTAGAGACCAAATCAGAATAAATTATTTAAAAGTGTGATACATGAAAAGGAATAAGGAACATATAATTTCCCTTTAATCGGGATTTCATTAACGAAGAGATTATGAAGGGAACATAAACATTACACATACCTAGATGAGAAGGAAAAAATAATCTATGAATATATGTGAGTAACATATATATAGAATATATAATAATGTCATATAAATAAATTACAGATATTTCTAGGTAAATAGAGATAATGGGTAACCTAAAAGAAAAATTTGGTTGTATGGGAGTTCCCATACCTCAGGTCTCAACTTTATTGTTACGTGTGTCTAACCTCCAAAATAATAAAATTAAATTTATCAAATACTTTGTTTAAATCATTTTTAATTTTTAATTTATTTATTATTATTATTATTTGTATGTTTATAATCATTTTATCAAGACATTGTGTTCATGTTCATTGTACCAAGGATGTTTTATCAATGGTTCCAAGGCCATATCAATTTATTGATAAAGATAGGAAATATTGTCAAATGGATTCATAAAAAGAAAAGTGTGGTTATATGATGTTCATTTCATTAAAAACATTAAATGGTTCCAGATATCCATAATTTTTCTAACACGATCATGGTTTATTGAGTATAAATGTTATCACTTATTAGTTTATTCATTTTGATGGTTTTACAGACCATTATGAACTTAATTTGTTTTATTTAATTTTTTTATTGTTTAACCAATAAATAATATGATTATTTTTATTATATTTTTTTTATTTTTACATATAAAAATATAATATTTTATTATAAACATCCATGAGGGTAAAGATTGTTTTTTAAAAGCAACTGTATTAGTGGTTATATAGGCCATGAACATATATTTATTTATGAAAAAAACTGTTTTGTCATGATATTCATTAAATATTAAAATTAAAGTAGTATAATATATTTTATTTTATTCAATAGAATTTGGATATCATATTTATGGGGTAGAATAAGAATATTTAAAAAAATACATATGAAAATGCGGGATTTCGTGTTCGTACCTTACTCATTAGGATGAATCCATTACTGATTAAAATATACTATCGAAGGACGAACTTTTGATGAAACAAAAACATATAGAACATGGATAATAGAGTTATGTAGTGACTTTTATAGAGTTTACAAAAGATAACAATATTAATTTCAGAGGAAAATTAGGGTAGTAAAGGTGGGTTTTTATATGTGGAAGAGAGGGGTTTTTCTGATTTAAATATTATATATTAAATTAATGATCAAAATTGTGATTTAATTCTAATGGGGTTGTTATTTAATAGTAAATGGAACTTTAAAATTTTCATCGAAATTCTATAGACCCAAAAAATTCATTCATATACATTATTAAAAAAATATAATACTTATAAAGTATTACTCAATTCACCTCAATATTTTTCTATTTATGATAAATAAAAAAATCACAATTAAAAAAATTTAGTTTTCAAATTCCAAAAATGAAATCCGTGTTTTAAAAATAACTTCCTAATCATGGGAAATTTAATTTTTAAATAAAATCTTTATTTATTGAAAAATATTAATTATTATAACATAATCAAATTTATAATCCTTAGAAAAATTACTTACGTTGTCATAAAATTATATATTTATTTATATAAAAATAAATACGGTTTTATAAAACCATTTTTTGAAGTTAAATTTTTATTTTAAAATTTTAATTTATCTTAAAAATATATTTTAATGAAACTATTTTATATATATTTCCCCAATGAAAAATTATTCTTTATTGATGTATAATATTTATTTTATGATATTTATAATTTTATTTAATTATATTGTGATAGAATTTTATTGTTTTTTTATTCCATAAAATACTGAAATATTATATTACACTTGCAATGGTCATGTTTCTAATCCAAGGATCATATTTTTAATGATCATATATCCTTTAGACATCATATAAAGAGCTCATATATATTATTTGTTTTCAAAATTAATAATATATTACTCATTATTTGTTATTTATTGTTTTTTTTCATATGAGATATTTTTTAGGATTGAGATGTATTAGAATATCAAGTTATAGTTTTATTATTTTCTTATGTTTATCATTATGTTTTACTATTTCTATGTTTATAGAGTATATTTATACTTTATGTGTAATGTTCAATGTTATTTTAATAAAATATTGTTTATTTTTTATTTGGTGAATTATACCTAGTATATAAATAAAGTAGTTTTAAATATCGAGGAGTTAATTTCATATAGAAATACTATAGGATGTTATAAGAACTTAAAGAATTACTAACCCTTGATGAAAATGTTCATCTTGGAGGAACTAAGATCAAATGTATTGATATGAATCACCTTGATCACTTGAGTAGATCTTTTAGAACACAAACGTCGAAGAATAAAATAATCCACACACAACAGAAAAAACCAGGAATTTTCTAGGTTCAGAACATATTCCTATTATAAAGAAGAAATAGTGCTACCTTTATTTGTAACGGTGGGAGAAAATAGAATTATAACTACAAAGAGTAAGTAACACCACTATTATTTTAGTCCTGTAATGATAGTAGACCCTAGTTAAACCACCGTCTTATCTATGAAAATTATTTACAATACTTTCAAATATTCACTCATAACCCTTTGTATGGTCAAAATCACATTTAAAATCATTGTATAAAATTATTATCCCCATTTAATAGTGAGCACAATTTAATTTAATTTTATTAATCCCTCTTAAAGAATATTATGATAGTCCATCAGATTTATTCCTTTCTGATCTTTAGCTTCTTCCTGACTTCAATTATCTGGATTTAGTTATCCTTACTACTTCTGATGCTCCAGCTTCAAATTCCAACCATTCCATTGATTGGTTACACTATAATTATTTTATCCATTTTCAAAACATATACCATATAAAAAATCATTATGAAATATATAATATATTAACATAAAAAAAATTTATCACTGAAACCCTATAATAAAATCCCAACCTATGAAAATGTTGTGCCAAAATGATATTTTACCCCGGTGGAATTTTTATAGAGAGTTCAGCTCTCTATTCATATTTAATTCAAAGTACTCAGTGTAATAAACCATGAATTTTGATGTATGAGTTTATTTTGGTTTTAATTTACCCATGTGAATTTATGAATATTTTAACCGTGTAGGTAGATTAGTAGAGGATGATATTAGAAAATTAAAGGATTGGAGTACTACCAAACTCAATGGGATATTGAAAAATTACATTTTTATTCTTCCGAATAGAAATATAATGGGTAATGTAGTGATGATGAATACATAATTTATCTATTATAGCCTTAGTGGATATCATTATGAGGTTATTGTGGATTTAATGATATTTTGGTGAACCCATGAAAACTAATTATGTGGGTGTATTTCTGAGATTTGGTCCAAATATTGTTAAATATTCACACTGTATTCCTACTATGGGAAATAAACAATCTAGTATAGTTATCCTTTTATTGTTATTTTATCAGTGTGATCTTAACTCTTACATGATTTTGGATTGATAATATTTTATTTTCATTTATCTTATTTGAGCTAGGTTATCTCTTACACCATTAAATTTAATGTTTCTCTTTATCTAATCAATATTCCACTCCAAATCCAGAAATTAGGGCTTTCATTAGAATATTTTACATTGATTGATTGACTATTATCTAACTTGTTCCTTTAATGAGTAACTTATTATTAGTAAATTTTATGTTTTCATTAGCTTTCTCTATGGTTTGATATATATTTTTTTCAATGTGGCGTATATGATTGGTTGAGTGGGTGTGAGGAACCTCAAAAAAACTGAGAGGGATCCTATTTGAAAAAAATGATATATGAGACTTATAAAATTAATGGTATATTGATGATAAAATTAATTAATTATATTTTATTGATAAAAAACTCATTTTATTTCCATACACTTGTTAATAAAATATGTTTTTTAATATTTTGAATTTAACTTTTTATTTCAGGTGAAATTCTAGGTACGAAATAATTCATCCTAATTTTGATTTTAATGAATACAATCGATATGTCAATAAAATGAATATAATAATATTCCCCTTTCATTGAATTATTGATATAACAGTAGAGTTTTGATCTCTTAAAATTTTGAGAAAGGGGTAATTATAAAACTATAGAAAAGGAAGCCACATTTTTTCTAAGAAACTAAAAAGGTAATAGGTATAGAACAATATAAGTATCATATTTCTAGTGATAGTATTGGAAATATAATTCTATATACATTTAATTCCAAGGAATCATAATATTAAAAAAATATAGCATTTATTCTCAAGAGAGAGTTAGATCATGAACATGGGTGTGCCAGCTTGATTGGACAACTTCAATAGAAAATTATTTGTTTGTATCTTACTGAATTCAATGTCAAGGCCAATGATATGTGTATTCAATGAAGGGATGTTAACACAATATCAATGGCACCCAATACTGTTCCATGATACCACTCAAGATAACATACTTAAATAAATATTTTATAACGAAGTTATGTAAGACTATGTACAAGGGAGTACATAACATGATTTTTGATGACCTATTTTTCGTGAATTCAAACTAATATGTTAATAATCAAGTAAAAATATGTCAATGGTCTACAAAATTCATTATTAGAATAATTTCATCAAGTATGTTGTTTGTGCCAACTTACCAAGAAAAAATAATACTCAAAAATTATTTAAGGTTACAACCCATAGAGTAAACCCCAAGTAAATGTGTTTAGTGTTGTGATACTATATTTAGGGAGTAAAATGAAAAAAATTATTGTCTAGTTTCACACTCCAATGTTTTATAAAGCTTCCACTAATATTTCATCCACCTATAAAATCTATGTTATCACCCAACACAAAAATAATCTTCAATGCTTAATTTTTTGAGTAGAAAATTAGAAACAAGGTAAGCCTATGATAGAAGATACCTTAATTTTATCATTATAAAAACCATCTAACAAAATTAGGAAAGAGAAAAAAACTATTTATATGTCACTAGATCCAGCAAAGGGGTATTCCATTAGAATCATGAAAATTTGATATTTATATAGAATCCCATATAAATATTATACACATCACTCTTGAATAATTTATCAATTCATGATGGAATATACAAGTGAACGAATCTAATTAAATGCCCATTATTTTCATTTAATGATTATTTTTATTAAATTTAATTGTATTATTTTCAGTCAAACATCATTTACATGAGTGTAAGATTATATTTGGATGGATAACACCCTATTTCAGCGAGTGGTTCAATTACAGAGGAAAACATTTGTAATTATTGAGTTAGAATATACATCTTATAATACATTATAATTCCATTAATCATTGGTTATTGAAGTATGGTACAATGTCGGGTATGATTATAATCAGTTGAGTATATTTTTGATCTGTTTTATACATAGTTTGTTAATTAATTTTTCTCCCTTCACTTGTTCAATTATGTATATGAGGGAATAGAATTATTTTAGTGAGAAAGTTATTGTAATTTTCTAGAGTATTTTCAAAAGGTAGTTATATTACTTTTATTTTCTTTGGACCAACTTCTCTTAATAGTGTGACAATGATGTTATCAAAGGTGAGTTCATTATTGAAGTATTCGGTGATATCATAATATACACCCATGTAAAAAATAAGTAGAATCAACTAGTAGTGATAAATATAACTTTGAGACATTCATTTTTTCCACTAGAGGTGAGAGGTATAACATTTTGAAATCTTTCATTGATTAGTATCTAGATGAATAATTAATCATTTTGAGAATGTGATTGCATAATATTCTAAAATCATACCATTGGATCAATAACTTATAATTTATAAGTAATATTTTATATTTGATTCTATATTTTCACACAAATGAAACATTAATCCTCCCATAAACATTAATTAAATTTTATATATGGATAATACATAAATAAGTCAACCTCATGAATATGATAAGAACCATGGAGAAAATATGAGTTTTTATTATACCATATTGTACCCTTAGATAAAATATGTTTTAACCACTCAAGGAATGATTTCATAAATATAATAATGTTATTACTAGGTATGTGATTCAAAAGTAATAATCCAACCCAATATTAATGAGTGCATGACCATATCTCGTAGTAACAACCGGTAACACCACGAGATTTTTTGAGATATATATTTTTTATATAAATATAATCTTTTTGATACTTTGTGTTCTATGAAACACCATGTTTATATTGAATCACATGAAAAATTTAGTATAGATTTTTTTCATGAAGCATTGAGATTATATTTTGTTATACACAACACTGAGTTTAAACAAAACATGACATTATTTTAAAATATTATTATTTGATATGGTAGTTATCGCATAGCCATTGGAATAGAGGGTATGAATAGGATTATCTAAATTATAAAAAAAGAGAGTTAAACATGAATATATAATTAATTATTTAGTGTCCAGTTAATTATAAATCAATATAGAAACCATTTGAAAATAGTGGGTAACGTTTTTTTTAAAGATATTTTTATGCACACAAAAACATCTTACCTTAATAAAATAAACAAATCAATTTCATTGAATTATTTTAATAAAAATTATATAATATATATTCATCCAAATGTTTAATTTTCACCTTATGTGTTTTCTGGATAAGAGATAAGAATAAATTCAATTTTCTACTTAAAAACTGCATTTTTCTAAAAAGAAGTTTTATCACATTTTGCATAATTATTTTAAAAATAATTTTTGAAAATATTATAAAATTTATATAAAAATATTAACTTCATTTTTAAAATCATCATTAAAAATTTATCTTGTAGTTAATATTTCATAATGTTTTTAAAATTTAAAAATTTCAATGAATAGTGAAAAATACTAGTTTTTATTATGAATTTCCATTTCTTTTAAAACATTTAAAAACATAAAAATTAATTTAATATGTATTTAAATGTAAAATTACTTCAATTATATATCTATTAATCTAATTTAGTTCATTGGAATCAATTTTATATTGAATTTATATATATTTTTATTTACTTTTGAACATTTTCTCTATGGAAAATCGCTTTCTCGTCACATCATCAGGGTTAATTTTAAAATAAATTTTGACAATTATGTGAATATAATTTAGAGAAATGGATTAAATATTTGGAATCAGAAAAATTTATATTATATAACAAGGTAAAATAAAATTTTTACCAAAATGAAGAGTAAAAATATTAAAAATTAATTATCACATTAATGGTAAAAATTGGTTTACTAGGTGTTAAAATAAAAGGATGAGGAGTAAAATGACATATAAAACTGTTAAAAAGAAATTTTATGGACATATATTGACCTAATAACTAGTAGATTTTAATAATTAACTATTTGGTATCCTTATATCCTATGATTATCATGGATACACCTTTATAATTTCAAAAAAATTACCAGTGTTCCACTCTCCTCACTTATAAAAGGCCATCCATTATCCTCACATATTCACACTTCCAAAACTATTAGGTTCAAAAAAATTCCTCCCAAATATATTAATTAATTTCTTACTCTTATTTTAGAAGCCTTATTTTTTTCATAATGCAACATAGAAAGTATTTTGTTGCATACTAAAAGAAGTTTTTCGAAGAAAAGGTAATGTCACTAACCGAGATTTTTATTTTATTTATTCTTCCACCGGATTCAATTATTATTATACCATGATAGTTAAATAAAATAAATATATTATGTATAGTTATGTTTTTATATATAAATTTTATGATATAAATCCTTCTACTATTCCATTAAATGGGATACAAAATCATCATTCATGTGTACAACGAACTACCGCCATGCAAAATGATGTTATTAATTTTCAATCACCATATCTCACTACTAGATATAATGATGTATTAATTATTTATATATGGTATTTTGGAATTTATTATTCTTTTAAAAACATAGTATTTAATATTCTTTATTACTTTTCTCCCTATGGGAAGATGAAAATGTTGCTCATGTGTATGGAAGACTTCCGCCTCACAAAGCGATGTGATTCGTTCACATTTCACCTAGATGGTAATAATGAATTTTTAATTAAAATTTTTTATATATATGAAAAATAAATTATTATTTAATGGTGATATATTATTTTCCTTTCCTTCTTTCAATATTTTGGAAAAATGGAAACATCATTCATGTGTTTGTATGGACTACCGTCTCCATGAATAGTGTATTTCATTTTCTATATTTAAATGTTATGGATTACTATAAATAAATACATAAAAAATATATATGATATTTCTATCACGGAAAAAATTAAAAATATCATGGAAAAATGTTCATATAAATAGGATAAAAATTACCAAATCAAAACAAACACAAAAAACATAGTGGTTATAAATCAGAAAATAATTTTAATATGACTCTCTTCTTGTAGTTAAATTTTAATTAAAAAATAAGGAATTTTTAATAATCTTTAAATAAAAGGTGATAAGTAAATATTATATTTGCGGATATATATATACATATAATTATGCTTCTATAATATATTTATAATAAATATATTTTTAATAAACATGTGGTCCGAACATGTATGAAAGAAGTCGAGACCTATGTTAAGTGATTTCTAGTCTCTCTTTTATTTTCTGGGAGACATATGCAGATTCATTACTTATTTATTTTTTGTGGTGTATATATTTCCCCTTGTAAATTTTATCTAATTAATTTACTTCTTTCTTTGGTATTTCGATTTTAAATTTATTTTATTCTTTATTGGGTCTTATGATTCAAAATATTACTAACACGGTATTGGATTTTTGTATCGAATCTCCTTCAATGAGACATATGTCATGTGATGCACCTATAATATTTTATGAGGTGTATATGAATCCACTTATACATAAAATATTTTGAATTTATTTATTCTAATGATATTTTATGTTTCTTTTTATGTTATTCTTTCATGGGTCTTATGATTTTGTTTTACCAAAGTTGCAACTGTTTTATGGTACAATACTATCATTTATTAGGATTGTTTATGTTCATTCTTATAATGATGAAATATTATCATTTATCTCTCAAAAAACTCAAAAAATTTCTTATTATATGGTTATTTTAGGATAATACATGTTTCCCATCATTTTAATCTCTTTATATAATCAATATTTGAAAATAATGTTTTCAAAGTATAACGAATTTATTTTTATCTTTAGTAAAAATACCCTTTTTCTTACAAATCAATATTTTCTAAAAAAAAGAAATAAAATGTTTTACCATTATCCAAATGATTTATTAATGATATTTTTACCATTTTTTTCTTCTAAAAAGTTTTTTAAAAGGATTCATCAATGTCCTTTAAAAAAACAATGCCAGTTTGTCTTTTACTAAAAAAGTGAATAGATTTTTTATTTTTTTATGTTCGGCATGAAAATAATTTACCATAATCATGAAAATTATTTAATATTAATAATACATTACAATCTTATAATTCTATTTTAAATGAAAAATAATTTGAAAATTTTCTATTAATTTTTAGTTTTAAAAATATATTTTCAAGGTGAAAATGTTATTTTCCACAATAAATGATACAAGTTATCTTCAAAAATCATTTATCAGCTAAGATGAAATCATATAGTGTTACTTAATATTTATAGGGGATTTGATCCAATGATACCATTCTTAATACTTCTCTAAATGGAATAAGATTACAATGATAATTTGTTTATGAAACTCGTTTCCCTTCCACAGGTTATAGAATGATAAAATGAGTATAAAACCCGCTACCTTTTCTATGGTATATACTAAAATGGTTATGAAACCTGTTTATTTTCCATATATTATTCTATTACTATAAGTTTATAAAATCCATTTATTTTCAGTAGTTCTGATATAATTAATGATTTATGAAACCCATTTTTTCTAGTATTTTGATATGTTGAATGTTTAATGGTCTTATGGCACACATATATATGATATTGATTATGTGATTATGGTTAAATTATAAAAATGTATGATGTTTATTATATAAAAAATATGTTTGGTAATTATATCTCTATATAATTCATTAGGTAATGATTGGTCTGTTATGAGATAAGCAAGACTATAATGGGTGGTGAACCAAGTTTAGTATGGAGTGTTGTTCACATTGATAGTATTGGGAGAGAACCATGAATACTATGATAGTTTAGGGAGTGAACGCATTCCACTATTATAGTTTTGGAAATGATTCTTGAATACTATGGAAATGATTTACTAAGATTATTTTTATTCCAAAATTATATATCTTTTTCCAATGTAATGCTCTTATGGATCACGTTATTTGATTTCCTTAAGACTGATGTCTTTGGAACAACCAATATTTATGCCATGACTCATTTTTATTAAACTTAATATACATGGTATGGTTTTCAAATGATATGATTATCTTATCATGCACTTATGATCAGGTTATGTTTATGTATTTCCCTTGCTCACTCTTACTGAGCATATGAGCACAAACTTTGTTATGATTATTTTTCCCAGGTTATGATGATATGTTTTACATGTGAAAAGTATAAGAAGGGTGATAGTTATAGGAACTAGGTAGGATATTATGTATAAATCACATGTAAAATTTTTGTCTGAATCCATGTTTCTAAATTAACTATACCCTTATGATCCTTTTGAATGTATTTGTGTAATGTAATGAATAATCACATGGAAGATGTAATATTTATATATGAGAAGTTTAGTTATTTATAGTTAGTTTTAGAGGAGAGGTTTAGTTAACCATTTTGAACTTAGATTAGATAACATTAGTGATATATGTAGGTGTATTTCTACATATTTTTAGGGGACTTTTATAAGGATAAGTATAAGGATGAGTCAAAGTATAGGAAATTTCTATTATTTTTGTTAAAGGATAGAGTAATCGGTTTCTAACAAATTACAACCTTGTATGTATACGAAAAGTAGATATAGATGAAGAATATAGGTACCTAAGACTAATGAATCTAAAAATGGAGTATTGAGGTGGACTTTATCATCACCTGGTGTACAAAAAGAGGCTCGAATGCACACCTCTTTTGGAAATCCCATTAGATATGATTTGGAAATTCACAAACACTCTATGAACTATCATGAAGGATTTAAATAATGGACTTGAGTAATCTAGGTTAAGCATAAATTACAATATATTTAAAATAATCTTTCACTATTTAGATGTCCTATAAGTGATTTTTCATGATTATTTAGTTTCCCACAATGATTATTATTGATCATACTATGATTTGTGATTTTATTAAATAGTTGGAACCATAAGGAATCATGTTAACACTGAATATGATGGAAAATTAAGTGATTATGAGAAAAAATAGATTATGACTAGAGAGAAATATGATTTAATTATTCCAAATTATTTATCATGATATATGATTAAAAACATGAACCTTAACCATCTCTATGATTCACCAAATAAGATAAGGACATATTTTTCTAAGATTAGGGGTGGTGTAGAGCATGGATGAAAGATGATTCAGTTTCCTAAATGTCAAGAATTTGGGAAGAATAAATAAAAGTAATTCCTCAAAGGAATGATAAGATTTTTTATGTGTAGACAATAAGGTAATAAAGCAAGTAAATTTTTAAGAGAAATTAAATTTTTAACTAACAAAATGGATGAGAATATTGATCTTCCTAATGTATTATCAAATGATGAATGTTTTTAATGTAGTGAGAATAAGAATTATAAATTTTTAATTCTTGGGTGGAAATTTGAGGAATATAATTATAAAGGATATAGAATTAATTGTTAAAAATTCAATGAGGATGAGACCCAAAATGACATATGAAAGTAAATAGGTACTAAGGAATAGAATGACGTAGCCTAGTTAATGTTTTAAGACTGAAGTTGAATGATTGAAGTATATTTGTATGGGAATTAATGAATTATTTTATATAAACCATGAAATATATAAGTATTTTTTGTTTATTTTTTTTATTAATTGTTTGTAAGAATATTTTGAATAATATTGATTAAATATGAAAGCAATTTAATGGAAAGGTTATATTTTATGGAAAACAAATCATTAATAGAAGGTAACCCTTGATATGTTCCAAATGTTGAGAAAATGGTGTTTGGTTTTGATAAAGAAAAGACTGATTTGAATAAAGTAAATGGGATAGTATTGATAACATTATGACTAAGAAATTTGTTTTTGATAATGTGGTTTATGTTATCATTGATGGAGTTCAGAAACATTATTGTATCTATAGAATATATTCAATAAAATGTGGTTTTATTCAATGAATAGGGAAGAATTATTTTTTTCATTGAAATTTTTTAGTAATTTTGGTTATAACCAATCATCACAATAATTATGACAAATGTATTTACATATTTAGCATATGACCATTAAAATATATGTAATGATATTGGGAGGATCAATGTTCTGTTCATTTTGGGAAATTTATTGACCTTATTTATTAATTTTTTATTTTTTATGCGTCTTAAGGCTGACCATTTATGGAGTGGTTTATGTTGAAATTTGGAAGATTTTTTAGGGATTAATGTATTGCTTCACTATGTGAAGATTATATATTTTGAATTACATGTGGCAAAAATTTAGTTTGGATGATAACAAGAGAAAAAAAGAAAAACCTATCATTATATTATAGATCTTGTGATTCATTAGTGCTTTAAGAATAACAAATTTATCTTAATATATTAGAGTAAGACATAAAGTGTAAATTAATCAAGACATAACAAAAGGACGAGATTGTTCTTATGAAATATAACAAAATCAAGTAAGTATATCTTCCTATGAAAATTTCTCAACGAAACGAAAATAATATTGAAATAAAATTTTATCCAATTACCATCATTTTGAAGGATATCAATAAAATTTTTCACACCTACACAGTATATTGTTTTCTGGATGTTTATTTTCACATGGTCTTTCTCGTTCTTATGATCAATGATTTTTTTCACTCTCCATCATTATTTAGAAATTATGCTTTTCTTCCATGTCTAAATCATCACTTACCACCTATGTTATCCTATTTGGAAACCTAGCATGTGTTATTCCATTTTTCATTCATGCATCCCTTTACCTATTTTTAATAGGATGTTTTATTAACACTGTATAAAAAATTTTCACATAAAGGGATTTTCAATTGTTAAACCCCAATTTTCCAAAAACAAGTTCAAATTGTGAGGACACAATTTTTATAAGGGTGTAGAATATAAAACCATGAGATTGTGTGGCGTAATTTTTTCAAATAAATTTAATATTTTTGATAATTTTCATTACATGAAACACTAATTTTATCTTTAATTATACATAAAACCAAGTTTATATTGTGTTATAGACAGCACTGAATTTATCCTAAGTTACACACAACACTGAGTTTAAACGAAACATGACATGCTATTAAAATATTATTATTCAATATGGTAATTATAACATATCAATTTTAATGTGGGTATGAGTAGGATTTACTAAATTTTAAAAATATATTTTTTAAACACCTATATATAATTAATTTTTTGGCGGCCAATTAATTAGAAATGAGAATATAAACCATTTAAAAAAAGGAAAACTTTTTCTGAAAAATTATTTTTATAATCACAAACATGTTTTACCACAATAAATTAAAAAAAACCTTTTCTAGATAATTTTAATGGAATTTATTTATTATATCTTTAATAAAATATTAAACATTAATCTTCTGTTTTTTATAGATAAGAGATAAAAATAAATCCAATTTTATGCTTAAAACTATATTTTTCTGAATAGTTGTATTGTTGCATATTATGTAATTATTTTAAAATTAATTTTTTGAGATTCTTATTAAATGATTTTTAAAACATTAAATTTAATTTTTAAATCATCATTTCAAAATTATCTTGGAGTTAATTTTTGATAATTTTGTGAAAAGATAAATTATTCATTGACTTGTCAAAAATACTAGATTTCATTAAGAATTTTCATTTATTTTAAAGAATTTTAAAACGTAAAAAATAATTTAATATTGTTCTAAAAGTAAAATTTGTTCAATTATATATCTATTAATCAATTGTTTTCATTTAAATAAATTTCATATTGAATTTTAATATAAAATATTTTTAATCTTTTTAAAATTTTCTCTTTGAAAAACTAATTTTTGGTCGTGTCCACGAGGTTACTTTTAAATTAAAATTTTCAATTATTTGAAAATAATTTTTAAAAATTGTATAAATATTTGGAATCATAATAATTTATGTTATATAATTTGGTTAACTTAATTTATTTAACAAAATTAATATTAAAAACAGTAAAAAAATAATTACAATTGGTAAGGTGAAAATGGATTTACCTGGGGTTGAATTTAAAGGATAAGGGGTAAATCATCCTAGAGATATTTCCAACACTCATTTTATGGACATATTTAGACCTTATCATCTATAAGGTTCTATAATGTCCCATTTTAAATTCTTTTGGTATGTGAAAAATGTGTGTACACCATTCTATTCTAAAATTTTGCAAGTGTGTTACTCACCATAGTTAGAAAAGACCACCCCTTATCCTATTCTATTTACACTTCCAATACAATTTGGTTCAGAATGTACCTACTCAAATATATTTCTTACTTCCCTAATATCATCCTATAATAATTATTTTGGTTATAAATCTAACATAGGAAGGATTTTGGTGATAACAAAAAGAAGTTGTATGAAGAAGAGGTAACGTCCTTAACCAAGCTTTTTATATTATTTATTCAACCACCTAATAAAATTATTATTAATCCATAATGATATAAAAATATTACTATATTCCATATAATTGGATATTTTTATGTTATTATAATGACTTAACGACTTCTCATCTCCCATTAAATGGGATACAAAATTATTATTTGTGTGTGCGACAGACTACCACCTTGCGAACCGATAATATTAATTTTTCATAAACACCTCTCATGGATATATATATTGATGGATATAATATTTATATATGATAGTTATGATATTATTATTCTTTTTGAATCATTATATAACATTTTCCTTCTATAACGTCGGTTATGTGTATAGAAGACTACCACCTCACAAAGTGATGTGACTCATGATCACTTTACATAGATGTTGATAAGGACTAGTTAAATGAAAATATGTGATATATATGAAATAAAAATTATTCTATAAGAGTAATATATTATTTAGCTTTATATATTTAAATCCATCGAGAAAATTGAAACAACGTTCATGCGTGTCTATAACCAACCATCTCTATGAAGAATATATTTCATTTTATATAACTTACATTTATGAATTAATATAAATACATATATAATAATTATATATAATATTTCTTTAATGGTTAAAATTATAGATATCATGGAACCATGATCCTAGTAAAACAGCCAAAAACAAAAAATCCAAACATACAGTTATTAGAAATAGGTTATATTCGAAATGTGATTTTAATAAGGAAATGTTAATAAATGCATAATAAAAGGTCATAGGTAAGTAATTTATGGTATGATATATATATAGATATATGTATGTTTCAATACGAAATATATTTCTTATATAGGATGTTTGAACACGTATGAAATAATTCGAGGCATAAGGTAAGGGATTTTTTATCTCTCTTTTATTCATGGGATACTTATGAAAATTCAACACTCATTTCTTTTGTGTGGTATATATACTACCCCTTAACATGTTATATTATGAATCTACTTATTATACTGATTTTTAAAGTTTTATTTTATTTTATTATTTATTATTTCTCTTTATTAAAAATATTACTAAAGGGACATGGGATTTTTTGTCTTAAATTGATTTTTTAATACATATGTTATGTTATGCACCCGTATTTTTTTATAAGGTTTATATGGAGCCACATTGACATGTAGTATCAGGAATTAATTCATTATCATTAAATTTTAAGTTTCATTTAATTTTATTCATTCATGGGGCTTATGATTTTGTGTTACAAATTTGGTAATGGTTATATTGTATAATCTCATCATTTCGTAGCTTTCTTTATGTTTATGCTCTAGATGATGAAATATTTTGATCCATATCTCAATAAACTCATGAATTTTATTATCCTATGTTTATGTCAGAATAATAATTTTTGCCATCATTTTTCTCTATTTAGGCACTCATTAATCAGAAATATTTTTTTAAAGTAAAGAGACGTTATTTCCCACTTCATTCGAAAACCCATTTTTCTTATATGTCCATGGTTTGAAAAGAAATTCAAAAAATATATTTTAACATTATAATAATGATTTACTGAATAAATTTCTACAAATTTATTACTTTTAAGAAGTGTTTACAAAGGAATCATCATGTCATTTTAAAAAAACTACATTTTTTGGGATTTTACCAAAAAATATCAAAGGAATCGTTGTTTTAAAATATATGACATGAATAAAATTTTCCAATATCATTACCATAATATTATTTGAAGATTATATTATAAGGTTTCTAATTTAATTTCAAATAAAAATATTTTTATATTTTTTTTATGATTTCTAAGTTTTAAAAAATATTTTCTATGTAAAAAGGCTATTTTCCACAAGAAACATTAGAAGTGGTCTTTATAAATCATTTTTCATCTAAGATTACATCCTTTGATGATTATTAGTCTTTAAATAGGATATGATCCAATGATACCATTCTTATTTTATATCTGAATGGTCTATTCTAATGATGACAATATATTTATAAAACCCATCTATCTTCCATAGGTTATACCGTGATAAAGTAATTATGAAATTCCCTTCATTTTCCATAGGTTATATAATGATTATATGAAGAAATGGTTATGAAACCTATTAGTTTTCCATAGGAAGTGATGGGATTAATGTTTTTGAAACTCGTTTCTTTTAATGGATTTGTTATGGTGAATGTTTTGTGAAACCCGTTACTTTTCATGGGTTCTAATATAACAAATATTTTATGATACTGTGGAACATATATGTAAGATTTTCATTATGTGTTGATGGTTAAATTATATCCAAGGATGGTGGTTATGTTATAACAAAATATGGGTAGGGCCTATATCTCTCTCCAATACATTGGGTAATGATTGATATATCATGAGATAGATAGTACTAGAATGGGGAGTGAACCTTGTTTAGTAAGGGACTATGTCCATTATGATAGTATTGGGAGTGAACCATGAGAACTATAAACTACCAATATTTATTACATGACTCAATATTATGATCCTTGATATGATTGGTATGGTTTTTAAATGTTATCCCTATCTTTTCATAATTTTATGTTCATTTTATGTTTATGTATTTTCTTTTTTTACCTTTACTGAGGATCTGAGCATACCCATTATTATGATTCATTCCACTAAATTATGATGATAGGTATTATGTGTGATACATATAATAAAGGTTATATTTATGAGGAACTAAGTTATATATAATGTATAAATCATATAAACTAGTTTTGTAGGATTCCATATTTCCAAAGGCACTATATCTTTAAGATCCTCATGCATTGGTTTATGTAATGTAAAGAATAATCATCTAAAAAGATTTATTATCCGTGGATTCTATGTTTAGGCCTTTACACAACCTATTAAATTTTGATCCAAAAATGATATAATATATTTATAAAGAACAAGTTATTTCAAAAAAATTGAGAATATATAATTTGAATTTGAAAATATTGCTTTATAAAATTCAAGATAAAATCACTCTTAACTTAAAATCATTATTTGAAATCATGGAATAAAGTCATGATCAAACATTGAGAAAAAATTTATACCTAATTTTATAATAAATAAGAACAATATTGTTTATCCTATAATTCATGTTGAGTGTGAGCTTAAAATTGGACTAATTATTTTTTTACTTATGATTCATCATCTCATGAAGGATGATTCAAACAAAAAAATAAATTAATTCACTAGGGTGTATGTGACATTTAAATTAAGAGAATTTTTTTATTAATGAGTCATGTAAAGAGTATTTCCATCCTATTTTTAAGGAGTATCAAAGGAGTGGATTTTAAATCTATAACCTAAAGAAGTTATTAATAGTGATGAGTTTTGAAAAAACATCCTTTAATGTTTCTTTCAAAAATAAATAAGTAATACCTTCATTAAGTAGATGTGATGAACCAATACAAGCTACCCTGAACTATCTCGTGACATAGCCCAAAGTGTGTTCCTGGTCATCATCGGTTGGAAACAAGTACATTAAATTAAAATATATATAATGGGAATTATTTATCCTAATAAATAAAAATTTTAAATTGGGGATTTCATCCAAAAATTTAGCATGACCATTCAATAGGTTGGATAGGCGATCCCAATAAAATAGATAGTTTTGAAAATAAACTCAACTAAATAAGTCACAACAACAAGAGAAAAACTCAACAATATACAAATAGATCAAATAATTATATGAAACCATTCCAAAAAATAAACAATACCCAACATTAATACAATGTTAGATATCAAAATAATATACTATAAAAGGAGGAAGGATGTGGTGGCAAGATACCGAGATAAACATAAGTAAATACTAAAAGAAAAATCTAACCTCTATCACCTCATGATATGTTAATTACCCTGATATTTCACCATCCCAACTAATGAACCAAAATACATAAATCAACCATTGTATCCCAATGGTACATATAATGAACTTGAAATATATTATAGGTATGGGAAAATTTTCTAGTCGGAATCCTCCCCATACTCCATGCATGACCTTTAAAAACCAGTCCATAAAATTCTAGTTTGGAAGATAATGTTATGAGAGAAAAATTTCAATTACTAATAAATAAAATAACATGAGTTATAAAAAAATTCTTTTTTAATAAAATATTAAACATACTTTACTAAAATTTGATTTCAAAACTATAAATTAAAGGAAAATGATAAATTGAATGAAGAAAATCAAAACAGTACTTTTGTATTAAATTATCCCCATATTTTCTAATGTTTTCAAAAATAATTATTTTTCCTTAAATGAATGTAAAAGAAACATAACAAATAGAAAAAATATATTTTTGAATAACTCTTTTTCAAGGTAATAACATAATCCTTTAATGAAAAGTGATTACCATGAAAATAGTTAAGACCATTAGAAAGTCAAAAAAAAATTTTGATTGAGGAAAATGTTCTATTTGGACATAAAATACATTTTATAGAAAACTTATAATAGAAGAAAATAATAAAAATTAATATCATCAACTAAATCATATATAGAAATCACAATGGTAATCATGGTAACACATAAGAGTTTTGGAGAAGATCTTAAACAAAATGTTTACAAAAATCATCTAATTGGAATTCCTAGTGATCATACAAAATAACATTCATTTTTATCCTCCGTAACATGATCCAGTAGAAAAATCCCTAAGGTAGATAAAATTCCTATTTTGGGGGGGGGGCACTGATTACAGAATGATCATGAATTAGTTCAGAACTTGACCCCAAAACTCCTTCCACACATGGCTTCTAATGAAATAAATATATGTGATAAATACATAATATCCCATATTAATACATCAAGAATAATTAATAATTAAATTTCACCTTTACCTATGAATACCATTCATAGAAGTATGTCATTTCATTATAGTGATCGATAACATAATAAATATTCATTACCCATTATTTATCAACAAAAAAATCACATTCAAATTTAAAACTCAATAATCAAAGAGGGTATTAATATAAAGCGCGATAAGAAGTGATAAAATAAAAATATGTTCTCAAAATACAACATCTAAACAAAAAAATTTCAAAAATAAGGAAAAAGAATGAAATCCCTATTTTAGAAGCAATACCAAATCAATTTGGGAACAAATTAATATGTAAAAACAATAGAGATTTACTAATTCAATAATTTAACTTTTAAAAGAAAAAAAATACTCTTAACACTTGAAAACATTGTCAAAATAATGATAATAGTTTATATGTCATAATATTATAAAATAAAAACTAATTAATTAATTAAAATATATATTATGCATTTTAACAAACCCTTGGTGAAAACACTTTTTAAAGAAACTATTTTATTCCTTTTAACATATTAAAAACCTTTTTAAAATAAGATAATTTAGAAAAAAGATTTAGTTACCAATATAGTTGACTTTGATAAACATTATAATGTTTATTTTCATTGAAAAAACAAGGTTAAAAAATCAACAATCACCCATCATTCATAGTTTAACGAAAATTCAAGGAGACACCTACCATATATGGAGAAAAGCTTAGAAGAATTAATCCTTTAATGGGTGGAAAGGATAATCCTAATATGTATCTATATAAAGATAAAATTATATAACCCCAAATAAATTTGATCCAACATGAAACCTTATCCTCCATGGACATTAGTGAGAATGCGAAAGGATAAATAATAAAGAACACATAGGATAAAGTGGTGGGAAGGATTTAATTAAAGGATAATGAAGTTCTATGGAATAAATGAAACTTGAATAAAAAGATAATAGGGATAATATAGGATTTTTATATAAGGAGAGTCATGGGATAGTATTAGAGGAATGAAGAGTAATAGAGAAACCTAAACCTTGAAAATAAAAAATAAAAATAAAAATAAGACCATTGTTAATTAGTATCATGGTCGACCTGTATAGTCTGGATATATGGTTCTAAAACCATGTAAAATCCAATTCCTCCATTATTAATATACATGGTTACTTTTCATGGTCCCTAGTTTTTTTCTTTAACCATGAATACCCTACTTTCCACCCTTTACACTATTCAAGGTTAGTGCATCGTCCCCAGAAATATGAACTCAAACCGTGTAGCCAAGGAAATTCCTAAAAATTTATAAAATTTAGACTATAATGTCCAAAATCAAATGCAAAATAAATGAGTATAAAAATTCGAATGTGAAAATAATATCTTGGGTGTGAAAATTCTCCCCATTATATAACTTTTTTTCCTCATAAAGTTTATCTGATGATGGTTGATCAAAGAAGAGATGATTATTTACTTCAACATTAACTACCTGAGTTGACATTAAAAGGGAGAAGCTAATTGAATATAATAACCAATTAGTAACAGAAAAAAATTAGGCAATTATTCTCTTATAAAATATTTCATAATAAAATTATTGGTTAAAATATACTTAATATTTATAAAGATCAAGTGCACAATACACAAACTATATCCTACAAACAAGGATAATAGTTTAAGGTTAATGATGAGATTCTCAAAAATGAAATCATATCCAAAAAGTTTATTGAAAAACAAGATATTATAGTTAACAAATCCATCAATAATCTTCTCAGTCGGGATGATTCAGGTGAGAGAATACAATTTTTCACTCATGTCCCTAATAGAGAATAACTAATGCCATGGAAACTTAGTGATAAATTTTTTTAATAGAATGTATTTTATTATTTTTTCTAAAGGGAAATTGAAGATGAAAAAGGTATTAAAGATTATTTATACTAACAATAGAGATAAATCTCTTCATAATGTTCTCCCCACATTATATATTTCCTATCATATAAAACTTCTCATATAAAATAACTTTTTCAAGAAATTGAATATAGTAGAGGAAGGTATTAAAAGGTTTATCAGTTAACAATTCCCTTCAATATATGAGTAGGAGAATTTCATAAAGAAGATATATAAAAAACACATCGGGATATTTCAAAAATATAACTAGATATCCTACTATATTTATAAATATACAATATAAATTATAGGAAAAATATGACTCTATAAAAGAGATACTGTTTAAAAAATATTATAAAGGAGATATACAAAAAATTAAATAAGGTAAAAAAATTATATAATGGGAAGAATACCTCAATACATACTCTCAAAATAATTAATCTCAACAATTTAAACCAAGGTATACATATAAGAGTTAGTAAAATTATTATCTTTCATACACAAAACACCTCTATAAAACCATTGCAAATAACCCAACCAGCCACAAAAATGATAATTCTTGGGAGTTACCCAACATGATGAATTATTATACTTTTATTTTATATAATAATATACTTCAAAAGATTTATTATGATAAGTAATAAAATTGATTAGAGAATATAGTTTATTCATATAATTACCCACACCTTTATGGGTTGTAAATTCCCCGGGAAATTTTAACTTCTTATTTAGTAGATGGTATGTTTTGAAATTGAAGGATCACGTGGGATGAAAAATGTTTAAACATCCTAATATTGTGTTTTTACCATGTTTAGATTCTTGGGGAAGACCTTGGGTGTTTGGTTGAAATTTGGAGAAGGGACTAAGTATAATGGAGGATAGAGTAGCCAATGGAATGGTAGCAGGATAACCATTAGTCAATGAGACGAGTTGGGCTCACTGGCCAATTGATGAGCTAGAATCGTCTAGTGAGTCGGTTAGAATATCACTAGGAAATTATTATTGGATCACTATATATCCAATGATACAATATTAATAGGTTGATTCTCCACCATATCACCAATTATACCAAGTAGCTATCTATTTGACTTGACGGTGTTGTGACTTTTTGAAGGTCTTTAGTGAGTTCTAGTTGAAAAGCCCATCAGTATATGAGATGGTTGGGTAACTTGGAGAGGGACATTTATCAGGAATCAACTCTCTTCTTTCCTCCTTTATTTCTCCATGATGTGGGATAGATCTAGATGTTATCCATAGGAAATTATGGGTATGATCCAATTTTTTTTATCATTCTTGAACCCCTCCATCTTCTCATATGATATTGGATCCATTCTAATTTGGGATTCGATGAATATATCATTGAATCTTCCAGAAATAATCAAAAAAATGTTTTTTATGTATTAATGTATTATTTTTAATGGTGTTGACAACAAATTGATACATGAAGATTCAACTAATGTACATCACTTCTTAGTTTTCTTCTTGGATTTCCAATTAAATATAGTTTAATTAAATGTTGTTTTGGTACTCTGGGTTAGCTCTCTTGTATAAAGTGTTATCAAGTGTATGAGAATATCCTTATGATTAATTGGGTTTTAAATCCATTTTAGTGGGAGAAATAATATCCAGGGAATTGAATGGGAATATCTAGGGATGTGTGAAACTTGGATGAGGCTTGGTAATACTTGGGGGAGTCATGTGCAAACTCAATTTGGACAATAGATATTTTTAGGTCACTGTCCCCTCTCATAATAAAACAAATTTATGTTTATGAATGAGTGTCTATGTGAATGTAAATTTCTATAGGGTCTTGGGTAGAGTGGGTGAAGGATGAGAGACCCTTAAGCTGGAAGATAAGGGTGGAATTGTTCCCCAAGCCCGAGATAAGTTCTTGGAAGCACATGGGATGTTTATATTTACATGATGACTATTTCACCATGGGGTGATGGTGCGAGTTGGGATGAATAGAAACATTTTGAGGCCTTATAATTTGATATATTTTATGATAATATACTATGAATTTTCCCTAAATTATTTGGGTAAGCATTATCGGGATATGATCAAGCATTTTTTGGACTCCCAGGACAGACGTGAGATGAGACCCTAGCTTGGGTAGTGGGAATTAGTTAAGGACATATCGGTTGTGGAACTGGAATTGGGATGTTGAGGGGATCGTGGGTAGTAGCTAGACACCGTTGACTATGGACAAAATTTAGGAGAGAATTTAGGTAGTGTTGTCATCATAGACAATCCATACCATTGGCATATTTGTAAGAGATTGTGTACCTTGTTTTCCTGAGTGTCCATGAGTATTCATGAAGATATTGTGTGACATGGTATTCTTGAGAGATAATGGGTGGTTTGTGAGATAAATGCATGATATTGATCACATGTATGTGCATGTGTATCCCCAAATACATTTTCTTGGTAGTGATCAGATGTTTGTGTGTGTATGGATATTGAGACTTTTGTTTATTATACTATGCTTATGCCTTATGTGTACTTCTATGCTACA
Source organism: Viscum album (assembly GCA_963277665.1). Taxonomy (NCBI): domain Eukaryota; kingdom Viridiplantae; phylum Streptophyta; class Magnoliopsida; order Santalales; family Viscaceae; genus Viscum; species Viscum album. The sequence continues at coordinate 459,817 of CAUJRU010000406.1, read as the reverse complement.
AATTTTTGTCTTCTAGATGATTCTTCTATCATTTAGGTAATAGGTGGGATTACAATAACATGAATGACACCTAGAGGAGGAGTATGTTCTAGTGAGATGTGAAACGATGATGTTGATGGGACCTAGATATGGGGTAGGGTTTGGAAATCCTTAAAGTCAGACACAAGATAGAGGATTGGGCATGATATCCTTATAGATTAACCCAACATAGACACAGGTGTAATTTTTTTTGTCCGACCTATTAGATTATATCGTATGATTTTCTTATGGAATGACATGTGATAGATCCAAGGGTACAATGAACTTGTTGAAAGACCCTAGGTTTGATTGTAAGTGGGACTTTGTCTGAGATAGAATAAATATTATGTACTGGTTTATTAAATGATGATTTAAACCATTCAAACTAATTTGATATATGATGACATATGAGACATCCCGTTAATCATGGAGTCGAAGCTTGTATAGTTGGGTGTCATGGTGGATAGGTCAGTATCTGATGAACTTATAGGTTTATACATCACATCAACTTTCATGTTGTCCTAGTTATCACACAAAGTCTCAGCGAGCATGTATTTATTTATTTTTCTTTTCCTCATCCACACACAATCATATGAAAATGTATATTAAGGGTTTTCTGGGATACCCTAATATGATATATTAATCTTAATCTACACAGACACCCAGACGAATGTGTAGACCTTATGTATATTTTGATATTGATACCAAGACATGTAGTGAATCCGGATAAGGTATCTCAAGCCTATTGCAGAAAGGGAATAAATGGCCGGGGGTTTTAAGAGTGAATCCTTACATTTTTAGCTTTTTATTTATCTATGTCTGTGGTTTTACCAAAGGGAAACCTATTGTATGATTCTTTGACAACAATATTTTGTTATAGAAATATATTTTATAATTTTTATATAAATTAATGATTATTATAGACCTCATTGTTTCATTATTTACACATTAATTTTAGAATTTTACGTGAGGGAATTTTCTCTCCAGTACTATTTTAGACCATCGATTCTAGTTGGCAACCTCTGGTGTTTGGGGATGTGTGGTTAAGGTTATGTGGAACACCTGTTAGACTTGTTGATTTAGTCTGTGTGTTTAAAAGTGGTATCAAAGGATATTTTGGTTTTATAATATTAGATTTTTCAAATAAGATATCTAGGAATTTTTCCGAACATGTGATGGACGTCATACTGGTTAATTATGAACACTATTCTAATAGGAAGTCTTGGTTACCATGGTAATGGGATTGATGTTTTTTAGTTCTATTGTGATTTAGATGTTTATTGAATTAGATATATTACCAATGATTTTTTTTATGTTTTATCTCTTGGTCCATTGGAAATATGCCAGTGTTTATACATTATTCTATGAATGAAGGTATCACATGATATGTATTTTCTTGTGTGTGATTTTGATAACGTCCTTCTCATGGTAGGTCAGGTGGATCTTGTTATAGGATTATCTCTGGTAGTGGAAGTAGTCCCTTCATAAAGGGATGCATAGAGACTCTATGTGGATCCATGGAGGCTTTGGATGACTTGTTAATGGAACCCCAATAGGTTTAGTGTAGGCATTGTATGATCAATAAATAATCCTGGGAAGGGAATTTTTTATGAGGATGTTTTGACCCCAAATGGGTTGTTGGGAAAGGCATGAGTGATATTTCTTGGGATCCATTATGGATTAAATGGTTTCTTTTTCCCTTATAGGGAAATATTTTTAGATTTCTTGTCATTTTTTTTCAGATGTGGTTCTCATTGGATGGTGATTGACGACCCATGGTGGTTATCCCATGGAGGGGTACATAATGGTCATAAATATTGTTGTTTTAGATTGACATCCATATCGTGGGTCATGAGTGGTGAATGTTAGCATTAAGGAGATGTAAGATTTGAAGATAAGTATCATGGATGTGTCTGGTCGATTGAACTGATATACACATGATCATGGTTATTGGGTTAATTGAGTGAGATAAGGGTTGATTAGATGTGATTCATTAGAGTATAAGTCATGAGAGACCAAGAAGGATCTTGACTAAGGACCTGTTAGAGGGTACTTGATTGGTCGGTCTACCTTGTATAGTGCAACGACACTATATTTTATCAATGTAATTAATTTCTTATAATTATGCCTTACAATATAATCACATTAGGAAACATAATGAAATATCATGATACTAAATACTATGTGACCATTAAATAAAAATTTCCACTTCCATGTCTCTAATTTTGAAAATCTAACATACATGGTTTCATTCATGGTTATTTTTGGGGTCTAAAAGAACAAACATATTTTTGGTGAATAGTAACCTACCATTATTAATAGTAACCAAACCGTATGAATAGTAATTTGACACTTATGAATAGTAAATCTTCCACAATAATATTAACCTCACCCATGAATGTAAAAAAAATTAGGCATCTTAAAAGTGATTACATGACCATAGTGAATGTATTGGTATTTTTGTAGGTTGTAAATAAATAATTAAAATTTATTTGTTTATTTAAATGAAAAATTATTTTCCTAAAAGGTTTTCATAAATTAAAAATTTTAAGTCTTCTAGTTGTAAGATAAATTTATAAGACCTTATATAATTTTTGAAAGCATTATAAAATCACTTATAGATTTAAATTGGTTTTTTTCAAGTAAATTATGATTGTAATTAAAAATTAAATTAATCATATTTAGAAAATTATTTTTGAAAAAATGGAATTTTTTTTTGTATTCTACACATTGGAAAATGTTTAGGGGGATTTTTTGGTATTTTTGTGAAATACATGAATTTTTATAAATAGTGAAATACAACAAGTTACCGTATATATTTATTATAAGATGAAGTCACTATTCCTAGCTTCATTACGAAGGTAAGCACCATTACTTCAAAATCTCATTCACATATTAATATTTTTGGTCATGGAATCATCACTATTTCATCAATTATGGAAAAATAATAAACTAATGATTAAAATATTATGAAAACCCTCCTCTCCTCCATTATAAAAACCACCCACACTCCCTTCTTCTCTTAACTCCTTTCAATCCTTTTTTGCCTATATTATGCTCAAATATCACCCCAAGATCATTCCACACGTCCATAATCTCCTGGTCTCATTAAAAGACAAAATCATCTCCCCTAAAGAGGCTCTCAAGGAAGATTAATTCCAGAGATAAATTCCGCTTTTCAATTCTTTTACCTTATTTTCAAGATCATTTTTTTCTTTTCTATCCTTACCTCTCCTCATCCAAATGTTATGAAAAATCTAGAATCATACATGTACTATAATGTTGTTATGATGATGGAATAAGTTATTATCATCTCTCGGTTTCCCTTCTTTTATAATAGTTGTAAAAACACCATCTAATATGTGCTAATTTACCACTTTCAAGGTCATTGGTTTTTCAATTTCTAATTCAATATTCAATTCTGGTCATGAAAACATTCTTATGTTGAACCAGACTATAATATATATATTATGTCTCTTCAATTTTTATGAAATATTTTGTTACACATGGATTTTATTTATAAAATAAAATGTGTTTGTTGTATAAAAAAACACCAATTAACTCAAAAAGTTATTACTAAAGTTTTATATAATGATTCAACTTCACTCCAAGTAAACAAATTAAATTTAGAAAAATGAAACATTATGGATGTTCAAAAATAATATATAACTCCAATTCTGGAAAACCCTCCTAATTTTACATGATTATCCATTCATGTATATAAGTAAACCAATCATGAAATAAACGGACATGAAAAATGAAATTGAACCTCTTAACCCATAAAAAAGAGAAGGAATGAACTTAAAAATATTATAATAAATAAATTAAATGTGAAATTGGGTCTTCAATTACTATTTAGTGAACCTAATTTTATTATTAATTTCATTAATATCAAGTGGAGAACACCTTCATACTTAAGGTAAGGGATCCTCTCTTTCTCACTTTTATTCAATAAAATCCTCTATGTTATGCCCTTTTATTTTTAATACCTAATGATGGGGCTTGTTTTCTCACCTCCCCATACATCCCTCATGATATATAAATAATTATGCACCCCTTTCTCTTTAACTAATCCCTTCTATGTACACCCATTACCATGATGAGGCTTCATAAGGGATTCAGCCCGAACCTCCTTTACACATTTGTGTTGCTTTATCTTTCCTTTTACCGTAATGAAGTTATCTATTATTTTTATTTATAAATTATAAATTATTTTCATATGTACCAAATTCATGTATCATGAACCATTCGTCATGTCTTTCAAGGAAATACATGTTTTTAAACGGTTCCCTCTTCAATACTTCCCAATAAGCAAACCCATTTTAAAGAAACTTCCCAAATAATATCCCTATTTCACATGCACAATATCAGATGCTTTAAGACAAAATTGTTTTTATAAAATAGGTATATTTATTATGAAAACCCTATTGGTTCACTTCTAGATTTATATAAAATATTATTCCCTTTTATATTTTAAATTCACTTTGGTATTTTCCTCAAAAATGCACTAATATATTTTAATTATAAAGTTTATTTAATACTTTTATTAAGTTTTCACTTCCGTTTGACATCACTTATCATGATATATGACTTTTCCCCTTAAAAATTCCAATGTATGATTTAATTCCTAACTTTAATGGACACTTATATGATATTCCCATTTATTATGTATTATGGCATGATTTTGATACCCATTTCTTTCTATGATTAACCCTAATGATTAAGTATGATTGATTATATATGACTCATTATGTGTAAAAAATATTATTGGACATGTTAAGATAGGTTCTCCCAGATAGTGCTCCAATGGATTGGGTAAAGTTGAGTCTCGCGGGACGTTAGGTGCAACAATGTTGGCAGTTTTTATTGACTTGTGCTACCATGTGAAATGGTCTTGTCAGTTAGCCTTGACTTGTGCTACCAGGTGCAATGGTCTTGGTAGTTAACCTTGAATTATGCAACAATGTGAAATGTTATTGATGGTTAACCTTGATGTTTTTTCCTCTATGTTCAATGAGACCTGACTCGTGCTAAAGTCGTTTTTTATGTTGCTGCCACATTATTATGATTCCATGTTTATATGATCCCATGGTTATATATTATGATTCCAAATGTACCATGCTTCTTATATCATTATTTCATGCCTTCTAACCCATTTTATAAATATTTATTCTTATGTTCATTCCCTTACTAGAATTTTAAGTCATCCCTTTGTTCATGTTATCCCTAGGTTATCCTATGCAGTTGGATGAGCACAATAGAAGTTATGAGCTCATTATGAATATTAAAAAATGAAATTTTTTATTTAGTCCCATGTTTTCATTTTTATGTACCCAGTCTTCCAAGACACTAGATTTAATGATCCTTTTCTTGTATTATGTTGTTTAATCATGCTTAAAATAATATAATTATATGTGTAAAAGTATAGGGTCGATATATATATAGGATACAAATCATCAAGGAGCATTATAGAAAAGAATCGACATGTAAGGGAAGGTGTGTGCTGGGTATGTGTGGGGTCAAATGTGTTTCGAATTTGTGAGTAGGCCTTGAACTGGTTCAACATGTGTTGTGTGGGTTGTAGATGAATTGTATGCTTCTATGGTTGTAGTGTAGTGATTGATCTAGTTGTGAATCACTCTCATTGTTGGATCACCAATGAGTACATGAGATACTTGAAATAATTATTTCCTAAAGTTTAGAATGTCCATGGGGTAAGAGGAGTCAATAGTGGTGAATTGGGTTAGGTGGAAGGATTGATTCTAGTTGAAACATGACAGAGTGCCATAGATTTCATTGTTATAGGAAAATAAACCGAAAGTAAAGGTCTCCTTGTGGTGTTTATACCTATTCAGGTCCAAAATTGTAGATTTATGTAAGCGAAGTTGTATGGAGAAGATAGTACCTTTGGATGTTTAGATGGAATGAATCTTGTTTTTCATGAATTTTGGTTACATTGAAAAAGATATTGTTGGTGAGCTGAGAACATGATATAATTATTTCTAAAGCTAGTAATCGGGATGAGAAGGATGGTCAAGACTAGTCAATATATGTGGTAATGGAAAAAGTGTATTCCACACATATGGGTATATATATTCGGTGAGCGATGATGATGATACTCTAACGGTGGAGAGTATCATATCGATCATAGGTAAACAACCATTATATCAGAACAATCATCAAGGCAGTGAAAGGCTGGTTGGTGAATAGTGAAGTAACACCATTGTGTAGAAGTTTAGCATATCTAATGTAACTTGGTTACTTAATAAATACTAAAGTTGAAATTCATATGTGTTTTCATGTGATTTGGTGTGGCAATATTCATCTTTTTCTAGTTTGGGATGATACGAGACTGAGTCAAATCAAAAGTGTGTTGGTGCTTGGGGTGAGTGAATGTAGTAGATTTTTTTGTTGATATAAAACAGGTTTTATAATGAGTTTATAGTATGGAATTCGGTGTATGTATTAGATAATTATGAAATCCCACTAGTAGTTTATGCATTATGATCAGGTATCTTGGTGGTGTAGAATCAATCAAAACATATTGTTATGGAAAGGACTAACTGGTGGAGCTTTAGTATGTATTTTTTTAAAGGAAAAAATTTAGTGGTTTGAAAAAATCATGAGAAGCATTGTTCGGATGTAGTTGGAATGTCATTGGACTATTGGAGGTGTGTCCTTGGTGGGAAGAACCATAACTTTGAATTTTTCATTTCAAGTGGTGCCTTATAGTTGGGAGCACCACAATATACGGTATAATATAGTAGAAGGCACTAAGTTATGTGGAGAGTGAGGGTATAATGAGCATTGTCTTAGTGTTTTTTCCTGGGAATGAGTTGGTGAATTGACTTTTAGGGAAAAGTGTGTTTTATGTTTAGAGTTTCAAATTAGAATGCATTAGAATTTAGAGTTAGAAATTATTGAGTTATTGGTGAAAGGAATACCTTTTATTGTCAGAAAAAATGGTTCGAGAAATATCACAGTTTCTCATGGATGTGAAGCGTTATGGTGGGAAGTTCATAATGAACCTCGTTCATATGGGTTAAAATTTTATAAGGAAATTTGAACATTCTATTTAGTGGATGGTCCATTTTTATGATCAAGGATCTAGTTGGAATATCCATGGATTTAATATCAAATGAGTGTGTCTTTGTACATGGTTTGGAGCTCAGGAAAGATCCTATGAGTTTAGAAGAAATCTAGACAAGGTTTGGAGTTTTTAGGTGGTTGTAGCAACCACCGGTGAGTGCATAGAATAAATTTTTAGATTATGGGTGATACTAGGCTCACTAGATATCTAAGGAGCTAACACATACCAACTGGTGGGTTGTTACGTATATTAGGAATTTGTTTTGGATCATCGGTCTGCTGGTCCTCCACTATTTGTCGAGTGAGACCAAGTGGCTAACCATTGGGCTTGATTGGGTGGAATTTTAATCTGGGTATAATTATATTTTTTTGAGAAATAACCATAAGGATTAGTGGGGGTTATATGACCCAAAGTGGTCTATTTGACAAGCCACTCCACTCATCCTCCTTCAGTTTCCCTTGAGGCAGTATGGATCTAGATGCGATGCATTGGAGATTCTGGGCAAGATTCATTGTTTTTCATCAATCTTGACCCAATCCATTCCTTCCACTAATCATTGACATGTTTCAATTAGGGATATTATGTTTATATCAATAGATATTATTGAAGTAATTTTTAAAAAATGAGTTTTTTCAGTATGCATCAATGATGTCCCGTGATGATGACTATACACTAAGGCACGATTATCTGACTCTGGTACATTTATTGGTGATTTTCTTCTAGTATTTACAATTAAATATAATTTAATCGGATATTGTTTTGTAACATTGGATTCGGTATACTGTCTATATTAGTAGAGAGGATATATAAAGATCCTACAGATGTATTGGGTTGAAAATCTGATGTAGCGGGATCACGTCTCTTGGGAGGAAAATTTTTGTGGCAGAGGATGTGCATGTCTTGGATGAGGCTTGATAAATATAAACATAATCATATGCAGAATTGAAAAGGATGACACCTCTTTTGAGGTAGCTGGACCCTATCTCAAAAAACCATATGTATGTTTTTGAATGATTGTATATGTGTGTGGATTTTTCAATGGTCTTGGGTATAGTGGTTGAGAACTGACTAGCCCTAAAGCAAGATGTTGGGGGTAAAATTTTCCCTATACCTAGGATAAGAGTTTTTGAAGATCTTTGGTTGTTCAGATTAATTTTTATATGGTGTGATAATTCTATTTGATATGGTGAGACACCTTTGGAAGCCTCAAAACACGATATGGGTTAAGGTAATATCCAAAATTCTTTCCCTAGAGCCTTTAGGTATGTATAAGAGGGATGTGTCCAAGTGAAATGTCGTCTCCATGGAGAGATGTGAGATGAGAATATAACTTTTTAAGTGGGGTTTTACTACCTATTTTTCATGAGTGTGAATTCATAACCAAGATGACCGTTGTGTGACACGATATTATTCATGGATTATGGTTTTGTTGTAATATCTATGCATGATATGAATCACATGTGTCTTTAGGTGTAACTCAAGAGACACATTCTTGATAGTGATCATAGATCTCTGTGTGTGTATGTGTGTCTGTGCATGTGGAAGTTGAGACACAAGTTTGTTATTATATTATAGTTGTTTTTATTTTGTTCTCTATTATAAATTTTTGGATTGTAGAGGTATTCTTCATGCATCGACACTACACATGGGATCATTATGACATGGAAACCCTTAGAGGGGGAGCATATGATAGTGATACATGCAATGGAGAAAATTATGTAACCTAGATATTGGGTTGGGGAATGGTGACCTTGAGGCCGGACTCAAGAATGTGGTTAGGGCATGATGTTTTTGTGGCTTGTCCGGATAAAGACTGGGGTGTTACAACTATGTGTTCTATCCCAATAAATACAAGGTCACAACGTACTTGAAACATGGTCTGAGGATAATCCTAGGGGTGTTAAATCCTTGTGGAATGACTTAAGGATTTATTGGATATTGTCAATGGTCAGTGATATGTGTTTTCTTTACAGCCTTGTTCGATAAATGATGATGTTTTCCGTGAAGCCTAATTCGGTTTTTGATTACATATGAGACTTCAATTTTATAAAGGATACCAAGTATGTTTGGTTTGGTGTTGTGGTGGCCTGGATATCACTTGATGACCTAATAGATTTAGTTATCATGTAAAGTATCATGGGGTCCATGTTAGTAAACATATACTCACTGATAATTCTTATTTATATGTTTAATTTCCATAGGAATAAACACCCATATGATGACATGTATTAGGGGTTCTTAGTGAGACCCTACTGAGATTTGTTTCTCACACCCTTCATGGGGCCCCTGGTGTGTGTGAGTGTACTATATATATAATTTTAGGTTGATCATGTTGGAGAAAGAGTATATGAGCCTAGGGGTTGTTGGGTAGCCTGATTGTGTTTTTACCTTTTTTGTCTGTATATATGGCTGACATAGTGAGAAACTAGTTTTATCTTTTTGTGAAAACTTTGTTTTGTTCTTGCATTGAGTTTAGTGATTAATGTGTACTCTGATGATTATTTTTATGCTCATTATTTGATTTTTATCATTGTAATTAAGGACTTTTATTTTAGGTCATAGTCTCCTAATGCTATTCATACCCCTCGTTTCTAGTCAGTATCCACTTATATATGGGTAGATGTGATTGGGGTTATGTTGCACACTGTTTTGACAAGGTGATTTTGTCATGGAACCATACATCACACTACCATATATCCGATGAGGTCTATTTTTCTTCCTTTATTCCCATCGGATTTACCTTCATATCTTTTAGGAATATAGGAGTCATTGTTTACCTTTGCTTCCCTAATAATGATTATGTCAACTCTCATGTATTTCTACACCAACTCTATATATGAGGTTAACTAATGAAGAAACACTCAAAATTAAAGGATGGATAATGACCCCACTTAAAACATTTGAATTTCAATGAATCATTTGGAAATATTATAGGTATATATGGAGTTAACTTATAAATATAGTGAGTGTACTCCAAAATTAATAGACCTTTCCCCTTGAGAAAAAAATTCTAATTCCTTAGAAACATTCAAGGTTTTATAAAAATATTTTATAAAAAACAAATTCATGAAACCTTCAGATGAATGTTCATATTTTGGCGCCAAAATAATGGACTTCTACCACTTACAACTTGGAAAATTGATTATGAATTAAATAAAATTAAGATTATGATATTGAGGACATTCAAAACACCATAGAGTTAATAAATATTTCCAGGCAGCTCATATGACTCATGGTAACCTTCCCACCATTGAAAAATTAATGAATTTTAATTCTGAAACATCCAAACCCAATCAATATATTCACAATTTGAACAAATATTATTTTCAACAAGTTATTTATGACGGGTCTTCTCAAAAACAGTCTATTATTATGGGGATATTTATTACTACAAATAAATTATTTAAATGGGTAAATATTTTTTATGGGTCACTTAAACATCACAAATAATCTTAAAAAATTAAAAAATAATAATAAAATTTAAAAATTGAAAATATATTTTTAAAAATGTTAATTAATAAAATTTTAAATATGTAAATTAATTAAAATATTACCTAAAATATTTACATTTAAATTTTAACATAGTAAATATATCCATAATATATCCATCACTATGGGGGTCATATAGAAGAGGAGGGGATAGAAATCCATCCCTAGGCCCCGAGAAAGATGTTACATGTACTAATTCTGTTGCTTCTATCATCGTTGTATCTCCTCCTCCTATTGCTGGTGGTATAGATGGATTTCATCATATTCCCTATACATGGCCTTAATAACCACACTCTGAGCTTAGATTTTCTCCTCATACTATGAGACCAATGATGAAGACTCTCCTTGATCTCCCCTTGAGCTGAATTCCGACCATGCAGTATTACCATAAAAACATCCAAGCGTTAGTCAAGAACGGATACCAACCACAAAACCCTTCTCAAAATCATGTTTTGTCTCCAACATCCATGCTCTATCATTGAATCCTACAACATTGGTGGTCTAAATATCATCATGTGACTGAGAAGTCACTGCCACATTCGACTCCTTCATTTTCAATTTGTAATTAAAAAAGTATTTTCAGTTAGTTTTTAAACATAAAATAAATATACTGACCACAATTTGTTAATGGAGACCACTTATAATCTCTCTAGTGATAGGTTTGATGTACATTATCTAATAAAAATTGACCTTCATAATATTGGGATGTTCAACAACCCATGTGATTATAAAATAAATAGTGTACAAATAAGGTTATATAAATTATTAAAAAAACACTTAGGATATTTCATCAATGTGTATGGAATGTAAGACTACCAGCACAATGAGTCACCTCATACCTCCTACGGTTCATCCAACCTACTTAAACTCTCCTACGAAAACTATCTCCCATCTAGTATGAACATAATTTATCCCAAACCTGAGATGAGAGTTAATCATGTCGATTGGAAAATCAGTATTGATAAAAATACCTAACTACCAACTTTTTCATGGCTTTCCTCCTCAAATTGTGAGAAAACCGATGATAATGATCACACATTCACACCTACCAAACCTCTCAAATTGAACCCATCATTCTATCTTCAATTAGATTCCACAAACCCTACAATTTCTAATAACATGAAGAAAATAATTAAATAATTATCAAAATAACTACTATTTATTTAAATACCATCCAATGATCAACACATGCGATTTCAAACATCACCGGGAACCAGATACCATGCCACCCATGCCTCAAATAAATTGTTCCACAAAATATAACCCCATTTTCCGATAGCTATATGTGAAAAGATGTGAAGGAAAAGAAAAAATAATCAAACAAGTATTACATAAATAGATTATTGAAAATTAATTAAAGAAAACTAAAATGCACAACTGAACATACTTCCAAAAGCATGGATCAAAGTCCACATATGGATGTTGCTTGGGAATATGGTTGAGAATCTTAAATCTCACAAGACACCAACCTCTTAGAGCTAATAAGGAAATACTAGGAGCCTGCGGGTCTGATGACATATCACTAGGCTAATCACTAGGCAATACATCCTCCTGGAGGTCATAGAAGATGTCATCATATGTCTCATTGGCCATCTAAAACATGAAATAAATTTTTTCAACAAATAATTTTAGATGATTATTATATAAATATATATTCATTATTTTGATTATAACCGATAAGTAATTGTGTTATTCTCTATCTTTTTTATTCCACCAATTTATGCCAACCATGTCTTGTCATTCATACATCTCATCCTCCACCTGCTGGTGCTTCCATCAACATGTCACATCCTACATGCCCTGGTTCTAGTAACCTAATGACATATTTGGACATGTCTAGCACAAAATTTTTATTTCAAATCATCTATAGATTTAAAATTCTATGATTTACTAAAAAGGAGTAAATCATATATTTTACAATACTCTGGGGATGAAACCAATTTATTTCAACATTTCCAAAAAAATTCATTACACCCATTTATGAAAATAATTTCCTCTCATCAGTGTATCCCCATACATTTTTTGCTGAAACATCAATCGACACATCACATCCTACTGGCCCCTCTTATTTTTTGCAAATTATTGCTAATATATTATAATTATCGCTATTTTTTATATTAATTTACACTAATTTTATATATAACTTAATATAAAGTAATAAAATATATTATTAATTACTAAAAAATTGTAAATTATTGAATTTTTAATTTTTAGCTCATGAGAAAAGACCAATTTAGGTTAACCATATTGAAAATTTTTATTTATCTTAACCTAAAAATAGATGGCCTATTTCATTTTCATTTTTCATGTAATTTATAACAATTTATATTATTTCATAGTAGTTTCTAATAGATAATACTATTTTATACCAATTGATTTTAAATTGTATCAAATTAAATTTTTATACTATTTTATTTTAATTTAATGTTAATTCTATCTATTTATTATTTTTTATAAATTTATAACAATTTTTTTCTAACTAAAATTAATTATTACTAGTTATTACATATTATTACTAATTATTATTAATTATTACTTATTTTTTAATAATCATTAAAATTTTTAATAACTATTACTAATTTTTACTAATTTTTACTTTTTGTGCTACTTTTTACTAATTACAAGTAATTATTACTTATTACCCCTAAATTTTACTAATTCAAACTAATTTTTACAAATTTCTACTAATTACCCCATATATTTACCAATTATTAAGATTTATTATAAATTATCACAAATTTGTACAGATTTTTAGTAATTATTACTAATTTTTATAAATTATTAGTAATTATTACTTATTATTAATAATTATAATAAATTACTACAAATATTTAACACTTTTTCATAATTTTATTTATTTATAATAATTTATTAATAATTGTTACAATTTTATTACTAAGTATTACCAATTACCAATAATTATTACTAATTACCACTAATATTTACAAATATTTACTAATTTCCACTAATTTTTTTATAATTAACACTAAATTTTACTAATTATTATTTATTATTAAAAATTATTATGAATATTTATGATTATTTACAAATTATTAGAAATTTATACTCATTATTACTAATTTCAAAAAATTAATACTAATATTTACTAATATTTACTAATTTTTATTAGTTTATAACAACTTATTACAAATTATTTCTAATTATTAAAAAATATTATTAATTATTACTCATTATTACAATTTTTTATGCATTATTACTAATTAGTAATAATTGGTATGAATTATTACTAATTTTTTATATTTATTACTAATTATTACTAATTGTTATGAATTACCCCAATTTTTTACAAATTTTTATTAGTTTATAAGAATTTATTACTATTTTTTATTAGTTTATTTCAATTTATTACTAATTTTTACAATTTATTATTAATTATTACTAATTAGCACAAATTATTACAAATTACCAATAATTATTACTAATTACCACTAATTATTACTAATTACCACTAATTATTTATAATTACCACAAATTATTATCTAATTACTAATTACCACTATTTTTTACTAAGACTACTAACTTATACTAATTAGTACAAATTAATATGAATTATTACTAATTTTTGGTAATTATTACTAATTTTTATTAGTTTATAACAACTTATTTACAATTTTATACTAGTTTATTACAATTTATTACTATTTTTTTACATTTTATTAAATATTATTACTAATAACAACTAGTTTTTAGTAACTTCCCCTAGTTATTACAAATGTTTTCAAATTTCCACTATGTTTTACTAATTATTACAAGTTTTTACTTATTATTTTGAATTGTTATAAATTAAATCTAATTTTTATGAATTATTACTAATTTTTACTAATAATTACTAATAACCACTAATTTTTACTAATTAACACTAATTTGTACTAATAAGATCTAAATATTACTAATTTTAACTAATTACTGATAAATATTAGTAATTTTTACAAATTACAAATTATTTTGAATAATTAATGCAAATATTACTACTATAAAATAAAATCAATAAAAATAAAAAAAGATAACATTAAAAAATATCTTAAAACTGAATATTTCAGTGGATAAAAATCTAGACATTTTTTTCGCTATAATGTTTGAAACTCAGAAAAGTTTAAATAGAAGAATATGAGAGTGGAGAAGGAGAGAGGAAATCAAACAAGAATATAATGAGAAAAAATCAGGTGTGGGTATATATATGTAAGAATATTTGTGATGAGTGTATTTGTAATGGGACCCATCGTAAATAGTTCCATCATTATTAGTTACAATGTCGGTAAAAAAGAGTATTTATGACATGCCCTGTCACAGATACGTACTCTCGATACTTCAGTTTCGATGGACGTACATTCCGTCACAAATAACATAAATCTATGGAAATAATTTTTCGATGGGAACTTTTGCAAATACTATCATGACGATAGATTATTGACAACGAGAGTAAACACCCATCCTGAATAAAAAAAATATGGGATTCCATTTATGTTAAGTGTACATCCCTATCGCAAATACTCCTCCCACATTTTGGTGTGTAATGCACACCTAATGTATTTGCAACAGGAATATATTTCTATTACAAATATTATTCTTTAACCAATTATTTGCGATGAGAATCCTTTCGTATCAAAAATAGTCCTCATCGATAGACTATTTGCGACAGGTCAGGCACCCATCTCAAATAACTAGTTGAAAAAATTCGTTTCCCCGTAGTGATTGATCTAGGACAGAAGTGATACTTATTCAATAACTCAATTTGATGTTGGAGTGGACTCGATTTGAATTTGATCGATTAGAGGGCTCACTTCCGTTGAACCACCTATATGATCCCTTTGAGGTTTCATCAAGACTTACCTTGGTAGTAAGACTCTATAACATCGAAAAAATAAAAATATAACCATAGTGCACTCTAAAATTCATAATTATAAAAAAACAACATTGACAAGTGAATCCAAACCAGATATAGTAAAAATACCATTTAATCATAATTTTCATCATTTACTGATCCAAATATAAAATAAATAAAAACTCAACAAATTTAAAACCTTACTTAAAACAAGAAGACATCTTTATTTTCTATCAAAAGTAATGGTACAAGGAATTAATTAAATTCATTTTGAAAAATTACCATAGATAAATTTAAAACCCTTCTTTATAATTCAAAACAAAATAATCATGACACTGTGGATTTTTATAAAAATTTATTTTAAAAATAAAATTAAAAAATATTCAAGAAACAAATTATAATAGTCCCAAATAGTGAAACTCACCATTAAAAATATCCCATAAATAAATACCCATTTTATATAAAAACATTATATAAAAAACACCATGGTTATGTATATCACTTTTAAAAATTAAACACAACAAGTCAAAATCAAAATTACAACTTAACCCTATCATGTAATAATAATAATTCAATGAACTTGATTTAATAGTCTTCAATGAAGTAATTCTAAATAAAATGGAATCATTTAAACTCATTGAAAAACTAATCATACCAAAGAACACATAGAAATTGGATGAAAATTACGCAATCTACATTAACATAAGTAAAAAATATTCTTTAAAACCACAAGAGGGTATTAATAGTAAATATAAAAAAGAGGAAAATGAAACAAATACCCATTTATCAAGTTGCACGATCATTATGCATTGTCTCCATGATCATTAACCTACCAGGAATATCTCACTAGGCTCTTTAGATTAGGTTGCGTGGTCCACATTAATTTTTTTCAACCCATCATATTGAACATTCCCCTCAATAATGCCCACACAATTTCGAATTTAATCTTTAAATTCATAAAACAATTATGTATATAATAATACTGAAATTTGAAGGGCTTATCCCAATCATCCCCTGGTAACTCAAGGCTCAAAAATAAATGTATTATATAGATATTTAATGATAATATACCACTTGATTTCCAATTATACATTCTATTGACTACCATGAAATTGAAATAATATAAACCAAAACAAGTCATTGATATAATTTTGTTATAAATTCACCCGGGCTTCCCTGAATCGATACACTTGTTGTCCCACAAAATATCATAGAACACATTCATTATTTCCATGGGCTTGGAATTAGTTTTTAGCATCAAACCATACTTGATGAAAATTATTTATCCAACTATAAATAAAAAATTTAAATGAGGGACTTCTTCTGGAAATCCAACAAGACCCTTTTGTAAGTTGGATAGGCCATCCAAATGAAAGAAATGTTTTTTTTAAAAATATAGATAAAAAATTTCATAAAATCCTGAAAAAAACTAAATAAATAAATATAAAACATAGATATTATAAAAAAAATATCACAATAATAAACATAACTGATCAGTAATAGAAATTTTGACATAAAACCAATGGTTTTAAAAAATAGGAATATTGTGGTGGTTGGATGCATTAGATTAACTGAAGTAAATAGAAAACAAAAACCCCAACATAAATCACCTTATTATGAGTGGATGGTATTAGCCTTCTTCCACTATAACACATGATACAAAAGATATAGTTCACCCAAAACACCCTAATGGTACCTGTATTGAACATAAAATGTATAATAGGTATGATAAAACATGACCAGTAAGTATCCACGCAACACCTCATGCCTAACCTTCAAGGATCAATCACTAAATGTCTTGTTTGGAAAATAATGATATGAAATATGAATTCTATTAAAAATAAAACCAATAAAAAATAGTTACAATAATCAAAACATTCCTTGAAAATAAGAATTTTTTCCAAATGTACTAATATGGGCGCTAGAAAAATCTACTCTGAAGGAAGAAATATTAATTGAATGAGGAAAACAAAATATTAACATTATATTAAAATTATTGTCATATTTATTAATGTTTTAAGAATTATTATAATTCATTAAAATGAATGTAAAGAAAACATAATGAAAGAAAAACATTCATTTAAAAAGGTGCCTTGTTCAAGGAAATAAATTAATCTAAAAAAAGATTTTACTGTGAAAATTATTAACACCATTAAAAAGTTAACAAAACCATTCAAGGATGCAAAACATACTCTTAGTATTTAACAAAAATTATAATTCAATGAAAAAACATACGATAAGACAATGGTAATATTATAAATCATCATCATAATCAAATATAGAAATCATAGTGTCCATCATAGGGATACCTTTGATCTTTAGAGATGATCTAGGACAACATTGTAATGATACCCATATAACTAGTATGCTCAATGATCTAATTTCTTGACATTTAGTTTTAGTCTTCCAAGAATAAAAGAGAGTAAAAAAACCCTATATAGAGAAAATTATTCTTTGGGGGTCACTAGTTAGAGTATGGTCATTTTCTAGCATAGCACTTGAACCTAGAACTCCTTCCTAGCTACCCATGGTTTCACATGACATAAATGTATGTGATAATATATTATATATAAAATATTAATTTAATAAGAATAAATAAATATTATGTCTCACCCTAAATTTTGAATATCCTTTATACAAGCATATCATTTCTTTAACAATATCAATGAAAAAAGTATT
This sequence comes from Viscum album, assembly GCA_963277665.1. Taxonomy (NCBI): domain Eukaryota; kingdom Viridiplantae; phylum Streptophyta; class Magnoliopsida; order Santalales; family Viscaceae; genus Viscum; species Viscum album. Next base: position 441,698 of record CAUJRU010000406.1, on the reverse strand, counting down.
CATTATCCATGATTGTTCCATAATACTATCACATTCTAAATTTAATATCAAGAGGTAATAAGGGTCGTAGATTTAATGGTTATAACAAATGATCCGGGAAAATTAGGTTTCCAAAATACACTTTATAAATTTTAAAATTTATAAAATGGGATTAAACAATTAAATCCTCTTTTTTGATGAATAATGAAATTATTTTGGGAATAATGAAATAATTAACAACAGCAGTGATTTACAAATAAAATAAGACAAATTAAAAATGACCAAATAGTATTCAATCCATGAAATACTTATTAAAATGTGATGAAAATTAATTATAATACATATTATATCATTCAATAAAACAATATTTACATACTTTATCAAAATATTTACTAGTTATTTATGCTAAGAATTGGTGTTTATGCTTTTCATAGAAACAAGTAGGTTTCTTTTAACATAAGAAAAAGTTTAGAAGCAATAGAAATTGTAAAAACAATATAAAATTTATGAAATTAAAATTTATAAATAGTAAAGTTTTAATTTTAATAGAAAAATAGTTATGAATTTAGTCATACACCTGTGGTCAAACATTTATATATAAATGAATGAAGACAGTTATGATATTTGAATAAAAAAACTATGGAATAGTTTATACATCAATGAGATGGAAGGAGAATCCTTAGATATCCATATGGAAAAATAAAATTATAAAACCCCAAAATAAATTTGATCTAACATGAAACCCTATCCACCATATACATGGTGAGAAGGATAATATATAAAGAAGGAATAATAATAAGGAGAAATAGGCGAGGAAGGAATTTCATGATGTTCAAGAGGTTTTATGGAAATAATCGAACTTGAATCAACAGAGAAGAGGGATATGAGAGGATTTTGATGTACGTAATGTTTTAGGATAGTTATAGAGAAATGATGTGTATGAGAGAACCATTATCTTTAAAAAAATAAAAAAATTAGAGAATTTCATTTTTAATGATTTTTTTGGTGAACATACATGGTTCGACCCTACCATTTTTGACCATTTGAACTCCACTGCCCCTAGCACACTGCATGGTCTCCTTGCATAGTCCTTGTGACCATTATTTAACCTTTTAGACACTATTATCTCTATTATGAATCCTATAAATCTCTATACTGTCCTAGGACTATGCATCCAAACCGTGCAATATTGAAAATTTCTCAAAATTTAAAATATTTTTACTCCAAATTATAAAAAAATTAACACAAATAAATTAATAAAAAAATACAAACTAAAAAAATGAAATTGTTGGTGTAATTAGAGTCATGGAATCAAGAAGTTATTAATAGAAAAAAATTATTTATTTTTATGAGAGATTGGTGAATATTTCATCAATTTGACCACATCAAGAAATCGAGGAACACCATTTTCTAGTATTTTAATACCAAGGAATTATAGACAGTTATGGGAATCTATTATATGAATCATATGGATGAAACATAATTGAATTATCAATTTGAAGATAAAGGAATAATTAAGAAGATTGCATGTAACTCTTAGCAATTTGGTACTCATGGTACTACCATAATTGGACATGATGAGGTACCCACTTTAATTAAATATAAATCATTGAAATTTATTACTTTGGATAAGAAGATGACTCTTAAAAAATAAGAATTCCAATTAACTATTGTAATGTTATGTGTGGTTTTTTCTTAACCAGAACATTTCACAAACTAATTTGTCTAGTTTCAAAAAACTAAGAGATGTTTCACTGATTACCATAATAATACATTTAAATAATACATGAATAACCAAGGATAAAGGGAAATGTTTCAACTATAATATGAATTTTCAAATCAATAACATCAATCTAGATCACTATTGTGACAACAATTCCAAAAAGTACACCTTTCTAATATGGTTTTAGGAAGAGATACAACTATGCTTTATAGACACCTCAATTTCGATAAAATTAATTACATGATCATTCCTGAACAAGTTCTCAACCAAAAATTCAAAGCCAAAAAACCCACAAAATGATGACATAAAAAATAAAAAATGAAATAAATTCAAAACCAAATTGGGAGATGTTTTTCATATTTTAAAAATATGAATAATAACCTTAAAAACCAAATAGATAAAACTCTAATATATCCTAAGATCAATGTGATAATAGTAACAATATGTATAGGATAATAAATTCCAATTCCTCCAAAACATTATATGGAATAGTTTAAAAAATTAAACAAAAAAGAGAGGGGTTAAAATTATGATGAAAATGAAATAAATAGTATCTCATATTCAAAAATAATGAAATAAAGAGAAAAATATACCACTATAATTTCCCTAAGGAATGGTCTTATCAATAAAAATAAAAAAAGAGTAAGTCTATAAAAAAATCCAAATATATTTAAAAATATTGAAACAAATATACCACTTCTAGAACCTATTAAATTAATACTATGGTTTACTATATTCCGTAACTAATTATCAACAATTAATTGATGACTATAAGGAATTGAGAGAGTCAGTTTAGGGAGAAAGGTATCAGCCTTGATAACACCATACATCCAACCAAATTCTATGATCCAGTGATGTTTTAAATCTATTATTTCATAATAGAAGTGTCTTTCACTAATGTCTTTTTAAATCATATAGTTTTAATTAATTTTATCTCTAAAACTATGTTTTTATATTTATATATTGTGGAACTAATGAAATTATGTGTGGTTGTTTAGATGTAAAAAATCAATCCAATATATTTAAAATTATATTTCTTGAAGATGTTATGGTAATATTTTATAATTTTATTTTCCCAAATATGATTTATATGTTAAATATGGAGGAATTAATAACACACACCCTATCACCAATCATATTAGGAAGATTATTTTCTAATATATTTTGGATACTAATAAATTTATATAAAGGTACATTAACAATGGATTTGGGGTACAGAACAATGCATTTATGTATTTTCAATTCAATAAAATACCACTAATAAAAACACTCAGTTTTCAAAATTATATAGTTTGGTAAACATAACTGACATGGATAAACTGATTTGTTAAAATAAAATTTTGAGTTTTGAAAATAAAACTACTATAAAAATTAGTTATTGTTATTTTTTAAAATCACAAAAATAGCATCTGAAATTATAATACTTTCATAAAATCATTATTTTGGAAATTCTGGCAGAAATATCCTTTAGGATAGGCCTATAGTCATGATTTTGATAAATCTATTACTCAGGGTAATCTATGGTTTGTGTTTGAAAACCATGACTAATATACAATACATATGATCACAATTTTTAAAATGTGACTATAGGTACCTATGTTCATGGTTTTTTTTTCAAATTACCATGATTTTAAAATAGTGACTAGGGTATATAAAAATAAAAAATTATCATTGGGTTTTGAACCCACAACCAATATGTTATTACATTGAATACTTACCTACTAAACTAAGGAACATTTTCTATAAATATATTCATGTGTGAAAATACCCATAAACATTAAAAGATTTTTTAGGTATAAAATATTTAATATAATTATTAAATATTTCCTATGGTAAAAGTTTCTCAAAACCATGAATTTAAGTTGATCTAAGTTAACATTAATGCAGAATTGTGACAATATATCCAACCTATTTTTGCTATTTTTTAAAACTATGATTAGAGGTTTGTTATATCTAAATAAAGCTATAGATTTCAAAAATCATGATTTAAAGTTCATGCAATGTCCAAGTTTTAAAAAAACATGGATAAAAACTAGGATTATATGAAATTTCTCTATTATCACAAATTTATATTTAAGAAATTTATAGAAAATATCAAGTTACCTGAATAAATGGTAAAAATAGAAAACGAGGCATTCCATGAATTATATGATGGATTTGATTTTTTTTAAATGATGATAAATATGATAATTTACATTCTGTAAAGGAAATCAATATCAGGAGGTAAATAAACCCAAATTGCTACCTTATTTAATTTAACAAACAAAATTAGATTTAAAATCACTTCTACTGGGCCATAAATATGTGTTTTTAATAAATGAATATATAGTTAATGTATTCATTTATAACATATTAATAAATTTATGAGTATATTAAGTTCATCATATTTTTAAATGAAAATGTGAGATACATGAGGTGGAGCTTTTGTAACAACCAAGAAAATTGTTTTTATTATTAATAAAATAACTCATGATTAACAATGACTATTTTATTGTTTTTTTACAATATAAAAACATAGAAATATTCTTACATATCATTACACATAATATATTATTATTGGTGAAAACATATAAAAATAATATAATGAGATAAATATCAAATAATAATTTATACAAAAAGTTAAACTCTATAGAGTTGAATTCTCCCATTATGATCACTCCTTTATAAAAATAGTAAAATGAAAAAAACATCAGGAATATAATTTAAATTATAAATGGAATTGTATAAACATTGTATGTGATGTTGTAAATAATTATGCATGATAATGGTGGACTATATATAGTGTAAAATTGTAAATGAGCCTCTCGGGATCTAAATGTAGGGATTTATAACCATTGGGGATTATGAGCATTCAACATTTTGATTGTTGGAATTATTACCATTGATATTTATAACCATTGGTAGTAATTTTACCATTATATTTTGTCCATATAAAGGGTAATTTAAGGAGAAAATTGACTCAAAAGGGAGAAAAATTGGCTTTAGCTTATAGGATCACACCTTATGAATCCCATTTTTTATAAATAGAGAGGGAGGTAACATCACCGGGGTTCACACTTTCCAAAATCAATAGAGCTTCAATAAGTGATGCTTGAGAATAATCACTTATATGAAAATTTTTTTAGTATATATATCACTACATGATCTATTTTAGATGAACAATTTTATGAGAGTACTATCATCACACACCTTACCCATAGAGCTTATGTTTGTGTGATCATAGGTTATGTATCTAGATTGGAAGTAGTATTAAGGTCAAAAATATTTTTGAAATGAAATTTTGGTTACATAAATCCCACATTTTAATAAAATTTATTAACCATATATGAAATTTGTAATGCACATTATTAGAGGATGAATATGATAAAATTGATTTTGGATATGAAGAAACCAAAATTATATTTTTTTTTCAAAATATATATATATAATTTTAATTAAAATAATATCTTTTGATAAATTTAGAAATTTTAAATAAAAAATTAATTTCATAAAAATATTTAAAACACAAATATTTATTCTTATATAATAATAAAACTATAAAATTATATTTAGTTTTTTAATTGTTAAAATCTTCAACTATTTAAAATATTCAATATTATTCCATAAATAAGTATTTTATTTCAATATTAAATTTATCATATTTATAAAAACTATTTGATAAAATAATTTTTAAAGCATAATAACATCTAAATTATCCTATTATGACTTCATCCTAATTTTCATTGAAAGTCTTATTTTTGGATAAAAAGAAAAATACAGTATAAATATGTGGTAATTATTATAAGATCATAATTAATTAAAAGTGACATAATCAACATTATAATGAATTTATTAACTAATTTTTTTCAAAAAAAATTGTTTATTTTAAAGTAATAATTTTAATTTTCCAAACCTATAATGAATCTTCCAAAACCTAATGTGTATTATATGTTTTTAAATATATTTATTTATGAATAAGAATATTTTACACATTCAAAAAATATAACATATTGATGGGATTTCATCTCGTAAACTATTAAAATACAAAACAACCACATCCCATTTTAAAATACCCTGATCTAAATCTATGGGAAGAAAAATTAATTTTTATTTTTTATAACGTAGAGTCCAAAACCTTTATTAGGAAATTAGTAAACAATTATCCTTCATTTTCTATAAATACCAATCCATTCTATAATTCCTTTCCAATATAAATGATTTGTGAATATAATTCCACTCATTTAATATTTCTATAGTCTTTCTAATAAGTTTTTAAGATTTAATAAACCCTTATAAAGCTCTAGGAAACCACTTTTCAGGTAAGGGATCCACTTCCTCTTCCTATTAATTCAATATATTACTGTGTATTAAAATTTATAAGTTTCAATTTAAACTTTTTTATACACTTAAAATCATAACACTACTATACAAATGATTTTATATTTATATTAACATCAATTCTCTCTCATTAAACTTATCTGTTGTTGTTCTTGTTTTACTCTCGAAATTGTAGTTTGATTTTCCATGAAACCATCCATTGTGAATACCTGATCTTATTTTCCTTCCAGGTTATTCTTATAATAAAGGAAATTTTACTTAATTAATTGTGAATTTTCAATTATGATACTCAAATTATATTCTCATGGGTTTAAAATTTTGAAAGGCTCACGCCATTAAGCTCATATGAACTTAAAGGATTTTATATGAAACCCATTCTCATTATCCATGGTTATACAAGGAAATTATTTATTTTGATAAATAATTTATGAGGAACACATATGTTTATAAATATGAAGGGTGCACTATGATTATAATCTAATTTATTGTTTAATATTTTAATCCCTTGAGACACCTTGTACCATGCGGTAGCAGTTAGCCTAAAATACTTCATAATGTTTTTTGGTGGATATCCTTGACATATGCTTATGATAACACTTTTAATGTTGTTTCCACATTTCCATAAATCCATGATAATATTATATCATCATTTTTATTATATTAGTTCTTTTTATTTTTTATGATCATCCAATTTTGGATATCATGCCATGCATCGGGCCTCAATAATTATATTTCACTAACATTATTATTACCCTACTCAAATTTATAGGTCACCCCTTTCCTTATGTGTGTCCATAGGTAATAATATAAAATATTATAAGATAAATGAGATTTTAGATACCTTCAAGGATATAAAAATAATTAATATGTATTTTATACTTATGTTCTTGAATATATGTGTCTAATATTTTAAATTCTCTAGATTTATAGATCCTTGGTTTTTATTTTATGAAACTGTAGGTTAAAAAACATGGAATAAAAAGTGTACTTGGTTTGGGTTTATAAAGTTTATGTCAAATATAGGTTTAAATATTTTTTTTGATTAGGGTTGATAAAACATTATTATAAACCCTAGGTATAATTTATAATTATATGTAAAACTCCTAAATTTTGATGATGTATAGAGTACATGGTTTCTTAGAAATGATATCGATGTATGGATACAAACAAGTGGATGCAGGAAATAGAACAAATTCATCTAGGGGTAGTAAAACTTAAAAGGCTAGTTGGGTATTTACTCTATCATCACATGGTTCATGATAAAGAGACCAATATTTATATATAGTTTTACACACCTAAAAGACATTCTTTTATTATTTCATATATTATTTATATACCATTATGAAATATTGAATATATTATTATGTAATCTGATGATGTCATAAATAAATAGATATGTTATAAAACCTAATTGTAAAATACCCACAGATGACCTATATTGGAGACTACAAATCTATATGTTAAGTTAGACATTTCATTTATGAGTTATTCATGTTATTTCTAGAGTGTTAACTTTTTATGATATTTAATTTAATAATTAACAACCCAAGCATTCATTCATTTTAGAAAATGTATAGAAATTCAAGGAATCATATCAATAACATATTTTATTATTACCTTAAATAAATGGTATATATTAAAGGAAATGGGGTAAAAAATCTCACAATAGTAATTGCATAACATACTCAAGTAATATATAATAATATAAATCATCTAAAATGACCTCTTTCTTCTAAAAGGGAACAAGTTGTAATTGTTTTCCTTATACGAAAAAGGTCTCCCAATTTTAGTGGATTTTATAATTCTTTAATCATATAAAAACGGATTAATTACATTGAGTAGATATTATATGTTATCTAGTGATTTGAATATGAGAAAGGCACATCAGATATTTTCATCTAGAGGAAAAATTCAATCAGTTGTAGACACTAATCAATAATACTATGTTCAATGAATATATTGAATTTATGAAGCGGGTGGTATTCATTAAAATATTTTCCAGTAAATATTTTCATCACACTCTCCACATTAAAATGGATAGGGAATTACTTATAATTAACAAAAAGGGGGAAAAATCTATCAGGTCTTATGAGGAAAACTTATCAAGGCTTTCACAGAATATCTTAAACCTTTTCACTGAACCGAGCTGTATGTTTGATCACTTTTTAAGTGTATTAAATCAACGTCTTCTAAAATCCTCAGTAATTTAAGACTTCAACACCTAAAATGAAATTTTCTAATTTCCGATAAATTTGTAGATGAAAATTAATGATTTGTCAGTGGTCTCGTTGAACCATAGATAAGAATCGAAGAATGGGATTAACATGTAAGGTATTATCAAATAATCCTCATGGTGGGATGAGAATCCAACTACCCATGTGTCATAAGTGTGTGATCAATTATCTTGAAAACTGCCACAAGGGAATGAAGAGGTGTTTCATGTCTATAAAGGAAGGGAATAATGACAATAAACATCGAATGGAGATGAATAATACAACTAATGTGATGGAAGAAAATAATATTATGAATAATCCTCCATCCATGGTCTATTGTTTCAAATTTAAGAACATGAAAATTATGCAAACCATTATACGAAGATGAGGGTTATCAAAGATAACCAAAAATTACAATTTCCAAGTCCAAGAGGGTAGGGATTGTATTTTTTTATCACTAATATTGAGGTGGATTATGATAATGAAGTGATGGTAGGAATTCAGGTTATTCATTCAATAATAATAACTATACTATTTGATTAAGGTTCCTTGAATTATTTCATATCATGAAAGTTTAGTATAACTATTCAAACACCATCTCAAAGCATGGAGGTTGACTATAACATTATATTACTATTTTTAGGTATTAATAAACCCCTCCTTTGATCATGATTCTGTTGGGTTTTGTTTAGGGAATTTAAGTTATTTATTTTGGAAATTTTGAATGTTTTTGGGATTTGCATGTTTAACACACAGTTTTCCCAAACCGTGTTCCCACTAAGAAGAAACCATGAAAACCCAAACAGTGAGGGTTTACAAGGCTATCACATGGTTTGAGAAAACATATTCCCACCTAGGAGAAACCGTTAAATCTAATTAAAAGCGGTATATGATCAGGGAATGTGATTTTTCGAACAGTGGGGCTTTTCCCAAGAAACTGTTTTCAATTTTTAATTTATCCAATAATTAATTTTATAATATCTAAACTATTTTTTAAGTGTTTGATGGGCCGAAATTGACCTATCATGTTTTATTCTTCCATAGAGGCTTCCAATAAGTGTTTTTCCCCTCTATAACTTTCTCAAAGAGAATAAAAGTTAGGAGAATGACATTCAATACCTTCATAGTTAGTTTCCACCTCTCGTTCTCATTATCTCATTCTATCCTCTTTCTTATTGACATTTTTATTGATATTTGTGTTGTTGGAGGATCTAATCCATATTGTTTTGGATCTTAAATTATGGTTTGATTCTTGGATCTATATTTCCAACATTTTTCATTGATGTTTTCAGATTAGTGTAACACCCCAAGATTTTATTGTATGTCTATCTTTTAAATTCACTTTCTGTGAAAATATAGGTTTCACACAACACGAATCTTAAATAAACAGTGATATACTATTAAATATCACTATTTTAAAATGACTGTTATAACCTAGTCATTAAATTTTATAGAATAAATAATATTAACCAAATTATAAAATTTATGTATTAAATATTTAATACAATATTTTTAAATTCATACAAATTATTTTATAATCATATGATAATATTGAATCAAATTTCATGCAATAAAAGAATGTTTTTGTTATAAAAGATGTTTTACAACCTTTTAAGGGTGTTGTTGTTTAAAAATAAATTTTTTCACTTTTATATACTATACTAATTAAAATAAAATTCATTTGTATACCAATAATATAATAATTATCTTAGGGTGATGTTTTTGTATTTTTCTTAAAATATTTATTTTCCACTAAATAGTTAAAAAACATTATTTTTATAAAATTGTCTTTTTCATTATAATTTATAATCTATTAGAATAGTAAACTCACCTATTTAAGTATAAATAAAATTTAGGTATATTATAAATGAAAATTTGTTATATTTATATCAAGGAATAAGTAAATAAATGTTTTAAAAATGAAAAATTTAGTGTTGGAATTTTTGTGAAACATGAATGTTTATTTAAAATATTATAATAAATATACTGATTTAAAAGAAAATTTATTTTCATAAAATTTATTCATAAATTCATATTTTTATTCTTATAATTACAAGATAATTTTATGAGAACTGAATAAAATTTTCAAAGTGTCATAAAAACAGTTATAATATTAAAATTAGTATTTTTCAAGTAAATGATCATTTAATTAATATTAAATTTATCATATATAAAAACTTATTTTGATAAAATAGTTTCTATTTTTGAATTATACTTGTCAAAAAATATATACAGTAATGTTTGGGTATTTTTCTAAAATAATTGAATTTTTATTAATAGTAAAATATGGTAATTTAAAGTATTAACCTAATACATGAATTATTGAGTCATAGATGATGTATGGATGATGTATGCGCCATTATTTATAACTCACATTTACTCATTATTTTATTTAGTTATATTAAAAAATTTAGTTTTCATCTAAAATAATAAACAAATGAATAAAATATTCAAAAAACACCCCTCTCCCACACTATAAATACCGCCCCTCACCACCCCTTCTCCTCACACCTCTAAAGCATTGAATCATGCTTATATTATTCTCATTTCCTCTCAAGAAACTCTAAACCATGTTTTAGCCTTTATGATCTCACCCAAAATACCATTTCAATGTTCCTTAAGTGGGTTCTCAAGGAGAGGAATTCAAGAGGTAAAATCACCCTTTTCCTTTTTAATCGTGTTTCAATTTATTTTCGTTTATTATCCTTTCCTTACCTCCTACTTTATAAAATTCATGATAAATCTATTATCTTATATATACTAAAATTTTATTATTATAATTTAATATCCACCCTAAATTCTTTTCACCTCCCCTTTTAATTAATGAAATGAAAACATCATTCGTAAGGTGCTGATTTACCACCAATGTGGATGATGAGTTTTCATTTTTTAATTAAAACTTCAAGGATGGTCATAAAAAAATTTATGTTTAAAACATACATTAATATATGTAATAAAAATTATTTATTTTTATTTAACCCATATATAAACATAATATTAATTCATAAAACAAAACTAATTCATGATGATTAAAAAACACCAAAAAAATCCAAACAAATATAATTAACACTTTATATAATGAATAGTATAGATATTTGGATAGAAAATGATATATAAGACCATTTGATCCTTATGGAAGTTCTTTTATAAAATATTATTTCAATTTTATAAAACTCTTCCAATTTCACATGATCTTTTGTACATGTATACAAGTGAACAAATCAGGAAAACCAAAGAAATGAACACTTTCGAATAAAGAAATTGATTCTTATAACTCATCAAAAAGGATTTAAAATGAACATAATAAAATTATTGTGAATAAAATACATGATTAATAGTTTCTGATTTAAAATATTAATTACTGTAATTTCATTATATAGTATGTAATGTGAAACTAAGGACTACTTTTAGACATAGGTTAAGGGTTAACTCATCTCACTTTTATTTTCATGAGATATGCCTTATTCACCAATATTTATTGTTTGTGGTGTATGTATACTTCATGTTGATGAATAATATCATGAATATATTCATTTTCATGTTATTAAATGTCTTATTTTAGGATCTTTAATTTTTAGGGGCATATGGTTTGTCTATTTTCAATGTGGTTATGGATTCCCCCCGAACCTCTATTTTTCGTTCCGGTTATGTTTTCTATCTCTTTATAAAAATATAAATCTTTATTATTTTTATATAATTCTTCTAAATTCTGTTTTTGTGTTCCAAAAACATGTTTCTATATCATTTCATCAATCTTTGATGGGAAATACATGTTTTATACGTTTCCCTTTTCAATTCCTCCAGATAAGAAAGCTTGATTAAAGGGTACTTCCCAATTTCTTACCCATTTTTAGGTTCACTCAATAATCTATTATAAGGCCAAAATATTTATCTAAAATAATATTTTTTATCATGAAAATCTATTTTAGTTCTTTTCAGGTTTTATGAAAACAATTAAGCCTTATCCACATTAAAGAATCTTCTATATTGTCTTAAACCACACCAATGTGGTTCATTTATAGACTCTTTTTACATGTTTTCACTTCAGTTGGACAACATTTATTCCTTAAATATATTTTATTTTCCATTCCCTAATATTTTATGGGATATAAATGACTATGAAATGATTTAATACAAATTTTTTTCCAAAATAACTCTTCTTTTCAAAGTAAAAATGGGTATTTCTCTCATGAATTTCTTACTAATTTTATAAGAGTATTTTCATCTAATTTAGAACCCATTGTTATAATTTATTATTTATAGAGGTTGATATATTATGATATAATGTACCATATTTTATTAAATGGTTTATTATTAGTTTTACAATAGATATATAATTTATAAAGGTTGATATCTTATCATATACTCTACCATATTTTATTAAATGTTTTATGATCAGTTTCACAGTTGATATTCTATTTTGATACCATTTTCCATATTACTCAGAATGGATAGTGATTATTTTTACTGATTGAGGAATGTTATTTAAATTTCATATGTATATATTGATTATGTTTCAACACATTCATATTAGGTGTGAATTGGACTGTGTAAGTGACAGGTGTGGCCAACTATAACCCCTGGATGCATAGGTAGGTCCCATGAGACAAACTAAATAGGGTTTTTAAACATTTATTTACAGTGTCTTGGATGAATCCTTAATAGTATGTGTATGATGTAAAACATTATTAATTCCCTCAATATTATATTTTTAATTGATAGCACATGGGATTATTTTACTAGTATAATATCTATGGTTAAGTGTTATTCTCATGTTATTATTTATACGGCATTATTTATTCATATTTTATTCCTCCCATATTATGATCAATATTATGTTTTAATGACATGTATTTTAGTTATTCACAATTACATATTTTTATGTTTATTTATAATAGATTCCACTACATTTAGTACCATTACTGAGAATATGTGATCACCCCTTTCTTATATTTTATTTTCCCCTAAGATGTGAAGATATATATTACAAATTAATTTTAAGGATAATCTAGGAGTTTTTGGTTATTTCCAAAGGAGTTTGTATGTTTTTTTTAAATTCAAGTTGTAATGTAAAACTTATGTTTAGATCTTTATTTTCAATGATACAAAACTATAAGGTCCTTCGGGATGCAACTTCCATGTTTATTAAAATAATGTAATAAATTAAGGCACCAAATTTGTGTTACTAGGATCAGGGTCCTTATAATTAGAACTTTCGGTTTCGTGATCCCATGATCCCAAGGTAGGTGGTTTTGTCTTTGTTTGGCCAATTTATTTAACACAAAATAACTTGATTTAAATATAATTTTTATATTTAAATTGAATTTCTTGATAAATTTCATTCAATTGGTTTACTAAAAATATAATTCCATTTAATTGGGGGATTTCGATTTGATTTGGATAGAAATTGGGAAAAACCAAATTTCATTGAATTGAGGTGTGTATGTGAAATTGATGGAAAATTGGGGAATTTAAATTATTGAATTTAAATTGATAAATTTATTTGACAAAATTGATTTCAAATTAGTATTTGAGAAAAATGTCTTGAAATGGTTTTGATAGAAACCCATTGGGTTTACCTTAAAAAATGAATCATTTTATTAAAAAATCATTTTGGTTTGTAAAAGAAAAATTGGCATATTTGAAATGGAAGAATGTGATGAATTTCACTTTAAATAGATTTAAAATAAGTATCCCATCATTTATTGTTATTATATCACATGAAATCGTAGGTATTTAGTGAGTTATTCGAGATAACACTCTATGAATTACAACACTGACAATACATATGCAGTAGGTCACATCCCTTATGGGAAGTTGATTGGTTCCTCCTTTGAAAATATCAAGGAAGATGTGTGTAGACATATTTTTGTGATAATTATTTGAGTGTGGGGGAATCCCATAGCCCGGATCAATCATACATTTTTAATGATCGCCATATTTCTCATCATTTAATTTTGAAATGTGTTTTATAATGTTTGTAAACTATTTACCAAGACTACTAAATTAATATAAATTGTTTTATATAAAATGTTAATTAATCCACTACTTTAGAAATGTTTTTATCACCTGAAATGTAAAGCATGTTTTTTTAAATATGATTTTGAAATTCCATACCTGTTTAGATAAAATCTAATGATTTATTTTTTTAATTAATTATTCTATATTATTATGTATTCAGAGGTGAGACCCTACAAGGATTTTAGCTCACAACATATCCATGCCTTCATTTTTTTGTAGATTATATTTTTCTACGTGTAAGCAAGGGAAAGGTTCTTCTTAGAGGTAGTAGTAGATGTTGATCCTTAATATTTGAGTGTTTTGTCTATTTGACAAGGGTTAATATCCTATATTTTGGGTATATGTGGTTCCACTTTGTGATTTCATACCTATTTGAATTCTGGAACAGTTCTCCTTATGGGGTTATCCTTGTATGTATATTGAATTATTTATCTCTCTTCTATTTTTTTCAGGAATATTCATTCCTACCATCAAAATTTATGATCCCAAGTATTGGTCTCCAACTCATGGGGATGGAGAACACCCTTCGAGCTATTTCATGACCAGATCTGTTATCTGGTTACTAGGGTACTAAGGCTGGTACACAACAGTGTTATCAAATGGAGTTTTTGTATCATTCCTTAATTTTAGTATACATTTGTCTATTCCTGTTAGGACATAGGTGGTAGTTGTTACTGAGTACCTTGATATCACTCACAACAATGATCTGTAAGTGTCCATAGGTGAATTGGGAAATATGTCTTGAGGATTATTTCAAGTCATTTCCCTATCTTTTATTTGGATATATTGAAATACATTTCATTTTAGTATATCTATTGGGATAAATTTCTATTATTCATTTATTTGATTGTTAATATGATGTATTCAAGGTTATCTTATTATGGTTTGTAGCTCCATGACTCTAATAAGATGTGAATATTAGATCCAAGAGGAAGATGATAATAAACCACAATGATAAAAAACTCTTGTGGACTTAAGTCTTGTTAAGGGGATTATGCGTTCTGTCCATTCTATGGGATAGAACACTATACCCATTATCATTCGGGGAGAAGTTTTGAAACCCCATATAGTTGTCTTCTAGAGTCATTCTCTATATTTACGTTCCTAAAATCCAGTACTATTCAAATTCTCCAATGATCTTCAAGAGGCTAAGGAATGGTTGAGTAGTTTTGTGTGTTTTTTGAGTTGTTAGAGACACTTAATGAAATCAAGGTGATGTGTTCCACTTTCAAACTGGAGGGAATTAGCTAGAGATGGTGGGACATGATAATGATGAATAATAAGAATAAGGGATTAGAGTGGAAATACCTCAATCACTTTTCACTGAAAAGTTCTATCCAGAGTCGATGGTGTTGTCGAAGACTATTTAGTTTTTCATACTCGAGCAGGTGGAAAAGACCATGACTGAGTATACAAACCATTTTGTTGAGCCAGTTCATTTTTCACCTGAGATTTTATCAAATGAGTATATGAAAACTCAAAGGACTGAGTTTGAATTTTGATCTGATATCCCTTCAATGGGTTTCTTATTAAATATTCCTTCTCATGTTGATGTCCTAGATAGAGCATTGATGGATAAAATAGACCTAGTTGGAATGTCAAGGTTAAAGGGAGTCATTTTTAACCCAATGGATGTGTGAATTCCTCTAAATAAAAGATGAATCATGATGATTCTCATGGTGGTTCTTGAATGTATGATTTTTATAGACCTCTTGTAGTACCTAGAATAGGCCCTTTGATTTTCTAACAGTGCGGAAAGCCTCACCATTCTATGTAGGGTTTCACTGAGGCACACAGGATATGTGTCTTTTACGAACACTCATGTCACTTGTAGAAGTTCTAACATTTCATTTCTAGTCTATATAGTGGCACCAGATCATTAGACCATTTTACTACCGCAATTCAGTTAGACGATTCACTAACAAAAGGGTTCTAGCCACATGAAACAATAATGAATCTTCATCACATAGTGTAAGGGTCTCCCGAAGAAGCAGAAACAGGTCTAATGACCTTGATAGGTACCATAACTATAGATTCATCATTAGTGACTAATTTATTTGATACTAGTACATCTCATTAATTTATTTAAACCTGCATTTTCAATCATCTTAATCTTCTTTTGAAGATTTTATCTTATGTGATGGATTTTACTACAACCCTTGAAACAAAGAGAGAACAAGGTATCCAAATCCCCTCTTGTGTTTTCTCTTTATCAGATGTTCATATTTCTTGATATTTTAATGTTCTTGACAATAATCCTCTTGACTTCATTTTCAGGATGGAATGGATCATTTTCAATAAATCCCAGATTTATTTTTTTATCTCTGACGGCTCTCATTTAATACACGTAATAGGATTTTCTATATCTCTCAAGGAGAATCAGACCTAAGGTCAATTATATATTGAAATTGTTATACATTATTGGGGAAATACATATATGTTTTTGATTTTTATCTATAGAGAGAATCATTGATTGTTGGCCTGCCTCCAGTTATCATCTAGTTTCCTAACTTATTCCCTTCTGACTTCCCCAGGTTTCCATCCATAAGGGTGGTAGAGTTTTCTATCAATTTAGTGTATGTTAATGAACCAGTGTTTATTCCCTCTTACTGCAGGGATCTAGCTGAAATGAGAGATCTAAGGAATCAGTTATATGATCTTCTAGAGAAAGGATCTATATGCATGATTGTGTCACCTTGGGTGGCTCCGATTCTCTTTGAAAATAAATATGATGTTCCCCCTTTTCTTTTTCTGGATTAATGAAAACATAACCAATTTAGAGTAATGAACAAGTATCTATTTTGATTAATTGATGACCTGGTTGATTTTTTGAAAGGGGGAAAGTGGTTCAAAAAGATTGAACATCAATATGGTTACCTTAAGTTGAGGATAAAATAATATGGCATTCAAAAATCCTCCTTTTGGATAACTTATGGCCAATATTTTTACTTTTTCATTCCATTTGGTTTAAATAATTCCCTTACAATCATTATGGATTTAATTATCATGATTTTTCATTATTATATTGATACCTTTGTGGTAGTCTTTGTAGATGAAATCCTTAATTAATCTAAGTTTAAGGAGGATCATGTATGTCATTTAAGAGCAGCTCTGGAATTGTTGAGAACTCTACACCTTTATGCCATTCTATCAAGAACGTGATTTCATGATTTGGGAAGTGAAGTTCATGGTCCACATGATGTAGAAACATGGTATTTCAGTTGATTCTAAAAATGTGGAAGATGTTATGACATAGGAATAACCAAAAAATGTCTTCAAGTCTCAAATCTTCATGGTTTTAGTAGGTTAATATTGATGATTTTATAAGGAATAATCAACGATGGATTCTCAAATGAATGCTCTATCATGGAAGGGGTTAAAGTTATATTGGGATTAAAAATGTCAGAATTATTATGTTGTGCTAAAATGAATTTTGACAACTATGATAGTGTTGACTCTTCCAAATGCCAGGTAGTTCTATGTGGTATTCTGTGATGGCTCAGGTTCAGGTTTGGGCCATGTTCTAATGTTCTGAGATCATGTAATTATTTATGTATCTCTATATCTTAGGATACACAAGAAGAATTATCTAACCCATGAACTTGACCTTGAAGTTCTGATGAATGCGCTTAAGAGTTGGTAACACTACATTTTGAATAAAAGGTTTACTATGTTTTAGGACCACAAGATCTTAAGTTATTTCTTCTCTCAAATATATTTGAATCCATACCAGAGGCATTGGGTAGAATGCCTATAATAATTTTTTTTGACATTACATATACCCTGAGGTAAGGAAATTCTGTAAAGGATGATTTGAACAGGAAAATTCCAACCTAGGCCATGTAGAAATCATCATCAGAGTAGAACTTGATTTCTCTTTTCTCATTGTTTCATAATAGAGTATGGAGGACAGGGGCCAAGGTATCCTTGTCCAGTGTTCAATTTACATCATCTATTGTTAAGATGATTCTATGGGAACAACATCTTGATAGTGAATTATATATCATTATACACTCTCTTTATAGTGGTGAGACCGTACCTTACTGATCATTCTCCAGTAAAAGAATTCTATTATATCATGATAAATTTTTTGCATTATTAATGGAATGAAATTTTTGATAGGGAATTGATATAATTCCTTGTGCATAGTGCACCCAGGAACAAAAAAGATGTTCTTTAACATGCGTCGTAGATTCTCATGTCCAGGTATGCGATGAGACATTGTTGAATTTTTTTCTTATTATTATAAATCCCAAAAGGTTAAGAACTAGCACCATAAACCTTCTGGTTTTCTTCAGTCACTTCTAGTTCAAAATTAGAAGTGGATCATATCTCAATGGACATTATGATTGGGTTTCCTTTCACCCTGATAAAGAAGAATGTGATGTGGGTTGTGATTGATAGGATGACCAGGTTAGTTCAATTTATACCCATTAGTGATACAACCAATGTTGAGGAGTTATAAAATACCATATGAAAGATAATATTTGTTTCCATATATTAAAATCTTATATGGTCTCTGATAGGGATCCTTATTTCACTTCTCTCTTTTGTAGAGGCCATATAGAGGCATTGGGATCTCAGGTCCATTTGAGTATGGTATAACATCAACAGTCAAATGGATAGACTCAAAGTGATATAAATATTCCCTCAAGTATAGGCTCCAATTTTTCATTCTTAACTTTTGTGGGGATTTGTATGAACATTTTGGAGTAGTTGAGTTTTCTTATGACAATAGTTACCAATACACTATTATAATTGCTCATTTTGAGGCCATTTATGGATAGCATTGCAGATATTGATATTGTTACTTGAAGATTGGTGAAGGTTCCTTGGATAGAATGAGCTTAGTTCAAGATAATAAATCAAATATTCAGTTGATTCATTAGAGAATGTTTAAGGCACAAAGCTGGTATTAATATTATATTTATTGTCATAGTAGATTGTTGGAATTTTTAGTTGGTGGCCAGGTGTTCTTAAAGGATTCACATCAGGTGGGTCATCGGTAACTTGGTAGGGAAGTGAATTTTATCATCATTTTCTAAGACATTTTTTGGTTTTTGAGTAGGATGAAAAGTGTCTTATAATTTATCACTTCCACAATAGAAGATTTCAATACTTAATGTGTTCCATGTATCGCAGCTATTGAAGTATCTTTTTAATCCATCTCATGTAATGAGATGGAGCGATCTTGAGGTTGAACCATATTTATTCACGACTAAGCATCTTGTTGGGATAGTTGATTCTAAAACCAAGGTTCTTTGTGGGAAGAATATACCTTTGGTTTGAGAGATATGGCATCCCAGTTTTTATTCTCACGAGATGTTGGATAACGTGGTACTAATGAGAGTAGTGGAATCATATTTTTGACATGGAAGCTTCTTATTAGGATTTCTATGTGGAAAACATTTCTTGGGTGGGGTGTTTGTAACATCATATTACTATTTTTTCAAATATTCCTAAACCCATATTGTTTTTATCATTCTTTTGATGGATTTTATTCAGGGAAGCTCAGGATAAAATTTTGAAATTTTTGAAATTTTCTGGGTTGTGCATGGTTGGTGCACCATTCTCCCAAACTGTTCACCCTCTCATTGAAAACCATGAAAACCCTAATAGTTTTGTTTTCATGGCTAGTAAATTGTTTAAAAAACCATGTTCCCACCTAGAATAAACCATTAAACCCCATTAATTGGGGTGCATAGTTAGTTCGCATGGTTTGTATAACCATGTGGTGCTGGCCAGGAAACCATATGAGACTATTAGTTAATCCAAAAATTAATTTTAAAACCCCCAAAATCTTGTATTTTAAGTCCTCAGTAGGTGTAACTCAACCTATTACATTTTCTTATTCCTTGGAGGCTCCCAAGAGGTGATTTTGGACCCTCTTCACTCTTCTGGAAGCTAATACAAGCTAGGCCAATGATGTTTGATATCTTTTATGTTAGTTTTCTCATCCTGTTATCTTTCTCTCATTCTCTTCATTTTTATCTATATGGTTTTATAGATATATGTGTTTTTGGAAAATCTAATCCCCATTGGTTTAGATCTTGAATCTATGTTTGATTCTTATATCTATATTGTAAACATTATTCATTAGAGTTTCCTGATTAGGGCTTTTTGTTTCATGATCCTGTGATCTTGAGGTAGGTGGTTCCCTCTTCGTATGACCTATTGATTTGAACCAAAATTGCATGATTTAAATTCAATTGTTTTATTTAGATTTATTTTCTAGATAAATTTCATTCAATTAGTTTAAAAACCCAATTCCATTGATTTGGGGTATGTGAAATTAATTTGTCACAAAATTGGGAAAATCCCCAATTCCATTAAATTGGGGTGTGTTTTTGAAATTGATGGAAAATAGCGGAATTTAAATTGTTTAATTTAAATTAAGAAATTGATTTGAGGGAATTGATTTCAAATCAGAATTTGATAAAAATGGATTCAAATGATTTTCATAGAATCAAATTCGTTTTATCTTGAAAAATGTATGATTTGATGAAAACCCCTTTTTTTTAATGGAAAATCAGCATGTTTGAAATGGAAGAATGGGTTGAATTTTTTTAATCAGTTTTAAAATATATTTCCCATCATTTATTGTTATTAGAGAACATGAAAACCTAGGTTTTTAGTGAGTTATTTGGGAAAATACTCTATGATTCATAATATAAACAATACATATATAGTAGGTCATATCCTCGATGAGATGGTAATGTGTTCCCCTTGCCCAATATTAGGGAGGATGTGTGTATACATATTTCTATGACAACCATTTGAGTGTGAGTGTGAGGGTGTCCCATGACCTAGAACTATCGAACATTTTGGTAGATGACCATGTTTCTTGTCATTTATATTTGAAATATATATGCCAATATTTGTAAACTATTTACCATGACTTCAAAATTTATATAAACTGAATTATATAAAATATTTATTAATCCATTAGTTTAGAAATGTTTCTGTCACTTGAAATGTAAAGCATGATTCTTTAGAAATATTATTTTTAAATTTGATACCCATTTATTTAAATTGAAATATTTATTTAGTTAATTAATTATTTGATCTTATAATAGAATCCTTGGTGAGGCCCTACTAGTATTTTATCTCACAACCTACATGTGCCTTTAAGTGTTTATAGATTATCTTCTTCCAGGTTCAAGCAAGTGTACGGAAACACATGGAAATGGCAGTAGCTATAAGTGCTTATGCATGGAGATCTGTGTCCATTAGGAAATGGGTTTTTATTCTATTTTTATGGTACTTTTGGTTACACTTTGGGGTTTTAAAAAAGTTTTACTTTTTATACAGTTCTCCTTGTAGAGTTTTTCTTGTATTCATAATGAGTTCTCTATCCCTCTTCTATTTTCTTTCTAGAAAATTCGTTCCCACTTTCATATTGTCTGATTCTAGATTCTAGTTCCCAAACTATGGGGAATGGTAATTCACTTAGGGATATGTCCGAACCAGCTCAATTATCATGTTACTAGAATACATGGGCTGGTTTGTGACATCAATTAATAAATGAAAAAATAAAATAAGAAAATTATTGCATCACAAACATATATATTCTCCCTATATAATGTTTTTGGGATAAATCTAGTACAAAACCTTGTAATAGTCCCTTTAGTGGAATTTGATGTTATAATGAATAGGATTATATGTGATTATATAGAGTAAACATCATTTTTCAGGATATGGAAATGACATTCTATTTTATAAACCATTCTTTGATTCTATTTATGTTTAAATATGACGATTAATCTCCTATATAAACTTATTCTAAATCATGGATATTATTCCCATATAATAAATCATATTTAACTCAAATGATTGAGAAATGTACATGATAAATCTTAAATAGATTACCATTATAAGGGAATATACTATTGCATTCCCTGAAGAGTTTCCTAGTTCTTATCATAACCATATGGTTAAGATATCAATCAATCTTATACATGGATCTCAAATGATATCCAGGACTTCCTATATAATGGACCTCAATAAGATATAAGAATAGAATAATAATCCTCAAGGGAATCTGGGAAATGCGTCATGTGTGGTCCTAGACCTATATACCAATTAAGAGGAACCCCAACCCCAGTGGGCCGCCTGATATCAAGAGCATCTCCCCGAATTCCATAGGCTACTGTCTAGTGGTGAGTGCATAGGGTGTGCATGTGGGGAGACTATGCCCCCATTAATAAAGTGTAACACAACTGATGGATATAAACATATGTAAATAGCAGATGAAATGTATGTAAATAGAATTCACAATAGAAAAATAGGGACAATATTAATAATAAACAAATCTACTGAAATAACATTCAATAACTGATGATATATCATGTCATTAGAAAACTAGAAAACATGGATACAAGATAAAAGGCATAACATGTTCCACAAAATTATAATTTTATCAAAAACTATCAAAACCATATTGAGATTCAACTAGGGCCTCTACTATCAATATCCTTCCTAAAAAATAAGAAATAGAGTGTTCTATGTCATCTACTACACTTTGTCAACACCTGCAACCATGTCATCTACCTCGGGTAGCAAACAGTGCATGGAGAGGGTATGAGATAAATCTAAGTTGGCCACAACAAAAGGTGTTTATAACATCTAGCCTGTATAATGGAAATGTAATAGTTTACATGTGTGAATATATTAATTAATGTAGTATAATGTAACTAAAAACCAAAGTACATGATTCGGCCCTCAGCTGGTGCCAGAACATTTAAACAATTCTTTTAATTAAGTAATTACCAATTTTTTGTTGATAGGTATCATAAAGAATATCCAACACTTACATCACTTCATGATAGTATAATTAGTGAGGTTCCAAGATGAAATAAGAAAAACATGATTAACATTATTTAATATTGAAGTTATAAGGTAATAACCAAGACGACATAGACATCAAGGGTCACCAACTCAGTAATAACTGCAACCTTGCATCTGGTAAGAGTGTAATCCAAGGATCATAGTACATGTATTTCTACAATGAAGCACCTACTGAGTCCAGGGTTATTTACTAGTGTAAAATAGGTCTCAGCAGAGATAGGGCCTGATGGGCTTCAACCATGGAATCAACATGTCAATACTAGATCCAATGAGTGCATCCAAGGCATCCTATAATGATATTGTATGGGACCAAGGAGTGTATCCAGGGAATCCTGTTGTACTATAAGAGGGATCCTATGGAATTATACCAGGCATCCATGCACAGACAAGGATTAGGATCTTGGGGGTCTCAACCTAATAAAGATTAATCCTTGAATCAGAATGGGGTTCTCGAGTGCTCATGAAATTCTTTGTTAAGAATCTAGGGCGTTCTTGAGTCAATCTAGTCCTATTTGATTGTGAAGTCAGGCAATATTTCATTTATTTCAAAGCATTCCTTTAATTAGTGTGATAATTTCAAGTATAATTCCACCATTGGTTCATGTCTTTTCTTTTATTAGTGTGATATGGTCAAGTAGCATGCAACTTTTTAATTAATTCATTTGGTCCATGAATTTCCTTTAATTAATGTCACAAGTCCAAGTAGCATGAAACCATTCATTTAATTCTTTTAAATAATATTCCGTAATTATGGTTCACTCTAATACCTTCCATTAATGTGGTAAGGGGAGATATGGTTATGAAACCTTAAATTCTTTCACATTAAATCCAGTGAAGTCATATACTTAATGTACTTTCCAATTTTCATT
Source organism: Viscum album (assembly GCA_963277665.1). Classification (NCBI taxonomy): domain Eukaryota; kingdom Viridiplantae; phylum Streptophyta; class Magnoliopsida; order Santalales; family Viscaceae; genus Viscum; species Viscum album. Next base: position 417,729 of record CAUJRU010000406.1, on the reverse strand, counting down.
TCACAATTAATTATCAATTGAAGAGCTTAACATATGTGGGTTAAGTGGTACACATACATGGTACTTTACATTATGCAATTTGAAATATAAAAAATCCATTTAATATAGATAATCTTACCCTTAGAGTGGTCAAGCCAAGGCACACACAAACAATGGCTCAAACGTGTCAAAACAATAAACACCCAACTTTGGAATAATACCCTACACGGGGTGTTGAGAGTTGGGGGCATAACCACTAACAAATAATCACATATATGGAAAGATAAAAATGATATTATTTCAATGATTATTATAATGACATATAATTTAAAACGACGACAACCAATGAAATCAATGGGCCCCACACGATAAATCTAATATCAATGAACTTGAGGGATGAGTTATAGACCACCCACCATAAGTTTGTATGACTCTCATACTATGGTATTGACCCTTGATTTGGATTATATTTGAGTAGATCTAAGAAAAAAATAAAAATTTTGAAACCTTGATAACATGGTTGAGAAGAAAAGAGAAGGACAACGACTCAAGAGGACTCGAGTACTTACCGTTGCACATCCAATGGGATAAATAAAAACTTGATCAAATCCCAGATGATGGAGATCTATTGATCCCTATATTTGGCCTTCAAGAAGCTCCAAAATGATTGCCATGGAGTTAATTCCCATATAATCTTAGATTAGGGTAGAAGGAGGGATCATAATAGGTCATTAAAGGAAATTTTGTGAAATTACCCATAAAAATGCCAAGTCTAGGGTTTGTCCACATGGATTGAAAAAATGGGAACTACCATGTGAGGTTTCCTGGGTAGAAGGGAAAAATTCAAGGTTAATCCATATGACCATGCACAAACCCTGCGATGTGGTTCTGTTTGGATATTTTAATCTGCATGGTTAGAAAAATCATACGCCAACTATGCCCTAACCATGTAACCTATCCAGTTTGCCAAGAAAGATTGATTCTGGGGTTATAACATCCCACAAACACCCCTGATACCTTTATTAATTCATTAGGAATCCATATTACATGAAATGTAATGATTTATACGGGAATTTAAAGGATCTATACTTGAGTGAAAAATTGGGTTCTTACAATCTGCCCCCCCCCCTAAAAGAACTCATCACCAAGTTCACCTGCCATGGTTGGAGAAACATTATCTGAGAAAAACTATAGTCATTTGGAAAATACATTGGCTTCCCTCTCTCAGACCTCATCCTATACCTGGTCGTGCTTCCATAGCACTCGTACTTGAGGGACATATCGACCTTATAGAGCCTTCATGATCTGATCAACGATGCTTACTAGATACTACCCAAAGGTAGAATCAACATATAACTCAAATTACTTGGGATAAAAATTATTAGATGGTTCAGAATGATATTGGTGAAGCTTTGAAATATGAGAGATGTCGTGCATGGAACAATACCTCTGAGGTAGTTGCAAATGATAGGCTATTGACCTGACAACCTCTATAATTTCAAAAGGCCCTAAAAAATGAGGTGATAAATTAAACTAATTTCATAACCATCTATGACCCATCTTGGGAGATAACCAAACGAAAACATGATTCCTGACCCTGAAATCAAGAGGTCGTCGAGGGTGATTGACATAAGATTTCTGTTTGGACTGAGTAGTATTCATATACTTTCTGATCAGCTGAACCCACTCAAAAGTATCTTGAATAATATGAGGACCTAGTATTCCTGCCTTACATGTTTATAGCCAGTACAAAGGTAAATGGGATGGACTAACATATAAGGCCTCAAAATGAGGCCTTTGAATTATGTCATTAAAGTTAATATTATAGAAGAACTAGAAGATAGGGATATTATTATCTAATGAACCGCCAAAATTAAAGACACTTTCTTAGAGAATATCTTCTAGAACCAGTATTGTCTATTTTGATTTTCCATCAGTTTGAAGGTGAAAAGTTGTTCTTACAAGAACCTTTGTTCCCATAGAATTCTGGAATCCCCACCAGAACCATGATGTGAAACGTGAATCCCTATCTGAAATGATAGTAAAGGGAACCTTGTGGAGTCATATGAACTCAAGGACATACATTCTTCCCAGATCATCAACTAAGAAAGCCTTCCGAATAGGAATGATGTGGGATGTTTTCCTTATTCGGTCAATGACTACTCATATACCATCTCTACCCCTCAGTGACCTAGGTTAACCAACTACGAAATACATGGAAATATCTTCCCATTTCCATTCCGAGAATATAAGTGATTATAACAATCCTATAGGTCTTTGGTTCTCCACCTACACCCACTGACAGGTGTAACAACTTGTGATAAAGTCTACTATCTATCATTTCATCCCACACCACCAATACTGGTATAAATAATGTTGATACATATTGATGATTCCTAGATGAATTGCCCAATGAGAAGCATGAGACCCTTTCATCAAATCCTCTTTCATATCTATATGAACCCAGATACATCCATGTAGAAGCAAGACGTCATCTCTTTCCACAGACTAATCTGGAGACTGGTTATCTCCTGATATACTCTCATAGATAACTAACCCTTTAGGATCAAGAAATTGTCTACCCTTCACCTTATCAAAGTGGTAAGAGGTAACTATCAATGATGAGAGGTAAGAATAATATGACTATCATGGAACTCTAGACATATATCAGAAAAGAGGGACATTAAATTCCATTGATCACTAGCTTCCCATAGGGAATATTCTTGAGTTTTTTTGACTCAATGCATCTGAAACCAAATTTCCCTTCCCATTCATATAGGAAATATTGGAATCAAATGATTGTAGATATTCAAACCATATCCATGGTTTGAGGTTCAATTCATACTGAAAAAAGATATATTTGAGGATCTTATGGTCTATGTACACTACAAAGTTATCACCCAAGAGATAATGTCTCTAGAAATTTAAAGAATTGACAACTATTGTTTTCTCAAGGTCATGCGTTTGGTAGTTCCTCTCATGAGGTCTCTTGTGTTGAGATCCGTATATAATGACTCTATCTTCCTACATCTGCACGGCGCCTAGGCCAATACCTGATGCATCACAAAAGTTGACATGACCTATACCTACCTCTTAAAGAGTAAAAATTTGAACTGATACAAGCCTCCCTTTCAGCTCTTGAAAGGATTTCTCAAATTCCTCGGACTATATGAACTTGTCACCTTTCTTTGTCATACTAGTAAGAGTTGCAGAAAGGAGAGAAAATTATTTTATAAAAGACATGTATCAACTAGCCAACCCCATAAAAATATGTATTTAAAACACATTCTTAGGATGCCGCCAAGAAATTATAGCACTAACATTATCTAGGTTAATAGATACTCTTGATTCAGATATTATATGACCTAAGAAGTGAATTTTTTTTGAACCAAATGTGGAACTTAGAAAGATTGGCCTAAAGGTGATACTCTCTCAGTGTAATCACAATTTTCTCAAGATGTTTGGCACTGTCTCTATGAGTGTGGGAATACACCAGGATTTCATCCACAAATACCATGGAAAAAAGAATTCAAATAGGGGTGGAAGACCCTATTCATCAGAGCCATGAAAATGGAAGGCACGTTTGTAAGACTGAATTTCATAACAAGGTACTCATACAAACCATACATACTGTGGAAAGTGGTATGAAGTATGTATGATGGTATAAATCACACTTGATGAAAACCCAATCTCAGATTGATCTTGGAGAAGACCTTTTCCTTTCATAGATAGTCGAAAAGATCATATATTTGAGGCAATGGATCATGTTTCTTGACCATTAGTAGGTTCAACCTTCTGTAATCCATGAATAAATGTATGGTTCCAACCACAATCATGGAAAAATGCATTGGAAAACCCCAAGAATATGTACTGGACCATACAAACACATTGTCCACTAAATCATCTAATAGTCACTTGAGCTCCTAATGCTCTGTAGGTTCCATCATGTGTGGAGGAATGGACACTAGAGATGCTCCTGGAATAAGCTCGATTTTAAACTCTACCACTATCTCTGGAGGCAAGCCAAAAAATTCATCAAGAAAGTCATCCTAAAATGATCCACTACGGGAGGGAAATCAGCATGAGGTAAACCATGATCCCCTATGAAGATATTGGCAATCTGGTCAATCACTCCGCCTAGCCCAGGATGCTCTGGTCCCACTCTACTATCCTAGACATCCCAATCACCCTTATGTAGAAAACTGGAACCCTATGGTGATATAAATGAAACCCTATAGAAATATATGTCTACAAAATTATGATGATAAAATAACCTGTCCATCCAAAGAATGAAATTGAATCCTTCCATATCGAGAACAAGTAGGTTCTATGAAAATGGTTAACTTCCTACCTAAAGGGGGAAATCCCTACACTGGTTTATTCCCTCTGTTATTACCCTTAACGGTGTATATAGGGTCATTAAAACATAGTGATATTGTATCACTAGTCTAAGAGTCTCCACGGTAGATACAGAGATAAAAGTGTTTTAAGCACCTGTATCAAACAAAGAAGATATTGTAGTAAATGGCACAAGAATAATTCCTTGTACTGTAGATGGTCCCATAGCTTGATCTTCATGTATAGACTATAGTACATGAAACTGGCCTAATCCATGACCCTATGCAACAGATGGACTACCATGATCAAACCTACTCTGGTAGTGCTGCTGGTGATCAAGGGTCTAGCTACTATGACCACAACCTCTATATTGGATAGACTTACTATAGTTATTCATAATCCCCTCCTCACACGATGTAAAATAACTTTCTCCTAAAGGTGGAGTTTACATAGATCATTTTACACTCTAAGATGGTGGAAAGGTCTTGCCAAAACACCGAAGATGCCCCATATAGATGTATACCTGACACTCCAGTGGGATTCTATCACAATGGGGCTTTGAATTCCCCCTTCATCCACACTAATCACACAAATTAGATCTATCGAAACAGATACTTTGGTTGTCACTACTCTAATGATAATCTTCTAGAGAACACTTCTTTCCACCGGAAGAACTAATGGTCTGAAGTGGCCCTGGACCTCTATGCATAATACTATTATCGTCCATCAGGTTGTGCTCAGCGATAAGATCCTGATAGAAAATCTTAGAAAAGTTAGGAAAGTGAAATATATTGAAATGTGTATGGTTGGTGTACTTGATCCCATCCTCGAAACGTCTATCATGTTAAAACTCATCACCAGCTAGAAGCAGTGAAAATCACTATACCTTTTTGAAAAATGCTGAATACTCCATAAATGACATAGAACCCCACTTGAGATGAATGATCTCTCTGGATTTGTCAGCTCTTAGCATCTGAGGAAATAACTAATCATAGAAGTCAGTCTGGAAATCAATCCATAAGATTCCCTGATGATGAACAGACCAGGAAATCACATCCCATCATCGCTTGGTCGAATACCGAAGCATGTTTTTTGTAAAATTAACTCTCCTCATTAGAGGAGTTTCCAGATTCTCAAAGATAGATAGAGTGGATTCAATCCAGGACTCAGCATCCTGTGGATATCCATCCCATGAAAAGGTAAGAGGATGTTTTTGATGGAGCTCACGAGTCAGATCATCCATCGTAGGTGAAAACTGTGGAGCACCATTCGTGGACTACATCAAACGTAAGAAACTATCACAAACATGGGAATTTGTTCCCAAATCAGGTATATCAGGTAGTGCCTCAAGTTGAACTCCTAGAGGTTTGACCGGTGGCTTAGGGACCACCACGTTTGGAGCATATTCGTCACCACCTTCCTGGCATATGACACGAGGACGTCATGGTAGAATTGGTCTAAAATTGCCAAGCACGCGCCTCAAAACAAGCTTAAAAGCATAAATAAAGAATCACTAGTAGAATCTAAACAGAATGAAACTCACTAACCAAGGAATACTACCCAAACTACCCACTTAGATGACCAAGTATCGCTATGTGATCAAGTATAAGTTTCATTTCACTTTACATCTAATTTCCAAGTTCACTCCTTTACCTTTCATAAAACGGAAAATGCGGGATAAGGATGTGAAAAAAAATTAATTTTTGAACTCACGATTCAATTTATAATGGATATCCATTTCCGATGAATCAGTAACTATACACCAATCACTATAAATGAGACTCATTTATTACCATAATGGCTCGAGTCGGTAAATTACTCATAAAATTCCATTAGGTCCAATACACCTCATGAATTGAGATGATCAATCACTCAATCACAACCAAGATTAATAAAATCATATGATAACTATCACAACTTTACAAACCAATAAAAGGCATATCAGTCAATGCAAAGAAGTGTAATGAACCTATATGGAATGGAAATATGAATGACATGTGAATTTTATGTGACTATAATAATGCATATAACAATGCTCCTTACCATCATATCATTAGGCCAAGGATTAAAGAAAACCCCCAAACATAGTAAAAATCATCAACAAAATAAATGTGTGTCACCCAATGGTGAAACAATATCAACTATAATAGGGAAAAGCAGGACATAAATTGTAAGTTATGAAACTTGGTTTTCACACTGAACATGGGTTTGTGATTCCCAAGAATGAATTATGACCAAGTCCCATGCATTCCTAATCTCCTACAAATTGTATCTGTATAGTAAATCCTGAGAATAAAACTCATCATATAAAACATTGTGATGTCTCAGACCCAGATACCACTTAAGAGGTGTTGTAACACCCCGCCCCTACCTCATTGTCTTGAGGAGGTGGTGAGAGCTACTTGGACATAAGTGACGTTCCCAAGACGCCAAAGGCTGGCAATAAATGCCGAGGGATTCAAGATCAAATTAGGGAACAATTTTCCCTTAAGAAAAAACCAACCAAACCATCCATTAACAACCACTATATGATGCATGTCAACAAAATATCCCAGCATATATTCCCAAACGACAACCAAGTTGCTCCACAATACATCCCAAAACCAATACAACTAGACATGTCTATCCCACATCAGAGTAAAAAGAAGAAACTAAACAAAAAAACCCAACATGAGCCAAGACACACTCCATGGCTCCACACTAAGCTCCATGCTCCAAGATCCACCCAGACATCACGATGCACCTCTAGAGGAGGGTGATGCCTTACCTTTTCCCATGTCACGGTATATAATATCTGTAAAGACACCAACATTCCAAAGCAGGGGGTGAATACTAAAACTCAGTAGGTTTTCCCCAAATGACTTCCCTACACACGCCACTAGGATAAAACCATTAGCGCATTATATAAAATAGTTTATATAAAATAAATCACAAGTACATTAATTACCATAATCCAAACACACCCTTACCAGGCCATTTCACCCAAACCATGTAACCCAGGGAAAGCCAAGAAATCTTGCTGTAAGCCAAACATGCCACATAAGGAATCCAAATCAACCATGCCACAAACCGATTACCTTTTTCATATTTCACTCACAATCCCCATCTATAAACATCACCATCCAAGCACACAGGACATCATGGTGGCACTTCCCATCCAACCCATGCACATAACAAACCATGATGTCACTTCCCGTCCACTTTCTATTGGTGGTGGAAATTCTCGTCCACTATGCATCCCCTTTTTATAGTGGTACTTCTTGTCCACTTACCATTGATGGTGTCACTTCTCATCCATTATCAATCCCCTTTTTATTGTGGAACTTCTCGTCCACTTCTCATTGATGGTAGAACTTTTTGTCCATTATCCATATCCATTTTATGGTGGTACTTCTCGTCCACTTTCACAACATTCAAGCAAGACAACATAACTGAGCGTATAACCCATCAAGGCCACAACAATATGTAATCAACCATTTCTATTACATGCCAATCCACTTCAATAAATAAAACATTTATTGAAAACACCCTTTAACCATTTTCCATTCCAAACCCCATTTCAATAAAATAACCCTTTTTATTGAAAACCATTTACTCAGTTCATCATAATCAACCAACAAAAAAACTCATTTTAAAACCCCATTTTAAAATCACATCAAGAGAATTCCACCATAAGCCCTTCTTCCCCAAAATTCCCAAACCATTACCAAAGGTATTTCCATCCGATTTCACACATCAACAACACAATTAATTTTAAGAAACACAAAATAATTGTAACCAAACCATGTTCTAAATAGGTGGAGTCAAGAGAGAAGCCACATACCTTTAGGGTTCCAGCGAAATCGACCCACAAGCAACCACACCTCAAATCCGGAGAATGAACCACCGAAACCTCTCTAGATCCCCATCCCTAACATTAATAAGCCTTAAAATAATCATCCAAGGAAACCAAAACCCTATATCTACACAAAACAAGTGTATATCTTGAAAACCAAGAAAGGGAGGGATGTAGATCTAGAGGAAAACACAAGGAAACCAAGGGAAGAGACATAACCAGAAGAAACCACCCACAAACCGCCTTGAAACCCCTTTGAGTCACTTTCAAAATGAGTTGGAGAGCCCCTCCCACCCTTGAGAACTGAAAATCCTGAGTGAGGCTCGAGTGGCAGAGGATTTGGAGAGGAATTAGGCCATCCTGAGTGAACCTAGGTTCTAAAATAGTATTTTTATGTGGTTGCACGGTTAGTCCGCACGGTTTGGAAAACCGTGCGCTAACCGTGCGCGCACTACTACCTCGAGAGCAAGGGTCTGCACGGTTGCCTCACACGGTTTGGAAAACCATGCGCAGGCTGTGCGAAGCCTACTATCTCCCCCTGCATGGTTTCTTGGAGCATCTGCATCGTTTCCCATAACCGTGCTCAAACCGTGCTCCCCTAGAAAAGCCTCCAAAATTATCCAAAACAATTCCAAACACTCCCAACCTCTTTCAAACAAATATCATGAACATTAAACACAAAAAAAATGCATAAAAAAGTCCACATACCTCAAACCATGGGTACTACATTCTCCAAACCATTGGACTTTCCGTCCTCAGAATGTAGTGAACCCGCACTTTGCTGAATGAGCTCAGGCCACTGCTCGACCACCTCTTTCTCCCGCTCCCAAGTCTCCTCTTGAATTTGACCATGTTTCTACAAAACATGAACTAAACTGATGCTTTTACAACACAAGAAATTCTATTTCCTATCCACAACTCACACTAGCACATGCACTAATGAAGCATCTCATTCTAGCTCAACATGATCCCATCGAATCAAATGGTCACGATCTGGCTGATACTTTTTCAACTACGACACATGAAACACATTGTGCACCGTAATGAACCTAGGTGGCAAATCCAAACCATAATCCACCCCACCAACCCTCTCAAGAATCTCAAAAGGTCCAATGTACCTCAGAGATAACTTTCCCTTCATTCCAAACCGACGATGTCCCAACCTAGGGGAGATCCGCAACAAAACATGACCTCTCACCTCGAACGACAACGGCCATCGACGATGATCCGCATACGATTTCTGACGACTTTGAGTTGTCTCTATTCTCTTCTTGATAAACTTGATCTTCTCCGTAGTCTCCTGGACAAGGCTTGGTCCAACCATCGAGGACTCACCCATTTCCACCCAACATAGTGGAGAACGATACGGCCTCCCATAAAATGCTTCAAACGGAGCCATATGTATAGATCTCGGATAAGTGTTATTGTATGAAAACTCAACCAACGACAAGTGCTACTCCCACAAGCCACTAAAATCCATGACACAAGACCACAACATATCCTCCAAAATTTGTATTGTCCTCTTGGATTGACCACTCGTCTGAGGGTGATACGCCATGCTCATAGTCAACTATGTCCCAAGGGTTTGCTACAAGGATTTCCAAAAATGAGATGTAAACCTCGAATCTTTATCTGATACAATCAAAACTGGAACGTCATGCCTCTTTACCACATCCCGGATAAAGATTTTGGACAGATTCTCCACCGTATGATATTCATGAATCAGGATGAAATGGGCCGACTTCATTAACCGATCCACTATCACCCAAATGGCATTGTTCTTTCTTACCGTTTTTGGGAGACGTGTGACAAAATCCATCGCTATATACTCCCACTTCAAAATGAGGATTAGTAAATACTGTATCATTCCTACTAGCCTATGATGCTCTGCCATGACCTGCTGACAATTCAAGCATCTCGAAACAAACTCATCCACAGTTATTTTCATACCAGCCCACCAGAACTGCGCTTTCAACGCTTTATACACTTTCTGAATTCCAAGATGAACAACCCACCTAGAATGATGATACACTCTAAGAAGATCCTCCTGACACGCAACTGGTAGAATCATCCGATTATGAAAACACCTAACTGAATCCCCATTCAGTTGCCAACCCTCAATGGTCTCTCTACCATTGAGTCTCGACCACATGGTCACGCACTCGGAATCAGATATTAGTGCCTCTTTAACCAAGACAACCATGTCAGGAATTAACAAAACCAGAAAGAAGACCACTCTATCACCCTGGTCCTCATATTCCAACCGTATATCAGCTATAACCGAAATCAACTACCACTGGTCTGATTCCTATTTTACCACTTGAGTATATTATTTCCTTCTTAATTCATTCGCCACCAAATTTCCCTTACCTGGTGTGAACATAAAGTCAAAATCAAACATCTGGATATATTTCATCTATCACCATGGCCTCAAGTTCAAATCCCTTTGTGAGAAAATGTGCTTCAAGCTCTTATGATCTGTATGTACCGTAAATTTCTCACCGAAGAGATAATGACACCACACTTTCAAAGCATGGACCACTTCTTCCAACTCCAAATCATGAGTTAGGTAGTTCTTCTCATGCACCCTCAACTGTCGTGATCCATACGCAACCACATGATTCCCTTGCATGAGAACGCACCCCAACCCTATTCCTGATGCATCACAGTACACCACGTACCCTTTTCCTAGTTCGGGAAAAACCCAGATTAGTGTTGATGTATAGAGATCCTTTATCTCTTCATAACATTCCTGACACTATTCATTCTATTGGAATGGAACATTATTTCTTGTCAATGCTATCATCGGTGACGCCAAACATGAAAAATCATGAACAAAAAGCTGATAATACCCAGCTAGACCAAGTAAACTCTATATCTCAAATACATTCTTTAGCGGTTTCTATGAGAACACTTCCAACTAATATGATAATGTTCCCACTAATGGTGCCAACAAACCCGTTGCACCCTACCTTACATGATTCTCTCATCTAAAGAGATTTCTAACACCATCGTCTGTCGTAAAAGCAATTTTCCATGCATTACAGTCGATGTGGGCCTTAAAAGCCACCAGCCAATCCATTCCTAGGATTAAATCATACTCATCCATCCCAAGCACTGAGAAATTCGAGGTTATCTCAACCTCTCCCATAACAATACAACATGCTCTACATAAGAAGGCTCGACACTCTCTTCGACCCAGAGGAGTGTGAAGTTTTAAAACTGAGGGCATCATTTCTACCCTTAAACCCATCAAATAAACCACACGTGTAGAAATAGAGTTCCCACACTAGGAATAAGTGTCCCACCTCCGCTTGTACCCAGCATTAGAGTTCTTACTATTTCCCATGGGTACCACCATGCTTCCTCCGCCCGGATCTCCCAACAGATCTCGCTCAGCCACCGAAGCTCTATTCACCATCTCTGTGTAATCATCTATACACAGCACCAATATCTCTGAACGGATTTGTTGCCTTAACCCCGCTTCAAAAATCCTTTTTTTCAATGACGTTCTACCCACCACCTCGGGTGAAAACTGCACTAAGTTCATAAACTTAACTGCATACTCCATCACATACATAAGCTCTTGATTTAAACTAATGAAATCAGTCGTACGCTGAATTATGAACATATGTGGGTAGAATTTCTTATTAAACAATTCCTCAAAGACTTTTCACGTCACACCCTAGTCCATCCCCACTTGGACTACCAACTCCCACCACTGAAGGGCAAGAGCTTCCAATATATACATGGCCAACTTTACTTTCAATCTACCGGCATTCTGAAGAACTCGAAGATCTTGTTCATTCTATTCAACCATGATTCTGACCACTCTGGCTCTGAATCAACCTTGAAGATTGGTGGATTCTTCTTTTGAAACTGAACCTCATGATCCACATGCCTTGGTTCATCCAATTTATTTCCACTTTCCACAGTTTGGAAAGATTGCACTTTGCTTTGCACTAATTGTTGGTTCACCTGAGGCTCAGGTGAAACCGCGTTCTCATCGGCCACTTTTGGTTGTCCTCTATGATGCCTACCTGGTGCCATTTGTTTAAATAAAAAACAAATAATCATGAGTCTCACTTCTATAGACATCAAAAAATCCCATTTCAAATCAGATTATTGAACACTATCACAACAAGGCTTTCCACCTTTCCATATTTACCATGTTTCACGATTTTGAAAACCAAACCATTATCAAAATACCAAATTTATTCACATTACAATTTCACACATTTGAAAAATCATTTCTCAATTTAGCCCATAAATCAATATTCCCAATGAAATATGTATCCTAGAGTGAAGTCATTTCTACCACGCATGTCATGCTCATCTCATTGGCTAAACCCATGACCATGAGATTTCCAATTCCTATAAGTGTCTCCAAAACACTTATGTACCCAACTCCCTGGTAACATGAATTTCAGAATAAAAGGGTTAGCTATGTCCTTTTATGCTATACATTCAATGTTCCGACAATCCTACGCCTTGCTACCATCCCGACTCAAGGAGTATAACACAATGAATGTCACCACCAAATCCGAGAATCAAATCCAAAGGACCGAACAAAATGATACCACTTGTAACACCCTGCCCCAACCTCATTGGATTGAGTAGGCGGTGAGGGATACTTGGCCTTATGCAACGTTCCCAAGATGCCAAAGGCTGGAAATAAATGCCGAGGGTTTCAAGATCAAATTGGGGAATGATTTTCCCTTAAGGAAAAACCAACCAAACAATCCATTAACAACCACTATATGATGCAAGTCAACAAAATACCACATCATATATTCCCAAAGGACAACCAAGTTGTTTCACAATACATCCCAAAACCAATAAAACTAGAAATGTCTATCCCATATCAGAGTACAAAGAGGAAACTAAAAAACAAAACCCAACATGAGCCAAGACACAATCCATGGCTCCACACCAAGCTCCATGCTCCAAGATCCACCCAGACATCACGATGCACCACTAAAGGAGGGTGATGCCTTACCTTTTCCCATGTCATGGTACATAATATCTGCAAAGACACCAATGTGCCAAAGCAGGGGGTGAGTACTAAAACTCAGTAGGTTTTCCCCAAATGACTTCCCTACACACAACACTACGATAAAACCGTTAGCACATTATATAAAATAGTTTATGTAAAATAAATCACAAGTATATTCATTAACATAAGCCAAACACACCCTTACCAAACCATTTCACCCAAACCAAGTATCCCAGGGAAAGCCAAGCAATCGTTCCATAAGACAAACATTCCACAGAAGGAAGCCAAATCAACCATGCCACAAACCGATTACCTTTTTCATATTTCACTCACAAGCCCCATCTACGAACATCACCAGCCAAGCACACAAGAAATCATGGTGGCACTTTCTTTCCAACCCATGCACACAACAAACCATGGTGGAACGTCCCGTTCACTTGCTATTGACGGTGGCACTTCTTATCCACTATCCATCCCCTTTTTATAGTGGCACTTCTTTTCCACTTAACATTGATGGTGGAACTCCTCATCCATTATCCATCCACTTTGTATAGTGGAACATCTCATCCACATACCATTGATGGTGTCACTTCTAATCCATTATCCATCTCCTTTTTATGGTGGTACTTCTCATCCACTTTCACAACATTGAAGCTAGCCAACATAACCGAGCATATAACCCATCAAGGCCATACCAACATGCAATCAACTATTTTCATTACATGCCAATCCACTTCAAGAAATCAAACATTTAATGAAAACGCCCGTTAACCATTTTCCATGCCAAACCCCATTTCAATAAAACAAGCCTTTTTATTAAAAACCATTTAATCAGTTCATCATAATCAACCAACAAAAAAACTCATTTTAAAACCCCATTTTAAAATCACATCAAGAGCATTTCACCTCAAGCCCATCTTCCCCAAAATTCCCAAACCATTACCAAAGGGATTTCCATCCGATTTCACACATCAAAAACACAATTAATTTTAATCAACACAAAATAATTCTAATGAAACCAAGTTCTAACCATGTGGATTTTAGAGAGAAGCCACCTACCTTAGGGTTCCTGCGAAATCGAGCCACAAGCATCCGTACCTCAAATCCGGTGAACACACCACCGAAACCTCTCTAGATCCCCTTCCCTAACATTCATAAGACTTAAAATCATCATACAAGGAAACCAAAACCCTAGATCTACACACAACAACTATAGATATAGAAAACCAAGAAAGGGAGGGATGTAGATCTAGTAGAAAACACAAGGAAACAAAGAGGAGAGACTCACTAAGAGGAAACCACCCTCAAACTGCCTGGAAACCCCTTTGAATCGCTTCCAAAATGAGTGAGAGAGCCCCTCCCACCCTTGAGAATCGAAAATCCCGAGTGAGGCTCGAGTGGGAGAGGATTTGGGGAGGAAGGAGGAAATCCTAAGTGAACCCAAGTTTTAAAACCCTATTTTTAAGTGGCCGCAGGGTTAGTCGACACGGTTTGGAAAACCGTGCGCTAACCGTGCACGTGCTACTACCTTGAGAGCAAGGGTCTGCACGGTTGCCTCGCATAGTTTGGTAAACCGTGCGCAGGCCGTGTGAAGCCTACTTTCTCCCCCTGAACGGTTTCTTGGAGCATCCGCACAGTTTCCCCTAACCGTGCTCAACTCGTGATCCCCTAGAAAATCCTCCAAACTTATCCAAAACCATTCCGAACTCTCCCAACCTCTTCTAAACTAATCTCATACACTTTAAGAACATAAAAATTCATAAAAAAACCACATACCTCAAACCGGGGGTACTAAAGGTGCCCTGAGCCTAGTGGGCCACATGGTCTCAAGCACATCTCCCTGAACGCCAGAGGCTACCAACCAGTAGCGAGGGTCTAGGGTGTGTACGTGGGGAGGATATGTCCTCATTACAAAACTGTAGTGTAGTGGATGGACGTAAACATAGGTAAATAGAGGAAGAAATTTATGTAAATAGAAGAAACATCAGAAAAATTGGGACAATAGTAATAATAACCAAAAAATAGAATAGCATTAAATAACTAATGATATGTAATGTCACTAGAAAAATGGAAAACATGGATACAAGAAAGTAGGCATAACATGTTCGAAAAAATTATAAAGGAATAAAAAAACTTTCCCAAGAATCCAAAGATCCAACATTGTCCTCTACTATCAAGATCCATCCTAAACAACAATCAATCAAGTGTTCGAAGTTGCATTCTTCCATTCTTCAACACCTACAACTATGTAATCAAACTCAGGTACCAAACAATTCCTAGAGAGGGTGTGAGATAAATCTTGTTGGCCCACCACCAATGGTGTCTATAAAATATGGCCCATGTAACAGAAATGTAACAGTGTGTTGGAATTAATATATAAAGTAAAGGATTACAATGTAACGAAATACCCAAGTACATGCTTTATCCCTCAGCTGGTGCCTGAACATGTAACCAATTCATTTAATTAAGTAATTACCAATTTTATCTTGATAGGACTCATGTGGCATAGACAAAACTGACATCGACTAATGATAGTATAATTAGTGAAGGTTACAAGATGTAACAGGGCAACCATGATCAATGATATTTAATAGTGAAGTCACTAGGTAATAACCAAGGTGACGTAGACCTCAAGGGTCGCCAACTCAGTAATAACAGTAGCCTAGCATGGGGAAATACTGTAATCCAAAAACCATAGTCCAAGGGATTCCAAAATGTGGCACTTATCAAGTCCAAGGTGATTGAAAAAGGTAAAATAGGGCTAAGTAGAGACAGAGCCCGATGGGCTTTAACCATGGAACATACTTGTCAATG
This sequence comes from Viscum album, assembly GCA_963277665.1. NCBI lineage: Eukaryota > Viridiplantae > Streptophyta > Magnoliopsida > Santalales > Viscaceae > Viscum > Viscum album. The sequence continues at coordinate 401,767 of CAUJRU010000406.1, read as the reverse complement.
CGGGATCCAAGGAGTGTATTAAAGGGATATTGTAATGATATTGTAGTGATCAAAGGAGTGTATCCATGGAATCTTATTTTAATACTTGATGGATCCTACGGTATCATACCAGTCATCCATGGATAGACAAGGATTGTGATCTAGATGGGTCTCAACCTAAGCAATCCAAATCCTTTTATCGGGATTGTGTTCTCGATTGCTCATGAAATTCTCCTATCAGAATCCAAAGAGTGATAGAGTTAGGCCATTCTAATTTGATTATGAAATCATGAAATATTTAATTTGGTTCAATCATTTCCTTTCATTAGTATGATAAGCTCTTGTAGCATGCAACCATTTCAAACACCCAAAGATTCCATGGTATGCTTTTCTTTGAATAATTCAATACATTGTGACGTACGCAACTTTGAGTTCTAGCACTCCATGACCAATCAAACTAGCCGTTATGAATAGTAATACATACTTTTTGAAATTTTATAAATTTTATTTTTCAAAATGGACTTCATTTTTGGATTTGGAATATCAAAATTAGCTTAGGGTGAATTTTAGGTATTTTTATGAAAACGTTCAATTTTTGATGAATAGTGAAAAACACTACATTATTGGTTAAAACTGAATTATTTATTTAAATAATTATTTATTTTATTTAAATTTATTTTATGTTAGAATAAATACATAATAACTATATTAGACCAATTTAATACATTAGAGTACTTTTATAATAAGACTATATGTTTAAAATTTTATTGAGCATTTTAAACGTCTTATACCCACCTTCAAGGCACAATTGAAAATTTTCATAAATCATTATTTTACCTCTTGTGTGAATTGAATTTCAAAACACAAAGAGACATAATTGAAGTTATTAAGTAAAATTTGGTTCAATAAGATGAAAATAATTTTTTTCAATTATAAATTTTGAATTTTATTTACCACGTTTAAAAGTAAATAGTGTGATTAATGGTAAAAATGATATTATAATTACCCTAACACAAGTATTAATTCTATTGGATAAGTTTTTTTAGACCAAAATATACCTTATTAATAATATATTATCCTCTTTTATCCACTTAGATTATATTACGAAATTTATTATTATTTTATTTAAAGAAGAGTTAAAAGGGTTAAATTCAATTTTTATAAATAATAAAATTTTAATATAAGGTTATACCTAAGTTAAATTTGACTATGAATATTCATTATAAAGGTAAAAATATTTTCTACATAATGGAATTTTATTTATAATTTTTATACATTAAATAAATATATTTATTTATGACACAATGATGATGCAATAATTACCTTATTAATGAAATATTAAAATAATTGATATAATAAATATCCAAATAAGTGTAAATTGAGACTTTTGATGCATTAAAATAATTTTATAGGTTAATAGGACATTTTAGGACTCATTTAATTTATTTTTTAGAAGTAATAAAGTTTTTTTTACTTTTACAGAAACCAAATACTAAATTGTGTCAAAATTGACATATATGAGTTTTTAAAACAAATACTATATTATTAATTGATATAATATTCCTTAAAATCTAATGTTCATCCTAAGTAATTAGATAAGGTAATATATTTTAATATTGAACCACTTGTGGTTCTCTTGGATTTTTATAGTATGTTTATTAACCATTTATTAAAATAAAACAAGAATACATGGTAAAAGTTAAACTATTTACCTAAGAGTTAAATCTAGAAGATAAGGGTAATATGGTGAACTAAAACTATCTAAAACCTATTGGTTAAGCTTTTCTCGACCCAAAACCACCATATGCTCGAAATAAATCATTTTTCAGCCATTATAAAGCGAATATGGTTGTATAATAAATTACCATTTCAAGCTTTTCCTAAAGTGACTCACACCTCTCTTATAAAATGGTACTTCCCCTTCCCTCAAAATAACACCTCCAAATCCATTTTTCTCAACCAAAACCTACTAAAATATCTTTAAAAATACCTTAAATTAAACCAAAAGGCCTTAATTTGATCAGAAAGCTGACCTAAGTATCCGTTTTGATCAAATCAAAAGGAAGCACCCGAAGAAGAGGTAATAATTTCATCACCTCTTTCAAAGTTCTTTTCTTCTTCCACTTCCACTTTCTTTGTTGTTTATGTACCAAATTAATAACTCGAGTAACTTATACATACTGTGATGTTATTATAAATATGGTACAACCATATTCATTTTTATGTCCATCCTATTAATGACAAAGTCACCATACGTGCGTACGTACGGCTTACCGTCTCCATATAGTGGTGTAGTTTGTTATTAAACACTTCATTATTTTTATGGGTACAATAATGAGTATAATTGATTTAATAATAAATATAAAATTTTAATGATTCTATTTATATTATATACCATCCAATTACATATGATTTGACCATCGATAGAATGGTATTATCACTTGTGTGTACGTAAGAATTACAGTCTCCACGAACGCGATGTGATTCATTCCACATCGTAAGAATTCAACAATAATTTTCATTTTATGATTAAAAATAATTTTTAGAAACTTAATATCATACTATATAAGAATAAAATACATTCTATCCATAACAAACACGACTTATATTGAAAAACATATAAAGTAAAACGAAGCAGTTAACACCCGAAACAATGATACTTCTGAAATATTATTAACAATACAATATTTAAAGATCATATATAATATCATATTTATGTATATGATTCTTTTATAATTTAATAACAATTATATAACTATTATACAGTAGGTTAACATACCCTCGACCAAAGAAAAGTTCAAGGTAAGGGTTAATTTTACAATCTCTTTATTATATGAGGTTTTTTTATTCGTGAGTATCTACTGGGGCCTCTTTATCATCGACAACTATGTTTCTTAAAAATGTTTTCCAAAACATTTTTACTAATTCCTAGAATATGGGTTAAAGTAATTTATAACTTTTTTTACTTTTTATAAAATGTTTTGAAAGGAATCCTTCCATCGTTTTCCAAACTAGGTACTTTATAGCCCTTTCGACAAATTAAGGTAAGAATTTTTTTAACGTATACGGTGGGTGAGACTATTTTATTCCATTATAAAACCTTTGAAACATCCCCTTTGAAACATCCTTTACTTTATTATAATAATATTTTCAAAATTAATTTTTTTTCTTTCATATTTAGGTGACTATTATATTACTTTAAAAAAGAATGAGACTTTTCTCTCAAATAGTTTTGATTTCATCTGTGTCAACATCCTTTAATGTATTTTACACTTGTTTGAAGTTGATTTATTATGATACAATATTCCATATTTTTTTGATGGTTTAGTGATATTTTTGACTGTGGATGTTTTATTTTTATTCCATTCCTTTTTTGTGGTAAAATTATTTATATTTTGTATGCTTGTTTTAATATAAATGTTAATGTTATGTTTCAACCTTTTCATATAATGAATGCATTGTACTTAGTAAGTGACGGGTGGAGACCTCTATAGGTCTTCGATTCATTGGTAGGTCTCATGATAAAACTATTGTCTTGTCACAAGGCCCTAATAAAATATTATTTGTAGTCTTTGCATGAGGCCTTGACTATGTGGTTATGATGTACGGCATTATGCATTCCATCATTATGAAATTAACTATTGATATTAAATGTGATTATTAGGCTACTAGAATATCCATGTGAATAAATGAATAGAATTATTTGATTAATCTTTTCAATATTATGTTGAAGTTTAATTTTAAAAGGCTTTTGTTTTAGTCTTATAAATTGCCTTCAGTGTTTATGCTTATTTACGAATGTTTCTGTTATATTGTAATCCTTACTGAGCATTTGAGCTCACCCCTTTCTTAGGATTTTCTTACCATGATGTAAAGAAGAATATTATGATTGACCTACAGGGATAAGCTATATGATATAAGTGTGTTCAAAGGAGACACAGTGTTGTTTTTTTATTTCATAATGTAATGTTAAGATTATGTATATATCTAGTACTTCCGAGGCTACTAAACTAATCAGTCTTTCGAGACATTATATCTTGTGATCATGAAAATGTTATGTAATAATGCACCGACTCTGGTTAACTAGGGCTGGTATGTTATATTTGGTATCAGAGGAATTTTAGTACAAACCATGGAGACTATATTTAGATAATCTATGATTAGATAACATTACCCTAAGATAGACTTTCAGGATTAGTGTAGAATAACTTCCTAGAATTTTGTAATGTAGATAATTTGTTAATTTTCCGTGAAATACATGCATGTTTGGATACGAGCAGGTAGAGGAATCTCTAGCACAAATTTACGTATGAGTGAAAAGTCTAACAAGGAGTTTCGAGCTTGACTGGGGGTATCCTGGTACACGACAACAGACCTTTCAGCACTATTGGTTGCGACACTTCTAGGGGATACACTTAGGATAATTCACATTTTATTTAAAAACCATTATGAAATATTTATGAGTAAATACTTCCTCAAAGATTTTTTTTTAATGATTATGGATTATATGCATAAAATGTTCAATTTATGTTAGGTATTTTACTAGTTTTTAATTATGTATTGTTATTCAAAAACTAATCTATTATATGCCATTATTTAGAAATGGTGCCTAGTGGAAGGAATGGAAACCATATCAACGCACGTAATCCATGTAGGGATTGACCTCCTACTCAAAATAATTATAGTGGAGCTGGTGATGCAACCAGTGCTGAAAAACTTATAACCATACAGGGAAAACTCACAAAAGTTATTAATAATAACCTTACTTATATGGAGCACCCAAATCCACAATGTGGAGGAACAATGTTATACTAATTCATGAGGAAACAACCACTTACATAAAATGGGACTCCAAATCCATTTGCAGTTGAGAAATGGATATGTTCCATAGAGAAAATATTTCATGCCTTGGGGAGTAGCAAAAGGGGAAAAAATTTCATGGAAGTTTATCACCTTATAGAGATGAAGATCAATGGTGGTCATTGATTCAAAACACAGAGGAAGATGATGAAGTATCAAATATGTAATGGAGGGATCTTAAAGATATTTTTCTAGAAAAATACTTCCTTCATGACCATCGAGCAGATATGGAAAGGCAATTTTTGAGTCTGAGGCAAAAATAGGATGATAATGTCACAAAGTATGAGGCTAACATTACAAGGTTATCATTGAATGAAGTATATTATATAAATAACCCAAGGAGTATAATTGATATATTATTTTATGGGATAAAACTATTTCTCTATCTAGCATTATTGTCCCAATTCTTCTCATCGAATGACGATAATGTCTCATGTTCTATCAAGATAGAAAATGAATTCTATATGTTTTGTGACTTTAAAAAAATCAATATAAGAAGAGATATTATTAACACTCTTAAAATGGAAATAAGGGGAGGAAGGGAAATGTTGAATTTCTATCTTGCAATAAATATGGGAAGAAACACCCTGGTACTTGCTTGAAGGGAATTGGAATTTGTTACAAGTGTGATGAAAAAGTCCACCAATCTCATGATTGCAAGGGAATAAAAGAGGGTGTCAATGTTCAATGCTACGATTGTAGATAAATGGGGAATTATTCAAATGAATGTCTTAAGCGCCAGAGAAACTTATCTCAGAAAAGGCCAAGGGAGTAAGGCCCTGCTTAGTGATCACTACTGCTAAAGATGAATCTCTGAATGATGTGGTGGTAGGTAATTTAATGGTTTCCTCAAATTTATCCAGTGCTTTATTTGATTTTGGATCATCTCATTATTTCATTTCTTCCTAGTTTTCTATGAAAATTAGATATTCCCATTTTGATTTATCAGGATATTTTTCAGTCAAAACTCCTAAGGGATGTATCATTGCAACAATGTTTTGTGAATTTGTTCCTATTAAGGCATATAAATGTGCTTTATCTACTGATATAATCTTCATACCCATGATTTAATTTGATATAATCCTCCGTATGTATTGGATTTTAGACCATGATACGAAAATTTATTGTAAGAAAAATGAGGTTACAATTTTCGTTGATGATAAAGAGTACCTTATCATTGGATCAATAAAGTCACCATCTGATTATTATCTAGATCCACCCCAATAGCTCTGAAAAATTCAATTATTGGAGAGGAAGAGAATAAAATAATTATGGTTAAGGAAAGGATTGTTCAATTAGAGTATGTACCTATTGTGAAAGAAGATGTTTATGTTTTATTAGAGGATTTACTTGGACATTCTCCAAAATGAGAAATTGAGTTTTCAATTGATATAATTCCTGGTTCAAGGCCTATATCGAAGACCTCTTACAGAATTTACACTGTGGAATTAGTGGAACTAAAGCACTTACTTGAGGAATTGAGTAATAAAGTATTTATTCTCCCTAGTGTTTCTACATGGGGAACCCCTATTCTTTTTGTTAATAGGAAAGATGTATTTATAAGGCTGTGCACTAACTACAGGGAGATCAATGCTATAATAATGAAGAACAAGTATCACCTACCTCGCATTGATGATTTATTTAATAAACTTTAGGGAGATCATTATTTTTCAAAGATTAACGTTCAATCTGGACATCATCAGTTGGGTGTGAAGAAGGGAAACATTCCAATGATAGCATTTCATACCAGGTATTGGCATTATGAATTTATAGTAAAGCCTTTTGGACCGACTAATGCACCCTCTGTATTCATGGATCTAATGAATAGAGTTTTCAAGGAATATCTTTATGACACTGTAGTGGTATTTATTTATGATATCTTGGTATAGTCTAAAAGCTATGAAGATCATGAAAATCACTTGCTCACTATTCTAAAGACTTTTAGAAGAAATTAATTGTATGGAAAGTTTAGAAAGTTTGAATTCTAGATTCAGGGGATTTCTTTTCTAGTAAATATTGTCTCTAAAGATGGAATATATATTGATCCTTCAAATCCAAGAGCATTACAAGAATGTCCATCCTCGATGAGTATAACTGAGGTACGTAGTTTTACTGGTTTAGCAGGTTATTATATGTATTTCGTCCATAATTTTTCTCGATTGGATAACCCATTAAACAAGCTCACACCTAAAGGGGTTAATTTTTTTTTGAAAAAAGGAGTGTGATGAATTATTTAAATAACTAAAGAAGATATTAGTCAATGGTCTAATATCGACACTACCATCAGGGAATGGTGGGTTTGTTATTTATAGTGATGCTTCAATGGAAGTACATGGTTGTGTCATTGTATAGAATGATAGAGTTATTTCCTATGCATCATGGAAGCTAAAAATTCATGAAAAAAGCTATCCTACACATGATATTGAGTTAGCAACTATAATATTTGCTTTTAAGATATAGAGACACTATCTCAATGGTAAAAAATGTGAGATATATACTGATCACAAGTGTCTAAAGTATATTTTATCATAGAAAGAGCCCAACGTGAGGTAAAAGAGATGGATTTAACTACTAAGGGATTATGATTTCACTACATACTACCTCCCAGTGAAGGAAAATAATGTGGAAGATACTTTGAATAAAAAGGATCATGGATTTTTGAAAAAGATGAGAGCTTAAAGTAATCCTATGTTCATGGATCTAGAAAGATGGATATGGGAATGATCATGGATTGGAAAACATCAATACATTTTCAAATCATTTCCAAACCATCTTTATTAGAAAGTATAAAATGTTCTCAGATTGATGATGGGGAGTTTCAAAAGAAAATTAAAGCTTTGAATGATGGTTGATTGATTAAATTCGAATATGAAGATGAAATTTTGAAATTTGGTTAGAGTCTTTGTGTTCCTGAAATACCTAATCTAAAAATGGAATTATTGGATGATGCTCATAGCTCTATTTTCTTTATACACCCTTGTAGAAATAATATTTATAGATATTTGAAGAAACATTTTTGGTGTGAAAAATGAAGAGGGAGAATGCTGATTATTTTTCAAGATGTATGGTTTGTCAATAGGTGAAGGATGGAAGAAAAAATCCTAGAGGATTCATGCGACCTTTTTCTATACCTAAGTGAAATTGGGATGATGTTATGATGGACTTTGTCTTGGGGATACCAATTACTCCTACAAGGAATGATGTAATATGGGTCATTATTGATCGTCTTAACAAGTCACCACATTTTATTGCTATAAGAGTAGATTTAGCACTTGAACGTTTATAAACACTATATATTAATGATGTTTTAATACTTCATGGTGTACCACTATTTATTTTTTATAACCATGATCCCCATTTTACATTAAAATTATGGAAAAGTCTTTCGAAATCCCTAGACACGGAACTTCGTTTAAGCACTGCCTAGCACCCTAAAACTGATGTACAATCATAAATGACTATTTAAACCTTATAAGACATGTTGAGGTCTTTCTCACATGACTTTAAAGGTATGTGGGATCAATATTTACTTCTGGTAGAATTTTCCTATAACAATAGTTTCCATTCAATTATTCAGATGGCAACATATGAAGCGTTATATGGAAAGATATGTCGCACACCAACTTGTTGGGATGATGTTGGTGAAAGAAAACTCATAGGCCCAGAAATTTATGAGGAAACAATGGAAAAGGTAAATATTATCCAAACCCACATCAAAGTAACTCATAGTTGGCAAAAGATCTATGACGATAACTGAATGAAGGATTTGGAATTTGAAGTAGGAGATCATGTTTTATTGAAGGTATCTCCATGGAAGGGTGTTGTAAAATTTGGTAAGACGGGTTATTTGAGTCATAAGTACATCAGAACTTTTGAAATCCTGGAATGAATTGGAGTTGTAGCTTACCCTTTGGAAATGCATCCATGTCTCTCCAAAGTTCATGATGTGTTCCACGTATCATTGTTGAGAAAATAAATGTCAGACCCAATGAATGTACTCACCTATTATGAAATAGAACTAGAACCTGATATGTCTTATTATGAAGATCCTTTCATGATTCTTGATACCAGAGAACAAGTTTTGAGAAACCAGATGACTCATCTGGTAAAAGTTCTATGGAGAAAGCATAAGATGGAAGAGGAAATGTGGCAACTTGAGGAATCTGTGATGAAGAACCACCCAAATCTTTTTATTCAGTAATATTCTAGAAATTTGAAGGGAAAAATTATTTGTAGGGAATAATGTAACACCCCAAGCTTCCATGGTACACTTCACTTTGAATAATAAAATAGCTTGCGTTGTATGCAACTTCGAGTTCTAGCACACCACGACCAATCAAACTAACTGTTATGAATAGTAATACCTAGTTTTTTAAATTTTATAAATTTTATTTTTCAAAATGGACTTCATTTATGGATTTTTAATATCAAAATTAGCTTAGTTTGAATTTTTTTTATTTTTATGAAAACTTACAATTTTTGATGAATAGTGAAAAACACTGAATTATTGTTTAAAACCGACTTTTTATTTAAATAATTATTTATTTTATTTAAATTTAATATAGATGCATAATAATTATATTGGTTTAATTTCATTCATTGGATTCATTTTATAATAATATTAAATGAATAAAAATTTATTGAACTTTCTAACTTCTTTTACCCACCTTCTAGGCACATTTTCAAATTCACATAAAACGTAATTTTACCACTTATATGAATTTAATTTCAAAAATCTAAGAGAAAAAGGTGAAATTAGTAAGTAAAATTTGGTTCAATATGATGAAAATAATTTCTTGGTGAAAAGTAACTTTTGAATTTTATTTACCACGGTTAAAAGTAAATAGGGAAATTAAAGGTAAAAATAATATTATAATTACACTAAAAAATGTCCTAATGCTATTGGATAAGTTTTGTTCTACCACAATAAACCTTAGTAATAAATTATGAACCTCTTTGATCCACTTGGATTAGATTAGTACATTTATTATTATTTTATTTAAAGAAGAGTTAAATGAAATAAATTCAAATTTTTAGATCAAAATGTTTATTAAAATAGGGTTATACATAAGATAAATTCAACTATAAATATTCATTAGAAATATAAAAAGATTTCCTACATAATGATACTTAATTTAGAAATATTATACATTATATAATTGAATATATTTATGACACAATGATGATGTTGTAATTACATTATTAATGGAAGATTAAAATAATTATTATTATAAATTTGAAAATATATGTAAATTGAGACTTTTTATGCATTAAACTAATTTTCGTGGTTAATATGACATGTTAGTACTTATTTAATTTATTTTTTTTTGATTTAAATAAGTTTTTTTGACTTTCAAAAAAACCAAATATTAAATAGTGTCAAAATTTACATAAATGAGTTTTTAAAACAAATACTATATTATTAATTGATATAATATTCCTAAAATATAAGTCTCAGCCAAAGGACTTATATAATGGTATATATTTCAATAATTAACCACTTGGGGTTCTTTTGGAGTTTTATACTACGTTTATTAACCATTTATTAAAACAATACAAGAATACATGGTAAAAGATAAACATTTAACTAAGAGTTAAATCTAAATGATAAGGTTAATATGGTGACCTAAACCTATAAAAAACATATTGGTTGAGAGTTTTCGACCCATACTGACCTTGTCCTCAAAATAGGTCCCTTTGGAGCCATTATAAATAGAATATGACTGTATAATAAACTAATATTACAACCTTTTCAAAAAGTGACCTTATCCTCTCTTATAAAAGGGTACTTACCATTATCTTAAAATAACACCTCCAAATCCTTTTGTATTGTCCAAAAACTGACCAAATATCTTCCCTAAAACCCTCAGTTCAACCTATAGGCCTTACTTTAATCTGAATTTCTACCTAAGGAGCCCTTTTGATCAATTCAAAATGGAGTACCTGAAGAAGAGGTATTATTTTCATCACCTCTTTTAATGTTCTTTTCTTCTTCCACATCCTATTTATTTGTTGTTTCCATACTAAAATAATAACTCTTATACCTTCTACATAATGTGATGTTATTATAAATATGGTACAACCATATTCATTATTCTATCAATCCTATGAATGAGAAAGTCAACGTATGTGCGTACGTACGGCTTACCATCTCCACGTTGTGGTGTAGTTTGTTATTAAACAATTAATTATTTGTATGGCTATAATAATGAGTATAATTTATGTAAATAATAAATATAACATGTTAATGATTCTTTATATATGATATAACATCCAATTACATACTATTTCACCGTCAATATAATGGTATTGATGCTCGTGCATACGTAAGGATTACCGTCTCCATGAACGCGATGAGATTCAATCCCCATCATAACCATTCAAGAATAATTTTAATTTTATGATTAAAAATAATTTTTAAGAACATAATATCATTATGGATGTTAATAGAATACATCCTATCTAAAAAAATGAATTACATAGGAAAAATATAAAGGAAAAAAATCACTTTACACCTGAAATAATGATACTACTGAAATATTATTAACAAGACAATATTATAAGATCATATATAAGATAATATTAATCTATATGGTTCTTTTATAATTTAATAAAAATTATTTTACTACTATACAGGAGGTTAACATACCCTCGACCAAGTTAAAGTACAAGGTAAGGATTAATTTTACAATATCGTTATTATCCGAATTTGTTTATACTTGAGTATCTACTGGGACCTCTTTATCATCCACATCCATGTTTCAAAAAAATTTATTTCAAAACATTTTTTTACTATTTCCTATAATACTGGTTAAATTAATCTACACCCTTGTTCTAATTTTTATAAAATGTTTTGAAAGGAATCTTTTCATCTTTTTCCAAACAAGGTACTTTATGACCATTTCGACAAACTAAGGTAAGAATGTTTTTAACATATACAGTGGGTGTGCCTATTTTATTCCATTATAAAACCTTAAAAGATTCCCTTAAAATATTATAATAATATTTTCAAAATTAATGTATTCTTTTATAATTACGTGACTTTTAAATTATTTCAAAATTAAAAGTGACATTTCTCTCAAATAGTTTTGATCACATCTATGTCAACATACTTCGATAGATTTTACACATATTTGAAGTTGATTTATAATGATACAATATTCGATATTGTTTTGATGGTTTTTTGATATGTTTGACTATGGATGTGTTATTTTTATACCATTCATGGTTTATAGTTAAAGTATAAACATTTTGTATGCTAGTTTTAATATGAATGTTCATGTTATGTTTCAACCTTTTCATATGACAAATGCATTGGACTTATTAAGTGATAGGTGGATCCCTCAATAGCTCCTTGATGCATCTGTACATCTCATGAGACAAACTACTGTCTTGGAACAAGGTCTTGACAAAATCTTAGTTTTAGTCTTGGCATGAGCCCTTGACTATGTAGTTATGATGTGAAGCATTATGCATTCCATTATTATGAAATTAGCTATTGAAATTAAATGTGATTATTCGACAAGTAGAATATCCATGTGAATAAGTAAATGGAATTATTTGATTTATCTTCTCCATATTATGCTGAATTTTAATTTTAAAAGTATTGAGTTTTAGTATTATACATTTCTTTTAATGTTTATGCGTATTTATGAAAGTTTCTTCTATATTTTTATCCTTATTGAGCTTTTGATCTCACCTCATTCTTATCTTTTATTTTTCCTAGGATGTGAAAGAGTATATTATTATTTACATGTAGTGATAGGCTATGTGATATGAGTTTCTTCAAAGGATAAAAAATGTAGTTTTTTAATTTCATAATGTAATATAAAGATTATGTATGTATCCAGTACTTCTAAGGCTACTAAACTAATCGTTATTTCGAGAGTTCATCTCTCATTATCCTTCCTATGTTATGTAATAATGCATTAAATCTATGTAACTAGAGTAAGGGTGTTACACCATTAGTTCAAGACTTTCCTTTCATTAGTGTGATAATTCAGGCAGCATGAAACATTTTAATTAAGTCATTTGGTTAAATCCTTTGCTTTCATTAGTGTGACAAGGCCATGTAGCATGAAACCTTTTATTTAATTCATTTAAAGAATATTCTATAATTGAGGTTCATTTCTCTACCTGATATTAATGTGGTATGGGGAGAAACAAACATGCAACCTATAAGTCATTCACATTTAATCCTGTTAAGTCATATACTCATTGTACTTGCTAATTTTCACATCACATTTAATTATAAATTTATGCACTTACCTTAGATGGGTCAGGTGGTATGCATACATGTCACTTTCCATTAAGAAATTCATAATATAAAAAATTGATTTAACATATAACATCATACCCTTAGAGTGGTCAATACATGGAACACCCGAACGTTGACTCAAATATGTCAAAGCACTAAAAAAATTATTGACATAACACCCTAAATGGGGTGTCGGGATTTGGGGGCGTAACCACCAAAAAATAATCACATATATGGAGAGATCATAATGTTACATTCCAATAATTATAATCATTACATATAATTTCAAATAACCATAATTGATGAAATTGTTGGGCCCCACACAACAAATCCAAAATCAACATACTTGATGGATGAGTTATAGACCACCCATCATAGAGTTGTATGAATCTATTCTTCTCATATTGTCCCTTGATTTGGATCAGATAGGAGTATATATAAGAAAAAGAGAAAAACACTCATACACTAATAAATCCATTGAGAGAAAAGGAGAAGAAGAAGGGCTCAAAATTACTCGAGTACTTACCGTTGTGCATCCAACGTGATGAATGGAAGGTCGATCAGATCTTGGAATATAGAGATCTATTTATCCTAAGATTTTATTTTAAAAAATCTCAAAAATTGGATATATAGAGATAATTCCCGCATAATATCAAATTAGGGAATAAGGATGGAGCTTAATATATTATTGAGGTAAATTTTGTAAAGTTACCCAGAAAAATGGCCTATGCACCGTTTGAAAAACCATGTTCAATTCACGCGTGTTATTATCAATAGAAGGGCACATTGAATGGTTAGTCCTCATAGTCATGCACAAACCCTGGGAAGTGGTTCTATCCAAATATTTCAATCTGTGCGGTTAGCCAAAATGTGCCCCAACCATGCGCTAACTCTACCACCTGTCTAGTTTTCCCAAAAAGATGGGTTTCAGGCATTGAACTTTCCCCAGACACCCATGAGACCTTTACTAACCCATTTGGAATCCATATTAGGTCCAAATTAAAGATTTATAACCAAATTTAATGGGTCTATACCTGATTGAAAACTCAGGTTATTAAACCTTATATGATCAAGTGTTTCACCCTAGGGTGTACCAATCCTCTCTTTCAAGAAAATTTATGGTTCAATGAAATAGTGTATTGATTACCCAGTACTCAACAATATCATGATGGTGGAAAAATTCCCCCTTCAACACATTTATGACTTGTTTGATATACTTTGTGTGGACCAATACTTATCTAAAGTTGAAAACCAATAATGATATCATCAATTAAAGGTGAAGAAGGAAAATATTCCCAAGACTATCTTTCATAAAATGTACGAACACTTTTAGTTCATAGTGATTCCATATAGACTCACTGATTCTCAAACAATCTTCATAGATTTAATGAATATAGTCTTTAGATATTACCACAACAAATTTATGGTAGTCTTTATAGATGATATGATTATATACTCTAAAGAAAACAAAAATATGGGTAGAATTTGAATACTATGTTGAATATTTTGAGAAAGTATACATTATATGAAAATTATTGTAAATGTAATTTTTATATAGATAAAGTTTCATTCATGGGTAATGTTATCCCAAGTAACGTGATATATATGGATCCTTTTGAGACAAAGGTGGTTGAGAAATGACCTAGACCAAATTTTATAATACATATCCATAGTTTTCTATTATTATTTGGGTATTATTGGTGATTTTTTAGAAACTTATCATTATTTTAAAACCCACAATCCATGCTTGTATAGAAGGGAGTGAAGTTTTTCTTCACCGATGAATGAAAATAATGATTTGAGGATTTAAATAAGAGGCCAACCATTTCACCCATACTCATACAACCAACATGTGGGGAAGGAGTTTTGATTTTAAATGACTATTAAAAGAAGGGTTGAGGCTATTCATTCCTTAAAAATGATAAAGTGAGAGAATATTCCCCTTGATTGTTGAAGGTTAGTGATTTGAATTATCCAAAACATGATATGGACATGGTCATAGTAATATTTTAATTGAAAATTTGTAAGAATATTCTTTATTGAGAGATGTGTAAAATATATATGGATTGTAAGAACCTCAAGTATATTTTCACATAGAATGTTCTCAATACGTGGCAATGAATATAGTAGAATCCAAATAATGATTAATATTGATCAATCCACAACCATCCTGAGAAGGTGAAAGGGGAATATACATTAATTAAGAATGATTATGTAACCTTATACATGATAATTTTTGATAAGGATATAATATTCTTAGATACACAATGGATGGACATGATAATCATAAAGGAAGAAATATCATCCTACCTTACTGAAATGATTTCTAAAATAGCCATTCTAGAGATGATTATGAAATATACAAGGGATGGAATGTTGATACATAAAATTGTGGATTTTATAATAAATATATATGATATAAATTTAAACATTAAGGATTGAGTTGTACAATTTGGTCCATGATTGTGTAGAAAATCACGGCTTGAAATGAAAGAGTTTTTTAAATATTCACCTAGATTTATATATTTTATCCACCAAGGGAGAACAATGATGTATCAATATATCTGAGAGTACTATAAGGGGGATATTATGAAGAAATAGATTGAAAAATAAACATAAATATTCCTAGTATATCAGAAGGTGAAGGAATTAAGGTTAAAGACTAAAGGTATGATTTAACCATTACCCATACCCATTTGAAAATGGGAGAACATATCAATTGATTTCTTCACAGGAAATCAAATGAAAACCAAATAAAATAATTCCATTGGGTTTTGGTGGACCCTATTACAATGGAAGGCCAGTTTATTTCCATTTTAGAGGTATTCTATGTCAAAACAATTAAAAATATAAAAATTATTGAAGTAGTGAGACTGCATGGAAAAATACTATAAATTATTTATAATCAATATCTAAATATAACATAAATGTATTAGAAAAGTATTCAACATGATATAAACACATAACTGAACATTATTAAAACCCATCACCCCTGTACCGATGCCAATATAAATGGAATATCCAGACCCTTAAGGGTATTTTGAGTACATTCTCTTGGGGCATCAAATGAGTCTGGCATCAACATATTCCTCTGGAAATGTTCTCATACAAAAATAGATTTCACCCATGAATTAATATATAACCATATGAATCCATGTATGTGAATAAATTTAAAAGTCCAACATGTTGGTATGAAGTAAGAGAATATAAGATTTTTGGACCTGAACTAGTATAATAAATTGTTCATATGATCAATACTATTCAGGAATATATCATAATATAGAAAATAAAAAAAGAGTTATGTTGATAAACTTTGAGGATACCTAGAGTTTGATTTTGGATATAAATTTTTCCTCCACAAATCTATATGGAAAAGATTCATGAGGTTTTAGTATAAAGGAATGTTATGTCCATGGTATATTGGCCCGTTTGAGATTGTAGATAACATTATATCTATGGCCTATTGACTATTACTCTCATAAAACCTATCTTAATTACATGATGTATTCTATATATCCCTCTTAAGGAATTACATACCTGATCCCATACAAGTATTGAATCTAGAGGTGGTATAATAATAGAATTATTTTATTTATAAGGACTGGACGACGAAGATCTTGAACTATAAGGACAAAGGTTACGCAATAATAAAACTCACCTGTTTAATATTCTCTGGTAGAATTGTAAGGATAAGGAAACAAAATTGAAATTAGAAGAATATATAAGGTATAATTTCCTTTAATTTATTTCACCTTAGAGAGTTAAATGAAATTTTGAGGGTGAAATTTTTTAAGGGAGATATAGCGTCCCAACATCTTATTTTTATTATTAATAAAAGAACCCAAGTTTCACAATGACTATGTTATCATGTATTATAATAGGAGCACGTATAAATATTGTTACATTTCATTACACATCATGTACTAGTGTTGATGATAATAAATAAGAATATTATAGTGATATAAACATCCAAGAATAAAATATACTTGAGGTTAAACTCTATTGGCTGTAATTCTACATGGAAGATCACTCCTTCCTTAAAAATTATAAAAAGAGAAATATGTTTTTGGAATACAAAATAAATTATTAAGGGAAGTGTCAAAACATTTTAAGTGAAGTATTGAAGAATTAGTTATGAGAATAGAAGAGTGTATATAGTGTGTAATGGTTGATTCAACTGTTATGATCCAACCCCTGGGCATTTTGATCATTAGGAATTATGACTATTGATAATAATGTATCTGTTAGATTTAGTGTATAAAAAGGGAAATCATGAGAGATAATTTATATTTAATGTATAAATGATGACCTAAACCAATAGAATCAATACTTATGAGGCCCATTTATCCGAGCCTGTGAGGGAGGTCGCAACACTAGAGTTTACACTTGATCAATCCCAAGAAGAGCAACAATAAGGGGTGCTCAAGAAAAATAACACATGGTAGAGTTAAAGTTAGTAGAGGTCACCACCAAATAAATTTTGGTTTAACCAAGACATAGAGTACCACCATCTCCCACCCTACCTTTAAGGATCACATTGGTGGGATAAGGGGTTATTTTAACCTTATGTAGTATAAAGTTGTAAATTATTTTAGAAATCAAAATTTGGATACATCAGTAATGAACTTTTATTCCATGTATCATCCTTATATAAATTATAAAACTCACATTATTATAGGATGAATATCATAAAATTTATTTTCTATAAAAAGAATCTATAATTTTTTTTTAGAAAATATATATTTTAATTTTTATTTTAAATACATTTTCATGATAATTTTAATGAATTAAAATAAATGTATAATTTTATAAAAATATTGTAAACAAAATATTTATTCTTATATAAGTAATAAAACAATTTTACTCAGTCATATTTAATTTTTCTACGGGTTAGAAACTTGAACAAGTTAAAAAAATTGGTATTTTTTAATAAATAATTATTTTATTTAAATATTTAATTTATCATATTTATAAAAATAATATAAAAATGTAAATTATGTTCTTTGAAATTAGTACATTGAAAATATACCATAGTGAATTTTAGATATTTTTTTTGAGATAATTGAATTTTTAGGTAAAAATAAAATAACACAAAAATATGTGGTAAGTATTATGACATCATGATAAATTTAAATTAATTCAATAAATAATATAATGGATTTATGGACCAATTTTCTTCATTATAAAAATTTATCTTAATGTGATAAGATTAATTTAATAAACCTATAATTAATCTTCCAAAACCTATAGTATATTGTAACTTTTCATTACTAATTATTTATTAATAAGAATATTATACACATCCAAAATAATATATATTAATTAGGTTTTAAATAAAAAACTATTAAAACACTAAAAAAAATTATTCCTTGGAAAATACCGTGTTCTAAAACAATGGGAAGGAAAATAGTTTTATAATTTTTATAACATAGTGTTAAAAACCTATGTTTTAAAATTGATAAAACAATTCCCCCTAATTTTATTTAAATACCCATCCATTCTCTTAATATTATTCACTATAAATCCATTAGGCACAAAATTTATATTATACTCTCTATCAAATGTGTTTACAAGGAGTTTCTATTGTTCTAGGTATCTCGTATCAAGCTTGGGGAATCCACTTTTCAAGTAGGTAATTCTCTTCATAAATATCATTCAAGTACTTAATTTGTATTAAACATTCATAATTTTAATTTAATATATTTTCATACACTTAAAATAATTCCATTAATATCCAAATGATTATCCATCAATGGGAGACATAAATTCTCCCACATTAATCCCATTCTATTATCCATTTTGAATACTCGTTATGTTGTTGAATTCGTACTTTGATTTTCCATGTCACCCTCTTTCATTGGGAACAAATAATCCTATTTTCATTCAATGGTATTCATATAAATTTAATATTACATGATTTATTCATGATTTCCATGTTTTAAACTCAGATTCCCTTCTCATGGTTTTAAAATTTTGAAAGTCTCATGCCTTTAAGATCTTATGAACTGAATGATTTTTATATGAAACGCACCATCATTATCCAAGTGTTATTGATGAAATGATTTTTATAATATATGATATGTGTTTCAGTAATGAATTTATATAAATAAATGGTGGTACCTATTAGTGCTCCAATTTATTGGTTAATGTTTTCATCTCATGAGATTCCATGTAAGTTGCATGAGTGGTTAGCCTAGAACTATATAATATGTTGACTTGGTGGTTAGCCTTAAAATAATCTAATGATGTGATGTTTTATATTGTTGTAACATTTCAATTATTTTCTGATCTTATGAAATCATCCTTTTTATTCTAATATTTCTTTTGTGGCTTTATGTTCTTCCTCTTTATGATATTATAATTTGTCTCTTGCCTCAGTTGTTATATTTCATTAACATGACTATTCCATTACTGGGGCTTATAGATCACCTATTTCATTATGTATGTCCCCAGGTAATCCTATGAATTTTTAGAAAATCATTACAGTTTAGGATCCACTCTTGGATATTTAAATAATGAAGTTATGTTTTCTTCTTATTTTTTTTTATTTATGTGTCTAATTTTTTAAATAATTTTACCTCAAGATCATTGGTTTGTATTTTATAAAATTGAATGTTAAAAATCATGAATTAAAACGTGTATGAAGTTTGGATTTCTATAGAATTAGATAAATACATGGACTTAGTCCAAAAACCAATATGCATAGTATTTACTTGAAAATGATTCTAGAACTATGTGATATCCACAAAGGATACATAACTTTATAATGATGGAGTTTGTTAAAGGGAAATATAAAACACATTTTAAGGCATGAATAATCTACCAAATACCGAACTCACAATGGTTATCCCAATTCACATTGTTACAAAAAATATGGGACACATAATTATTAAGAATTAAATTAATGAATTGATCCCTCTGATAATTAAAAATGATTGGAGAGTACACACCGGTTATATAAGATTAAATAAAGTAACAATAAATTATCACATCAATACAATTCATTTTCCAAATGTTTGATATACCATTAGTTAAGACACATTATAATTTTGTTGATGGATTTTTATCATACTTCCATGTTCTTATTGTCCTGGATGATCAGGAGGAAAAATAATACGTTTTCATTATTCTATTTTTTTATAAAATAATTTCATTTGGATTATGGAATACAATAAGAAAATTTTAAACATTTACAGTAAAAAAATTTCTAATTTATTCAAGGATTTTTTGAAAGTATTTCTTGATTATTTCACTAATTTTTGAAAATCTTTTGTTCATTGTTTAAAAAAAATTTATAAAGTATTAATAACATGTATTGTTAAGGATCTAGTTTTCAAATTTTGAAAATATATTTTTATGTTTGAATATGGGGTTTTGTTTGGTTTTGTTATCTGGTATAATAGGATTGAGGATGATAAATCAACAGTTTAGATGAAAACTTCACAACCATATCCCACCTATGTTAAATATGTAAGATCATTTTTGATACATACGAGATTTTATGGGAGATTCATAAAGAATTTTAATACTATTTATTTACAAATTTATAAATTGGTTCAAAAGGATTCTAAATTCATCTTTGATGACTCTTTCATAAAATAATTTTATTATATGAAAATCAAGTTGACCGCACCCCCTATGATTCAACCATATATGTAGAACCATTCATTTGATCTCTTGTATAATGAGTTTAATAGTGATTTATGGGTAGTAACTTCAAAAAGGATTGATAAGAAAAGACATGTCACAACATATAACTCAATGAAAATATACTCTTCTCAGAATCATTACACCACCATTAAGAATGATATTTTAAAATAAATTATAAATTATAAAAAATCAGATCATATTTCCTTATGATTATGTTACTATTTCATCAGATCATGTAGTAATTTGATATATTATGAAGAAGGAAAATGAAAAACCAATATTTTTTATATTGATATTTATACTTAAAGAGTTTTATATAAATATAAATTATAAGATATTTATTAAGAATCATTTGGTAGATCACATTAGTAGATTCCCTCACACCATAGAGGTAAGAATTTAATAAAATGATCCACTTAATGATATATGTAATGTCCTATTTCCGGAATCCACGCAGAGGCGCCCTGTACCCGCTTGGTCACATGGCCTCAAGTGCATTTACCCAAACTCCAGAGGCTGCCGACTAGTAGTGAGGGCATTGGGTGTCTTAGTGGGGAAACGTTTCCCTCATTGGCAGAGTACATATCGGAAGTAAACAACACATACAATAGCGGAAGCAGTAATATCCAACAACAGTAAACAGAAGAAAACTAAAAAATAAATAACTAGAGCACACACACATATATATGAAATGATGCATGATATATATGTCTATTAAATCATCCAAACAAGTCACAATTCTGAATAAAATACTAAGCCAAAGTAAGAAAGAAAAATAGATAAGCAACTCCTCAGCATCGCATGCATCGGCTTGGTCTCATGGTCACCTGCTCCAATGCAACTCATGTACCTGAAGTCAAAGGGTGATATCTGTTGTCTATACCTGTAACAATATAATCTGTTTGGGCCCAATAGCATGACCCAAACAGGGTGTGAGACAAAATCCCAGTTCGAAACCACCGGAAGATCTAGGCCTAATAGTCAGTGAGCATATGGCAGGTAATAATATAGTAAGCAGTGAACAGTAAGAAGTAAATAGGATGATGCACAACAGTAAACAATCCACAGATCAACAAGCAGGAGTGAAGCAAACAACTAACCACAAATAGGAATCCCTCTGGGAAGTACTCACACCCATCCCCTCTGGTCCTATCCAAGAAGTAACAACAACCCTATGGACAGTACACTCTGCATAGCCCCTCTGGTTTGGTCATACAAAATTATAAGACTCTCTGAGAAAGCATGCTCAGTCAATTCCCTTTATAGTATATGGTAGTTAGGGGCTCTCTGAGGAAGATCACTTGATCAATTCCCCTTATATCTCCAAGGTCTAGAGACTCTCTGAGGAAGCTCACTCGGTCAATTCCTCTTATAGCCTCAGGTCTATCACAGACTCTCTGAGGAAGCTCACTCGGTCAATTCCTCCTATTTCCTGGAATGGTTTAAGGAATTAAAACAACAAAGACTCTCTGAGGAAGCTCACTTGGTCAATTAAAATTATATCCTAGAATGGTTTAAGGAATGAAAACTATAATGACTCTCTGAGGTAGCTCACTCGGTCTACCCTCGTACAGTCTATAAAGCTCAAGACTCTCTAAGGAAGCTCATTCGGTCCATCCTCCTGTAGTCTATAATATCCAGGACTCTCTAGGAAGCTCACTTGGTCTGTCCCCTATAGTCCATAATGTCCAAGAATCTCTGGGAAGCTCACTCAGTCTATCCCATATAGTCTATAACACCAGGTTCTCATGGCCCCGTGCCAGTTAGTGCATAATAATGCTATAAGGACAAAGGAAACCAATAGAGATACTTGGTTAACCAGTCTACATCATAACAAGCATCTCATGGAACAACAATCCATCCTACGGTCACAAAGCCTGGAAAACAGTTATAACAGCCAAAGGCTGAACAAGAACAAAAGGTTGTAAACAAAACAAGGCATGGAAAAACATCCAAGCATAGCAATAATCACTGTACATAGAAAAATTACCTCTACACAAGCATACAAGCAAGGCAGGAAAAACAACTGGGGCAAAACAATACACACTCTATCCCCCGTTCAAGGGGATTGGTGGTAATTTCACATAAAACTCAAAGAAATTGAACAGAATGGAACAAAACACCTACCTTTATGCTAGGAGATTGATATACTTGAACCACGAGGCTTGAATCTTCTTAGAACGTCGTAGATATATGAAAACTGACAAAATGTTCAACCCACGATAACTTGAAAAAGAGGAGGAATTGGAAAACGATGCTCTAGGAGAAAGAAGAGGTTACCACTATGGTCCTAATGCAATCGACAACATCGATTCGGAGAACGGACGGAGGCTCGAGGGCTCGGAAGAGATTCACGGTTGTAAGGGATGCTCTTGGTCAAAGAAGCTAGAGAGGAAGTGTGTTCTGGAGATTAGATGTGACCCCGATCCTTTTAATGAATAAAAGAAAGTACATGGTATGTACTTTTGGAGTACATGATGTATACAAGGCTTTTCCATACTCCGCTTTAAGCGGCCTCCACATCACCCCTACTTGGTTGTGTGTGTGGCCTAGAAACGGCCAGCATACAGCCTTGTGCTGTAATGGAGTACTTAGTGTGTACTTATAAAGTACAGGACGTGTAATTCAAAAATTTCTAGAAACTTCTATTTTCTCAAAAACTCAAGAAAAAGGAAAAACATACCGGAAAAGAAGGTATGGGTTCTTAGAAAATTCTCCCCTTAAAGAAATTCCTCCCCGAATTTCCCTAGAGAGGTGTAGAAGAAGAAACCCAGAACAGCTTTGGCCACTGCGATCGTACATCGGCCTCCCTCTCCCAGGTCTCATCCTGTACCCACCCGTGCTACCATAGCAACCTTACAAGAGGAATAGACACGTCATGGAGAACCTTCGTACTGTGATCAAAAATTTGGATATGATTCTCCTCAAACGATGCATCCGCTTTGAGCTCAACCTCCTCATGTTGAAAAACATGAGACAGGTCTGAAAAGTAACATCGGAGCTGAAAAATGTGGAAGACATCATGCATAGCCCGATACCTCTGAGGTAACTGCAACCGATAGGCAACCGACCCAACTCTCCCCAACACCTATAATGGACCGACGTACATTGGTGAAAGATTACCCTGTCTCTGAATCCTCTTATGTCCCAACCTCGGTGCGACATGTAGGAAAACCAAATCCCCGACCTCAAACTGCAAAGGTTGTTTCCGCTGATCAGCATAAGACTTCTGTCGAGACTGTGCTGTAGCCATACTCTTCCGAATCAAGTCTATCTAATATAAGGTCTCTTGAAGAATATTAGGTCCCAAAAAAGTCATCTCTCCTACCTCTATCCAGCATAAAGGTGATCGGCATGGACTACCGTATAAAGCCTCGTAAGGTTCCATCTGATTAGTCGCCTAAAAACTGTTTTTGTAGGCGAACTACACAAGAGGTATATGCTTCTCCCAAGAACCTCCAAAGTCCAGAATTCATGCTCGGAGCATATCCTCATGCACCTGAATCGTACGCTCGGACTGACCATCTGTCGTGTGATGGTATGATGTACTTAAATGTACCTGTGTACCCAAAGCCTTCTGAAGCCCCTTGCAGAACCGAGAAGTAAAACACACATCTATGTTTGGAACAATGGTGTGTGGAACTCCATGTAGATGTAAACTCTCTCGGATGTACAACTACCCCAGATCATCAACACTAAAGGTCTCCTTGATCTTCAAGAAGTGAGAAACCTTCGTGAGTCTGTCAATGACAACCCATAATGCGTCATTCCCTCAAGGAGACCTCAAAAAACTGGTCATGAAGTCCATCGCGACATCATTCCACTTCCACTCCAGAATGGGTAACTATTGCAAAAGACCCGCTGGTCACTGATGCTCCGCCTTCACCAGCTGACAAGTGGAACACCTCATGATGAAACCAGAAATGTCCCTCTTAATACCTAGCCACTAATACTGGTGGTGTAAGTCACGATACATCTTGGTGACGCCAGGATAAACTTCCCAAATTGACGAATGAAAATCCCGTATCATCTCATCGTTTATGTCAGCCGGCACCCATACGAGTCTCTGGAAACTCAAGATATCATCCTCTCCTACTGTCCATCCAGTAAGTGGGTCCTCTTATGAGACAATCTCATGCAAGACTAGCCCTTCTGATTCTGATAGCTGTCTCATTCATACTTGAACAAGAATATTAGAAGTAACAACTACAGAAGATAGAAAAGTCTACCCATATCTATCATGCACCTCCAAATGCATCTCAGAGAATAGAGCCATAATCTTCCACTCACTACTGGCCTCTGGAACTTCATATATTTGGGTTCTCCTACTCAACGCATCAACCACTGCGTTGCCTTTCCAAGGTGTATAGGCAAGCTCAATGTCAATAGACTGAAGATACTCAACCCAACTAGGTTGTCTCAGATTCAGATCACGCTAAGTGAAGCTGTACTTGAGACTTTTGAGTTGGTGGAAACCACAAAATGGTCACCCAAAAGATAATGTCTCCAACAGTGTAGGGAATGAACAAGAGCTGCCAACTCTAGATCGTACGTCAGGTAATTCATCTCATGTGTCCTTAACTGCTGAGACCCATAAGCAAAGACTATATCTCCCTGTATAATCATAGCTCCCAACCCAATACCTGAAGCATCACAATACACGGTATAGCTCTTTCTCGGCTCTGGAAAGACAAGTATCGGTGCTGACTTCATCCTCCCTTTCAACTATTGAAAGGCTGACTCACAAGAATCTGACCTTATGAATTTCGCCCCTTTCTTGGTCAGGCCTATTAGTGGTGCTGCTAGGAGTGAAAAGTATTGTATGAAGTGTCTGTAGTATCCATCCAGCCCTAAGAAACTCCTTACCTAAAATACATTCTTCATCTTCTCCTAGGAAACTACTGCCCCCTTTTTCTCTGGGTCTACTGATACTTCTATCTCTGAGATAACATGACTCAAGAAGTGAATTTGGTCCATCCAAAAGTGTAATTTTGAGAGCTTATCATATAACTGATGCTCCCTCAGTGTACTCAAGATGATCTCAAGATGGGTAGCATGGTTGTGTTGATTGTGAGAGTACACCAAGATGTCGTCTGCGGAAACCACCACGATGGAATCTAAGTATGGATGGAACACTCAGTTCATCAGTTCCATGAAAACTGCAGGCACGTTCGTGAGACTGAACGGCATAACCATATAATTGTATAGACCATACCTACTCCGGAAAGATGTAAGAGGTATATCAGATGGTCTAATGAAAAACTGATGATAACTGGATCTCAAGTCAATATTCGAGAACACTCGGGCTCCTTGAAGCTGATCAAAGAGATCATCGATCCTCGACAAGGGATATCGGTTCTTGACAGTCAACTGGTTTAGCTTCTGATAATTTACATAAATCCTAATGGTGTCGGCTTCCTTCTTCACAAACAGAACATGCCAACCCCAAGAGAAGTACAGGGTCGGATGAAACCCTTTTCCTGCAACTCCTCCAACTACTTCTTGAGCTCATGGAACATGGGTGTAGCCATCCTATAAGGAGGAATGGACACTGGTGCCGCTCCTGGAATGATCTCAATCAAGAAGTCTTCCTCACACTCTATAGAAAAAACTAAAATTTCCTATAGAATGACATATCTGAAACGATCCACCACTGGAGGAAAGTCTAACTGGGAAGTCCTTGGGTCATCTTCATAAAGACTAGCAATATGGGCTATAACTCCTCCAAGCCCATGGTGCTCAGGTCCTGCTCGACTCGCCTGGACATCCCACTCGCCTCTATGAAGAAAGGATCCACCCAATGGTGATACAAAACTCACCTTGCGATGATAGAAATCAACGACTTCCTGGAAGAGAACTAGTGATTCCATTCCGAGAATGACATCATAGCTCGTCATCTCTAGGATATAGAGGTCCCATAAGAAGTGACACCCTGCAAACTAAAGAGGTCACACTCTTGACTAACATACACTAACCTCTCTAGTCCCCAATGGTGTGTCTAGAGTCAAAGTATCAATAGAGGAAAAGATGGAGAGTCTAAGGATCTCCACAACATCAACAGAGATAAAGCTATGCGTAGTACCAGTATCAAAAAAGATGAAGATAAAACTAAGGATACTAAGATCGTACCGCGAACTATAGAAGGGTAGGGATCCTACTCTTGATGGGTCTACTACACTGCAAAATTTTGGCCGGTACCACAACCCTGTGACCCTACCTAACCACTCTGAGCTAATCCACTCTGTTGTCGCTAGTAGCCTGGTGACTGACCACCACAGCTGTGACCTCCACCTCAACCTGAACGGCATGAAGAACTTCAGTTCCTAGACTGGTGAGAGACTGGCAATGCATTTCTTGAACATGGGGTCAGAGAAGAACCCCTACCACCAGTTGTAGGTGATAAGATCTGACAGAAACACTGAACATGGCCCATCTTGCCTCAAGATTGGAACTCCATTGAGTCTCTCTGGAATGGTGGCCTAGTATGCCCTCTCCTACCACACTGGTAGCATACTACCTGGTTGCCCGAAGATACATTCCACCTACTATGATCTCCTAGAGAAGACTCCCTATGACGATTCCTGCAATCTGGAGGAGGAACACAGACTCTGGATTTCGAACCGCCTAGGCTCATTGCTACAGAATCCCTCAGATTGCACTCTATGATCAGTGCCTAGTTGACGATAGATGATATCGAAGTCAACCTGAATTTGTTCCCCTGCGAGCGGATGTCATGCCTTATACCATCCTTGAACTTTCACGCAAGGAACAACTCATTTCCTCCTAGAATAGGCATGAAACATTGTAGCTCAGTAAAGTGAGACGATTACTCTATAACAGAAAGAGTACCTTGCTCCAAACTCATAAAATCTCAGGCTCGATCGACCCTCAAAGTATACATGTAGAATTAATCATAGAATATGTGCCAAAACTCATCCAAAGTCATACCCTGTTGGTGCCCATATTGCAAGATCACCTCCCACCACCTCTTCGAGGAGTCACAAAGCATATAGGTAGTGAGCTTCACCCTCTTCTATGGAGGTATCTAAAAATGATTGAAAATTGTCAGCATGGCCTCTAGCCACGACTCAGCAGCCTAAGGTCCTCCATCACTAGAGAAAGTAGAAGGATGTTGCTGCTAGAAAACCCACGTCAACTCTTCCATCAACGAGGCAGGAGGCGGCGCTCCCTAGAAATTCTGCATCATCCCCAGAAAGTCCTCCCTAAATTTCACATCAACACCTGAAACTGGTATAACTACTGGTGCCAATGCTGGTAGAGTAGGAGGATCTACAGGAGGTCCCTGATCAGCCATATAAGATGTCTGATAACCATCTGGCAGCTGACGCACAACCGGTGGACGTCTCGGTAGCATACATCTGAAGGTCAAAATCACACCTTAGATCAGGATTATCAAAGACTGAGAACAATATATTTCAAGAGAGTAATAGGAGAAAGAAACATTCAAGTTTTACAAAACATGACTATATAGCGTGTATAAAAACTACACGGCGTGTTATTTTAAGCCATTCACATGGGTATGTACTTCTACCACACTGGTCGTGTAACACCCCAACCATACAGCATTTTGTCCCCATATACGGGGTGTACTTGAACTATATTACCCTGCATGAGTATCCTTAGATAGCTAACCCACATGTTCCTCTTAATCCTAGACTACACGGTGTGTTCACAAAGGACACGGCGTGTATTAGACAAGGTTTCAATGACCTGTGTTTTATGTTACACGGCCGGCTACACGGTGCACTCTACATGGCTTGCTCCCTGAGAACACAGTGTGTACTTGAAGGTTGTCCACAACCCGTGTTGTTCGTGAAATGGCCGGGTACATAAGTTACATGCAACAACGTGTGATAATAGGACATGGCGTGTGAAGTCAAGGTTTCTCCCATCAGTGTCGTTGGCCACACCAGTAGACACACAGTTACTACAACATGGCATGTACTTAGCATACACGGCCTGTTTCTGACGTTTTTTCTCAACACCGTGTTTCTACCCACACAGTCACTGACATGGTTTAAAAACTACACTGTGTGTATTAATAAATTACACGCCGTGTATTCTGGATTTTTCCAGGTAGTAGCTCAAAAATTGCTCTGAAGCCCATAAAACACAGAGAACAACAGTTAATGTGCTAAATTCCGATCCGTGAGGGCCCATACTCCCCTGGAATCAATGCTTGGCATCTTATACAAGTTATAACAAGGCAACCAGGCAATGATACACCAAATTCCGGTCCATGAGGGACCATAACACCACAAGAATCAATGTTTGGTGTCCATCTAAGCAAAGTACTATACAAACAGATTATCTATCAAATATAATAGATTCTATCGAAGCATCTATCACAATAACATGCATAATTTACCCAATGCCCATCACAACAACATGCAATCATTAATGCATCCAAGATGTCATGGAATGTGATTTATAACAAGTTACTATATGATGCATGAGATGGAATACCCTCATCTCATCGGGTTGCAACAGATATAGAACCGAAATAACAACAACGGTAACGACAAAAATCATGTGAATCACTCAAGGCGAAATTAAATAAACTGTAGAAATTTAAAAACCTGAAGAAATTGCAACAAATGAGGTATATTTGCTTTTCCCTGTACACGGATTAGCTACTCTCAGGAACAACTAATTACCACGTACCCATTATTTCCTATCCCTAGCTATAGGCTCCAAATAGTAAGTCAAGAGAAAATAATTCCTCTCATACCACTTTGAAACATCCCAGTTTAGGAAGCCACCTAGAGGCGCCCCTTAACCAGTTGGTCACATGGACTCAAGCATATTTCCCCGCATTCTAGAGGGTGTTGACTAGCAGCGAGGGCCTTGGGTGTGTTAGTGGGGGAAACTATGCCCTAATTTGAAGAGTATATAGCAGATGTAAACAACACATACAATTACAGAACATGTAATATCCAACAACAGAAAACAGCAGAAAACTAAACAATAAACAACTGGAGCACACACATATATATGAAATGAATCATGATACATATGTCTAGGAAAGCATCCAAACAATTCACAATGTTGAATACAATATTAAGCCAAAGTACAAAAGAAAAATAGACAAGAAACTCCTCAGCATCTCAAGACTCGTCTTGGTCCTATGCTCTACTACTCTAATGCAAGTCAAGTACCTGAAGTCAAAGGGTGATTTCCTTTGTCTATACCTATAATAATATAACCTATTTGGGCCCCAAAGCATGACCCAAACAGGGTGTGAGACTAAATTCTAGTAGGCAACCACCCGAAAATCTGTGCCTAACAGTCAGTGAGCATATGGAAGGTAATAGTACAGTAAGCAGTAAACAGTAAGAAATAAACATGATGATACAAAATAGTAAAAAATCCATAGATCAACAAGCATCAGTGAAGAAAACAGCTGACCACAAACAAGAATCCCTCTGTGAAGTAATCATAGCCATCCCCTCCCGTCCTATCCAAGAAGTACCAACAACCCTATGGGCAGTACACTCAGACTAACCCCTCTGGTTTGGTCATACATAATTATAAGACTCTCTGAGGAAGCACACTCAGTAAATTCCCCTTATAGTCTAAGGTAATCAGGGACTCTGTTAGGAAGATCATGCGGTCAATTCTCTTTATAGCCCCAAGGTCTAGAAACTCTCTAAAGAAGATCCCTCGGTCAATTCCTCTTATAGCCTCAAGTCTATCACAGACTCTTTGAGGAATCTCACTCAGTCAATTCTTCCTATAGCCTAGAATGGTTTAAGGAATTCAAACAACAAAGACTCTCTGAGGAAGCTCACTCGGTCAATTCCTCTTAAAGCCTGGAATGGTTTAAGAAATTCAAACAACAAAGACTCTCCAAGGAAGCTCACTCGGTCTACCCCCGTACAGTATATAAAGCTCATGACTCTCTGAGGAAACTCACTCTGTCTGTCCTCTTGTAGTCTATAATATCCAAGACTCTCTGGGAAGCTCACTCAGTATATCCCCTATAGTCTATAATGTCCAAGACTCTCTAGGAAGCTCACTCAGTCTATCCCATATAGTATATAACACCAGGTTCTCACGAACCCATGCCAGTCAGTTCATAATAATGCTATAAGTCAAAAGTAAACTTATAGAGCAACCTGGCTAACCAGTCTACCGTATAACAAGCATGTCAGGGAACAACAGTCCATCCTACAGTCACATGGCATGGAAAATTGGTATAATGGAAAAAGGTTGAACAAGACCGAATGGTCATAAATAGAACAATGCATGAAAAAACATCCAATCATATCAATCATCCTTATACATAGCCAAATTACCTCTACAAAAGCATACATGAAAGGTAAGAAAAACAACAGGGGAAAAACAGTAAACACGCAATACCCCATTCAAGGGTATTGGTGGGAATTTCACAAAAAAATCAATGAATTTGAACAGAGAGGCACAAACCACCTACCTTGATGCTAGAAGATCGATATACATGAACCACGAGGCTTGAATCTCCATAGAATTTCATAGATCTATAAAAAACACACAAAATGTTCAACCCATGATAACTTTCAAAAGAGGAGGAATTGGAAAATGAAGCTCTAGGAGAAGGAAGATCTTACCGCTGCGGTCCTAACGTAATCGACGACGGTTGATTTGGAGAATGAATGGAGGCTCAGGGGATCAGAGGAGATTTTCGGTTGTACTAGATGCTCTCGGTCGAAGAAGTTTGAGAAGAAGCGTGTTTTGGCGATTTGACGCCACCCCGGTCCTATAAATGAAAAAAAAGAAAGTACACGGTGTGTAATTTTGGAGTACATGGCATATACTAGGCTTTTCCATATTCCGCTTTAAGAGGCCTCCACATCACCCCTACATGGTCGTGTTGGTGGCCTGTACACGGCCTATACACAGCCTCACGCGGCACAGCAGTACACAATGTGTACTTCATAAATTTCCAAGAACTACTCTTTTCTCAAAAACTCCAGAAAAAGGAAAAACATAACTGAAAATAAGGTCTGGGTTCTTATAATATAGTACCAAGAGAATAGATCTATTTGACTAAGATATCATGGAATTTTGACATAGTAAATTACATAGTAACATCTCAGGTTCTATAACATATTAAAAAACATCTTATTTTGATACTTAAAATTGAATCAAAATATTATGGGTGGGATAATCCTTTTATTATTGGATTTTTTTTATATGTAAAATTTTAAACCTTGAATGTATCCCAAATAACATTAAATGTAGTCTATAATCGTAGTTTTGTCAACCGTGGATGAAGAAACCATCCAAATATCTCTATACCCA
The DNA here is from genome assembly GCA_963277665.1 of Viscum album. Taxonomy (NCBI): domain Eukaryota; kingdom Viridiplantae; phylum Streptophyta; class Magnoliopsida; order Santalales; family Viscaceae; genus Viscum; species Viscum album. The sequence continues at coordinate 369,717 of CAUJRU010000406.1, read as the reverse complement.
CAATATCATAAAAATAGTGACTACAGATACCCTATCATTATGGTTATTCATTAACCATGACTACATTTATCTATAGTCATGGTTTATGTTAATGTGACTACAAATAACATTTGGATATGTTTATTACATAACCATGAGCATATAAAACCTATAGCCATATTTTTTCAAACATTATTAATAGGATCTAATTCTTTTACACATAAGTCTTATATTTAATGTTTCAAAAACCATAACTATGAATTTGAATTTTTATAAAAAAAAATATGTTAGTGATGTTTTCTCAAAACATGGATATAGAATCTATTTTTTCTTAAATAATAGATATAAAAACACGACTATAAAAAAATCCCATCAAAAGAAAAAATAACCAAAAACTTATATATAATTCTTTTAAAAAAATATCCATCCAAACAACAACCATCATCCTAAACAGGAAAATAGAAACCAAAAACCAGAAACCTATAAATACCATCATTAAAAAAATAACATGTAACATAATGATTCAATAAAACAAATTATATATAATAAATATCTTAAGAAACTGGTTCAATGAACCTTTGTGAGAGGATATTCCCCTTGTAATGACATGAGATTATTGTCTAGGGGCCTATAAAAGTTAGAAAAAAATTGGGAATTACTATATTTTTCAAAGAAGAAGTCAACACACAAAATATTTTGGTACGAATCCACTACTAAAACAATTATGAAATATTTTTTAACCTATATTAATGAAAATTATAACATTAATAAAAAATTCCAGCAGAAATTTCAGAACCCCAAGTCCTTTAGGGTAAAAATGAAACCAAACCTAAAGAATTAAATGAAACATGAAGTTATTTAGAGTGATACAAAGTAACTTAAATTACATAGAAATTAACTATATTTACATGACCTAAAACACATAAATAACAAAAAAAACCAAACAAAATTAACCTAAACCAGTAAAAATATAACTATATAGAAAAAAACTAAACAAAATCCCTTAGAATGGACTATATCCAAAATGAATCTAATTAAACCAAACTAGATGTAACTAAAAAATGTCAGGGATGATCAACCAACTTCTTCTAGATGATCCAGATATGGGTGCCTTGAGAGCTGTAATTCTGGGGTGAATTCCTCATATGAGGCCTGTCAATAGTTGATAATTGAGTTCTTTTCAATAATAAAGAATGTTGTAGAATATATTAAATTTTATATATGTAAATAGTATTAATAGAAGCCTCATATATAATAAATATCTTAGGAAATTATGTGAATGATCCTTTATAATAGTATACTCTGTTTGTTATGACTAATGATTACTGTCTATAGGCCCATTGAAGTAAAATATAATTCACAAATTACTAAATTTTTTAAAGATGAATTCAAAACCCATAATCTTTTGTTATGGAGGAATAACTTATAGAAATCATAAATATTTTTGATCCCATAGTAATAATAAAAATAACTACAAAAGAATTGTTAGAGGGTTAAAAAACCACAAGTTATCTATGGTATAAATGAAACCAATCCTAAAAAGGGAAAAAACAGTAAATGTATTACATTGAAAAAAATTAACCTAAATTACACTAGAATTATCTAGATTAATTTTTTTAACCTATATGAGTATTATTAAAACCAAATAAAATTAATTCAATTGTATAATAATATAACTAAATAGAAAAAAACTAAAAATATTCTAGAATTGACAAAAATAAAAAATAATCTAATCAAACCAAACTATATATAAATAAAAATGTAAATCAGGATTATCTCAACCTCGATCATCACCAGTACCACCACCACCATCACCACCATTATCATTCCCACCACGAACACCAAAACTATCACCATGAAAATGACCACCATCACAATCATCGCTATCACATTCATCATTATCTCAAGAACCAACACAATCATCGTCACCATGATGTGGATCAGTAGTAGCATGTGAACCACTATGACAAAATGGTTCATGAATAGTGGCCATCCAAGAATCAAAATGTGAGTCTATTTCTCTTAAAACCATAGAACATAGAAACTGGAATTCAGCAATAATCTATTGTCACATATGATCCTTATGTTTTTTTCCTCAATCAAGAACTTTTCAATAGATAATTAACCAGAAGAATTATTGTTGGTCGATGTTGGGAAATACATCTTTGGGTAATTTTTTTTTCAAATCCTTTATTAAACAATTTCAGGGCTATCATAACCAAATACCTAATGAAAATTATTATCAAGACCTAAATATTCATTCACTTATTTTCTAGAGCCTCCAAATAAACCTATAATTATATTCAAAAATTAAAATCATATACTTAATTCTTAACTTATATAATTATGCATATAGAATATATACAGTTTCATAAAAAAATTTATATCATGGATGTATTTATTGGATTATTATACCTTCTATTAGGACATAAAAAATGTTTAGCATGAGGTACTCGAAACATGAAACCCAATTATTTTTTTCTACAAATTAAATTTGAACTATTAAAAAACATATATTAATATTGTATATATAAATATATATATTAGTATTTAAAAGATATTTCTCATGTTATGGCATAATACTGTGCCCAATCATGTGAAAAATATATATTGAATACTTGTTTATTTTATTATTATTTAATGAATCCAATATGAAAATATCATCTATAGAAGTAAAAATTAATAAAAAAAATATTTTTTCATATAATAAATAAAAATTAATAAATTTAAAATTTAAAATGCATGAATAAACTAATTTGAAATCATTGAAGAATACTGAATGACATGAAAATCATTTCATCAAGTAACACATTCTAGAAAACTACCCAGTAATTACCTCCAACCTTAATATAAATTATACTTATTCGGCCTCCATAATTCATCTACATCTATAATGATAGTTTCCCATATATTTTCACAATTGGGAAAAATATACTGACACTACACAAATAAAATAATTGATTATATATAAGAACATATAACGATATAATATCAAAATAAAAAATAATATTAATACTAAAATCATTCAAAAGATCTATTATTGATTGAAAGTATATTCTCCACTTTCTTAGTGGCTTCATGGGCCAGATACCGATGTATCTAACTACTGTTTACAACAAACATTTACACCATTTCCCATCTTTCCAGTCATTTTATTTTATTCATTATAGTTTACCGGGACTTGTATATGGTGATTACATCCCAAATACATCAGTGTATGTCCAAGTAATGTGGTAAAATAATAGGCATTAGAACCACTTATAAATAATAATATTTTTATAATATATAACAACAATGAATAAAAAGTATTAACAATAACTAAATAAATAATCAATTACCAAATGGCCTCTATCTCAAAGGGATCTCTAACAACGTAATTATAGATATTGAGAAAAAAATTGATTGGATGATTGGTAGATATACTAGGTTTTTGGTTGCACCCAAATTTATCCAACATGTAGAAGTGGTCTTTATAGTACTTTTACTGATAAAATCTATAGGGACCAAATAAGAAACCTACTGACACTATGATTTGATGGAGGAATGGTGATAAAGTGGCCAATTGTGGGGTTGATTATATTTGGGAAAATATAATACTAAATTAATTAAGATAAACTAATTAATAAAAACATAAATATTTGGATGTAAATAATTTATTTAGATGAGTTGATTATAGGTTTTTTCTAGAATAGATTGAATATATTTGTTTTCTTATAAAAATTCATATTAATAAATCATGATGTATCCAAAAAATGAGATTAATCCCCAAAATAAATCACCAATATAATCCCTAAAAATTTCCAAGTATTTTCACTAATTAACATATACTATCACTTTCATGATCACTCCAAGTAATTGGATAATACTAGCACTCAAAATGTGTCATCGCTAAAGTTGATGAAGACAAAGAAGAAATTAACTCATAGAATATAAGTGTTAAAATAATGAATTGGTATTAAAAAACATTAAATAACATTAAAAACAGACCCATGAAAACCCTTATGATAAAATCATAGACATTTCTCCATTTATTTTATTCAATCAATACATGTGGAAGGTTTACTTAAATAATGTGAAATTAAATAAGAAAAACGTTGCAAAAATAAAACCTCCATCATTGTGTGAGGACATTCACATTTGATAGTGTAGGTAAATTTACACATTGATTAAATGATATCAATATGTTAAGGAAAATGAAATAATAAATTATGAATAAACAAAAAAATTAAATAAGAGGAACTTTTATTAAGAAATGAACATGAACGAAAAAAATACATGATAAAATTTGACCATGCGATTAAAAAATCATAGCATGAAATTAAAATTGAAAGACAAACATGGATACCAAAATAACATAAACAAAATATCATTATATTGGAACATTAGGAACCTTAGGTTGACCCCCCAATAATAAATTCCCTTCATATTAATTAGGAGATTCAAATTGTCGGTGAGAATAAAGAAAATTGGACGTTTCATAGTTGACCACTAAAATAGGGCCAGATTCATCCCCCCACTTAGAATACAAATAAGTCATTTTATATGTCATAATATTTGATTTTTTATGAAAAAAAATATTTTCATGAAGGTTTTGAATAATATATGAAAAAAATTTATGACAATTGGATCATCCATTTAGAATTTATTCTGGAAATGGTGGGATGACTTTATGGGCATTCAGATCTGGCCACAAATTTAATATTCATCATTGATCACTTGGATCACCATGAAAACATCCAAATTATCTTGGGACATAGTCAAATGAAATAATCCTAATAGTTTTATTTTTCTACAATTAAAATTTTATCTTCATTGGTATTGGATTATGGCCCCCATCTTTGTTTGACGGGTCTATGACCCATTTTTCTTGGTCCATAAATTTCTATGTTTATTTCAAAAAATATATATCTTACCTTATGAATCATACATCTATCCTAAATGATAAAATTTTCCAAAAAACTGTGATCAATAATATATAAAAATATCAAATTAATATAAGGAAAATAATTTTTTTCCACCAAAAGATGATTGATTGGGACCAAATTTACACTATAAACATGAATATCACATTTGATGAGAAATGAAACTCAATTTCCTAATTGCACTAAACTTATTTTTTATGAGAATTGAAACACATGAATATTAAAATAGAATCATTTATTATTATCCTCATTCAATGTCTTCAAAAACACCTCATATTTAGTTTTTCTAGTCTTGAGCAAAATGTATCTTAAAAATATACATTGTAATTCCATTTTTTGGAAACATTTTAACATAATATGTTGACCAAAAGGAATCATTCCAAAAAATCATTAAATATATCAAAATAATTTCACACAAAATAGGTTCAAAAGTAGATAAAAATCCCAATCCCATTCCTTTTTTCAAATTCTTCACCTCATTTCATCAAATTTCAATTTAGCCTAATGATGTGTTGTGTATCTAAAAAGAAAATGGGACCATTTTCCTGTTCAAGGGGAAAAGATGCAATCACTACATGAGAATAACAATAAAACTTAATATGGGTATCCAATTATCTATTTTGTTTTTGTTTTTTTGAGATTTTTTGGTTATGTAACCATAATAGTGATGAAAAAACTAACTCTAAGCAATAAAACTATGGATTCATGATCTTAGAGTGTCACACACCACACATATTTTCAATTCCATCCTCTACAATAGTGATTTAAATCCTATATATGAGAAATAAAACTATGTATTCATGATCCCCATGTGCCTAACATCACACATTTGGAAAAAACATTACTCTAAAAGGTCATTATTTTAATTTTTTTGTTCGATTCTGAAATTAAAATAAAAGTGGCCTCAAACACTATGTTATGATAAAAGGGACCGAATAACTGAAAAATAATTCCAAAAATCCAATGGAAATTCATTATGGAATCTTTATTAAAAGGATTAAAATTTATATGTAAAAAAATATCATCATAAAACCACACATTCCAAAAAACTATGATCATGAACTTAATCATGATTTTAAATCATAATCAAGGAATTCAAAATAATACCGACATTCAGTTTTCATGTTTTATAGTGGACATTAATTCATGAAAGGTTATTTACTTGAATTGTATTTTTTTCAATGAATTAATCTTTATTTTTTCATTGAATTTATTTTTTATCATAAAATAACTTTTTCCAATCCAATATTTTCAATCCCTCAAACATAGAATGGAACTTCCCTATGTGTTTGAATGATATGAAAAGAGAGAGTTCATAATTTGTAATAAAGTTGGGGGAGAGGATATTTTAAGGTAAATCAAGGAGTAAAATCACAGAGTTTTATGTTTATGACCCTTTAATAAGAAGTCGATCAATGCAGATTCATTTCCCATGTAGACTCTTTATGGTTGATTGAAGATTGTGTTAGAACTCTTGAAGGCTTGAGTTTTATTTATAAATACTAAAAATGATTCATCTCTTAAATCTCACACACAATAGATATTAGATTATATTGGAAACCCCAAGGGGGTTCCCCTAACAAAAAACAAAAACACGCAATTAAAATACAGTAGCCAGGTTGACTTTCAGAAAGTGATTACATTAATGTTTTTAGATTGACTTGGACCCCTAACTTATCCAATACCAACATTAAAAATTTAAGGGACTCCCTTTTTATCCACTTATACTATATTTAGATTGATTATTTGATTACATGTTCTTTCATGGTCAGTCCTTTATTCTATAATAAATCTGAGAATTCAAAGAATATTAAAAATGGTTGATCCAATTTCATTTTTTGTCTTGCCTAAGACATCAAGTATCATTCAAGTGTTATTGATTTCATGAGAAGAATGAAATACTAACACAAGTTCTTGGTTATAAAACAATATAGTAAACTTTATTATGGAGGGATGGACAATAATTTTGAGTCTGGATTGATTGAAATTTCCTATAGAATATTGTCAATTTTAATCAAAATCATTTTATTATCCAAAAAATATAAAAAAAACATGGTTTCTTTTTAAAATATAATTCCTTAAAAAAACTATGCTTTTGAATTTCCAAATTGGGTATGGACCCAATTTTGTGATTTCTCCTAATGGTTAAGTGATTAGTGGTCCGGAAAAATAATCCTTGGTGTTGTATTCATAATATTCAATCAACAAAGACAAATTTTCTTCATATGAATCCAAAAACTCAATTTCCATATTATTTAATAACCGTTCAAAAATTACATGATCTGATTAAACTATCCCAAATACAAAGGATTGTACATCAGTAAATTCATGAGATGTTTCTTAGTTACATAATTATTCTTCGAGTGACGAGGAAGGGACAACCTGAGTAGGCATGATTTCGGTTATTTATTCAATTCATTTTAGTTTTGATCTCAATGATGAAACTTACAAATTCATTTGATCAATTTGTTCAAATAATTTTCCAAGAATATTTTTGGTATTTTATTGTATAATAGTTTTTAGATTGTGGAATTCATTAGGATTGATCTCTATAACCATTCTTGAGAGGGATGTAAATTTATCCTTTAATCATTAATTATCCAAAAGATTGTACATCTCATCGTATGAGATGTATTTATTCAAGGGTTTATCACATAAATTCCTTAAGTTAAGTGCTTCAGAATATTAATTTTCAATTTGATAAATAGTGAGTTTAATTTGGGTTAATATTTATGACACTCCATTGGAGTAGATAGAAATTTTGAATTGTGGTTTTTAGGATACAATGAAATAGAAAGGGGAAAAGATAAGAGATATGGGTGTGAGAAGAGAGAATTTTGGGAGATAAAAGAATGTGAGTGTCTTAGATACTTCCTTGGGTCCATCAAAATTATTCCCAAATTTTTTTGTGCCAAAATTTACCCTACAGGGGAAACAGTCATTGTAGTACATGTAGGGATCAAATTTACAGGTACTGAAGAAGAAACTTATAGACAATATGATTTGATGGAGGATTGGATATAATGTGGCTAACTATGGGGTTGATTTTATTTGGTATAATATAATAATAAATTACCTAAGATAATTTAAATAATAAAAAACAAAGATATTTTGATGGAAATAATTTATTAAGATGAATCAATCATATAGTGTTGTGAGGGAAATATTGAATGTATTTATTTTCATATAAAATTTTATATTACGAATTCAATATGTATCCAAAAAATTAGATTAATCCACAAAATAATTAAACAATATAATCTCTAAAAAATTCCAAGTCTAATAAAAAATTTACTTATAGGATCACGTTTATGATCACACCAATTAATTGGATCATACAAGCACTCAAACTGTATCTTCGTTAATGATGGCGAAGAAGAAGAAAAAAACTCACTGAATGGAAGGATTAAAATAATAAATTGATATTAAAGATAATGAAATAAAATTCAAACCAAACACCATGAAAATCTCTAGTATCAAACCAAAAAAATTTATCCCTCTATTTATTTTATTAAATTAAGGGAATTAGAAATTTTACTTAAAGAAGATGGAATTGAAGAAGAAAAATATTAAAAAAAACACTCCAACATTATGTGAAGAATTTTACAATTGTAGGTGTGAATAAATAAACACCTTGATTGAATGGTATTAATGGGTTAATAAAAATTAATGAATAAATTATGAATAAATATAAAACTTAAAGAAGAATAAATGTTATTTAGAAATGAACATGAATGAGATACTTTCATGAAAAAAATAGATGATGAAATTAAAAATTGAAAGAATGAAATTAAAATTGAAAAAAAACATGGATACCTAAATTCCTTCCCCACTAGCTCTTTATATAGGAGTATTAGGAGCCTTATATAGACCCCCCAAAAATAAATTCCCTTTCTATTATTTGGGTGATTTAAAAGGTGGGTGAGAATAAAAAAATATGGACATCTCAAAGTTGACCACAAATATTGGACCAAATTCATCTCCCTCTTGGTGTGAAAATAATTCATTTTAGATGGAGAAATATTTGATGGTATTATAAATTAAGTATATTATTACTAGTTTCCTCTAATATATTTCAAAATTTCATGACAATTGGATCTTTATTTGCGATGTTTTGCTCGAAATGGTTGGCTAACTTTATGGGCATTCTGATCTGGCCAGAAATTTAATCTTCTTCTTTGACTGCCTAGATCCCCCTGAAAACATCTGAATTAGCTCCAAATAAAGTTGAATGAAATGACCCTAACTATTTTATCTCTCTAAAATTAAAATTTAATCTTCATTGGGCATGGATTATGGGCCCCATTTTTACTTTATGGGCCTAACCCCCGTTATGCATTCTTCATAAATTGATATGTTCGTTGCAAAAAATATCCATCTTCCCTTATTAATAATCCATAAATCATAAAAGATAAAATGTTCCAAAAATAGTTATAAATAATATCCCAAAATATCAATTTAAAACAATTAATATATTATTTTCCCCAAACAGATGATTTATTTGGCCCAATATTCACTTCAAATATGAATTGTACATGTAATGAGAAATGAAGTTCAATTTATGAAATGCTCTAAAATTAGTGTTCATGGAAATTAAACCACAAGAATATTAAAATATAATCGATGAATATTTTCGTCTTTCAGAGGCTAATCAACCTTAATGGCTTAAGTGTATGAGGAAGTGATAATGAGGAGATGAGAATCATATGATAAGGTCATTGGGGGAGAAAGGATCCAGGGTAATTAATGTTACTCCTGGAAATAAAGGAGGATATAACACTAACATCTGTAAATTAGGTGAAGAGTCATGTGACTACCTGTAGTAGATACGGTTGAAAAAGTGACAAAAAATTGGAGGGGTTGGAGCCCCCATTATGTAGGATCCACCCTTGACATAGATCCCACAAAATATTAATCATGAGATTAAAATATATATGGAAGTGAAAAATTCTACAAATATAAACAATTAATATTTACATGGGTGATCAACGGTGTCACCCTATAATCTCATATACATTACTCATTATGAGGAATCATCCTCTTAAATTATTCATAATCATAAATTATCTGATAAAATAGCTAGATTTTATATAAGTTAACTTATTATAAAAAATTATAAAATACATTATCAAGGTAACGTGACATTACCATCAATGATATTAATTTTTCAAAAATACTTAAGGTTCAAAATATTCCCTAACAATTGATAATTTCTCGTCGCTAAATATAAGACTATTATAATCACATACACTGGAATTATATAAGGAAATATCATCTAATACATCCTTAAAAATATTTGGAGTAATTATTTTAACAAAAAAACAAAAGTATGGATTTAAAGGATATTTTTCATAAAATATATTTTTAACATGAGATGAAAATATGTTGGGTTTTTCAATTTTAAGATATTGGTCCATATCTACCATAATAAATCCATATTTATCAACATGTATTCCTTATCAAGTCAATGTACCAAACCACTTACATATGAACATAATAACTTTACCATGAGAGTAATAATGTATTATAATTATTCATTATACTACTCCATTATATAATACATCACTAGAGCAAGGTTTCATGTCACCTGATGTACAATAACAGTCTGTTTCTATTCATAACAATGCACCATCATTTTGAGCTATCATGTTTATCGTATGACTACTAATGATGAAATTATGTCCATTGACAACCATTTATTTACACTCACATACAAATGTATTTATACTAAATGATAGAGCTATAATCTTTTGATATATTGTACTTTTCAGTAAACTTTCAACCTAACATATATAAAATTTTCATTAATATTATTCAGAATAAGTGTACCATTTGAAAAATTAAAAAAAAAATATACATACATGAGATTTGAACCATACAGTAAAATTATGACTATGAAACTTCTATATCATTTTAGAGGTAAATAATAATGGGTTATAGTTATAATTTCCTTCTGTTTTCTATAAAATATTTGGTTAATACATTATTAATTTATATGTAATACATAAATAATATAAAATTACACAAAATTGATCTTACATGAAATATTCATCCATGATATCAGAATCAAATTGTACAATATAATGTTTCATTACCATCTTCTCAAGGATTAAATTAGTCAATGTACATGAACCTAGAAATCCCCAAATCCAAGGAAATGATAAAATGTTGGTTCGTCATGTAAATAGAAGAAATTTCAATGAACTCTTGGGCTAAGTAACTTTTGACAATAAATCCATTAGGATAGTTCTTATTTTTTATATAAGGATTTATGATATATATAATTCTTTCAGTGGGATATGTCCAAAGAAATTAAAAATGACCCCAATAATACATTCAATGGGAAGGATCTCAATAATATCAACAAGCATGTGAAGTATCATAGGGGAAATAAATTATCTAATTCACAATAATGATCAATGCATCTTATTTTATTTTATTCACATAACATTTACATAATTTTTTTTAAATTTTTATCTCTATATAATTATAAAAAATTAATAAACCCCACCTTTACATTATTTGTTAAAATATTTAATATGATTATGGTAAATAACTCATGTAACAATATATTATAGTCATGGGACTTCAATTATTTTTTACCTCACCTCTCTAGTATTCAGTTGTTTTGATTAGTTACTCAAATAACCATATGAAACCTTGATATTATATAAAACATAATGAAATATATTTCTCTCTATAGTAATAATGTCATAACAATCATAAAGAATACACCAATTATTTGTACCAATATTCTTGGGGATGAAGTTGTTTACTAATACCCCAATCCAGCAAGTTTCAATATTTTTTTTGGCCATCCTTTGTCTTAACCGTGAAATTCAGAATTATTGTAAGTAACATTTCACATACATTGCATTCAATTTTAATCATTTCTAAAAAATTTCATAATAAATTTAATTATCAATAATATAAATCAAATAATATAATTTTTCTACAATTGAAATGAGTATATTTTTGAGTACTAGTTCTCTTTATCGATAGTGGATGAAACTTAAAAAAACATTTATCACTTCAAGTATTTTAATAGTTCTTTTACCAATATACACAATGGTATTTTCTCTTTGTAAAAAATATTACTTAAATTTCATTTATCATTTCTATATGGATGTTTCATCCATAAGAATGGTCGATGTCAGAAGAAACTAATACATCTTTGATGTTTCAAATTTCTCAATCACGTATTTTTTCCACATATTAGACAAGATACTTTTCCCTTCGTGATCTAACTATACGTCATTCCATAATTCAATAAATCATTTATGGTCCTTATAAGAGTTTAACACATTTTAAATTAATCATTCCTTGAAGTATCATATATTGGGACATCATTGGTCAACGACTATTTCTCTTTTCCTATTAGAGGTCTAAGATACACATTTCTATCATTCCCTGAATCATTTATCCAAAAAATAAATATGGTATTGAAAGTTTATGGATTTTGCATTCACATATATAGTGGAATATTATATATATGAATGAGGATGAGCCATGTGTTGTGTTTGGTATGATTCTACCAAAATGGATTAAAACCATCACATGATAACACTAATTTGAGGTTAATTATATCTATTGAAAAACAAGTCATTGTTTATTGAACTCTATTCATAAAAATATATTTTATTGGCGCACCAAATGCTTACTGATTTCATTTTTTTCTGCAATCCATCTCATATATTCTTATATTTTTTATAGAACAAGCATTTTTTGAAGTATCCATGTCAAAGGGAAGTTCCACATATCTTACAAAGGAATAATAGAAACTGTGTTATTATTATTATGCTTCCATATCTAGGTACCACATTTCTTAATGTTGTATAATGATTTATTTTCATTACAATATTGCATAAAATAAATAGGGTAGGCTGGTAATTTTTTAGAAGAAAATCCATAATAATCAATTAACTTTGACACATCATAATCATTTTTTGGAATTTTTTCATCGTCAGGAAAAAATTCCTTCAAAAAGTCAAGGAGATAATAAATCCCACAATTACTGAATCCAAACAATGATTTCCCAGTAATTAAATACATAAAAAATTCTAGTTTGTTCATCCAAACGCAACTAGGATACAACAACGTCTTTTCAACATATATCAACATTATACATAGATCATTATCATTATTTTGTTTATTACTGTCAAAACCTATTATTGGACTTAAACTTGTTACTTCTTATTCGGTTTTGTATATATGTATAAATTATAAAATAAAAGAAATATAATCAAATATAATATCTTCAAAACGACATCACTTCTTTCCAAAGATTATCCTTGTTGAAATATTTCTCTATTATGGATCCATGCCTCCAATTTGGTCTGAAATCCAACTCTATTGGTATGATGAAATACTATTTCATTATTTAACCATGGTCTTCTAGTATAATTATTAAAATGATATCAAATAATTTTCACTTTTGAGGAATTATTGAAAGCAAAACCCCAAAATATTGGAATATTATTTTGAAACTCCTTTGACACCCAATCATGAGAATAAATCCAACATCTATCCATTTAAAATAAAAAATATAAGACTATATAAAATAAAATAACTGGGTTCCCTATCAACCTAGTTAAAAAGTGTATTTATTTTCATAATAAAAGTGGGTATAAACTCCCCAATTATTTAAAAAATAATATATATATATATATATATATATATAATAAAAAACACTTGGATACATATATCAACTAAACAAATTCTAATTAAATAATCAAAGTAAATGAAAATTTGGTTTACACAATTTTAGGTTGGTATAAGATCCAATTTATAATCAAAATTTTTTTAAGTTTATTTATCTAAAATTTTTTTTAATTAATGTTTGGTTTAAAAACCAATTTTTTCCTAATACATTAAAAAAAAGTTGAATAACATGATCTTAATCCAATTAGATCAACTTTTTAAATCACATAATAAAAAATAATTTCATTTAAAATTATACGAATGGTTCGAATATTGAAAAATTATTAATAAACTAAATTTCAATTCGAAATAATCCACATTTAATGATGGAAACAAAAAAATAGATGGTCACTGAAATTAATATAAAATAAAATTTAAATCAGTAATTAAATAAATTTGTTTTGGTCAACCCAAAATTTACTAACATTGATAATATATTTGATAACATATTAGTATCTAAATCAAATAAAATATAAACCAAAATAATGTAACCCACTAAAAGAATAATATTGTAATCCAAACATTATTTTTATAATTTAATAAACCAAAAGATAAGTCTTATATTTCTCATAAAATACATTAAAAAGACATGAAATGAAAAAAATCTAAATCCCTAAAATACATAAACATAAAAAATAAATTTAATATAGAATCAAGTAAAATATTAATAATTCACAATATACAATAATAAATGAGAAATAATAAAAAAGGAACACCAAAATTCAATGATTCACATAATTTATGGACCTCCTAGATTGATGAGCAGAGGGGAAGGAGGTGTAGTACATCTCAATCAATGGGAATATGTGTAGTTTGTGTCTAGTATAGGGGAATAGAGGATCTGTAGTGACTTGATCATAGATAAGGGGATGAGGGAAGAGGGAGTTGAGGACTAATTATAGGTCAGAGCTGATGAGGGAAGATGGAGGTGGAAGGTGCGGGAAGAGGGAGTCAGGGACTGAGGGAAGCGGGAGTCGGGGACTGATATCATGTTATAGGGGATGAGGGAATAGGGAGGCAACAAGCGAGGGAAGATGGATTTAGGTACCGATCATAGTTTTGATATGATGAAGGGAAAGGGAGGCGATGAGTGAGGGTGAGTGTGAGGTTGGGTGAGGGTTTCTTTAGGATACGCATTTTGATGGGGGTTTTTAGGAATTCTATTGTAATGGGGTTTTAAACCATAATATTATCTAATATTTGATCATGATTCTATAAAAACTACAACAATACAAACTCTATAGTAATGGTTCAAAAACCCATGAATATAGAAAAATATATTGATATAGTTCTTTTAAAATCGTAATTATAACCTCTGTTGTCATCTTTTAAAAAACTATGCCAATTACACAATGTCTATTGGGTAAAATTCAATCTGGGATATATATGAAAAATATATAGTAGTTTTATGATTATAAAAATGATATCATAAAAGTGAAATGAATTTTGTGTTAATGTTTTTCCATTTAAAAGATTGTGACATACACTTTGGCCCTAAATTTGTTCCCATTAACAATTTAGAGAATGGATTTTGTTATCTAATCCTATTTAATGTTGCACATTAGTTCTTTAAGAAGTTAAAAAATGTTAATTAACCAGAACCATATTAAAAAAATAAAAAATCCCTCATATAACCTTGACTATCTATGAAATATTTTATGTGTGGAGAATGGATATTATGAGACCCTTTCTCATGAGTTTTGGATATTCATATTAATTATTTATTATTGATTATTATTCAAAGTTTGTAGAATCTAAAGCCACTAAAATAGATGAATCCCCTTTTATGTGTGAATTTTTCACCAATAAAAACTTATACAGGTTTGGGATTCTAAAATAAATCATCAACGTTCATGGAACCTAGTTTTTTGGTAGATATATAGAGACATTTATGAGAATTAATGGATTAAACCACAACACATCATCCCCATTAAACCCAAAGTCTAATATGAAACCTGAAGACTTCAATAGAGAGATAAAAGAAATTTTTTAGAAGAATATAATCCCAATTGTAAGGATTAAATATAAATACTATAGGACACACTATGAGCTCAAAAAATATATTATAAGACCTTGATTGGAATTATCACCTAAAATATGATGTATGGGAATTGTTATTACCTTCATTTGAAATAAAACAAAGAGAATGTTGGGTAGTTATGAGACTAATCTATATTTGGAAAACTTTAGAAACCCGAGGAAGCTGAAAATAAAATTTCTTGAAGTAATAAAATCGGAAGAATTTGAGGACTACTAGATTTATATAAATAGATAAAGGAAAAAACATGATATAATTATATAGAAATGATATTTCATCTAGGAGAACAAGTTATACTCAATAATTGTTAGGAAAAATTCATGATTCTTTACAGATAAGAAGATCCATAAAAAAAATAAAAAAGTCTTAAATTTTTGTGTAATTTAGATAACTAGTGAAATAGAAAGGAATCAATTTACTGTGAATAAATAGATATTGAATAAATATCAGGGCAACTTTCCCAGGAAAACATTATAGAACATCACACTCCTCCAACCTACCTAAAAATGATTTACCATGCCATAATACTCCATTACTTTTTGTATTGTCATTCAATTATTATATTAGAATTATTTAAATAACTTTTAATGATTTCATGAGAAATTTTATAAATTATGTGAGGTGAATATAACTATTTGAATATTTCTAATATATTTTTCTTTATTTTTGAAATTTTATGTTACATTATTTGATTTTGTTGGGGTTTTGATAGATGCAGATATTAATTATATATATAGATGAGTTTGAGACATATTCCATTAATGAGGCGATAATTTCATTTAATAAAATCAACTTAAATGAATGGTGAAATGAAATATTTTCCATATTAAAAATTTGAGACATTTATAAAAAAACCATTGATTTTTGAGTCCATATAATGAAATATTAAACAATTTTTATACCAAATTCATCATGAAATTATAGATTTTTTTTAATATTCTTTACCACAGACACAATTCCGGATAAACCTAAGGTATAATTGAATAACCAAAATTTTCTATAAACTATCTGTAAAAAATGAGTGATTGAGAACTTTTTTTAGAAATAATTGAGGCGTCCTTCTAAAAAATATATTTTTTCAATGAACATATATTTCAATCAACCATAACATATGAAATTTTTATTAGCCCCCTAATAACCATGTAAAACCTTGATTGGTATCAAATTTACAAACCTAGGATCCCTAACTGCCTAACTCCACAGTAAATTCCTGATCACATTCAAAATCAAGTGTTTTTTGAATATATTCTGTAAGAAATATAGGGAGATAAAAACCTTGCTGCGAAATATATAATTGGAAATATCATTAAAATTTCAAGGTAAATCACACTATTATTGTAATTATCCGCCAATTCTCATTGGCGTGAGAGTACAAATAGTCCTTACATTGACTTAAGTGACATCCCAAAGATGCCAAAGGCTGGAAATAATTGTCGAAGGGTTTCAAATACAAGTGGGGGACAATTAAAAATTTAAGAAATAAACAAATAAACCTACCAACCATAACCAAACATTCACTATACGATGCATGAAAAAAAATGAAAGACAACTCCACAAATTCATGTATCTCAAAACCACATCAAAGTAAGAAACAATATAAGAATAAATAAGTATCAATGTGCACATCGAATAAACTACTCAAGACTCTCCAAAGACCTCAAGACTCCATGCCCCACAAGATTTAAGCTCCAAAATCTCCGAACAACCAAAATATAATGAGGTAGTGTTAAAAACATGTGAAACATTACCTTTTCCCTTGTCCCGAAAGATAGCATCTACAAAACCACCAATGTTCCAGAGCAGAGGAAAGTATAAAACTCAGTAGGTTTTCTACAATGACTTCCCTACGCATGACACTAGGATAAAAGAGTTAAAAACTATTATATAAAATAGTTTATATAAAACAATTTCTCAAAACAGTTTATAACTAAATATAAACAAGCTTCCAAAACCATTCATTACCAAAATCAAACAATTGAAATTGAAACCAATTCACCCAGCAAAATATTTTTCTAGAAAAATAACAAAACATTATTTACAACCATTTCACAATATCCCTTTATTTTCATACCCAACCATTCATCAAACCTATGAACCCAACCATGCATGCTATGTTATGACTGTTCAATACTCATGAGTAGTTTCTCGTTGATCTACCAAGTCATCAAAAGCTAATTGTTTCCCATGTGCCATAAATCCATTGGCACCGTGCACAAGGTCATATTTCAACCCAGACCCATGTATGAAATTCCCATGTTCCATTAAACCTTTGGCATCAAGAATAAGGTCATACTTCAACCAAGAACCATATATGAAACATGAACACACACCACATATTCCCAACGATCATTCTGAAACAACCCTTTTAATAAAAACACCATTTTATTGAAAACCATTTCCGTCAAAACCATTTGAACCCCAAAAAATTTCAATTCCCAAACATTTCTATAAAACTCCATTTTTTTAAAAAATAATTTCTATTGAAAATATCTTTTTTTATAAACCATTTTGAAATTCTAGAAAATCCATAATTTAAACTCATCATTTTAAATTCATGAAACTAAACCCCCATTTGCACAACTTTTCACCAAGATCATGCAATTTCACAAAAACCATAAATAATCACAATGAATAATTTTCCATGAATTTCACAATCAATAAACAAATTTGAATATAATCTAATAAATTTTCTCAAGAGGATTCAAGAGAGAAGACACCTACCTCGATGGTTTTGATGAAACATTGACGATAGACGATAAACGCAGAATAAAGCGGGTTGATTCTCCAATAAAGGACTTAGTTCTCTTTTCATAGAAAGATCATGACTCAACATTGAGTTATTTGGCATCAAAAAACGTAGACCTACCCACTATAGGTTCCGATATAAGAAATAAAGGATATTAGAGATGTAGATCGAAGAAGATCTAAGAAAACATGACATATCCAGAAATAATGTTGACTTACCTCAAGAATCGAACTCGAAATCATGAAGGGAAGGCTCTGGGATGGATCTAACTCGCGTGGGGAGGGTTCTCCAGCCTTCTAGATAGATTAATATCAAAATAGAAGTGTTTTGAATCCAAAACTAAATATATAGAGAAAAAAAGAGTAAGCTTCTAGAAAATAGGATCTAGATTTGACCTCTTCCCAAGGTTTGACCCCACAGTTTGGGTCAATCGAGTATGGATCATTTGACCTTTGTTTTGGTACCAATACTCCTTATAAAACCCTCATGGTCACCCATCCTTCACCTTTACCCTTTTTATGGAAACACATTTGTTATGGAAAAATCCCACTTTATGGAAACACCCCACTTTATTGAAACAACCCACTTTAAGGAAACACACCACTTTATGGAAACAACCCACTTTATGGAAACACCCCACATTATGGAAACAAAACACTTAATATAAACAACCAACATTATGGAAACTCCCAACTTAATGGAAACTATCTATATTATTGAGACTCTCTATTTTATGGAAACTCTCTATTTTAGTGACAACAATTAAAAAAATGTGAGGAAAGGGGTTATCTACCCAAAACCAGGGGTACTACACTCTCCCCACTATTAGCCTTTCCATACTCAGAAAGTAGAAAACCCACACTAGAATAAAATAGTTCTGATCACTACTCTTTAATTTCCTTCCCACGTTCCCAAGTCCCTTTCGAAATTTGGCCATGTTTCCATAAAACCCACACTAGGCCGATACTTTTCCAACCAAGACTTTCTCTTGCTTATCCATGATCTGCACTAGTATATGTATCAGTGATGCATCCAATTATAGCTCAAAGTAATCCTATTTGATAACATGGTTAGGATCTAGGTGATACTTTTTCAACTGGGATACATGGAACAAATTATGCACCAAAATATACCATGGTGGTAACGCCAACCGATTTTCCACCACTCCAACCCGTTCCAGTATCTCAAGAGGGCCAATGTATATAGGAGACAACTTACCCTCCTTCCCGAAGCGATGATTTCCAAGCCTTGGAGAGATCCTAAAGAAGACATCATCACCCATAGAGAATGACAACAGTGTTCGATGGTGATCTTCATACATTTTCTAATGACTTTGAGCCATCTCCATCCTCTTTGTAATCAACTAGATCTTATACGTTGTTTCTTGGATGAGGCTTGGCCTGAATAGTGATGTTTCACCCATTTTCACCAAGTATAGTGGAGAATGACAAGGATGCCCATACAATGCTTCAAAAGGATCCATGTGTATTGAGGGTTGATAGATGTTATTGTATGATAACTCCACTAAGAGTACATGTTTCTCCCATGAGCCACGAAAATCCATTACACAATCCTGAAACATGACTTCCAACATTTTTATCATCCGTTTAGATTGTCCATCTGTCTGAGGATGATACGCCATGCTCATAGTCAACTGAGTCCCAAGGGCTTGCTATAAGGATTTCCGGAAATGAGGTGTGAACCTCATATCTCTATTTGAGACTACTGACATTGGAACACCATGCCTCTTTACCACTTCTCAGATATAGATTTTTGAAAGATCCTTCACCATATGAGTTTCAAGAATAGGGATGAAATGATATGAATTGGTTAGATGATCCACTATCACCCAATGGCATCGTGTTTCTGGACAGTTTTTGGAAGATCAATAACAAAATACATTGCTCTCAGATCCCATTTCTACACTAAGATGGGAAAAGACTATAATATACCAGCTGGTCTCTGATGCTCTGCTTTAAACTACTGAAACATTAAGAACTGCGAGACGAACTTAGCCACCTTCCTTTTCATGTCTCTCCACCAAAACTACACCTTCAATTCATCATACATCTTCAGTGTACCTGGATGTACAACCCATCTTGAATAGTGGTAAGAATGAAGGAGTTGTTCTAAACAAACCCTAGGTACAACCATCTGATCATTGAAACACAAAACTGAACCCCCATTAAGTTTCCAGCCATCAATGGTCTCCCCAGCATTGAGTTTTGAACTTACAAATAGACATTATGCATCAGATGTTTGTGCCTCTTTGATCATTTTTACTAAATCATGAACAAGTGTAGTTGAAAAGAAAACAGCAACATCACCTCGGTCTTCACATTCCACATGCATGTCGGCTAAGACCGATATCAACTACAATTCATCTGAAGCTTCTTTCACCAACTGAGAATATGTCTTTGTACTCAATGAATCCACCACCTAATTTCCATTCCCCGGTGTGTACATCAAGTAAAAGTCAAAATTTTGGAGATAATACCTTTGTATCCTTTGCCTCAGATTCAAATTTTGTTGTGAGAAAATGATTTTAAGCTTTTGTGATATGTAAACACAGTAAATTTTTCACCAAAGAGTTAATGTCTCCATGTTTTCAAAGCATTGATGATTTTAGCTAACTCTAAATCATGTTTTGTGTATTTTTTCTCTAGGACCCTCAACATCCTTGAACCATAAGCAACAACATGATCTCTTTTCATGTGAACACAACCCCAACCAGATCCTGAAGCATCACAGTACACTACATACCCCTATCCTGATTCTGGAAAGATCCAGATATGTGTCAATGTATGGAGAACATTCAGTTACTGGAAAGGCTTATGACATTCCTCCATCCATTGGAATGGATAATTATTCTTTGTCAGAGCTATCATTAGTGAATCTAGTCACGAGAAATCTTTCACAAAGCATCAATAGTAACTAGCTAGACCAAGAAAACATCATATCTTTAAAACATTCTTTGGTGGTTACCAAGACATAACGACTTCTATATTTTCAAGATCAATAGGAACACCATTCTGAGAAATCACATGGCCAAGAAAATGTACTTTCTGTATCCAAAAATCACACTTCGATAATTTGGCATACAAATGATGATCTCTCAAAATTCGTATCCCTATTTCTAGGTGCACCTCATAATCATCCATTGTCTTTGAATACACAAAAATATTGTCCAAAAACACCACAACAATAGAATCCAGATATTGTTGAAATATCTAATTCATAAATTCCTTTAAGACCACCGGTTCATTCTTTATATGAAAGTCATTAATATATATTCATAGTGGCCATATCTACTTCTGAAACTATCTTCGGAATATCCTCTTTCCAAACTCACAATTGATGATATTTCAATCCCAAGTCAATCTTGGAGAACTACTGAGATCCCCTTAATTGATCGAACAGATCATAAATATTTGGAAGTGGATATCTATTCCTTATCATAACTTGGTTAAGTATACGATAATCAACACAAAACCGAAGAGTTCCATCTGACTTCTTCATGAAAAAAACATATGCAACCCATAGATATGTACTTGGTCAAATGAAACCCTTGCTTTCTAGATCCTCTAACTACACATTCAATTCCCTTAACTCTATTGGTTCCATCCTATAAGATAGAAGACAAATAGAACTGGTCCTTGGAAGGAGATAAATCATAAACTACAATTCCCTTAGAGGTGGTAAACCAGAGAAGTTCATCAGAAAGACATCTGGAAATTGATCCACAATAGCTGGAAAAATATTTTCCTCGATCTCTTACATTGATTCCGAAGTCAACGCTACCAATTGGTAAAATATCAGTCCCACCATTGGTTCCAACAAGCTCTTTGCACCATTCTTTACAATCCTCTCTCCTATAAAGAGAAGCTCGATGCCGTCCTCAGTCATGAAACTAACGGTTCCCCTATAAAAATAGATTTTAGTCTTGAACATTTTCATCCAATCCATACCTAGGATTATGTCGTATACATCCATATCCAACATCAAGAAGTCCTATTATATCTCATATCCCTCAAAAGTTATAGCACATGCTCTACCCACAAATTCTTAACATCCTCTTTCACTGAGAGGAGTTAGGAGTTTCATAATAGAAGGCATAATTTCATGTTTTAAACATAGAAAATAGTTGCCCACTTCCCATTTATCTTAGTGCTAGAGTTCTAAGCCCCTCTGGTGAAGACAGTTGTAATTCCTCCACTTGGATTTTCAGTAGGGACAAATATCATAAACATAGTATCCTACTGCAGTCCCAAATCAACAAGTTTGAACACCATGAGTGATTCTTTGGACCAACTAGTGGTTCACATGTAGCTCAAGTGTAACCAAATTCTCAATATCCTATTTTAACTAGTTCTTATGATGACTATCAGGTTCCATTTTCATTTCCTACAGCAAAATCTATAAGCCTCACTCTCGACCAACGGATGGCTTAGCATTTCAAATTCTATCACATCAACTATCACAATATTGTTTTAATAAAACAAACTTTTTCCATGTTCAACCATTTTTTAAAACACTTCACATGATTTTGAAAATTAAACCATTTCCAAAATACAATAATCATTCTCTTTTTTAAAATATTTCAATTGAAAACCAATTCCATATTTTTTTCAATTATTAACACTTTTTTTCACAACATGAATCATTCCTCTAAATGAAGTATGCACTTCTAGTGGGAAGTCATTCCTCTACAATGCATGTCATGCTCATCTCATTGGATAAATTCATGATAATGAGATTTCAAAATGATAGAAGTTTCTCCCTACACTTATTTACCCAACTCCCTAGTAACTTGAAGTTTATCATAAAAGGGTTAGCTACGTCCTTTTATGCTAAACATGTCAAGATCCGACAATCCTACTCCTTTATAGTATTCCCACCCAATGAATAGAAAATAATGGATTTCATCTCCAAAACGAGGAACATTGAGGACTACTTGTTAGGAAAGGACCAAACAAGATGATACCATTTTTAATGACCCACCATTTCTCATTGGCATGAGAGTACAATGAGTCCTTACTAGAACTTAAGCAACATCCCCAAGATGCTAAAGGATAGAAATAAATGTTGAAGGGTTTCAAATAAAAGTTGGGGATGATTTACCCTTTAATAAATAAACCAATAAACCTACCAACCATAACCAAACATTCACTATATGATGCATGAACAAATGAATGATAACTCAATAACTTCATGTATCTCAAAACCACATCAAAGTAAGAAACACTGGAATAATAACCAAGTATCAAAGTACACAGTGAATAAACTACACAAGACTCTCCAAAGACCTCAAAAATATATGCCCCACAAGCTCTAAGATCTGAAATCATTGAACAGATCATATATCATGAGGTAGTGCTAAACACATTTGAAACATTACCTTTTCCCTTGTCCTGAAAGATAGCATCTGCAAAGGCTCCAAAGTGCCAGAGCAGGGGTGATTATAAAACTCAAGAGATTTCTCTAATGAAATCCTTACTCACACCACTAGGATAGAATAATTAGAAACAATTATATAAAACAATTTTTCAAAATAGTTTATAACTAAAAATAAACATGTTTCCAAAACCATTAATTACCAAAATCATACAAGTTCAATTGAAACCAATTTTACCTGCAAAAAATGTTTCCATAAAAATAACTAAACATTATTTACAACCATGTCAAAATATCCATTTATCGTTATAACCAACCATTCCTAAAACCCATGCAACCAACCATGCATGATATGTTATGACAGTTCCATACTCATGAGTGGTGTCTCATTGATCTACCATGTCGTCACAAGGTAATTGTTTCCCATGTAACATTAACCCTTTAGCACGGAGCACAAGGTCATATTTCCACAAAGCCCGGTGTATAAAATTCCCATGTGCCATTAAACCTTTGGCACCGAGAACAAGGTCATATTTCAACCAAGACCCATATATAAAACATGAACACACACCATATATTCTCAATGATCATGCCAAAAAAACCCTTTCAATAAAAACACCTTTTTATTGAAAATCATTTCCGTCAAAATCATTTCAATCCCAAACCATTTTAATTCCAAACAATTTCAATAAAACACCATTTTTATTGAAAAAAATTTCTATTGAAAATATATTTTTCATCAACCATTTAGTAATTCCAGAAAATCCATAATTTAATATAATCATTTTAAATTCATCAGACTAAACCCCCTTTAGAACAACTATTCACCAAAATCACATAGTTTGACAAAAACCATAAATCATCAAAATAAATATTTTTTACATTCATTTCACAATAAATAAACCATTTTGAATCTAATCCAATCAATTATATTAATTGGAGTTGAGAGAGAAGCCACCAATCTCAAAGGTTTTGATGAAACTTTGACAACAGACGAAGAACACACAAGAAAGTGGGTCGATTCTCCAAGAACCGACTTAGTTATCTTATCCTAGCAAGATCATGACTAAAAATTTAATTATTTGTCATCCAAAAACATATATATACCCACTATAGGTTCAGATCTAATAAATATTGGAGATTAGAGAAGTATATCTATGACGATATAAGAAAATATGGCAAATCTTGAATGAATGGTGACATACCTCAAGAATCAGACTCGAAATCCCCAAGGGAAGGCTCTAGGATGGCTCCAACTCATATGGTGAGGGTTATCCAGCCTTCTTGGGATATTAATATCATAATAGAGGCGTTTTGAATCCAAGAAATAAATATCTAGAGTAAAAATGAGTAAGATCCTAGAAAACAAGATCTAGATTTGACCTCTGCGCATGGATAGACCATATATATTGGGCCAACCATGTATGGATCGGGCAACCTTACCTTTTTTCCCAACACTCATAATAAATCCCCCAAGCTCTCCCATACTTTACCTTCACCATTTTTATGGATACATCCCACATTATGGAAACACCCCACTTTATTAAAATAACCCACTTTATGGAAACACCCCACTTCATGGAAACAACCCACTTTATGAAAAAAACCCACATTATGGAAAAGAACACTTTATGGATTCAACCAACATTATTGAAACACCCAGCTTAATAGAAACACTCTATATTATAGAAACTCTCTATTTTATAGAAACTCTCAATTTTATGGAAAATATTTATTTTATACCAAACAATTAAAAAAACATGAGGAAAGGGGTTTTGTACCCGAAACTGGGGGTTCTACAATTATTTGGAATTCAAATATTCCTCTCTTTTTCTATAGAGAAAACATTTTTGTTGAAATTATGATGAAGTATAAAATATAAAATTTTTGGAGAATAAAGAATAAATATATATTTATGCTAAAATGTTTTAATTATGAATCTCTAGTAACATCATAGAACTTTTATGGGGTGAATATTTTTAAATGGTAGTGAGAAAGGATAGAAATATTAAGGATAAACTAAAAATTATTCATTTTACATTGTATAGTGAAAAAATACTTATTCAACACCTCTGTTTTTAATATCATATCCCAATAATCATAAACTATAGATCATAAATTTAATAACTCATGATTAATATAAGTTCTTTACTCATTTATAATAGACTTGAGAGGAAAAAATATTATGGTTACTCTTGTGTGAGTTCAGACTGAGGAAATCATGTCTTGAAATTCAAACATTTAGGGATGAGGAAAAAAGTTTTAGAAAGTTAAGTAGAAATGAGTATTGGAGGATGAGAGAAGAAGAAATGAATTGAATTTTTTAGATAGGTACTAATTAAAGGAGATAATAAAATATTAATGACATGATATTTATAACATGGATTTATAAAGGTTCACTCAACATAGCTCATGTACTGAATTTAACTCAGGTACCATTAAGATGTCCAATTATATAAGACTATAAGCAGATCAGTGTGAGATAAGTGACTTAGGTAACTTATTGAATATTTTTTTGATAATATATTCATTTTATTCCATTACACATGTTAATAAAATTTGTTATGTTTGAAAATTAACAATTCATTGCACGAGAAATTGTTAATATCGCTTAATTTGAACCAATTATGAATTTAAATGATTAATTTCATGTGGGAATAAAAAAATGTTTAAATATGTAATTTAATTTAATTTTTTGATATGAACGTATTAGTTTTATTTCCAATGCATTTCAAAAATTAGGAATTATATAATTTTAAAAAATAAGCCATATTTTTTTATTGAGAAAGACAAAGGGTGACAAGTCAATGATGTTTTGTGCAATATATTTTTGGAGAAAAACATATAAAGACAATAAGATATGTATTTAATGTCAATAAATAATCATCTACCAACATATTCTAGTATTATTTATCAATATAGTGTTAAATCATGAATTCCATGTGTGCCAACTTTCTGAGGAAGCATCAAGAGAAAACATTGCGTGTTGATTCACACAATCCATCATCAATACCACTATTTTGTGCATCCAAGGATGGGGGGATAATAATATCTATGTTTCACTAAATTTTAATGACAATACCTCTCATGATAGAACACTAAACTCAATATTATAATGTTACACCCTGATATTTTGAGAATAATTTTTTGAGTTAATTTATCTTTTCAATGTTTTTCATTTCACATGACAGTAGAAATATTTCTATATATATATATATTAAACTACTAATTAAAATAGTCATTTAACATGAAATAAATACTTGTCTTGTGCAACACACAATACAAACTTGGCTTACACTACAAGAAACACTGAATTGGCGTATGATGCACACAACATTGAGTTAATATGGCACACCTTTTTATATATATGTAATTAATTGAATTATATAATTATAACCTAAAAACCAAACATATTTATATTAAGATTAATAAATAATTTTCAATTATTTTTTATAATTTTTTCATATAAATATAACATATTGGTAATGAAAGATGAGATTTTTTTGGTAATTTCCTTTTTTGTTAAAAATACCGTTTTCTTGAATGATCCAATTTTGATAGTAAATTTATTTTTATACACATTTATAAATTTAATTTAATAAAATAAAATTTATTTTTTAATTTATAACATAAAAATTATCCTAGGGTTAATTTTTCAGAATTTTTTGGGAAACTTCATTTTTTTGATGAATTGTGGAAAAATACAGCTTTTTAATTAAAAACTACATTTTTTATAAATAATTTGTAATGATAAATAATATTTAAAATATTTTTTATGGACCAATTAGATAAATATTATATCTATTAATACAATTTAATTCATTATAATCAATCTCACTTAGAAACTGAATATAAAATCTTAAAAAATTTTGGAAATTTTTCCTACTTTTAAACTTTGTTATTTCATACCACCAATGAGATTATGACTTATATTAATTTTTACACTTCTATGATTTGAATTTCAAAAATTCTACATAAATTTTTTTATTATGTCTAATATTTATAATATAATAAAACTATGTTTATTTTTGACCAAAATGATTATTAAAACTGATTTAAATTAATCATAGTGGTAAGGCCAAATTCAGCATAATTAGGGACTAAACCTAACAATTAAGGGGCCAAATGAACTATAAAATTGTAAAACACACATTTTCTATACATATTTCAGAAGTAAAATTCCAATATTTATTTATTTTTTTGTTTTTAGGACTTTTTTAGGTAAGAACTTGTGCACACCTAACTTGTTTCTAAAAAATCCAAGTGGGTCCTTTTCCTTCCCTATAAAAGGGAACCACGTCTACCGACCCCTGAAACCTCAAAACACATTTAATATTTTCCAATATATACCAAATTAGCCACCAAAAATATTCTCCCTTTGACTTTTAAGACTCTATTTGGGAATAAATCTTCGTAAGGAAGCCTTTTGGCACAAACCAAAATGAGTTTCTGGAATTGATGGTAACATCTTCTCTCAAGAACGTTTCCTTTGTTTCCTTTATCCAACCCCTCCACTCTCTTTATTTCTTTATTCAGGGAAATAAAGAGTATCCTATATATACTAGGATGCTTTTATTTAAATTTTAGGACCTATATTTACACACACATCTTTCTAATGGATGTTGAACATAATATTTCTGTGTACGGCGAACTACTGCATCACAAAGCGATAATTGTTAATTTCTCCTTTACCACCAATCATGGTGGAAATAAATATAAAAAATATATTTATTTATTTAATTTATTATTTTTATTATATATTTAAGAATCTTTATTACATTTAAAACACACATCTTTTTACCTCCCATTTGGTGTAAATATGATAATCTCATTTGAGGAAGTGTAGACTACCGCCCCTTCAAAGCGATGTGTTTCGTTAGCACACCACTTGGAATGTATAATAGACGGTTTTAACTAAAACATATGATGTATATGATATATTAATGCTACTATAATAATGAAATATATATACATACATACATATATATATATATATATATATATCATTTATATACTTTCCTTCAGTAGGACAATAATGACAGAAAACAGTGTTCATTCATACATGCAGCTTACCATATCTATAAATAATTTATTCCATTATGTACTTAATTATGATATAGATTATTATAACATAAATATAATGTATATAACTGATATTTATATTATGTTCTACATTCTGGAATCATGATATAAGTACAATGATCAACGATATAACAAATTAAGACACATGTGAAGAACAAATAGAATATTACCCGAAGTGAAACCTTAACATAGGATCATTAACAATATGGTAATATAAGGTCAAAAAAAATATATGGTATTATATATAAGAATAATCTTCTGTAAAATATTTATAATAAACTTATATTTATTATACAAGAGGCCTGTACGAGTATAGAGAGAGTCAAGAAACACAGTAAGGGGATTTCATCTCACTTTTAATTTCTATGAGATATAATCTATGTTCACCACTCTTTCCTTTTGTTTGGTGTATGCACATTCCATGAGTATATTATATGTATATTTTATTTAAATTTATGTATATTCATATTCCCATTTTATTATCCTTCTTTTATAGGGTTGAAGTTTCAAAAGATATCAAATCTGTAAAAATGTTTTGTCACAATTTTCTTTCATTCAGACTCATGTTTTGTTATACACCTAAACACATTTTTGGGATCCATGTACATGAATTTTACATTAAAAATTAGGAATCTCAATATTTTCAAGATATTATATGCTAAATGTAATTTATTTTCCTTACATGGAGAGAATGATCCTGGCATACCATGTTATGGGAGTTTATTGAGCCAATCTCATCGCTTTTTGAGATTGTTTATATTTATGATTCATTTGAGGAAATATTGCGATTAATCTCTCTTTAATATTCATGAGTTCTTTATCCTCTATTATTTCATCATATACTTATGTTTTGGTACCATTTTCTACTCTTTGGTGCATAAGATAGTTATGAAAGTCTTTTTATGAAAGCCCGATTTTACCTTCTATTCGGTCGGAAATCAATGTTTTCTAAAAATATTTTCCAAGAATATTATACCATTACCATATAATATCTAAAATAAATTATTACTTTTTTTTATTTTACCAATAAATTCAAGGGAATTATCTTTTTTCTTTCCTATCAGGTCACTTTTCTATCTTTTTAACCATGCAAAAAGAATTTTCTTTTGACCTTGTATGACATGTTCAGGTTTACCCATCGCCATTTCTTAGATGCTCCATTTAAAGTGTTAAAAAGGATAATCTTTAAGAATTTTTTTTTGAAAATAAAATTTCAATCTTTTTTTAAAAATGGTTTTAAACTTATTTTATATATTTTCGTAGAAAAAAAATTTCCGAATGTTTTCAAGTCATATTTACATGTATTCAAAGTGGTTTTAAAGAAATTCTTTTTCAAAACGTTTTCAGGGTTCTGTTATAAGATTTCAAGAAAAACTATTTTCAAAACATATTCAGGCTTTATTTATATGTTTTAAATTTATTTTTCAATGAAATGGTTTTTAAAAACATTTTCAATATTTCGTTAAAATGTTTTGAGTGTTTACAAAGAAAAAGGTTTCTTTAATGTTTTGAATCTTATTTTAAAAAGTTTCCAAGGTAAAAGGTTTTCAAAATTATTTCATGTATTGTTTATATGTTTTCAAGGTAGTTTCTATGAAAATGATTTTAAAATGGTTTAATGTATCAAAAATCCTTTTTCAAACAAGAAATGATATTTTCCTAAAGAATCTTTTTTAGAGGATATATAAAAATTATCTTCATGGGTTACACTTATATGATATCTATTTATCTTTTATGGGTTTTATTTTTGACGAAATGAATATGATATATATAACTCCTTACATAGGATATGATATGTTTACATGTTCCTGATGACCATTTCATTTCATGGGTTATGATATGTTTTGTGGAACATGTATGTTTTATTTCATTTAGTGATGGGTGGGACCTATATCTCCATCTAATGAATTGGGTAAAGACTTATATTTCATGATATTAAACATTTATGGAACAAGGGTTGCTCGCATAAGTAATACATGGTTGGGATAAGGGTTACTTGGTTTAGTAATATAGGGATAGAATGAGGGATTACTCAATTCAGTAATACAAGACTATAATGAGGGTTACTCTATTTATTAAAACAGGGATGGATTAAGGGTTACTCAGTTCAGTAATACTGGGCTGGAACGAGGGTCACTCGGTTCAGCAATACAGGGCTGAAAAAGGGTTTACTCGGTTCAGTAAAGGAAATCGTGAACTAATATGGTCTGGGCAGTGATGACTTGGCTACTATGGAAATAATTATATGCTTATGTGTTTTCCAAAATTACATGTTTTATTCCTACGTTATGATTTCATGGATTATGATCTCTATTTCCTTATGATTCATGTCTTATGAACTTCCAATATTTATGCCATGATATCTGTTATGATCTTTGATAGGGAGTGTATGATATTTTATTTTCATGATCACATTATCATACCCATATGATCATATTTATTCTTACATGTCTCCCTTGGTTTCCCTTACTGAGCATTTGAGCTCACCCCTTTTTTGTTCCCTTTCCCCCAGGATATGATGATATGTATTATGTTTGATATGAATAAGAAGAATTCTAGTCAAGAGGAACCAAGTGGGAGATTATGTAGCTCACATAGGCACCAGTGTTTTTGTTTCCTTGTTTCCAAATGCACTATACCAACTACAGTCTTTGGGTGTCTGTTTGTATATTGTTTTAGTATTTTGAAAATGGTTCGTAATTTAAATGTTTGTAAAGAGAGGGTTTCTATAGTTGGTATGAGAGAAAATGTATAGTTAAACATTGTAAAATAGGATGAGAAAACCTTAGGGAGATCCCTAATTATATTTCTAAGTATATATCTAGGGATATCCCTAGGGATAAATATAAGAATGAGTTAACATCTATGAAAATGTTTTGGAATTTTGGTAAAGGATATAGTGAGTGGTTTCTAAGAAATACATCCATGTTTGGATATTAAAAGTGGATTTGGATCTATTACAGATGTACCTAGGGGTATAAACTATTGAAATATGTTCTGTATTTGACTTGGGTAATATGGTACATGAAAATATGCCTTGGTGCACACCTAGGTTCACACTTTAAGAAGACATTATTTGGTAATTCACAAACTCTGTATGAACTATTATGAATAATTTAAATCTAATTTACCTATGAATGAACCAATATGAACCTAGGGTGTCATAGATTAAGGTACATGTCATTATTTAGATATTCTATAAGTAATTATTTTCATAACTATGTCATTTTCTTCTCAATTAAGCAAAGCTCACACTTTGATTCTCATTTTAGTCAATGGCAGGAACTAGAAGGAACTGGTTTAATGTTGAATGTCATGGAAGATTTTTTGATGAGAAGTTAGGTTGGATAATCACTAGATTGAAATATGTTTTGACCATGACTAACTAGTTTTCACGAAACATGATTAACATTGTTTACCTTAAAAAACTCCCAAAATCACCATGAAAGATAAAGAAAGAGTTCATTGAGTGTTTGGGTAATGGAGACCATGAAAGAAATAATATTTAGGTTCCTTTATGTAAATAATGTGGAAGGAATCACCTATGTGAATTTCATAGATGAACAATAACATATTTTGACTATGGAAAAAAATACACAAAGCAAGTGGCTACAAGGGAAAAATTAAGTGTTTGGTTAACGAAATGGATGGTAATTTTAGCCTCCCTATGTCGTCATCAAAGATTAAGTGTTTTAATTGTGGAGAAGATAGTCATTATGCAATATAATGTTTTAAGAGTAATATTATTGAAGAGAATTAGAAAGGTGGTGCGAGTAATGGTTACAATACAGATGATGATGAGCTTAAAAATGAAATGTGAAAGTAAGAAGGTATTATTCTTTATGGATTAACGATAAATTAATTGAGGTATTTATGCAACACTATTAAAAAGTTACAAATTACGAAATATACAAGGATTTTTCTACTTATGTTTTTCTCTGAGTATTTTCGAGTTTATGTTGAATGTTCCCTAAGGTCTACTGAAGTAATTTAATGACAAGATAGTATTGTTACTAAGGTAAGGTAACCCTTAATATGTTATTTATTATAAGATAATGTTTTATGGATAAAGATACATGAGATATGATTATGTAAATTGGATAGTATTGATTACCTTGGAACTAAGTAAGGACTTATTTATAGGTGGTCAATGGAACCACTAATTAAGTTTACAGAATTTTTGGATTTATGGAGTAAATCTGATATACTCTGGAATGAAGAAGCATGCATGTTTTCCAAAAGTATTGATGGAAATTTAGGTTGTTACCATGTTTTAAAAGAATATATGATGAGGGTATTCACATATTTGGAATGTGAAATCCAATTATTACTTTTTGTTATATAGTGGAATCAATTTTAATCTAATTTCATGACTCTCTTCCTAATGTTTTGGATTTTTACCTTTTAGAATGGTTTTTAAGTTAATGGTTAATAAAAAGTTTTAGCTATGCTTTCGAGGAAATATTTGTGCACTGAGTTTATGTTGAAAACCATAGTTAAAAGGCTAATAAGTGATTAAACTTCTTTCAAGGATGTCCATATCATATATTATATTAGTGTTGTTTCAAAAAAGGACATCGTGTTTTTTGGGTGACAACTGATAATGTCTAGCAAGGCCATGAGTCTTGATCCCAAGACCGAAGGAGGATAAGGGTTTCACAGTTACCATTGGACTACGCGATGTCCTTGTAAATGTATATTTATTTGCAATGAATAAATATTTTTTATGAACTATTTGTGTTACTTTTTATTTTTATATATTAATGAATGTTTTTTTAAGGTAAAAAATGTTAGACTTTTTATTCTTTATGGGCCTTAAAATCTGTTAAAAGCATATGTTAGTGATTTATTCATCAAAGTTAATTTCTAAACATTCATTCCTTGAAATAATGGATGTATTATAAATTTCTCAAAGAACAAACCAACAATGAAATTTTTTTAAATATATTTATCAATAATTACTCAATATTATGAAAGTTATCAAAAATATTGTTTCCCTACTACATAAATATTCATTGAATTGATGACCTTTGAAATCATCACAGATTTATGACATTGAGGCCCTCAACTTTTCTTTGATCATTCACTTGTTTTCGATTGATGAACCCATTAACTCCTTATGAATATTTATGATTTTCTTTTATGTTCAATCTTCACTCCCAACATGTGTTCATATATGTGGAAACCTAGTTATATGTAACTTAGGGTGACCGTTCTGGTTACAGATTTCAATTTTTAAGGGATGTTTTCTTATCCATTTTTAGAGTGCGTGTTTCTATGAATGAAAATTTTAAGTAATAAACCTTTGATAACCCATATTAATTTCAATGGAGAAACTCATTTTAGGTGGGGTAGAATGTAACACCTCTAGATTTTGAGAATTATTTTTTTCAAATTAATTTATCTTTTCAATATTTTTCATTTCACATGACACTAGAAATAGTTATTTACCTCGTGTCTTGACTCACTCTGTACTCATACAAGCATCTTGTACTATAAAAAAATGTTTATTATACGTATTATACAAAAATTTAAAGTGAGATGAAATCTCCATACCTTGTGTGTCGCAATACCATCTTGTTTCCCACTGTTTTGCAATTTTTTGGGGTCCAAAATTTAGAGAATGGAAATCATTGCAAAAAGTCATTTCTCTTTAATACCATTTAAAAATAATGAAAAGGCATGAGTTTATTAGATATGGTTTTCATGAAGCATGTTTCAGAACGAAAATAAGAATTATGATGGTTATATCTATGAGTATGACGAGCATTGCGAATAGAGAAGGCATGGAGAATTGAGAGTGGAGCATTGGAATGGTGATAAGGGTTTGACGGGGAGCATCAGGACAATGTCAAATTTTAGTGGTTCTTTGGGGAGGGAGGAGCACTGTGAAGATGTTTTTTACTGATCTATAAAATACACTATAGGATGTGGAGCTTCACAACTGGTCGTGGTTATAAATAAGTCCCCACCTCTCTTCATTTGTAGCGAACATTTCAGAGAGAATCCAAAATATCTCTGATTTTTTGAATCTAAGGGTGCTCTAAAAAACTAGGAATATATGAAATCTTGAGATTTGTGAAAATACTATTTCATTCTTTACCAACGTCAATGCTTCTATATATTTAGTGCTTCATGAGGATGGGATGTTCCGCAATGGCTCAGTGAGCTTCGCCAAGGTAGTTGTTCCATGAAGGTAGTTTGCTTCGATATGATAGGTATTTTCATGAAGAAATAGGTGTTCTGTGAAGGAGTGATATATGTGAAGGAGTGATCTTTGAGAATAAGTGATCTCTACGACAAAGTGATCTTCATGAAGGAGCTTCACAAAGGAGATTTTCAAAAGGATTTTTTGAATATCAAGTTTAAGTGGACATGGCTTTCAGTGTGCATCAACTCTGGCCAACAGTGCTAGTAGAGTCTCATGCTAAGTCAGGGAAAAATACATTAATTCCAAATCATTGAAGATACCTTATAGTTGATAAAATAATTTTGAATTCTATTATATTAGTGATCTAGGGAGAGTTAAGAAAAGTGTTCTAAGGGATGTCGTGAACTGTCCCTGAAACATTTTAAAGGAAGTGATCCTTGAATAGAGTGATTGTGACTGAACCCATGTATTCCACAACTAGTTAAGATTATTGGGTTTTGGTATCCCAGAAACATTGTCGGCATATGCTCCTTGGATGTAGCCCTTAGTTGTGAACCAAGTAAATGTATTGTATGATCAATGTGCATGTGATTGTTTGATTATTGTTCTTATCCATCATATAGGTTTAAAGAGTTACTACCAACATGGGAACAAGATCCATCATTTTAAAATAAAGATTTTACACCATGATTCACCCCTCCCCACTTAGGGTATCTCAGGGTCCTTCAAGGGGTATCAAAGGTAGGTTTCTGGTGTTAAATCTATCCTTTTTTTCACGGAGAATTTAGTCAACATAGGGGGAGTCCCCCACCTTGATGGAAGTAACTTTAAGATTTTGAAGAACATGATGAGATATCAACTAATATCTCTTATAATGGAAGTCTTATTTCCTACTGTGCAAGGAATACAAGTCAATAAACCTAAAGGGTTGTCTATGATTGATACAAATAGGAAAATTCTTGATGTAGATTCTAAATCACATAATTCTCTCACTACGGCTCTTTATGACCAGATCTATCGAATGGTAATGAGTTACACATCTTCAAAGGCAATGTGGGAGAAACATGAAAATATATATTAATAAGATATTATAGTTAAGGATGTCAAAATCCATGTTTTGAACAATAGGTTTGATGATATAAAGATGCACCCAAATAAAAATTCAGAGTATTTCTTCAATCAAATTACTAACGTTGTAGGAGAAATTCTAGGGCTTCACAAAGAGATCCAAGACATTGATATTGTAATAAAAATATTTAAAAGACTTACGCCTCTTTAAAATGAAAAGGTTCCATCCCTTGAGAAAAGGGATCTATCTAAACATTCTCATGATGACCTACAAAGAATTCCAGTGGTAGAAGAAATGATAGTAAATCCAGAAGATGTGATTACATGTGTTAGTAAGGAAATAGAATTCAAATCCATGGATAAACTAGAAATTTCAGGAGATAATGTTGATGAGATGATAAGGAAGGCAAAATTCTCTCTCTCATTGCCATGAAATTCAAGAAGGAAAAATGGAAATTTGAAGGTATGTTACCTATGGATTGAATCTGTTGTGGCAGAGTTGGGAACATTGCCTCTCGGTGCACAAGAAAGTTTGATAATGAAGAAAGTAAAGATGGAGACATACAGAAGCTTTAGAAATGTGTTTTCAAAAAGAGATACTTCAAGTCTGGTAATAAACCATTTATAAAGAATTTTAATGTGAAGAAGAAGATAATAGTAGTGAATACTTTGAGATAAAAGAATCATAATTTAAATCTAGAACCCATGCATCAGTGATGGATATCATTGAAAACATAGAACCCTCAAGAGATAAATCTAGATAAAGTCAATTAACCAATGATTTTGATATCAAGTTTCAATTTATGTATTATTTTAGTAAACTTAAGACCCAATTTAAGAGATAAAAATGAAGAGTGAAATTATGAAAGAATCATTAGAATATGTTGATCATTTTAAAGATGAAATTGAATGAATATAACAATTATTGAATGTAATGTGAATAACCCATGGAAGTATAGAAGTTTTATTCGAACTGAAGATTATAATTGGATAGTAGGAAAAGGTAATCAATGACCTCACCACTAAACTATAAGAGATTTCCAATAATATCGATGGTCTTGAAGAAGAATTTGATACTCTTAGGAGTAGATGTGAACGTTAATCAAGTTCAAAAGAAACAAAGATGAAAAAGCATTTAGGAAGATTCTTATATGATTAATTGCTAGAAAGAGATATGTGTGTTTTTTATAGATTTGAGAAAATTTTTAATGATCAAAGACCTGCATGTATAGGAAATAGTGGAGTTATTTGTGATTCCAAAACATCATATGATGCAAATAAAGTTGTCCATAATAAAGTCAAGGTGAAGGTTGGTCAAGTTGTAAAGTCACCTGAAGTACTATAGAATAAACCCTTACTTCAATATTAAAGAATAACTTAAAACTATCATCAAGTATCTATAATTGATTTGTTGAAAAAATAATAAGAAGATATGGGGAGGACTCAAAATGAGAAGACATTTCCACTCATGAAATGTCAATTCTATGGCTATCTGGGCCATACCAGGTCATATTGCGAAGAGTCAAGGATCTATTTAAATGGGTAATAGATTGGAGATCAATAAAGGAGAAAATATTCATATACTACTTCTTATAGTGCTAGAACAGGGGTTACCCGGTTCAGTAATGGACTTTTTCTACTAAGATGGTCTTGGAAGTGATGCCTTGGATACTATAGAAATCATTATATGCTTATGTGGTTTCCACAATTCCACTTTTTATTCATACTTTATATTTTCATTGCTTATACCCTTTATTTCATTATGATTCAGGTATTATGAATAGACAATCATTAAATGCTTACAAATCTCCATTTTTCCCTTACTGAGTATTTGAGATCACCCATTTTTTGTTTCCATTCCCCAGATTATGATTATATGTACTATATGTGATATGTATAAGAAGGGTTCTAGTCACGAAGATCCTAGTTGGAGATGATGTAGCTCACATATGTACTAGTGTTTATGTTTCTAGGTTTCCAAAGGCACTATAACAACTACTCTATTTGGGCATCTGTTAGTATAATGTTTATTCATTCCATAAATTTTATGTAATGTCAATGTTTTTAAAGATAGGGTCGCTCTATATATGGTGAATTAACCTAAGATAATATTATATATAGTGTGTAACATGAATTATGATGTTATATTTTTCATGAATTCAAACTGATGTGTTCCTAAGCTTGTAAAAATAGTTCAACACCGTCAAATATTCATTTTAAAACTAAAAATAACAAGAACACTATCTCTACCCACTTTTCATGACAACATAACACTCTAATTCCATCTAAGGATATAATCTACAAAGTGAACCAAGGAAAATTTATTGAGTATTGTGACACATAAATTTGGGAGTATAATGAGTTTCCCTAATATTAGGTGTGGAAATATAGTTCTATTTAACGATTTAGAGCATTTTCTTTCCACCCATAAATGTTGCGTTATTACAAAACATAGGAAATGTTATTAAAAAAAATTTATAAATAAAATACAATAAATAAAGAATTAGAAGCAAAGATAATCCTTTATTTGATAATACTTACGCATGGATTATATTTAAAAGTTGAGGAGACCGAAAAAATATTCATTCAAGTTATATACCAAAATTATTCATGGAAAAAACAGACTCACCAGATGTCATCTATTCTAATGAAGAGGAATTCTGCTAAAATCATGGAAGTGAAACATTCATAGAGAATCCTATATAAATTTAATACACTCTATGTGGAAGGAATCCAATATAATTCATCAATACATGGATGCATCTACATAGTTGGAAGAAGTTATTTTATAATATACACATTTTCATTCAAAAAAATTTTTTGTTAAATTTATGTGTATTATATTTGGCCAAAATCAATTTTCATGGGTATAAGATTTCCCATTGAGGGGTAAAAATCTTGTTTGG
Organism: Viscum album; assembly: GCA_963277665.1. NCBI lineage: Eukaryota > Viridiplantae > Streptophyta > Magnoliopsida > Santalales > Viscaceae > Viscum > Viscum album. The sequence goes on along the minus strand of CAUJRU010000406.1, from coordinate 330,731 downwards.
TGACTGATTTAGTTGGGAAGGAGAACATTTTTTATGATTTATTATGAATATAAATCTTATAATTATTTTTCTATCCATTGATATTAGGTTATAGAAATAGAGTATTTTATAAGTTCTGGTTGTAATCAGTTTAGTATATCTATGAACTATTTTTATTTTGGAGGTTAATTCAAATTTATACATTCATATAATAAATTATGTGCATAATGAAATAGAATTGGTTAGGTGGGTAAGTGCTTGGTGATTTTTGGAACTTGTATAGAAGGTAGTTATCTTTATTTTAATTAATTTTGATCACCTATCCTGATCATGATATGTTAAATTAATCAAATATAATTACATTATTGAGGTATTGGGTGATAGAAAAATATTCACCCATGCATATAAAAAGGACAATTTTCCTTAAAGTATCGCTGAATAGTTGTGGCCCATATTTCCACATAACTTGTGGGGTGAGGTATATGATTGTAGAATATCTCATTTATTTTTTTGGAGATGAATAAGGAATAATTTAATATAATGATTGTGTAACATTAGGAAATTATACCATTTTATTAATCACTAATCATTACTTTTTTTTCATTTCACCGTAAATTTTTTCTTTTGATTCGAAATTTTAACAAAAATCAAACTCAAATTCTCTATACACATTGATTAAATTTTATATATTGATAATATATAAATATAATGACACTCATGGATATAATAACTTCCATAGAGACAATATTAGGCTGTGATATATTTGTGTTTATCCTTATATTAAATATATTTTGATCATCCATGATTGGTGTTGGTAAAGATATTACATGTGTTACTTGGATTTTAGAGCATCTCAATGATTATGTAAAAATTATGATATTTGGTTATAATAAAGAACGGAAATAATAGTGGGTGTCCTCATATATTAAATTATTAAAGAGGCCATGAGATGTCTCATGTAATGGTTTCATATGATCAGCGAGCTTCAATGAGGGATAGGTGATAGATTTTTATCGGCATTGGGGAATTACATGGGTGATTAACGACTTATGATTATAATGTTAAAAATAAAAAAAAATTGTCATATTTTTATGTTTTTAATGTTTTTTCTGGAAATTCAATTTTTTGTGACACAATAAAAATATTTTTAACCTCTATTATTAAAAATTTTGTTAAAAATATTTACAATATTGATTATTATTTAATTAATTTTTTAAAATTTTCCACATCAGTTTTTTAGAACTAATGTGAAAAATGACCTTTCACATAATTTAATTAAAAACTAATATGGAAACAGATTTTTGACATTGGTTATTTAAATTATCATTGTTATAGATATATGTTTTTTTAAAAAAAAGAGAGAAAATATAACATTAGTAGGTTTTTTAGAGAATAAAAAATAATAATCATATAGTTATTTTATAAAAATAATTATTTTATAATTAAAAAACTAAAAAAATGATGGTTCAAATATATCATAATAATAATGACCATATATTTTTAACAATGATAGAAAATACAAAGCAAATGATAATAAAAGAGATAATTCCAACAATTTTACCTCTATGAAAGGATCATTATAAATCATATTGCTCAAACTAATATCACCATCCCCATATAAATCATTCCTACAATTTCTCTCATCACCAATACAACCCTCTTCATATCGATAAATAATATATATTCATGATTTTTAACCTATGGATAAATACTCGAGAGAAAAATTAAAACTTCGAAGAAAAATCACATAGGCACAAGGGATTTGAAAATGGAAGTAGAAAGTTATTTTTGGGTGGGGTATGGAAAGAAATAGTGTGTGTTGTACTATTTTTATAAGTAGGAAAGAACAATCACGTGAGTGTGATATAATAAATGTAATTTTCATGTTTTATAAGGAAAGAAAACTTTCATGGGAGTGATGAGAAAAAAATTGAAAGTTCTATATATTTTTAACATCGGTAATTGAAATAACCGATGTAAAAATTATTTTGAAGAATATTATTAACATATCTTAATGACATAAAAAAACAAAAAAACCATTTTAGTAGTGTTTTAGTTCAATTAATTAATAACTGAATTGAATAATATTTTTAACATTGGTTATTTAATAACCAATTTTAGAAATACAACATTATAATTACTTGTTCTAATAGTGAGTTCACTTGAGGAATGATTATTGGGTATTGTGAGTCCTGAAAATATTTTCCAGTAAATCTTTAGATTATCTAGTAACTTGCGACATATGAGATAAAATTAGTTAATCAAATGTAACATCCCATCCTAGATCACCCAAATTGTAACCAAATTGGTGGTGCTATAAGATCTGAAGCATGAAACCTCATATTCTTGAGGCTACTGACTAGAAATGAGGTTCAATGTACAATTATTGGATAAACTATACCCTCAGTTTAATGTAATCATATAATAATGAAACAATATCATAAAAAATTAATTATTATAAATACCATGCATGGTTATTATCGCTATGTGAAAAACATGAATAAGTGACCTATACATGTTGTATCAAAATTTACTCTACTTTAATTTTACATGAGTATACAACCAAAGGTAACTCATAGACTGATCATATACAATATGGTCTAGAAATAATAAAAATAAATGGTACTACTATGAAACTAGGTCTCATGACCCTGTCTGGCCATATCTCTTGAATCCACCCATGCTTTATCTTCGTAACCATCCATGTAGTAGTGTTTTCCTTTATCTATTCCCATGACCATGAAATCTTCATATATACTATGGAACCTAAGAAATTTTAGAGTATAACAAGATAATACCCCAGCAACTGTGTCCCTAGAAGAGTATCGAAAATATAAGTGAAATCTCGTAGAAAAATGATATTATCATGTAAAAAATTACTTGTTTCATTGTAAAGTGATTGATATCCAAATCATGTTAACCCATACCTGTTTATTCTAGTTTCATAATAGTTTCATAATAAGATAATGCACTAATGGTTTGAAAATATCTTAGGAGCGATTGATCTATCTCCTTATATCTCATAATTCATGGTTAATGCATTATAAACATCACATAACATTAGTGAAAGATGTATCACCATTTCATAGCCTTGATGAAAGAGATTTCATCATCAAATGTCATTGATGAATGATGTATCACCTCCAAAAGTCCATGGTGGATGATACAAAAACCTCAAATAATATTTTTAAATGATTTGTCGCTATTATAATGATATAAATGAATGAGTTATCTCTTGATTAATAATACATCATTTCTAAACAATACATAAGAGAATGATTTATCACCAAATCATGACCATAAGGATGAAGATCCAACACTTTAATAAGTATCTAAGTTGTATGATCCATCACTAAATCAAAAAATATAGCGGAATGATATAACATCAATACACTCACTTAGGGGGAATATTCACTAAAAACAATTCCAATCCCTCGAGGTGTGGTCAGCACATAGCCATTCAAGAATAATGGGTGAATAATTTATCACTAACATACAATGATATAAATTAGACAAAAAATAATCAATTAAAGTGTTTAAGTGGATGAAATATCACTATCTAGAAAATTAAGGTTTATAGCAACCCACGATTATCATATATAGATATTTCTTCATTTTTATGAATATTTATTATGTTACATAATCATAATGTTGAAGACCATAATCATTTAGTGTATTTATAATTTTGGAAACACAAACAACTAGTCCATAGGTAAACTACATCATATCAGATTATGATATTCCTAACTAACAACCTTTTTATACATCATACATATAAATTACTTTATGACATTGAGGAGGAAAAATAAGAAAGGGTGAGATACGATTCTTAGTAAGGGTAAAAAAGGAAGATATATAAGCATAAAATTAAAATTTTATTATTATAACATGATCATAATATTTTAAAAACATTCCCTTCATATAAAAGATCATAATAATGATTCATGGAATAACGATTGGTTTTTTTTAAGACATGATTCATAAAAGAATCAAAGAACATGATCCATGAGAGTTTAAAATTTGAATAATATATAGATTTATGGAATAAAAATAATAATAGAAAATCATTCCCAAATTAGTAAAGGATCACATCCAAGTTTTTTATAGTGGAACATGTTAACTCCCTAAACCATTATAGTAATCAAGGTTCACTCCTAAGACCATCATAGCAGAAAAAGTACCTTAGTGAACCAGGTTCACTCCCTATTCCAGTCCTATCTCTCTTAAGAGATATAAATCTTTACCTAATGAATTTTATGGAGATATAGGTCCCATTCCTCTAATAATGAAAACAACATTTATGTGTTCCACAATATCATAAAACATTCATAATTTCATAAACCATGAATTGAAATGGGATTAATAAACATTCCATCTTGTCATAATGTATAAAAAAGTGATAGTTTTCATAATAATTTCTGTATTTCATTGTATAATAACCCATGAGAAGAAGTGGGTTTCATAAAAAATTTATCATTATATCACCCATGGAAAATATATATGTTTTATAAACATTATTCCATCATTAACATATACCATTTAGATAAAGACTAATAATGACATCATTGGATTATATCCCTAGTAAAACATAAGTAACATCAAAAGATTATATCTTAGATGGAGAATGATTTTAAAATATCATTTAAAAAATTTCTTGTTTAAAATATACTTTCTACATTTAAAAACAATTTTCATTAAAAAGTAAAACAGTTTGAAAATAATTTCATTGAAAATAAACTTGCAAACATATAAATTAAATATTAAAAATCATTTAAAACATTTCATGAAGAAAATAATCTTTTCGCTTTTAAAAAATTTTACACCATATAATTTTCTGAAAATAAATTTCATTGAAAATATACTTGAAAATTATAAAATAAAATTCAAATAAATTATTGGTTATGATGGTGTAGAATTATGTTCATTCTGTACATGTTAAAATGAATATTTCATTCAAAATTTTAGTAAAAAATAGAGAAGAATTATTTAGAAAATGACATGAAGATTCATTCAAAAAAATTATTTAAATTAATTAAAAAATTCAAAAAAATTCATTTTATAAATAATAGCTTAACAGTAAAATATGTTTGAACACTTTTTTAGAAATCATGGTTTTGGAAGAAAAGAAATTTTCAAGGGAAGAGAAAAATAATTTTTAATTTTCATAAAGACATTTTCTCAATTATTTTATGTTACAAAGAGTGTGAAAATTTGAATATTGCATGAAAATTTTATTAATAATATTATTATAATGATATTCATGAGTTTCTTGAGAGATTTATGATATAATTTTGTCATCTAAAAAATAATCATAAATAATCTCGATAAATGTTGAGATTATAACGTAAAATATTTACCACTTTGGTAACTTTTATCCTTAATCCCCAATGAAGGAATATAATTAAGTAAAACATAATATATCATTAGGATTACTAATTTAATTATATTACATGCCAAATTGTCTGTATATACACCTCTTAGAGGAAGATATGTTCATAATATAACATATCTCTCCAAGAAGGAAAATTGAAACAAAAATCCATACCATAAGATTTATCTTTCGTCGTACACATTCGAAACTCTTGTATAAAAAATATAAGTTTATTATAAATCTATTATAAAATTATATAAATATATATAATACCAAATATGATTTTATTGCAACTTTTATTACCCGTTTATTAATAATTTAATGTTAATTTTTTGTTTCAGGTAATTATTGATTAATTTTTTGAATATGTTTTGACTTTTTATTTTTTGTCCTATTAATTTTACCATGATTTAATAATATACAGAATGATATACCTGATATAAATATCATATATATTCATTATTTATTTATTTTTCATAATCTATAATATTTGGAGATAAAAAATGAAATGCATCATTCATGGAGACAGTAGGCTGTACATATGCGCAGATGCTATTTCCATTTCATCATCAGATTAAAATAAATAAAGGTAAATGATATATAATAATTATAGGATATTTTTTTTATACATATATAATTTTTTATTAAACATGTTTTTATTATCTTCCATGTAAATCTTAAACAAATCACATCGCTTCATGAGATGGTAGTCTGCCGTATGCACGGGTGATGTTATTTTATTTTCACAATATGAACAGTATAAAGTTATGTGTGATGTAATAACTATATAAGTATAATAATATCCTAAATATCATATGTAAATAATAAATCTATCATTTTTTTCATCTATGATATGTGGTATTGGAAAAACGAATGACATCAATTTGGAAGACGGTATTCCTCCGTCCACAAGAATGATGATTTAATAACCCATTTTATGGAATAGAAGATGGTTCTAGGTTGTGGATTTAACATAAAAACATATAATTATATGTAATATAGTAATTTGATTATATAATCATGGTTTATTAATAATTTAATGAGGTGGGGTAATAAATAAAATAAAAACAGTCATTGAAGAAGGTTACCTCTTATTCGGGTATCATCATTATGTTTGCACCAAAATAATTCCTCGGTTTTTTTAGGAAAAAAATAATGATTCTAGGATGATATTTTGAATTCTGGAATCTATTTGGTTAGATAATTCACAAACCAAAATGTTTTTAAAGTATGATGAGGATAGGATAAGGGGTGGCCATTTATAAGTGAGGAGAGTGGCATAATTGAATGGTTTGGAACGAAAAATGTATAACCATGTATTTTACAAATAAAAAGGGACAAAAATGTATAACATTAAATCCTTATAAATCATAATGTCTATATATTCTCATAAAACCTATTTTATACAATTTATAAGTCATTTTGACCCTTATCTTTTTAGTTTAACACCTAGACAAATCAATTTTTACCTTAATCGAGGTAAATAAGATTTTCTATTTTTGATATTCATTTTGGTATAAAAATTAATTTTCCCTTATTATATGATATAAATTATTATTATTTAAAATATTCCATAAATTTTTTAAAACTATATTCACAAAAGTAGAAAATTTTAATTTAAAATTAATCCCACCGATATGATGAAAAAGAGTTTTTTAAAGAGAAAATTGTAACACCCCAGGCTTCCATAGTAAACTTCTCTTTGAGTAATACAATAGCCTGTTTTGTACGCAATTTCGAGTTCTAACACACCACAACCAATCAAAATAGCCAGTATGAATAGTAATACCAACTTTTTTAAATTTTATAAATTTTAACTTTCAAAATGGACTTCATTTTTGGATTCAGAATATCAAAATTAGCTTAGGTTGAATTTTTAGTGTTTTTTTGAAAACTATCAATTTTTGATGTATAATGGAAAACAGTGAGTTATAGCCTAACACCAAATTTTTATTTAAATAATTGTTTATTTTATTTAAATATATTTTATGTCAAAATAGACACATAATAATTATATAAGTTCAATATAATTCATTGGAGTCAATTTATAATTATTTTAGATATATAAAAATTTTAAAGAATTTTTCACCGTCTTTTACCCACCTCCTAGGAGAATTTGAAAATTCATATAAAACATAATTTTACCGCTTCTATGATTGGAATTTCAGAAATCTGAGAGACATGGTTGATATCATTAAGTAAAATTTGGATCAATAAGATGAAAATACCTTTTGTTGAATAGTAACTTCTTACTTTTATTTACCACGGTTAAAAATAAATAGGGTAATTAAGGGTAAAAATGATATTATTATTACCCTAACACATGTCCTAATTCTATTGGATATGTATTTTTTGACCAAAAACAACCTTAGGAATAAAATATGAACCTCTCTGGTCCAGTTGGATTAGATTAGGACATTTATTATTATTTAATTCAAAGAAGAGTTGAAAGAGTTAAAATCTATGTTTAATAACTAAAACATTATTAATATAGGGTTACACATAAGATAAATTCAACTGTAAATATTAATTAGAAATATAAAAATATTTCCTACATAATGATATTTTATTTATATTTTTTAGACCATAAATAATTTAATTTATTTATGACACAATGATGATGTAGTAATTATCATATTAATGAAATATTAAAATAATTGATATTATAAATATCCAAATAAATGTAATTTGAGACTTTTTATGAATTCCACTAATTTTATATATTAATATTACATATTAGGGATAGTTAGATGAATTTTTTTCGAAGTAATAATGTTGTAATGAATTTAGCAAAAACAAAATATCAAATAGTGTCAAAATTGACATAAAATAGTTTTAAAAAAAATTATATTATTAATTGATATTATATTCCTAAAAATATACGTTTTAGCTAAAAGGATTATATAATTATAGTTGTATCATTAATGTTACACTTGGGGTTTTATTGGAAGTATATAGTAATTATATTAACCATATAATTTAAAAATACAAAGAGACATGGTAAATGTCAAACTATTTAACTAAGAGCAAAATCTAAAAGATAAAGTTAATATAGTAACCCAAAACTATCTAAAACCAATTGGTAGAGTGGTATTTGACCCATCCCCATATTAAACTTTAAATAATACATTTTGGAGCCATTATAAACCGAAAATGATTTTTTATAAAATAATATTTCAAGCTTTTCCTAAGGTTCCTCTCACCCCTCTTATAAAATATCACTCCCCCTTCTCACTAATTCACACATTCAAAGCAATTTGTCTCACAGAAAACCTTCCTAAATACCCTCTCAACTGTCCTCCCTTCATTATAGAGGCCTTCGTTTAGTAATAAATCAATCCTGATGACCCCTTTTGATCAAATCAAAAGCAAGAACCCGAAGAAGAGGTAAATATCTCGCCACCTCTTTCAAGTTCCTTTCTTCTTCCACTTCCTTTTTCTATGAGGCTTCCATTAAAAAATAATAAATCCAGTATCTTATATATACTGTGATGTTATTATAAATATGGTACAACCAAATTCATTATTCTATCCATACTTTTAATGACATGTCACCGTACGTACGTACGTACGACTTACCGTCTCCACGTCGTGGTGTAATTGTTATTCAATACAATTATTATTTGGATCGGTATAATAATGATGTGTAACTGATGTAAATAATAAATATAAAATGATAATGATTCTGTATATATGAAATTCCATCCAATTATATATTATTTTAATATCAAAATAATGATATTGTCACTCGTGCGTAAGTACGGATTACCGTCTCCACGAATGCGATGAGATTCATTCCACATCGTATCCATTTAAGACTAATTTTCATTATATGATTAAAAATAATATTTAAATACATGATATCATTCTAGATATGAAAAATATACATCCCATCGATAAAAAATATGACCCACATAACCAAGAATATAAAGGAAAATGAATCTGTTAACACCCGAAACAACGATAGTACTAAGATATTATTAACAACGCAATGTGAAAAGATCATATATAATATCATATTAATGTATATGATTATTTTATAATTTAATAAAAATTATTTCACCATTATACTGGATGTTAACCTACCCTCGACCAAGGAAAAGTACAAGGTAATGATTAATTTCACAATATCTTCATTATCTAAGGTTGTTATATGTAATTATATACTAGGACCTCTTTATCATCCACCTCCATGTTTCTTAAAAATGTATTTCAAAACATTCTAATTATTTTATAGACTATGGGTTAAAGTCATTTATACCCTTGTTTTACTTTTTATAATATGTTTATAAATAAATCTTTCTGTTGTTTTCCAAACAAGGTCCTTTTTAACCTTTTTGACAAAATTAAGGTAAGAATGTCTTTTTTAACTTATACGGCGGGTGCGGGTATTTTCCACCCTTATAAAATCGTCGAAGCCTCCCTTACAAGCTTATAATAATATTTTCAAAGTAAATGTTTTTTTTATAATTATGACTTTTAAATGATTTCAAAAAAGATATATTTCTCTCAAATAGTTTTGATTTCATCTATGTCAACATCCTTTAATTGATTTTAATCTTATTTGAAGTTGATTTGTTATGATACAAAACCTTCATATTGTATTGATGGTTTTGTGATGTGTTTGACTGTGGATGTGTTATTTGTATACCATTCGTGGTTTAATGATAAATTATTGATATTTCTTATGCTAGTTTTAATACGAATGTTTATGTTATGTTTAACCATGTTCATATGAGGAATGTATTGGACTTAGTAAGCGACTTGTGGAGCCCATTATAGCTCCTCGGTGCATCGGTAGGTCTCATAGGACAAACTAGTGTCTTAGCACAAGGCCTTGAAAAAATATTATTTGTAATCTTGGCACAAGGCCTTGACTGTGTGGTTATTAATGCCTGGAATTATGCATTCCATCATTAAGAAAGTGGTTATTGATATTGCATGTGATTATTAGACTAGTATAATATCCATGTGAATAAGTAAATGAAATTATTTCATTTTATTTTTTCCATATTATGGTAATGTTCAAGTTTAAAAGGATTTTTTTAGTTATACATTGCCTTAAATTTTTATTCTTATTAATGAATGTTTTGGCTATATTGTTATCCTTACTGATCATATGAGCTCACCCCTTTCAATGTTTTATTTTTCCCTGGATGTGAAGAATTATTTTATGATTGACCTGCAGGGATAGTCTGAGGGGATATGACTGTGGACTATGGAGACTATGTTGCTGTAGTTTATCACATTATCATGTAACGTAAGACTTAAGAATGTATCTAGTGTTTCCAAGGATACTAAACTAATCGGTCATTCGAGACATGCTCTTTTGTGATCATGCCAATGTTATGTAATAATGCACCGACTCTAGGTAACTGGGGTCGGGGTGTTACAGTGGGTATCATAGGAAGTTTAGTACAAACCTTGGAATCCAGATTTAGATAAACTCTTATTAGAGCACATAGCCCGAAGATAGACTTTGAGGATTAGTATAGAAGAACTTCCATGAATTTTGGTATTGTATAGATTTTATTAGTTTTCCAAGATATACATCCCTGTCTAGGTATGAGCAGGTAGAGGCAGCTCTGGCCCAGATGTACCTAGGGGTAAAACCCGGAAACACCACATTGAGCTAGACTTTAACAGGAACTGGTGAACGACAACGGGCCTGGTTGCACTCTTGGTTATGACACTCCTGGGGTATATGCTTAGGATAACTCTCATTTTCTTCACAAACTATTATGAAGGTTTTATGAGTAAATAATTCCTCAAAGAAAAAATTGTTTATGTTTATGGATTATATCCATAAACTGTTCAATTTATGTTAAGTGTTTTACAAGTTTGGAATTATGTATTTCGATTCATAAACTAATATAGTTTATGACATTGTTTAGAAATGGAACCTAGTGGAAGGAATGGAAACCGTATCAATGCACGCACTCCATGTAGGGATTTTCCTCCTACTCAAGATAATTATAGTGTAGCTGGTGATACAACTGGTGCGGATCAGTTAATCACCATACTGGGAAAACTCACTCAGGTTTTGAATAATAACCTTACTTGTATGGAGAACCCTGTTCCACAACATGGAGGATCAATGTTAGATCTATTCGTGAGGAAAAAACCACCAATATTCAAGGGAATTACAAATCCATTAGTATGTAAGCAATGGATAAATTCCTTAGTGATAATATTCCTTTCCTTGGGGAGTAGTGAAAGGGAATAAGTTATCATGGAAGTTTACCGCCTCACTGGAGATGTTGATCAGTACTGGTCATTGATTCAAAACAAAAAGGAAGATGATGAAGTATCAAATATGGAATGGAGTTAGTTTAATGATCTTTTCATAGAAAAATAATTTCCTTGTGACCATTAAGAAGATATGGAAGGGCAACTTCTGAGTTTGAGGCAAAATGAGGATGAGAATGTCAAAAAAGTATGATGCCAAATTTACAAGGTTAGTGAGGAATGGTGCAGATTATATACGTAACCCAAGAAGTAATATTGATCATTTCTTTGATGGTTTAAAACATTTTCTCTGTCAATCATTAGTCTCAAAATACTTCTTGTCATACGAAGATATTGTCTCATTTTCTATCAAGACAGAAAAAGAATTCTCTAACTCTTACATCTTTAAAGAAAAAAAGAGAAGAAGAGATCTACTGATCACTATGGAAATAGAGATAAGTGGACGAATGGAAAATTTTAACATCCATCCTGCAGTAAATGTTGGAAGAAACACCCTAGACTTTCTTGAAAAAAAGGGGAGTCTGTTACAAGTGTGGTGAAAAAGGCCACCAAGATTGTGATTACAAGGGGAAGAAAGAAGCTGTTGATGTTCAATGCTACAATTGTAGGGAGATGGGTCATTATGCAAATGAATGTCCTAAGAGTCAGGGGAACATTGATTAGAAAAGGCCAAGAGATCAAGGCCAAGCTTATGCTATCACTACTGCTATGGTAGAATCTCTGAAAGACATGGTGGCAAGTAATTTAATGGTTTCCTCAAGTTTAGCAAATGCTTTATTTGATTTAGGATCATCACATTGTTTCATATCTTCCCAATTTTCTAAGAAAATTTGATATTTCCAATTTTATTTAACAATGGAGTTGTCAGTTAAAACTCTAAAGGGAAGTATCATCACAACAAAGTTTTGTGATTCTGTTCCCATTAGAGCATATACATGTTCATTATCTGCTAATCTCATCATCATACCCTTGATCGAATTTGATATAATCCTCGGTATGGATTTGTTTTTGTACCATGATGTGAAGATTTATAGTAAGAAAAATGAGGTTATGATTTTTGATGATGATGAAAAATACCACCTTATTATTATAGTAGAATTATCACCACCTGATTCTTATCTAGATCCATCCCGAGTAGGTCATCTTAATTCAATTATTTAGGAGGAAGAGAATGAAATAACTATGGGTGAGTAAAGGAACGTACAAATAGAGGATGTACCTATAGTGAAAGCATATGTTGATGTGTTTCTAGAATATTTACCTGGATATCCTCTAGAACAAGAAATTGAGTTTTCCATTGATTTAATTCCTGGATCAAGGCCCATATCAAAGACCCCTTATTGAATGGAAACTATGGAATTAGTGGAACTAAAGAAACAACTAGAGGAATTGAGTAGTAAGGGATTTATTCTTTCTAGTGTTTCTCTATGGGGATCCCCTGTACTTTTTGTTAAGAAGAAAGATGGATCTATGAGGTTATTTATCGACTACAGGGAGATCAATTATATAACAATAAAGAACAAGTATCCCCTACCTCGCATTGATGATTAATTTGACCAACAGCATGGAACTCAATACTTTTCAGAGACTGACCTTCGATCTAGATACCATCAGTTGTGTGTGAAGAAGGTAGACATTCCAAAGAGAGTATTTCGAACCAGGTACGGGAATTACATGTTTATAGTAATGCCTTTTGGATTGACTAATACACCCTCTGTCTTCATGGATCTATTGAACAGAGTTTTCAAGGAATATCTCAATGATTTTGTAGTTGTATATATTGATGATATCTTTGTATACTCCAAAGGCTACAATGATCATGAAAATCAGTTGCGCATTATCATGAAGACTCTTAGAAGCCAAGAATTATAAGGGATGTTTAGAAAATGTGAATTTTGGCTTCAAGAGATTTCATTTCTTGGCTATATTGTCTCTAAGGATAGAATATATGCTGATCCTTCTAATAGAATAGTAATCCAAGAATGTCCATCATCGACGGATATAATTGAGGTACATAGTTTTATTGGTTTAGTAGGTTATTATCAACGTTTCATCCAGAATTTTCCCCGGTTGGCTAACCCATTAACAAAGCTCACACGAAAAGGGGTTAAATTTGTTTGGACAAATGATTGTAAATAATGTTTTGAAGAACTAAATAGAAGATTAGTCAATGCTCCTATATTGAATCTACCATCGGGGAATGATGGGTTTGTTATTTATAGTGATGCTTCAAAAAAATGGCTTGGTTGTGTCCTTATGCAGAATGATAGGGTTATTGCCTATGCATCATGAAAACAAAAAATTCATGAGCAAAACTATCATACTCATGATCTTGAGTTAGCATCTATAATATTTTCTTTGAATATTTAGAGACACTATCTCTATGGTGAAAAATGTGAGATATATACTGATCACAAGAGTTTGAAGTATATTTTCTCATAAAAAGAACTCAACATGAGGCAATGTAGATGGATTGAACTACTAATGGATTATGATTTCACTATACACTACCACATAGGGAAGGAAAATAAAGTGGCATATGGATTGAGTAGAAAGGATCATGGGGTTTTGAACAAGATGAGAGTTGAAAAGGATCCTATAAACATGGATCTAGTGAAGATAGATTTGGGAATTACCATGGAAGGTGAAACATCAATTCTTTTTCAAATGGTTTACAAACCATCTTTACTAGAATGGATAATGAGTTTTCAGACTAGTGACGAATAGTTTCAAAAGAATATTAAATCTGTGAATTATGGGAGATTGAGTGACTTTGTGTATGAAGAAAGAATTTTAAAATTTGGAAAGAGACTTTGTGTTCCCGATATACCAGATCTAAAAATGTAATTATTGGATGATGCTCATAGTTCCAATTTCTATATACACCATGGGAGTACCAAAATGTATAGAGAATTTAAGGAAATTTTTTTGTGGGACAACATGAAGAGGTAGATTACTGATTTTGTGTCATGATGTATGGTTTTTCAAAAAGTGAAAGCTAGAAGGCAACAACCTGGAGGAGTCATTCAACCTCTTCCCATACATGAGTGGAAATGGGATAATATTTCGATGGACTTTTTCATGGGACTACCAAAGACTCCTAAATGGAACGATGCAATATTGGTCATTGTTGATCGTCTTACCAAGTCACCACATTTTCTTTCTATAAGTGAAGATTTACCACTTGAATGTTTAGAAAGACTATATATTAATGAAGTTGTAAGACATCATGGAGTACCCCTATCAATTGTTTCTGATCATGATCCACATTTTACATCAGGATTCGGGAAAGTATTTAGAAATCATTGGGAACTGAACTTCGTTTGAGCACTGCCTACCACCCCCAAACTGATAGAAAATCAGAAAGAACTATTCAATCCTTAGAAGACATGTTGAGATCATGCTCAAATGACTTTCAAGGTATGTGGGATCAATATTTACGTCTGGGAGAATTTTCCTATAATAATAGCTTCCATTCAAGTATTCAAAATGCACCATATGAAGTGTTATATGGAAAGAGATGTCACACACCAACCTGTTTGGATGTTGTTGGTGAAAGAAAACTTGTAGGCCCATAACTTGTGGAGGAAATGATGGAAAAGGTAAAGGTAATCCAAAACCACATCAAGACAGGTCGAAGTAGACAGAAGAGCTATGCTGATAACCAAAGGAAGGACTTGGAATTTCATGTATGAGATCATGTTTTCTTAAAGGTATCTCCATGGAAGGGTGTTCTACATTTCAGTAAGAAGGGTAAATAGATTACCAGGTACATCAGACCATTAGAAATTCTAGAATGAATTGGGGCTGTAGCTTACCATTTGGAAATGCCGCCAAGTCTCTCCAAAGATCACGATGTGTTCCACGTATCACTATTAAGAAAATACATGCATGAACTAACACATGTACTCACCTATGAGAATTAGAACTGGAACCTAATATGTCTTATTGTGAAGAGCCTGTCAAGGTTCTTAATTCAAGAGAACAAGTGCTTTGAAACCGGATGACTCATCTGGTGAAAGTTCTACAGAGAGACCATAAGATGGAAGAGGCAATGTGGGAACCTGAGGAACTTATGATGAAGAACCACCCAAGTCTTTTTATGCAGTAATATTCTAGAAATTTCTAGGATGAAATTATTTGAAGGAGGGAATAATTTAACACCCTAAGCTTCCATGGTACGCTTCTCTTTGAATAATACCGTAACGTGTGTTGTACGCAACTTCAAGTTCTAACACACCACAACCAATCAAACTAGCCGTTATGAATAGTAATACCCAATTTTTTAAATTTATTAAATTTTATCATTCAAAATGGACTTCATTTTTGGATTTTTAATATCAAAATTATCTTAGGGTGGATTTTTGGTTTATTTCGGAAAACTATCAAATTTTGATGAATAGTGAAAAACACTAATTTATAGTTTAAAACTGAACTTTTAATTAAATAATTATTTATTTTATTTAAATTTATTTTAGGTTAAAATAGACACATAATACCTTTATAATTTCATTATAATTCATTGGAGTCAATTTATAGTGATTTTAGATATATAAATATTTTATAGAACTTTTCACCGTCTTTTACCCACCTCCTCGGAGAGTTTGAAAATCCACATAAAACGTAATTTTACCACTTCAATGAGTGGAATTTAAAAACTCAGAGAGACACAGTTGATATTATTAAGTAAAATGTTGTTCAATAAGTTGAAAATGATTTTTGGTGAATTTTAACTTTTTACTTTTATTTACCACGATTAAAAGTAAATAGGGTAATTAAGGGTAAAAATGTTATTATTATTACCCTAACACATGTTTTAATTCTGTTGGATAAGTATTTTTCGACCCAAAACAACCTTAGGAATAAAATATGAACCTCTTTTCTCCACTTGGATTAGATTAGGATATTTATTATTATTTAATTCAAAGAAGAGTTAAAAGAGTTAAAATCTATGTTTAATAACTAAAACATTATTAATATAGGGTTACACATAAGATAAAACCAAATATAAATATTTATTATAAAGATAAATAAATTTCATACATAATTTAATTTTATTTATATTGTTTAGATATTAAATAATTTTATTTATTTATGACACAATGATTATGCTGTAATTACCATATTAATGAAATATTAAAATAATTGATATTACAAATTTCCAAATAAATGTAATTTGATACTTTTTTTGAATTACACAAATTTTATAGATTAATATGACATATTAGTGTTGGTTAGATGAATTTTTTATAATTAATAATGTTGTTATGAATTTAGAAAAAACAAAATACCCAATAGTGTCAAAATTGACATAAAAGAGTTTTTAAAACAAATATTATATTATTAATTGATATTCTATTCCAAAAAATCTAATGATCAGATAAAATACTTATATAATGATATTTTTATCAGTAATGAACCAATTGGGGTTCTCTTGGAAGTATACAGTAGTATTATAAACCATATAATATAAAATTACAAAGAGACATGGTAAATGTCAAACTATTTTACTAAGAGTTAAATCTAAAAGATAAAGTTAATATAGTGACCCAAACCTGTCTAAAACCTATTTTTTGAGTGTTTTTCGACCCATCCACACTATATACTTTAAATAATACATTTTGGAGGCATTAGAAACCGAAAATAAATTTGTTATAAAATAAAATTTCAAGTTTTTCCTAAGGTGCCCCTCACCCCTCTTATAAAAGGTCACCCCTCCTTCTCTCTAATTCACACATTAAAATCCATTTTTCTTGGCCAAACCCTACCCTAATACCCTCTAAACTATCCTAAATTAATTATATAAGCCTTAATTTAGTCATAAAGCCAACCTAAGGAGCCCTTATGATCAAATAAAAAGGAAGAACCCGAAGAAGATGTAAATATCTCACCACCTCTTTCAAGTTCCTTTCTTCTTCCACTTCCTTTTTCTTTGTTGTTTCCATTATAAAATAATAAATCCTATATATTATATATAATTTGATGTTATTATAAATATGGTACAACCAAATTCATTATTATAACCATACTTTGAATGACATGTCACATACGTGCTTACATACGTCTAACTATCTCCACGTCGTGGTGTAACTGTTATTCAATACATTATTATTTGGATTGATATAATAATGATGTATAATTGATTTAAATAATAAATATAACATGATAATGATTCTGTATATATGATATAACATTCAATTATATATTATTTTAATATCAAAATAATGATATTGTCGCTCGTGCGTATGTACGGATTACCGTCTCTACGAAGACGATGAGATTCATTTCCCATCGTATCCATTTAATACTAATTTTCATTAGATGATTAAAAATAATGTTTAAAGAATTGATATAATTCTAGATATGAATAATATACATCCCATCCATAACATATATGACTCATATAACAAATAATTTAAAGTAAAACAAATCCGTTAACACCCGAAACAACAATAATACTAAGATATTATTAACAAAGAAATATTAAAAGATCATATATGATATCATATTAAGGTATATTATTATTGGATAATTTAATAACTATTATTTCACCATAATACAGGAGGTTAACCTACCCTCGACCAAGATAATGTATAAGGTAATGGTAAATTTCACAATCTCTTCATTATCTGAGGTTGTTATATGTAATTATCTACTGGGACCTCTTTATCATCCACATCCATGATTCATAAAAATGTATTTTAAAACATTCTTAATATTTTATAGATTATGGTTTAAAGTCATTTAAACCCTTGTTTGACTTTTTATAAGAGTTTTATGAATGAATCTTTCCGTCGTTTTCCAAACAAGGTCCTTTTTAACCTTTTTCGATAAAATTAAGGTAAGAATGTCTTTTTTAACTTATACGGTGGGTGAGGCTATTTTCCACCGTTATAAAATCGTCGAAGCTTCCCTTACAATATTATAAGAATATTTTCAAAGTAAATGTTTTTTTATAATTATGACTTTTAAATTATTTCCAAAAAAGAGATATTTCTCTCAAATTGTTTTGATTTCATCTATGTCAACATCCTTTGATGGATTTTAAGCTTATTTGAAGTTGATTTATTATGATACAAAACATCCATATTGTATTGAAGTTTTTTTATATGTTTTACTGTGGTTGTGTTATTTTTATACCATTAATGGTTTATGTACAAAGTATTGACATTTCGTATGCTAGTTTTAATATGAATGTTTATGTTATGTTTAAATCTGTTCATACGAGGAATGTATTAGACTTAGTATGTGATGGATGGAGCCCGCTATAGCTCCTCGGTGCATCGGTAGGTCTCATGAGACAAACTAGTGTCTTGGAACAAGTCCGGGACAAAATATTATTTGTAGTCTTGGCACAAGGCCTTGACTATGTGGTTATGAAATTCTGGCATTATGAATTCCATCATTACGAAAGTGGTTATTGATATTGCCTGTGATTATTCGACTAGAAGAATATACATGTGAATAATTCAATGGCATTATTTTATTTTATTTTTTCCATATTATGTTGATGTTCAAGTTTAAGAGGCTTTTATTTTTTTCTTACATTGCCTTAAATGTTTATGCTTATTTATGAAAGATTCCGCTATATTGTTATCCTTACTGAGCATCTGAGCTCACCCCTTTCTATGATTTATTTTTCCTAGGATGTGAAGAAGTATTTTATGACTGACCTATAGGGATAGTCTGAGGGGATATGAGTGTGGACTATAGAGAATATGTTGTTGTAGTTTTTAACTTTATAATTGAATGTAAGACTTATGAATGTATCAATTGTTTCCAAGGCTAGTAAAATAATCGGTATTTTGATACATGATCTTTTGTGATCATGACAATGTTATGTAATAATGCACCGAATCTGGGTAACTTGGGTCAGGGCATTACAATTGGTATCATAGGATGTTTAGTGCAAACCATGGAAGCTAGATTAGATAAACTCTGATTAGAGCACATATCCCTAAGATAGACTTTGAGGATTAGTATAGATGAACTTTATAGAATTTTGGAAATGTAGAGATTTTTATGATTTTTCCAAGAAATATATCCATGTCTGGATATGAGAATGTAGAGGCGGCTCTAGCACAAATGTACCTAGGGGTAAAAGACTAAAACACCGCTTTGATCTAGACTCGAACGAGAACTGGTGCACGACAACAGGCCTTGCTACACTCTTGCTAACAACACACCCAGAGGATATGCTTAGGATAAATATAATTTTATTTATAAACCATTATGAAGGGTTTATGAGTATATAATTCCTCAAAGAAAACATTTTTTATGATTATGGATTATATCCACAATCTTTTCAATTTATGATAAGTCTTTTACATGTTTGGAATTATGTATTTCGATTCATAAACTAATCTAGATTATGCCATTATTTAGAAATGGTGCCTAGTGGAAGGAATGGAAACTGTATCAATGCACACACTCCATGTAGGTATTTACCTCCTGCTCAAGATAATTATAGTGGATCTGGTGATACAACTGGTGCAGATCAGCTAATCACCATACTGGGACAACTCACTCAGGTTATGAATAATAACCTTACCCGAATGGAGCACCCTGATCCCCATCATGGAGGATAAATGTTATATCACTTCATGAGGCAACAACCACCAACATTCAATGGGAGTAAAAATCCATTAGTAGCTGAGCAATGGATAAATTCCTTAGAAAAAATATTCCATTCCTTGGGGAGTAGTGAAAAGGAAAAATTTATCAAGGAATTTTACCACCTCACTGGAGATGATGATCAATGGTGGTCATTGATTCAATATAAAAAGGAAGATGATTAAGTATCAAATATGGAATGGAGGGAGTTTAAAGATATTTTATTAGAAAAATACTTTCCTCATGACCATCGAGCAGATATGGAATGGAAATTTTTGAGTCTTTGGAAAAAGGAGGATAAGAATATCGCAAAGTATTAGGATAACTTTAAAAGGTTAGCAAAGCATGCTATAGATTATATATGTAACCAAAGAAGTAAGATTTATCATTTCATTGATGGTTTAAAACTGTTTAACTATCAAGAATTAGTCTCAAAATCCTTCTCATCGTAATAAGATATTGTCTCATGTGCTATCAAGACAGAAAAATAATTCTCTAAGTCATACAAATTTAAAGCAAAGAAAGAGAAGAAGAGATCTTTTGATCACTATGGAAATGGAAATAAGGGGAAGAAGGGAAAATTTGAACGTCCGTACTGTAGAAAATGTGGGAAGATACACCCGGGTACTTTTTTTAGGGAATGGGAATTTGTTACAAGTGCGATGAAAAAGGCCACCATGCTCGTGATTAAAAGGGGAATAAATAAGCTACTGATGTTCAATGCTATAATTGCAGGGAGATGGGACATTATGCAAATGAATGTCCTAAGCATCAGGGGAACTTACCTCAGAAAAGGCCAAGGGATCAAGGCCAAGCTTATGCTATCACTACTACTGAGGTAGAAGCTCCGAAAGATGTGGTGGAAGGTAATTTAATGGTTTTCACAAGTTTAGAAAATGCTTCATTTGATTCGGGATCATCGCATTATTTCATATCTTCCCAGTTTGCTAAGAAAATTACATATTTCCATTTTAATTTAACAAGGGAGTTGTGAGTTAAAACTCCTAAGGGAAGTATCATCGCAACAAATTTTTGTGAATCTGTTCCCATTAGAGCATATAAATGTTCATTATATTCTAATATTATTGTCATAACAATGATTGAATTTGATATAATCCATTGTATATATTGGCTTTCAGACCATGATGAAAAGATTTATTGTAAGAAAAAGGAGGTTACGATTTTTGATGATGATGATAAATAACACCTTATATTAAGAGCATAATCGTCACCACCTGATTCTTATCTAGATCCACCCCAGTAGCTCAACTAAATTCAATATTTGGGGAGGAAGAGAATGAAATAACTATGGGTGAAGAAAGGAATGTTCAAATATATTATGTACCTATTGTAAAAGAATATATTGATGTGTTTCCAGAAGATTTACCTGGACATCCTCTAGAATGAGAAATTAATCATCATATTGATTTAATTTCTGGATCAAGGCCCATATTGATGACCCCTTATAGAATGGAAAATATGGAATAAGTGGAACTAAAGAAACAACTAGAGGAATTGAGTGATAACAGATTTATTCTCCCTAGTTTTTCTCCATGGGGAGCACCTGTCCTTTTTGTTAATAAGAAAGATGGATCTATGAGGTTATGTATCAACTATAGGGAGATCAATGTTATAACAATAAAGAAAAAGTATCCCCTACCTCACATTGATGATTTATTTGACCAACTACATAGATCCCAATAATTTTCAAAGATTGACCTCTGATCTGGATACCATTATTTGTGTGTGAAGAAGGAAGACATTCCAAAGACAGCATTTTGAACTAGGTACGGGCATTACGAGTTTACCGTAATGCCTTTTGGATTGACTAATGCACCCTCTGTCTTCATGGATATAATGAACATAGTTTTCAAGGAATATCTCAATGATTTTTTGTGGTATTTATTGATGATATCTTGGTATACTCCAAAAGCTACGAAGATCACAAAAATCATAGGTGCATTATCCTGAAGACTCTTAGAAGACATGAATTATATGGGAAGTTTAGCAAGTGTGAATTCTAGCTTCAGGAGATTTTCTTTCTTGTCCATATTGTCTCTAAGGATGGAATATCCATTGATCCTTCTAAGATAAGATCAATCCAATAATGCGCAACACTGATGAATATAACTGAGCTATAAAGTTTTATTGGTTTAGGAGGTTATTATCGACGTTTCATCCAAAAATTTTCCCAGTTGGCTAACCCCTTAACAAAGCTCGCATGAAAAGGGGTTAAATTTTTTTGGACAGAAGAGTGTGAAGAATGTTTTCAAGAGCTGAAGATAAGATTATTCAATGCTCTTATATTGAATCTACCATCAAGGAATGATGGGTTTGTTATTTATAGTCATGCTTCAAAAAAATGACTTGGTTGTGTCTTTATGAAGAATGATAGGGTTTTTTTCTATGCATCACAACAGCTAAAAATTCAATGGAAAAACTATCCGACTCATGATCTTGAGTTAGAAGCTATAATATTTGCTTTGAAGATATGGAGACACTATCTCTATGGTGAAAAATGTGAGACATATACTGATCACAATTTTTTGAAGTAAATTTTCTAACAAAATGAACTCTATATGAGGAAATAGAGATGGCTTGAACTACTCAAGAATTATGATTTCACTATACACTACCACCTGGGGAAGGAAAATAAGGTTTCCGATGCTTTGAGTAGAAAGGATCATGGAGTTTTGAACACGAGGAGAGTTGAAAAGGATCTTATATACATGGATCTAGTAAAGATGGATATCGGGATAACCATGGAAGGTTAAACATAAATGCGTTTTAAAATGGTTGCAAAACCATCTTTACTAGAATGGATAAAGAGTTATCAGACTGGTTATGAAGTGTTTCAAAAGAATATTATAGCCGTGAATAATGGGAGATTGAGTGACCTTTTGTATGATTATTGAATTTTGAAATTTGGGAAGAGTCTTTTATATCCCAATATACCTGATCTAAAAAGGGAATTGTTGGATGATGATCATAGTTCTAATTTCTCTATACACCCTGGGAGCACAAAAATATATAGACATTTGAAGGAACATTTTTGTTGGGAAAGCATAAAGAGGGAGATTGCTGATTTTGTGTCACGATGTATGGTTTGTCCACAAGTGAAAGCTGGAAGGTAATAGCCTAGAGTATTCATACAACCTCTTCCCATACCCGAGTGGAAATGGGATAATATTACGATGGGCGTTTTCATGGGACTACCAAAGACTCCAAGAAGGAACGATGCAATATGGTTCATTGTTGATTGTCTTACCAAGTTAGCACATCTTCATTCTATAAGATAAGATTTAACACTTGAACGTTTAGCAAGACTATATATTAATGATGTTTTAAGACTTCATAGAGTACCCCTATCGATTGTTTCTGATCGTGATCCATGATTTACATCAATATTTTTGAAAAGTTTTCAGAAATACCTGGATACTGAACTTTGTTTGAGCACTGCCTACCACCCCCAAACTGATGGACAATCAGAACAAACTATTAAAACCTCAGAAGACATGTTTATATCATTCTCACTTTACTTTCAAGGTATGTGGGATTAATATTTACCTCTAGTAGAATTTTCCTATATCAATAGCTTCCATTCAAGTATTCAGATGGTACCATATGAAGCATAATATGGAAAGAGATGTCGCACCCCAACCTATTGAGATGATGTTTGTGAAAGAAAACTCGTAGTCCCAGAACTTGTGGAGGAAACGATGAAAAAGGTGAAGGTAATCCAAAACCACATCAATACAGCTCAAAGTAGACAGAAGAGCTATGATGATAACCGAAGGAAGGATTTGGAATTTAATGTTCGAGATCATGTTTTCATGAAGGTATCTCTATAGAAGGGTGTTAAACATTTTGGTAAAAAGGGTGAATTGAGACCCAAGTACAACGAACCTTTCAAAATTCTATAACAAATTGGGGCGGTAGCTTACCGTTTGGCAATGCCGCCAAGTCTCTTCAAAGTTCACGATGTGTTCCATGTATCACTGTTGAGAAAATATATGCCTGACCCAATGCATGTACTCACCTATAAGGAAATAAAACTGGAACCCGATATGTCTTATTGCGAAGAGAATGTCAAGGTTCTTGATTCAAGAGAACAAGTGATGAGAAACCGGTCGACTCGTCTAGTAAAAGTTCTATAGAGAAACCATTAGATGGAAGAGGCAATGTGGGAACCTGAGGAACTTATGACGAGGAAAAACCTGAGTCTTTTTATGTATTAATATTCTAGAACTTTCGAGGAATAAATTATTTGAAGGAGGGGAAAATGTAACACCCCAAGCTTCTATGGTATGCTTTTCTTTGAATAATACAGTAGCATGTGTTGAACGCAACATCGAGTTCTAACACACCACAACCAATCAAACTAGTCATTATGAATAGTAATACCCAATTTTTGAGATTTTATAAATTTTATCATTCAAAATAGACTTCATTTTTTGATTCAGAATATCGAAATTATCTTAGAGTGATTTTTTGGTATTTTTTTGAAAACTATCATTTTTTAGGAATAGTGAAAACACTAAGTTATAGTGTAAAACCGAATTTTTAATTAAATAAATATTTATTTTATTTAAATTTTTTTAGGTCAAATTATACACATAATAACAATATAATTTCAATATAATTCATCGGAGTCAATTTATAATAATTTTAGATTTATAAAAATTTTATAGAACTTTTCACCGTCTTTTACCCACCTCTTAGGAGAATTTACAAATACACATTAAATGTAATTTTACCGCTTGTATGAGTGGAATTTCAAAAATCTAATAGACACAGTTGATATCATAAAGTAAAATTTGGGTCAATAAGATGAAAATCTTTTTATTTGAATAGTAACCTTTTACTATTATTTACCACAGTTTAATGTAAATAGGGTAATTAAGGGTAAAAATAAAATTATTATTACTCTAACACATGTCCTAATTATATTGGATATGTATTGTTCGACCAAAAAACCCTTAGGAATAAAATATTGACCTCTTTGGCCCACTTATATTAGATTAGGACATTTATTATTATTTAATTCAAAGAAGAGTTAAAAGAGTTAAAATCTAAGTTTAATAACTAAAATATTATAAATATAGGGTTACACATAAGATAAATTACACTATAAATATTAATTAGAAATATAAAAATATTATCCTACATAATGGTATTCTTTTTATATTTTTTATACATTAAATAATTTAATTTATTTATGACACAATGATGATGCAGTATTTACCGTATTAATGAAATATTAAAATAATTGATATTATAAATATCAGAATAAATGTAATTTCACACATGTTATTAATTACAATAATTTTATAGATTAATATTACATATTTGAGTTGGTTATATGAATTTGTTTCGAATTAATAATACTCTTATGAATTTAGAAAAAACAAAATACCAAATAGTGTCAAAATTGACACAAAAGAGTTTTTAAAATAGCTATTATATTATTAATTGATTTTATATTCCTAAAAATCTAAGGTTCAGCTAAAAGACTTATATAATGATAGTTGTATCATTAATGAACCACTTAGGGTTCTACTGCATGTATATTGTATGTTTATTAACCATATAATATAAAAATACAAAGATACATGGTAAATGTCAAACTATTTAACTAAGAGTTAAATCTAAAAGATAAAGTTAATATAGTGACCCAAACCTATCTAAAACCTATTGGTTGAGTGGTTTTTGACCCATCCCCACCATAGACTTTAAATAAACCATTTTTGAGCCATTAAAAACCGAAAATGATTTTATTATAATATAATATTTCTAGCTTTTCCTAAGGGGCCCCTCACCCCTCTTATAAAAAGGAACTCCCCCTTCTCTCTAATTCACACCTTGAAAGCCATTTGGACCAGCCCACCCCTACCCAAATACCCTATAAATTTTCAAACCTTCATCCTAGAGGTCTTCCTTTAGTTATAAACTCAACCTATGGAGCCCTTTTGATCAAATAAAAAGGAAGAACCCGAAGAAGAGGTAAATATTTCACCACCTCTTTCAAGTTCCTTTCTTCTTCCACTTCCTTTTTATTTGTTGCTACCATTATAAAATAATAACTCCAGTATATTTTATATACTGTGATGGTATTATAAATATGGTACAACTAAATTCATTATTGTATCCATCCTTTGATTGACATGTCACCATATGTGCCTACGTACAGCTTACCGTCTCCACATCGTGGTGTAATTGTTATTCAATACATTTGTATTTGGATGGGTATAATAATGATGTGTAATTCTTGTAAATAATTAATATAAATTTATAATTATTCTATATATATGATATACCATCCAATTATATATTATTTTAATATCAAAAGAATGATATTATCGCTCGTGCGTACGTACAGATTACCGTCTCCACGAACGCGATCAGATTCATTCCCCATCGTATCCATTTAAGTCTATTTTTCATTAGATGATTAAAAATAATGTTTAAAGACATTATATAATTCTATATATTAATATGATACATACCATTTATAACAAATATGACTCAGATAACAAATAATATAAAGGAAAATGAATTCGTTAAGACCCGAAACAATAATAATACTAATATATTATTAACAAATAAATGTTAAAATATCATATATTATATTATATTAATGTATATGATTCTTGTATAATTTAATAACAATTTTTTCACCATTATACAGGAGTTTAACCAACCCTCGACTATGGAAAAGTACAAGGTAAGGGTTAATTTCATAATCTCTTCATTATCTGAGGTTGTTATATGTAATTATCTGTTGGGACCTCTTTATCATCCACATCCATGTTTCTTAAAAATGAATTTTAAAACAATATTAATATTTTATAGACTATGGGATAAAGTAATTTATAACTTTTTTTGACTTTTTATAAGATGTTTATAATGGAATCTTTTCTTTGTTTTCCAAACAAGGTCCTTTTTTACCTTTTTTTAAAAAAATTAAGGTAAGAATGTATTTTTTAACTTTTATGGTGGGTGTGGATATTTTCCACCATTATAAAATTGTTGAATCTTCACTTACAATATTATAATAATATTTTCAATGTTAATTTTTTATTTTATAATTATGACTTTTAGATGATTTCAAAAAAGTGATATTTCTCTCAAATAGTTTTGATTTCATCTTTTTCAACATGCTTTGAGGTATTTTAAGCTTATTTGAAGTTGATTTATTATGATACAAAACATACATATTGTATTGAAGGTTTTGTGATATGTTTGACTATGGATTTGTTATTTTTATACCATTCATGGTTTATGGATAATGTATTGAAATTTCGTATGCTAGTTTTAATATGAATGTTTATGTTATGTTTAAACCTGTTCATATGAGGAATGAATTGGACTTAGTAAGTGACTGTTGGAGCCCACTATAGCACCTCGATGAATCAGTAGGTCTCATTAGACAAACTAGTGTCTTGGAACAAGGCCTTGACTATGTGGTTATGAAAGTCTGGCATTATGCATTCCATCATTAAGAAAGTGGTTATTGATATTGCATGTGATTATTCAACTAGTAGAAAATCCATGTGAATAAATAAATGGAATTATTTCATTTAATTTTTTCCATATCATGCTTAATTTTATGTTTAAAAGTATTTTGTTTTAGTTATACATTGACTTAAATATTTTTTCTTATTTATAATAGTTTCTGTTATATTGTTATCCTTACTGGGCATCTAAGCTCACCCCTTTCTATGTTTTATTTTTTTTCAAGATGTGAAGAAGTATTTTATGACTGACCTGTAGGGATAGTCTAAGGGGATATGAGTGTGGACTATGGAGACTATGTTGTTGTAATTTTTTACATTATCATGTAATGTAATACTTATGAATGTTTCTAGTGTTTCCATGGCCACTAAACAAATTGTTCTTTCAAGACTTGACCTTTTGTGATTATGCTGATGTTTTGTGACAATCCACCAACTCTGGGTAACTAGGGTCGGGGCGTTACAAAATGTTCAAAAGTTTACATTGTTTTTATATCTAAATTCAATATTAAATTAATTCAAATAAACTAAATATGATACATGTATATATATTTGATCTAATTTTACTTCAAACCAAATTTAAAATAAAATTTATCTGTATAAATATATTAAATGAAAATAAGTTTTTAATTAAATTTATGTATTTTTCATTATTCACCAAAAATTGAATCTTTTTAGAAAATTCAAAAAATTCCCCATATGGAAATTTTGATATGAATATTTAAAAAATGAAGTTCATTTTATAAAATTAAATTTATAAAATTTTGAAAAATTAATATTCTAATTTTTTACAAAAAAGAATAATTTTTTATAGAAATTATATTTAGAAAACATATAAAGGCTTTATCGAAAAATAAGTAACATTAATTAAATATTTTATTTATTTAAAACCATTATACGTAATATTTTAAAAGTATTTGTTACTATTAATATTTATTTTTTTAACATCTTTCTTATAACCATCTCATTGGAATTATAATATTAATAATATATATAACATGGTTTTTACAACCTAGTGTCATATGTAATGGAAAATAACAATGTGTTTCATGTAACAAAAGCTTGACATAGAGTTTTATGTAATGCAGTTTATCAATGAAATTTAATTATTCTAATATAATAATTTATAAAAATTTAGGGTGTCAAATTATACCACCCTTAAAATAACCTTTTCTATCATGATCTATCACTCCGATATAAAAAATGAGGATACTTATTCTGTATCATTTTAATATATTCCCATGTAGCCTCCTCAGACCGGTGGTTTATCCACAAAACATTGACTTTTTGATTGGTGTTATTTCATAATAAATTCTCTATATGATCCATAGTCTCCATCATTTTTTCCTCATAAGAGTGATATTACTCAATTGGTATGAACATTGTGTTTAGTAAGTTGAAGGATCTGGTAGGTACTTCTTCAAAAGCGATATGTAGAATACATCTTAGACTTGATAGAGGTTTAATGGAAGCACCAAATGGTATAATATCATCATGATATTGGTTAAGAATATCAAAGGTATTGATATTACTATGGATTATTTTCCATTCCCTCTGGAATCTCATAGACTTCTTCCATGGAGAAATTCATCAAAACACCATTTCACCATCTTCAAATTGTAAATCACGTTGGTGATTATCTACATAACATTTCTTCCACCACTGGGATCCCTTGATGTGTTGTTGAATGTCTTTAACATTCTCTTCAATTTCTTCCACTATCATAGGACATAATATCTTTCTTTCTACAAATTTGTTAAGACATATTGGATCCCTCTATTTATTTCCATTGAGGGATTTATAAGGATCCATCTAAATTCTTAATTAAAAGAAACTATTGTAAGAAACATCAAATAGTAGAATGTATTGATCCCGACCACCTTTTAAATCAAAATAATAAGATATCAACATATCCTCTATAATTTTTATTATTATCTATGACTAAACATATGTATGAGGATAATACATAGTACTGAAACTCAACTCCATATCAAGAGCTTCATAAGGACTTCACCGGAACATTGAGGTAAACCATGAATCCCAATCAGACACAATATAATGTGGCACTCAATGCAACGTTACAACTTTCTTAATGTATATCCCATAATGATGATCCAGAGTTAAGTATTCTCTAATAGTGATAAAGTGTTCTAACATAGTAAGATTATTGACTAAAACCCATATAACATTATTCCCTTTTGACATTTTAGGAAGTCCAATGAAAACATACATGAGGTTGTTTTCCCATTTCCATTATGGTAAGGGTAATTGATGTAGCATCCCCTTAGACTTTTTTCTTTGATCCATAATTTCCTGACATACCAAAAAACTATGATAAAATATCTTCTATATCTCTCTTCATTCCATCCCACTAGAAATACTCATTAAAATCTATATATATCAGAACACTTCTTATATGAATAGGGAATAAAAAACTATGAACTTCCACTATAAAATGCTTCTTCAAAAATGGTAGGAATAGAGCACATACATGGTTCTTAAACCTAATCATTCCATCATGAACAATTTTTAACTCAGGAACATTTATAACCTTATTTTGTATCTCTGCATCTTCCTTCTGTGCCTCTTTAATCTCTACTTGGATAGATGATTGAAATTTAAATTCATCAAGATAACCTTTTCCCCCAGCCATCATGATTTCCAGATCCATCCTTTGAAAATCTAGAAATATTAGATCTTTGGTAATCCTCTTCGTGGATAACCTATCATGATCATTTAGACTCAATGAATAGACCCCATTTTTTTCCCAGGGTGATAATGTATTGAGAAACCATAATCATTAATTAGCTCTCACCATATTCTATGGTTTATATTTAACTCTTTTAGTTCATATTTAATCTTCACTTAGATATATGGTTGAAGATTAAATTGGGAAACATAATATTTTCCTCATACTTTAGGATTTCCAAATATATCCATTGAAAATCAATAAATCTTATATCATTGGTAATCCTCATTAGGGATAATCTAGCATGATTCTTTTGACTCAATACATTAACCACCTTCTTAACATTCCCAAGGTGGTAATGTATTGAGAATTCAGAATTTTTAATTATCTCAAACCATCTTCTATGGTGCACATTTAACTCCTTATATGAAAATATATACTTTAAACATTTATGATTGGTATATATATCTCAATTTTATCAATAATGATAATTCATTCATATATTTAATAAAAAAATTACCATAGTTAATTCTAAATAATGAGTTGTATTATTTTTATCATGAAGATTAAATTATAATGAAGAATAAGTTATAACCATGTAATTTTGGATAAGAACACATCCCAATACCTTCTTGGATAAATCACTATATATTATAAACACTTATACACTATAGGTTAACGTAAGAACATGTTCACTGATTAATATTCTCTTCAATTCATTTAAATGCTTTTCCATATTCATCTATCCAGAGGAACTTAGCTCCCATATAAGGTAACATAGTCATAGGATTATATATTCCAAGGAAATTCTCCAAAAAATATCGATAATACCCAGATAAACCATGAAAAATATAGATCTCTATCATTGTGTTTGGTCTGGGTCAATACTCAGTTGCCTCA
Source organism: Viscum album (assembly GCA_963277665.1). Classification (NCBI taxonomy): domain Eukaryota; kingdom Viridiplantae; phylum Streptophyta; class Magnoliopsida; order Santalales; family Viscaceae; genus Viscum; species Viscum album. The sequence goes on along the minus strand of CAUJRU010000406.1, from coordinate 299,416 downwards.
TTCTTTGATGGATCTACTCAAATACCCTATCTGAGGATTATAAGACCCTAAAATGAAACCTTTTTCAGAAAATATTCACAATTTATAAATTTTTCTTATAATTGATCATTACTTAGGTTCTTTATTACAATTCTAAAGTGATATTAATGATCTTCCTTACTCTTTCAGTAGATAAGCATATCATCCATAAAGGATACCCAAACTGATCAAGGTAATCTATAAAGACTTTATTCATTAAATCGATGAAAATAGAGGGGAAATTAGTAAGACCAAATGTTATCACTATATATTCATATTATCCATACCTTGTTTAGAATGGTATATTGGTTATATACACTTTATTAAAAATCAATTTATGAAATAAACAATAAAGGTAAATCCTGGAAAAGAATTAATATTTTCATATTTGATCAAAAAAATCATCAATATAGGGAAGAGAATAATTGTTCCTAATTATGATACTGTTCAGTACCCAAAAATAAATTCCTAGTTGCATCAATCCATCTTTATTTTTAACAAATAGAATAAGTTCACCCAAAGTGACACACTTAGACAAATTAACCCTTCTCAAGATTTTATTGGAGTTTCCTCTTTAATTCAGGGAACATATCCACGTACATTCAATAGATAGTATTTGAAATTAGTGTGGCACTAGGTACGATTACTATTGAGAAATCAACCTCACAATTTTGTGGAAGTCTAGGTAAATCTTACAAAATTACATCAAAAAATTTCATCAAAATAGATATATCATCATTGTCATGTTTCTACCTAAACATTTATTATAAACAACACTTCTAAGAGAAAATTAGGACCCATACAATGGATGTGATATCTATCATATGTTTGTATTTATCATTAAATCAATATAAAATAAATGATTTTTTTGGAATATAAAATTTGAATTCTCTTCCCAACCAATTGATGTGGGATTTAGGTAGATAAATACAATCTATTCCTATGAAAACATCAAATTCAACTATAGGAAGAATGAAAATATTTAAAAGAATAACATTCCTACTAAAAAACCAAATTAGAATCATAGAATTGATATGTGATAATCATACCATCAGGGGGTTTCATTTAAAATTCTATATGCAATTGTTTGGGGGGAATGTTGATACATTTATAAAATTAGTCACATATGAAAGAATGGGTAGATTCCGAGTCAAATAATACATTAGCAGTTATAGAGTGGATAGTATGTTTACCTTTCACCACATCGTTATATCACCCCACATCAGAAACTAGTATTGAATGACATTTCCCTTTGTCTATTTGTTTAAGAGATTGATGATTATTATCATTATCCTTAACCATCATTTTTTTCATTTGTTAAAAAAGTTCTCATACTCCTTACATTTTAAACACTAATACGTGGGTGCTGGATTATGTGAGGCTTCCACCCAGTTCACATCATTAGATATTTTATTTCCACAACTATATAAATAAATTTCTTGATGAACTTATGTCTCTTAAATAAAAAATTTAATAGACCCATTAATAAAATTTACTCTTTGGTTCTTCCCACACAATGATCATAAATAAAGGTTCATCTTCTTCACTCCATGGTTTTTCGATATTCCATTGAACTCCATATTCATTTTCTTGTTAAAACCATGATACTGATACATAACTCCAACATTAATCTCCACCATGATATCACATTAAAAAATATCTTCAAATCTATTGAAATATGTTATGATAACACATTTTATAGACTTGTTTTTATGAAAGTAATTAATCGATCAATCTTACTTTCATGTTAGATTATAATACCGGAACAATACATCAAAACACTTCTATATCATAGGTGCCAAAAGATTCATCGTCTATTACTTTAGATCAAGGAAATCATTCAACATTATCATAAAAAAAGTAATGTACTTATTGAAAAATAGGTTCTTGAACTCATCCCAATCCATGGAGTCAATTTTATCATATTTCCCCATATTCTTAATAAGTGTCCACCATTTATCTAGTTTTCCTTTCAAATAATAGACAACCAAAATTACTTTTTCATAATATGAGAACTAGAGAATAAAAAATATTTTTTCAGTGGTGTTGATCAATTATTCAAAAACAAGTGGATTAGAAGACTGAATGAATGAAGTTGTGAAATCCCTCATGAAGGATTCAACATAATTTTCTTCCCTCCTTTGTTTATTTGAAAATCCAACATGATTCACAGCTTTCTAATGTTTTGTGATCATAATAATGATATTTTTTATTCCACATATCATAATTTTTTGATTCTTTGGAGTACAATCATTTAATTTTTTATTGTAATCAGCATTAAAATGGTTCCTTTAGTTCCTAGACTTTGACTAAAACAAAAAATCATAGTGTACTAATAAATATCCATTATAAGGAACCACAAAATCATAAATAATAAATTTTAGGATGTCTAAATAATGACACCTCTATGAAACCTTAGGATTAACCTAGGTCATTTATAGTAATGTTTCGATTCCTTCATGATGGTTTTTAATTAGTTTCTGAATTTCTAAAGCATCACCCCTAGGATTTTCAAACCAGGATTGTGGCAAGGCATGTTGTCATGTATTTGGTGACGATCGAGTCTAGATTAATGAACCATTTTCAAAGTTATCACCCCTAGGTATCTCTATTCCAAATCCACATCCATATATAGTATCTAGACATTGATTTAATTTCTCTGAAACCACTCGCTCTATAATTTAACAAAATTCGAAGACATTTTCTTATACATTAACTCGTTATTAGACATATCCTTATACATATACTTAGGGATATCACTAAGGTTTTATCATTATAGTTTCTAATGATTAACTAAAAAAATCCTATAATACCAACTATAGTGAACCAGAATTATCATACATTGATATTGAATTATTTTTTATGAATACTAATTATATTACACAAACACTTGCTTGAGGACCATAATATTTTAGTTTCATTGGAAACATGAAAACAAAAAATGGTTCATAGTTAAACTACATCATCTCCCACTATGATCATTATAATTAGCACCATTATTAGATATGACATAGGTAATATAGTTCTTCATAACATGGGGGAGAAAACCTAAGATAGTTAGAGATCATATGTTCACTAAGGGTAGACAAGGGTGATATGCTAGCATAACATGAACATAAGTGTATAAGAATAAGAGAATAATATTTAAAAACCATACCCTAAATATTAATAATCGTAATCATGATTGATTTCATAAATATTTGAAGTTGATAAGATATGAATCATAATGGAATCAAAGAGCATGATCCATAAGAGAATAAAATTGGAATAGGACATAGATTTTTGGAATACACATAACTAAAGAAAATAATTTCCATATTATTAAAGGCTCATTTCCAAGGCTGCCAAGGTTGAAAGGGTTCACTCCCAAAACCATCACAGTAGTCGAGGTTAACCCTTAAGACAATCATAGTATACAAATACCCTTACCGAGTCGGGTTCACTCCCTATTCGATTACTGTCTATCTCATGAAATTTAAATCTTTTCCAATTTTTTTGGAGGGAGATATAGGCCCCACTTATCTCATAATAAAACCCATATTTATGTGTAAACAATATCATAAAACATTAATTATATCATAACTCATGAAATGAAATATATTTTATTAAAATTTCATAATGTCTTATCTTTTGGAAAAGAGATGTGTTTTATAATCATTTTATCATTTAATCCTAGAATAACTCATGAAAAGAAAAAAACATTTGTTATCATTTATCATGTTATAACCCATGGAATAGAATTTGGTTTTGTAAACATCCTTTCATACTAAAAATATACCATTCAAAGATAGAATATGAATGGAATCCTTAGATTATATCCCTTGTATAATTTAAGTAACTTAAAATGATTTTATCAGAGATGAAAAATTATTTTGAAAGACCATTTAAGACATTTATTGAGGAAAAAATCCTTTCCAATTTGAAAAAACATTTCATTAAAAAATAGAACATTTGGGAAATAATTTTATTTTAAAATAAATTTTAAAAATTATAATTTAATTTTAGAATAAATTAATGCTCATGATGGTGTAATTTTTTTTCATGTTATAAAATTTAAAGTGTAGATTCCTTTCACATTTTCGATAAAATCCAAACGAGCATTTTTTGTAAAAGTACACGAATATTACATTAAAAAAACATCTATAAAAATTAAATCATTGGTAAAAATATCTTTTAAAAATCATAGGACAATAGTAAAACAGTTTTTAATATATTTTTAGAAAACATGGTTTTTGAAGAAAATGGATTTTTAACTGAAGAGATAAATAAAGTCATGTTTTTTTAAAAAATATTTTTCAATTATTTTTAGTATCAAAGAGTGAAAAATGGTACTAATAAATTAAAATATCATGAATAAATAGAGGATAAAAAAATCATGTGTTTATTGAGATATGGTGTAAAGATCCTGACCCCAGTTTCCCTGAGATGGTGCCTTACTTAATTTTATTGGTAATATGAACAAGACATCGCATATAAAATGGACAAATAGTTAAGAATATTTTGAAAATAGATGTAAAATTAATAGTTACATTATGACTTTGATGGGAAAAACAATATATCAACTCTATTGGAAATACCCATAAACTCTAATATAATCCCTACAAGTCATTTATAATATACATCTTCACATCCTAGGGAAAAACATAAGAAAGGGGTGATATCATATGCATAGTAAGGGTATGTAATAAAACAGAAGTTATCATAAAAATAAACAATAAGGGGTGGTTTATTACTAAAAACACATTCCATTAAAATAGAATATTGGGAATAATATGGGAGAAATATAATGTAAATAAATAATGTCATATAAATAATCAAATGAAACTTAACCATAGATATTCTACTATTCAAATAATCAGATGGATTATCATTTAAAAATATCATAGTGAGGTAATATATATTTCTATAAATCATAAAAATACTATCAAGGATTCATCCATGAAACTATATATAAATGGTTAAAAACAAAGTCCAATTTGTCTCATTAGACCAACTCATGCATCGAGGGGCTATAGCGGGCCCCAATGTTACAAACTATGTCCAACGAATTCCTCATATGTAGAATAATAGATTTAAAAATGTAAATTTTAATCCAATTTTCCTATACCATTTTGAAATATTTTAATTATAATCAATGATATAAATGATCTAATACAATCATTAATAAATCATTGAGAGAAATGCATTTTCACTTTTGGAAAGAAGAGTTATTTAAGAAAATCATTTCTATTTTTAATAAAATAAGATTATAAACATGTATATTACATGAAAATGGGAAGGGAAATGAAATTAGGTTTCAGGCATTAATTATATCCAGTTTTAGATAAAAACATGTAAAAATGTTTTTAAGAAACTTTAGATATGGGACACTTTATTGCGGTTTTAGAGAAAATATAAAAGGGCCTTTAAATATGAAAAATGAATAATTGTTTTTATAAAATAAAAAATAAAAAAATATCATTTTTCATTGTGAATAAATTTATTTTAGAAAAATATTGGGTGCTTAAAATAGATTATGCAGTTTACTTCAAAATAGGAAATAAATTAAGAAGTTCTCTTTAATCGGGCTTTCTTATCTGGAGGAATTGAAAAGTGAAATTATAAAACATGTATTTTCCCATAAAATAATGATTAACTTGTCTACATACATGATTTTGGAACATATAAAAATAATTTAAAAGAATTATATGAAATTTAAAATTAATTACATTTGTGTAAATAGGGAGAAAGCATAACGTGAATTAAAAATAGTGGTTCGGGGAGAATCTATTATCTTATGTGTGAAAGCGTTTTTCACTTATACCAAAAATCCTGGATAATGAAATTATATTCATTAATAATTTAATTAAGAACCTATTAAACTTTTATATAATTTATCATAATTTTATTTATAGTCTTTTTTATGAGTTATAAGATTCATTATCATTGTTCTAAAGTGTTAATTTCCTTAGTTTTCATGATTGGTTCACTTGTATAAATATGAAAAAGATAATTTCAAATGGTAATATTTATCCAAAATAGAAATTATATGTTATTAATGAAATTAAAGAATATTTCATGGTATTATATATTATTTTATTCAGATAAGAGGTTGATTCATTAGATAAAATGTTAATAAAAACTATATGTATTGTTCTTGCATTTTTTTATACCCACGAGCATTTTTTGTTTTATTAATTAATATTATGTATATATAGGTTTAAAAACTCTAAATAAGTTTTAATATACATTTTATAATAAGGTTTTACCATAAAAAAGGTTTTATGAGTTTCTTTGAAGGTGGTATTAGAAAACCAAAGAATAATCATCCACAAAGGTGGTGAATCGACGCCTCACATACCACATTTTCATTTTTTGAACAAAAATAAGGGAATGGAAAAATATTGATGGTGGATATCCCATAAACACAAAACATTTCATTATATATAAGAAAATGGATTTATCATGCTTTTTTTTGTATATAGAAGGAGAGTAAAAGATAATAAAATAAAATAAATTGAATGAAAATTAAAATAACGAAAGATGAATTTAACTATTGAATTCCTCTCCTTGAGAACCTATTTAAGTAACTTTGTAATGGTATTTTGGGTTATACCAGTAAGACTGTAATTTTTGGGAGACTTCTTGGGGAGGAATTTGGATGAAATTGGACAAGCTTTGAGGCTTTGGAGGTGTGAAGGGAATAGGTGGTGAGGGGTGGTATTTATATTGGAGGAGAGGGGTGTTTTTTGAATACATAATTAATTTTTTCATTATTTTGGATAATGAATATGAATAGTTTGAGAAATATAAAAAATAGTAGTATTATGGTGACTACATCAGTAATGACTCAAGTAATTGTACCTTTAACTTATAATGTATTTATACCATAAATTCTCATAATTTACTATTCACTAAAAATTCAACTATTTAATAATAATCCTAATCATTCACCCTAATAATTTTTCAAAATGTAGAATTAAAAAAAATGGAATCAATTTTATGAATTTTTATCTAATTATGAGAAATTTAATTTCTATATAAAATCATCATTTACTCAAATAATAACTATTTTAATTTTATAACTAATTTTATGATACATTAAAAAATTAATTAAAGTCCCATAAAATTAAATTACAATCATAATGAAACAAAATATTAATTCCTGAATATATTTTATGAAAAAAAATTCTTTAATTAAATATATTAATTATAAAATTTTAAGAAATCATCAATGCTTTATAGATATACCAACACTTACTTTATCTTTCTTATAAAAAATTTCACATATTCCACATTATTAATGTATTATATTTTAATTCATAAGATACCAAAATTAGATTTTAAATTTAAATGTTAACAAAACTATTAAAATCATAAATGGACTATTAATACAACTAAAATGATATGTTTATAAACATCAGGATTTTCACTATTAACTAGAAAATAAATATTTTCAAAAAAACCAAAATTTGACCATAAGATAATTTTAAAATGACTATTTTAAAAATAATTTTTTTATTTTATAGAATTTATATAAGTGTAAAAATTTATTTTTTAAACATGTTTTATATTAAAAGTTGGTAAAAATACCGTTTAAAAAATATATAACTTTTGAGCTTAAATTTGGATTTATTATTATCTTAATCCTATAAAACTTATTGATTGAATTTAAAAATATTTGAATGAATAGTTAATATATAAATTTCATTAATATATTTAAAAAATTTTAATTAATTTATGATAAAGTTTCATTGTGGTCATAAATATTATTTTTTTATAAAAACATAGCCTTTATGATTAATTGTTTTTTTGTTTTCATTTCAAATTCCTTGGTAATCAATGAATTCATTTTTTAAACTTGTTTAAACTATTTCGTCAAAATGTAATTAATCCCTTTTATTCTCACCATTCCAACATATAGGTAACAATAATAATATTTAATCATCTTTAGCTTGTTTTTATGTGTAACATATGCTATTTAAGAAGTAAAATTTAAAAAATAGACATACCATAAAATCTTTGGGTGTTCATTATCCTCTTTAAAAAAATTGCATCCTCACAATTTAAACTTGTGATCAGTAATCAGGTCGTTTTTATTTTAAAATATTCCTATGGAAATCCTATATCTTAAAAATTCTTAATAAAACTTCCTCTTAAATATAGGGAAAGAGAAATGTGAAGGTCCCCACAAAAGTAGGTTTTTAATTATGATAAAATTTGTCCAAAGTTAATATATGTACATTGGAGAAAAATCTAAATACCATGCTCTAATGGAGAGTGATATAATAAATGGTCATCATAATGTTAACTATCATAGGACTGTAAATCTTTGATCAGTTAAAAGGCCATTAATTTCTTTGAAATAAATGTAAATGAATAATGTTATTACTCCAAAATCTTTTTCCTAGAGTTGAGGTTTTCTTTTACTATCTATAGAATCACCTGATAAAATAAACTTAATTTATTCCCTTCTATTTCATAATATCATCATTTTGTTATTATTCAATATATCTCCACTTCATTTCCTAAATGTATTGATAGATATTCGAGACAAAAAAAAATTTAGGAAGGACATTTATCAATGGATACATAAGTCATTCCTTCACCCACTAAATTAATAATGAATCCAAAAAATGTTATAATCGGATATCCAATATGATAAGTTATACATTAATCATAGTAAATAATACCATTAATTCATTCCATTATTAGTTAAACTTAAGAATCATCCAAAATAGGTATATTCAAAATCAAAGACTATAATTTAGAAGAAAGGTTTCTTAACCTCGGAGTTTCCCCATAAAAACATAATATGTCTCTTACATACAAAATATATGAATACCTTGATCACCATTAAGCTTAATTAAAACATGCATGCTTCCCGAAGTATAATATCAGGTTCATGAATAAATTTATTAAGTCCGAACAACTAATAATCCGAGCATATCATAAACTGTAATATAAATAACCGCCTTCATGGTCACCAATATTATCCCATAAAAATAAATTTATTATTATATCAACATCAATAACATATTTAGGGTTATATTTCTCAAGTAATTTTTCATTAAAAAGATAATCATACAACATAGTGACTTCTCTTGATTACTAGTGTTATTCATCAAATTATTCCAATTACTTGAAGAATAAGTACTATAGTACAATCATAATTATTAAATCTAAGCCTATGAATATTAATTATTCCTCTTTATATGAGGTAGTAGAATAATATTAACCTCGATCCATTGTCCTCTTTTGGGGTATATTCCTTTGACACTTGAGACATTGGTTTATGTAGTGATACATCTCCTTACAATTAATTCATTTGACAACTTATGTCTTTCCTTTTCATTCACAAACTTAGTCGCCTTTCTATCCACACTTGTAGCAAACTATTATTACCTTTATGAATATACCAAGGTGTTGAATTCCACAATTATCACAGGTTGTAAAATAATTATTTCTCTTTATTCCTTTACCTACTTTTTTTCTAATTGTACTCTTGTTCTCAAAATTCTTCCAGAAGATATAATATGTAAATAATTCTTTATTTGTCTCATTATCATATCAAATTATGCAATCATTGATGAGAATTTTAGGGATATTTTCTCCCTTAAAAATATTGGTATAAGACCATAAAATATTTTATCCTCATCACCCTATGGATCATGGGTATTTGTGAGGTTTCTATTCCTTCTATGAGGTTCCATTTCTAAATAATGTTATACACTAAATTTGGTTATGAATCATAATTAATAGTTCTGAACTAGAAAAACACTTAACATAAATTGGAAATTTAGGCACAGATAATCCAATAATCATAAAAATAGTTTCATTGGGGACATGTTTAATTTTAAATCCATCATAATGGCTTGTAAATAAAATGTGAATTATCCTAAGAATATCCCCAATTAGTGTCAATCCATGTGTGTAGTAAGTATTTTTGTCATGCACTATGTTACGCCGAGTTAGGCCTAATTCCCCTTGTTGGAGTTATTAACCCTATGCACATTTGTTCCAGAAACACATCCACTTATAGTATACATATAGGGATATATTTTTAGTAATACCCACATAATATTTACCTTAACAATATTACATGATGTTATTCTATGCTTATACTCAATGTATATCTCATGGTTATGTTCACTAATAAATGTTTTCTAAATCTAATTTCCATGGTTTCAATAAAAATTACTTTGATACCAACTATAAAGAAACCAACCCCAGTATCATTGAGATGGTGCCATACATAATTAAATTGGTAAAATGGACAAGATATCACATCCCCAAGGATATAATATTTAAGTATTTTTGAAAGAAAATACATTCATAACAGTTAAATTACAACTTTGAAAGGAAAAAATATAGAAAATCCATTGGAAACACCCATACACTCCTAGATTATCTCTGTAATTGATTTATAATGTAAATTTTCATATCCTTTGAAAAAATAAAACATAATAAAGGGGTGATATCAGATGATCGGTAAGGGTAAGTAATACAACGGCAGCTATCATGAACAAAAAAAATAAGGCATGGTTTATAACTAAAAATTTGATCCACTAAAAAATAACATAGGTAAAAATATGGAATGAATATAATTTGAATTATTATTTTCCATATAAATAATCCAATGAAACTTAACCATGGATATTCTACAAGTCTAATAATAACATGGATTATCAATTAATAATATCATAATAAGAGAATTCATAATGCATAACATTATAAAAATATTTTCTGAGATTCATCCAAGAAAATATACATAAATGGGTGAAAACCCATTATATTTTGTCTCATGATCCCAACTAATGCATTGAGAGGATATATCAGGCCCTGCCCGTCCCTTACAATGTCCAATGAATTCCTCATATGTAAAATAATATATTTAAAAAGATAAATTTAAATCAAAGTGTCCCATTAATCTTTGAAATATTTTAATGATAATCACAGATGAATGTACTCAAATAAAATCATTGATATATTGTTTATAGACATACATTTTTACTTTTGAAACAAAAATAGTTCCTTTGGAAGATCATTTGTATTTGACATAAAATCAGATTATAAACATTTATATCCAAAAAAGGAAAGGTAAGTGAAATGAAATTATGTTTTTGGAATAAATTATTTCCAATTTAAGTTAGAACTTGTCAAAACATTTTTTCAGAAACATTAGAAATGGGCCACTTCAGTGCAGTTTAAGAGAAAATATATAAGAGACTTTAAAGCGGAAAAAGGTGTAATTATTTGCATAAAACTAGAAATTACCAAATATATTTTTTATGATTAATTCAGTTATTTTAGAAAAATATTGGGTTCTTATAATATAATATTGAGTGTACTGAAAAATGGGCCAAAAATTGGGAAGTTCCCTTTAAACGAGCTTGCTTATCGGGAATAACTAAAAATGGAAACTTAAAAACCTAGATTTCCCCATAAAATAAAGATGAAATGATCTAGATACATGAGTATGGAACATATAAACATAATATAGAATAATTATATAAAAAAATAATTACAGTATTTTAAATAAGGATAAATCCAAACATGAAGGAAAAATGGAGGTTTGAGGAGAATAACATACCAAATGTCGGAATGTGTTCTTCACTTGTACTTAACATCCCATATAATAAATTTAGATTAATTAATAATTTAATTCAGACCATATTAAAAATTTATTTGATTTATTATCATTTTATTAAGTTAATTCATATTATTTTTTATGAGTTATATGATTCAATTGTGTCATTCAGAAGTGTTTGTTCCCTTGGTTTTCATGATTAGTTCACTTGTATACATGTATGAAAGATCATATGCAATGGTATTATTTATCTATAATTGAAATTATATGATATCAATGAACATAAATAATATTTAATTTTATTATATATCATTATTATTTCAATATATTAGGATTATTGATTACATAAAATTTTAATGATAACTATTTGTATTATTCTGGTATTTTTTCAATCATCATGCACTAGTTTTGTTTTATTAAATAATATTATTTATATATAATGGTTCCAAAAAAAATTAAGTTTTAATATAAAATTTATAATATTTTTTATACAAAAAAACTGTTTTATGACCATACTTGATGGAGTTTTTATAAAACGAAAGAATCAACACCTCCAAAGGTCATGAACTGAGACCTCACCGACGACATTTTCATTTTTTGAACAAAAAAAAGGAAGAGAAAAGAATTGACGGTGGATATCCAAAAATCATAACAAAATTCCATCATATATAATATAATATATTTTTCATTCATGTTTTGAAAAATTAGGTAAGGAAAGGATAAGAAATTAACACAAATTGAATGAAAATTATAAAAACAAAAGAGGAATTTACCTCTTTATTTCCTCTCCTCAAGAACATACTTAATGATAATTGAAATGATATTTTGGGTGATAACATATAGGATATAAGTGGGGGTAGATATTTGGTAGAGTTATTAGAAATATATTTTACATGCTTCAAGGATTTGGAGGAGTAAAGATAAGGTATGGTATTTATAATGGAGTAGAGAGGCGCTTTTGAATATTTTATTATGTTTTTATTATTCTTTATAAATAATATGAAAAGATTGATGGTTATAACTAAAAATATTTAAATAATGATGTGTAGTTAAATATTATAATGATTACGTCATCAATTAATTATGTAATAACGTATTTGTATTATAATGTATTCATATTGTAAATTACTATGTTTTTTCTATTCACAAAAAAAAATCAACTATTTTAGAAAAAATCCAAAAAAAGACGTAACCATTTTTTGATGTTTAGAATTTCAAAATAGACTTCATTTTAGTAAAATAATATATAATTTTGAGTAATTTAACTTTTAAATAAAATAATCATTTATTCAAAGAATGTCAATTTTAATATTATAACTTATATTATGACACTTTAAAAATTTATTTAACTTCTCATAAATTTATCTTATAATCATAAGAAAACAAATTATTAATTCATTAATCTATTTTTTGAAAATAATTTTTTGTTTAAAACATTATTTTATTTATAAAATTAAAGGTAAAATTTTACACCTTATAGAAATACCAACTTCTGATTTATATTTTTTGAATCATTTGCTCACTTATTTTAGGATATAAATATATCTTATTTTCAATAATAAGATACCAAAAATTTATTTACACATTAATAGTTGAGGATAATATTAAAATCATAAATAGACTAATAATATAATGAAAATAATGGTTCTATAAAAATCAAGATTTTCACTATTAACAGGAAAATAAATATTTTCACAAAAATACCAAAATTTCAGCATAATATAATTTTGAAATTATGCATTTCAAATGATATTTATTTTATACAGTAGAATTTATATGTTTCAAATTTTAGTTTTAAAAAATGAGGAAAATTAAAAGGTGATCAAATTTCGTTATGTAAAATGGATATAATTATGCTTAAAATTAGATTTATTCTCATCTTAATCATATCAAACTTATTGATTAAATTTAAAAATATTTTATTGAATATGTAATATATAAATTTCATTATGATCATCCAATAATAGTATTTACTTTAAGATAAAACTCCATTGTGTTCGTAAATATTTTTTATAAAAACAAAAACATTATGTTCAATTGATTTTTATTTTAATTTATAATTAATTAGTAATTAGTGAAATTATTTTATAAACTTGTTTAAACTATATTTTCATAATTTAATGAATCCCTTGTATTCCCCCATTCCAATGGATAAGTCCCAGTAATAATATTTAATCATTTGTTTAAGTTCAGCGTTCTATATAACATAAGACATCAAAGAATTAAAATTTTAAAAATTTATAAACCGCAAAATCTTGGGGTGTTACATATTTATCAAAATATTTTATCATCAGAAACATAATAATAAACAATCTTGATAATTGATGAGATTGTAAGATAAAATATATACCACTTTGGTAACATTGAAACATATGAACCATGCATTAATATCACAAAATTAGACATCAAATATAATGAGGATGAATAAATTCATGATATTAAATGCCAAATGGGTTTTATATGCTACTCATAAAGGATGATGGGTGCATAACATAACATATGACTCAAAGAAGGAAAATTGTGACAAAAATATCTTACCTTAAGTGTTGAATTGTTTCGTACACATTAAAACCTCCTATATAAGAATTATATGTTTATTATACATATATATTAAATAAACATATTCATATATATCATTCCTTATAAGATTTTTTATGACCTTTTATTACCCATTTATTAATAATTCCTTGTAAATGTCATGTTTTGGGTAATAATCACTCTTTTTTCATATATGTTTTGGTTTTTTAGTATTGGTCCTCTTAATTTGATTGTTATTTAATCATATCTAGAATTTTATCCAGCATATTTATATCATATATACTCAATATATATGTATTTAGAGTAATTGATAAAATTTAGATATAGAAAATGAAATGCACCATTCAAGGATATAGTAGGTCGTACAAATGCATGAACATTATTTCCATTTACTTTTAAGAGTAAAATAAAGAAATTTAAATGTTATAATATAGTTGTAGAATAATTTTAATTTCATATATATGAAATATTTTCATTAAAACTATCCTTATTACCTTCCATGTAAATCTTTAATGAATCACATCACTTCGTGAGCTAGTAGTATTCCATATACATGAGCGGTGTAATCGTATTCCCACAATATGAATGGTATGAAGGAATGCGTGATATAATAATTCCATATGTATAACAATATAATAAATTTATTATATAAATAGTAAATCTATCATTATGTCCATACTTGAGATGTGGTAATGGAAAAACGAATGACATTGGTTCATGTAGTAGTAGTCCACCGTGCACATGAACAATGATTTTATGACCCTTTGGATAAAACAGGAGATAGTTGAAGGGAATTTTCATAACATAAAAATAGATATGTATATGATATATATTTTAGAGATTATATCTGAATGGTTAAATAATAGATTGATGAGGTGGAGGAAGAAATAAAATAAAAATGATCACTCAAAATGTTACCTCTTCTTCGGGTATCCTCATTGCGTTTCACAAAAATCTTTCCTATGATGGATTTATACTAAAAATAAGTATGGAATTTTGAAAGTTACTTCTGAAGGTCTTGGAAAACCAAAAAGTGTTTGATATTGTAATTATTATTGTTCCCAAATAGAATTGAGACCACTTTGAGGGGGTTGAATTAGTGGTTCCCTTATTTATAAGAATGTTTTGGGACTTATTTAATAAACTTTCTTAACCTTTGATAATTGTTAAAGACATAATTCACTCAAATATAACTCCTTAGTATTAATTTTTCAATAAAAAGTATAAATAGAAGTGATCACATGAAATTTACAAGGTTTTGTACACAGACCCAATCCTTTTCAGGTAAAATAGTCACACCAACATGAATTATTTCACTATAAAAATCTTGGAATACAAAGGATCATGATATGAAAAATTATACAATCTCAGTAGAATATTTCATACTACAGTTGGATACAACCCCCAACTACCCATTTTAGTATCCACTTTCAAAACCTTGTTATACACCCCAACAAAAATAGGCTTTTTCAGCAACTTGTATGTATCCACAGTTACAAGTTTCACTTTCCTTATTCTTTTCTAATTCACTTAATAAAGTTATCAACTACCTCCAAAAATAAGATGAATCAAAATTTACATACGCACAATCTTCAAGTAACTAAAAACTTTTCTGATGAAATTGATGGTCGTGAATCTTCTTCCAGAAACTCTTTTTAAAAACACCCTCATGAAAATTTAGTTCATTCAGCCTTAGTCTGGTAACCTCTATATGATGGTCTTTGTTTAATTGGAATCTGTCCAATTATTTTTCTTCTCCTTTTTTTAATTTAGTAGAAAATCATGAATAAACTCACTAATTCTTCATCTTATGGAACATTGTCTGATAGATCTTTCTCTAATGGCTATCACTCTGATAGACTTGATCCTATGGACTCACTCCAATGGATGGTTATGGTGGACTCGATCTGATTAACTCATTCTGACAGAACATACTCATCATCATCCTAGAAGAAAAACTCTTATTGGTACCCCAATACATATCACACAATTTTTCAGAGCTCCATCACATATGAACAGTTCAAGTTCCCTTCATTCAAATGTATTGTGATCTCATTTTATAGGCACATGATAATATAAAATGTGGGAAAACTAATTTCACTTAATTCTCAATGAAATTCATGAATCCTAAATTTCATATTCATTTATGTATTTATAATTAACTAATTCAACACTTATCAATTCTTATGAGAGCTTCTTGAATATTCATGAATCTTCTCAAAACATCGGACTTATTCAACTTTACAAACATTTCTTTAGTATGATTCTTCATCCCAATTCTTCAATTTTTTTATATATTATGACGAAGACATATGAAAAACTGAATAATTCTCATTATGGTAATCACTATTAGACACTAAAATTATTCTCATATGGATTATTTATACCAACTAAAATACACTTATTAAAACATTGAAAACATTTAGTAGAATTCAACACCACATTCATTAATACTTTGGTTACAAGAATATATTTAAAATATCTTTGAAGTATCTATCCTTTTTTTAAATTCCTCATATCAAAGATCTTGTGTATGATAATGTTCAGAATCCAATGAATTTATCAGGTTCAACATGCATCAAATAAATCGGTATATTCTTCACATCGATGGAATGCTTCTAATACCAGTCTTATGAGTCTACACCACTTCTTGATAAATAATAAACACTTTTTTTTTCTTTTTCTCTTAACCCAATAGAAATAAAATTCAATCTGGTGAAACAGGTTTACTACATTTTTTATTTTCATCTGGTTGATTGGTCACTATTATCATTTATTTCATTGATCTCAATAACTTAACCTCTAAATTATTCCTCTAATAAAACTAGATATCTAATTTCTTAAAGATACCAATAATTTATAAAATTAATCAGTTTTAGAATCCTAAACAATTAATCAAAGTCATATCGTATGTGATGGACCATTGTCAGCATTGACTTCTTTACTTCAATAGGATCAATCTCTCAGCCTTTTGTTATTGTCACACTGAATATTATCATACTGATGATATATATTCTGGTATGTCTGGAGTTCCTCACACTAATGAGAAGTATCCAAAATAATTCACGTAATATTCTTCTCTCTTCTACAAACTTCATCTTGTATCATAACTTCTTTATGATTTATGAGAACTGCATGATTAGCAAAGCATCGTTAGACTTATATTGGAAATTTCTATGAATTCCCATGTCTTCCACCAACTTTTTTATTTCCAACAAATCCAAACTAGGATAGAACACATCCATATACCAATGAAAATGTGCTGATTCTGATTTATCATACTGATTTCCTGGCCTTAAAGGTATGTATTTCCTTTAGTGTTGGGCACCCAGAGTTTTTATGTTTGGTGCATCTTCCTGGTCAGTCTGATGGAGTGTGTCTGAAAACCAAAAATCTATCTTTTCTCATCTTTAACCATATATCATATACTGAAATAAATACAACCAAAAATATACATTGGCCTAAGAATCAAAACCATTTTTTTTCAATACTCACATCAAAACACAACTACATGCCATTTTCTTTTCTAACTTTTTATTCTACCCTATATACATGTATTCTATATGTGTTATTCACCTAAAAAAATACTAATTCTTCATCACATCTCCACATTATTTTATTTATCCTCTTGTTACATATCTCTCCCCCTTTCCTTTTCTCTCCCCTTATTGATAATTAATCTCAAATGGGTCCATCATGGCAGGTTTCCTCCATTATTTGAAAATTGTCTCATTTTCAAAGGTTGCAACTATTTATCTCAAAATATTTAAACTATTCTTTAGGATAACGTAAGTATAAAATTATATTCTTAACAAATATACATTAACTAATCAACTCCCTGTACATATCGGAGAACTCTTTGTAAAAAAATACTGTATAATCAATGTTATCTATGTTTTCCATAACACAAATTTCATGTAATACATTTTCAATTTACTTTTAATATTCTCATTTATGGAAATTTTTCAAAAGTATTTGTTTAAAATAATAACAAACTTCACCAATATCAACAAACGTATTATAAATTTAATGTTTATAAATACAACATTCCTAAAAATCATTTATCATAACCCCATTACTTTCTTTTATATGAAATGTAAGAGACTCGCAATTCATGTTTTTTTTCAACTTCTTAAATTCCCTGAAAGTTATTACGAATATAAATATTTAGGGAATAATTATAAATAGTATAGTTTATTAGAAGAAAAAATAGGACTATGACTCATCTCTCAACCTTGAATTTTTCTTTTTCTCCTTGGTCTTTTCATTTGTTGTGTTTTTTTCCTTCCGTTCGACCTTCTCAGATTATGTAACAAGTTTATATTCATCTATAGAATATTCTTATAAGGATGTCACTTTATTTTCAACATTAGTAACATTTTTTATATAGTGAGTTTGTAACAACTTGTTCATGTTATCCTCATGGCCTAGTAAGATATTCATAAAACTTTTGGTAACATATTCTTCTTCCTCACATCATTTTCACCTTTTTAGAATTTTCAAATCACCATCTATTGAAATCTTTTTATCAACTTTGTTATCAATTTTATAAACCCTCTTCTTATCCTTATCTTTAGTTTCTATTTGTTTCTTTTTTTACTTTACTTCCAAGGAAAATTGTGATAGCTAGATAACTCAGCATTATTTCTTTTCCATCTTAGCATGTTTATTTTTATTATCACTATTAACATACTCATCTTGCTTCTTCTTCCAGGTTTACTTTTATGGTACCACATAATTTTCTTGAACATTTGATATTCCTTTCTCATTATATATCCCCTTGAATCATATATGTTTCTTGGTAGAGACATATTATACCAGTATGAAAAATCCTTGTGTCCCAAAACTCCACAAAATCCACAATGCACTCCAAATCATAAAGTTTTGGACTGATAGTGAACGTTTTTATAAATTTGTTTTTTTTCTTAACAAATCATGGAAAAAATTTCTTTAGAGTAAAATTTTATAAATAATTCTTAAATTTATCCATAAAAATGTTCTCTCATAGTCCTTTTTTAACCATTCTATTAATTTTATTTATAGGTTTCACTTTTAATATGAACTATCTTTGTAAAGTTTTATCTTATAATTATTATCTCAATTCGTGTTATATGTATCATTTATTATGTTTAAAAAAACTCTTATTCTTTCTTAGCTGAAAAAACTTTCATAACATCTATATATTTTTCATATTTATCTATCGTCAAATTTTTCTGTTTATTTCCTTTAAAAAGTGTAGATTCTTTCATGTTGAGGTTCTCATTTCGGTTAGATATTTCTTCATATATTTTTAGTTTTATTTCAAGATCATAAATCTTTATATTATTATATCTAATAAGATTGATATTTGTCTTTAATTTCTTTATCTGATCATTATTCTCAAAAGATATAATTTTAACATGTTTCTCTAATTTTCTTATTAATTTTTTGAGTTTAGTATTCTTCTCAATTTATTTTTCCAATTTTTTTAACAATAAACTTTATTTTTATAATTTCTTCACTATATTCACTTTTTTATGAATTACTTCTATTTATAACTTGATCAGTGAAATTAATTTGTTTATCAGATTCATCATAGGGTGATAAACCATCCTTCTTTCTTATGATCAGATAAATTTTTTTCTTCTAATCATATGAAAATATTTCTTTATGTTTCCTACACTTTTGTTTCCAATATTTATCATTATATTCTTTGGAATCATATTCTTCAAATTTCTTATTAAGAAAATTATATTTAAAATTTCATTTCCCATCATAATTACAACATTTTAGGGTTTAAATCTTCTATTTTCTCATATTGTATTTCTTAGAAAGGTTAGAAACAATTATATTGAAATCTTAAACTTCTTACTCTACTTCCAAATAACTTGATTCTTATTTAATTGATTTATATTTTTTTCCTTTTAACAAATATTTGTAGTACATTTCATGATCAAACTTGTCATTACTTTTCATATCCTTCCCTCTTCTAATTTCATAGGTAACAATATTATTGTATAGATTATCCAAAGATTGAGTTTTAGAATATCTATTTTCTTAAGATAAAAAATTGGAATAAAAATTATCATGAGGAGTTATAAAGATATTTTCAACAATTATTCAGTCTTGAAACTTCCCACCAATACATAATATGGTTCAAAAAATATAATTCGCCCTTATAAAGAGGCCACCATCAAATTGACACTCACCCATTTTTAGATCTTCATACTTTATTCTCTAGCGTTTTAATTTTTCCCTATTCACCTTTGTATTGCCTTCATAAATGGTAATACCCTTATCCAAAAAATCATTGACACATCCAACTCCCTTTAATCTTATAAACTCACTTTGAGTTAGATTTTAGGATAAATAATTTTTAGATATTCCATTATTCTCAAGATTTTGTTATCAGAAGAAGTATGAGGATAATTTTCAACACAATGAGGGAACCCATATTTAGTAGCTTAAAAAACATCATACCCAATATAAATAAGATATGGTATAATTTTTTATTTTTGAGATAAGATAATTATTACTATTAAAAAGTGGAATCCAATTATATTTCATAGAATTGATATTCTCCATTCACAGAGATGAATCATTTAGAGGGAACCTGCAAAATTACCAAATTTTGTTCCCTTATAAGATTGAGAGAACTTATAGGGGAGAATTAGTGGTTCCTTTTGCTTTTATTAGAATGTTTCTTAAAATCTTTAATAAACATTAATAACATAAAATACCTTTTAATCTTACAATACCCTCAAATATAACTTCTCAACCATACCTTTCATATGGAAAAAATATTAATACAATAAAGAAAACTATTTTTAAATGGTTTGGTATAAAGTCATACTCCATTCCATGTTAGATAGTCCCACAAACATGAATTCTTTCACTATAATATATTTGGAAAACAAAGGCCCAAAATGTAGAAAATTATATAATCCAAGTAGTAATTTTTCTTGGTATAGTTTGTTATACCCCCCAACTATCATTTTTAGTATCTAATTTTACATAGTTGGTTATACACCCGAACAAAACAAACAATACTTTTTAGAAACTGGTAAGTATCCACAGTTACAAGCTTTAATTTCTTTCTTTTTCTTGATTCAGTTCTAAATGTTCATTACTTCCTATATAAGTATGTTAAATCAGACATTACCTCCGTAAAATTTTAAAGAACTTTAATAGTTCTGAAAAGAATATTTTTTTCCTAAGACTTCTTCTAGACACTATATTTGAGAAACTTCCTCAACAAAAGGAAGTTCGATCAGCCTCAATTAGGTAAAATCTTTCTGATGGTCTCTATCTGATTAACCTCCACCTGATTTGGTTTCTACTCATATTTTAATTGAGTAGAAACTAAATCAGAAACTCACTACTTCTTCATGTGATGTAACAATATCTAATAGTCCTTACTTCAATGGATGTCACTCAATTGAACCTCCAATGAAATCACCCTGATGGACTCATGATGGAATCATTCTGATGGACACTCTCCATTGAAATCATTCTACTATTACTTCATCAGCATCAACTTGAAAAATAATCTTTGGTTGGAAAATAAATACCTCTCTCACAATTTTCTGAGCTCCAGCACACATGAAATGTTCATATTCTCTTAAAACAAATTTAATGTGCTATCTTTTTATAGGCACCCAATAATGGAAAATGGAGGGAAAACAAATGTCACTTTCCACATTAATAAATTCATAAATCCTAAATTTCACATTAATTTATTTCATCATATTTGACTTCATCAACTCTTCCCAAGAATTATGGGATCTTCTTGAATATTCTATAATCTTTGAATAACCGCATACATCTTCAATTTTACAAACATTACATCAGTATTAATCTTTAGTTAGATTCTTCATTATGATGAACTCTTGTAAACATTGAAATTATTTTCATATAGATGATTCATACCAACTGAAAAACACTAGTTAAAACATTGAAAACATTATATAGAATTTAAAACCTCCTTCTATAATAATTTTTTGTTAGAAAATATTTAAAATATCTTCAAGGTATTTCTACTTTTCCTCATTTCCTTTGACTAATGATACCCTATCCAATGAATTTAATCATCCGATGACTTTATTAATTTCATCATTTATCTAATATATATATATCTACTTCACTCTAATGGAACATTGTTAGTTCTAGTATGATTAGTCTGCAAAACTTCTTGAGAAATAATCAATAATTTTTTACTTTTCTCTATACATAATTAAAATACAATTCAACTAGATGACAATTGTTAAATACATTATTGATATTAATCTAGTTAATTGGTATATATTCTTATCTATTTCATTGATCCCAGCAACGTAACCACTCAATTCAGCCTCCAATAGAACTCTATATCTGATATATTACATATAGAAACTATAAATAAAATTATTTGGTGTCAAAATCCATTATGATGAATTAGTGTCATACGACGTCTAATGTACTGGTGTCGGTAGTGACTTCTTTACTTCAAAAGGATCATTCATCCGGCCTTATATTATTGTCACGCTGATAATTAACATATTGGGGATCTATATAATTTTTTGACTAGTGTTACACACATGGATGATCATTATCCAAAACACTTCACATCATATTCTTCTCTTTTCCAAAAACTCCAACTTGTATAACAACTTCTTCATGATTTTGGAGAAATCTATTTTCACTAAAGCATTATTAAATTTACATTTTAATGTTCTATTAATTCCCTTCTCTTCCATAAAAATCAATCCTTCCAACCAAAATTCATTTTGATGGACCATATTCATTGAATCATGTCTATGGGATGAGTATGATTCATTATACCAATGTATTGGGTCCAAATCATTGTATTTCCTTTTCAGTTTTTCACCTCATTGTTCTATGTCTATTGTATCTTCCTCATCATCTCGATGTAGTGTTCTTGGAAACCAAAACTCCACAATTTTTCCAATTTCAACTATATATAATCTATTTACAAAAAAATACTACAAAAACTAAACTTGGGCCAAATAATAAGGATAGGATAGTGTGTGGCGTTTTATAAGTGTGGTGAGTGGCACACTTGTAATGTTTATGAACAAAAAAGTTGTACCCACATTTTTCAAATGCCAAAAGGATCCAAAATGGATAAGCATTAAACATTATACAAAATAAGATTGAAATATTTAGATAATTTTTTTTACAATTTTATAGGTCACTCTAACCCTTATCTTTTTTACTTTAACCCCTAGAAAATAAATTTTTTCCTTAACTGTGGTAAATTATTTTTACTATTTTTATTATTTTTACAATTTTTACTATTCATTTTGGTAAGACTGTAATTTGGACTTATTATATAATATAAATTATGATTATTCCAAATATATACTCAGTTTTACTAATTTAAATTAAAATATGTGGTAAAAATTAATTTCAAATTAATCCTATAGATATGATGAGAAAGAGGTTTTTAAAAATAAAATAGTCAAATATTTATGAAGTTTTTATATCAAAATTCAAAATGAAATTGAATATAATGAACTAAATTGGATTAATGGATGTATAATTAAACTAATTTATCATTAAATATAATTAAAAATATAATTTTACATTATAAATAATTTTAAAAAAAATCTAGCTTTTAATTAAAATTTAGTATTTTTCTCAATTCATGAAAAAATGAAGCTTTTTCGAAAACTCCCAAAAATTCACTCAAGGATAATTTTGATATGATGATTTAAAAATGTAATTTAAATTTATGAAATTAATTTTTTTTATGTTTTAAAAAATAATTTTATTATTGGTCTCGAAAACTAATAAAAATATTTTTTTGAAAATATTTTTTTCAAAACATATAAAGACTATCAAAAAATTTGTGTACTTTTTAAAAACAATTTATATAAAACAAATATAATTCATATTTAAAAATTATCTATTAATATTCATATATCTTTTTTTAATAACATAGTTAAAACCATCATGTTTTAATAATAATATTAATTATACATATAACACAGTTTTGTTACAAAACCACATTGTGTGTAACACAAGATAACTTTATGTTGTGTGTAATGAATAAATAACTTGGTGTGGAATGTAGTTCATGTTATCAATGAAATTTATTTTATTTGAAAATAAATAATTAATAAAAACTAATAATTTTTCATGGTGAATGATTAATCACTAGTCACATAAGTCTAAAGTCTAGACTCTCCTAAGTAGAGTGTTATAGGATGTCGTAAAATCTCCTCAAGCCACACATTGTAATCATAAACACCCATCATTCGAATTAATTCATATTTATATAACACTATAAATATAGTTAATAGTCATTGGTGACTGTTTTTTTATATTTTTTCTCATATGGTTTCAATCATAACTATAACTAGTCTCAATCATGACATGGAAAATCAGGAAATGATTTCAAAATGATTTCAGTGCATGTGCGCAAACTTAATTCTACCTGTATTTCATAAAACATAAAAATTAAAAATCCAATTGGATATCTAGGTACCACCTACCTTGATAGGGTATCACATTTCAGATATCACCGACTAATTTGGACCTAATCTATAAAAATCATGAATCCTAGAATAAGATTTAAAATTAGGTGTAACCAACGAGGGATGATGAAATAGAGAAAGAAAATTAAAATAGAGGGATTAAGTGAAACCAAATTACCCAAAAAACAATCCTGGAATATATAACATATATATAGAGATATGAATTGAGAAGATCCCACTTCAGGATGAGAAATATAGGAAAGAGGAGAGGATAGTTCAAGCTTTTTGAGGTAGGAAATGAGAACTCATTCTCATTTAACATCTTTTTTCATAACTTAATTATTTAATTTAAAATTTAAAAAAATAGACATTATAAAAAACCCAATAAGTAGCCTTTCATCCAGCACCAAGTACCCGAATTACTACCTTATACATTTCTCAAGGGTACTAATCACTTGGTTCCTCTCACATAACTACACACTCCTCCAACCCCAAGGCACTTGCTTCCAGATCATTGCATACTTAGTAGCTTCTGTCATCATCCAATAGTATTATAACTAGGGTTTTCCCCAATAACTGATACTTGGGAACCCACCAACTCCTAAAACATTCAAAAACCACCAAAATATATGAGGTTTGATGAAAATTAAAATTGAATTTATAACAGAAAATAAATTGGATTTTACAATTTCCTCATCTTAAGGTAGATTGTCCTCAAGATGCACCAGTAGTAAAAATATCTAGTAATTGTTCCCGTATTTTGGTCCCTTGTTCCAAAATATCCTCCTAGATATTAATTGGCTTCTAAACATGTTCACCAAAGGTACTATCCTCCATCAATGGATCTTATTTCTCTAATACATGATACAAAATGATTGTTCCTAAAAATATGCATTTCCCTCCACTATGAAACCATTAATGCTAATCATATTGGAAGGGTTGTAATGGTATCTCTGTAGTTTAAATAAATAGAATAAGTAATTTATGGAACTGTATCTCAGAGGAATCCCTAATTAGTAATCCAAAATACAAATCTTCTTAATAACCTCAAATGACCCCATGAATTAGGTGCCAAATTCTCCAACCTTTGAATATTACGGTGTCCTCATAAGAATGCCAAGTCTCCCACATAAAATTCTAGAGGATGGTGTTATTGATTTAAATATGATAACTTATTTCTATGAGAAATCACCAATTATTTCTTGATTAGTATGATATTTTTGGTGTCTCCTATACAAGAATCATTTAAAAATAATAATTCTCTTTAACCTCTATTCAACACATATGTTATCAATGTAAACTTTTGTAGAATTCCTCGAAAGGTTCTATGTGAATCAAAACATTATACCTATTTTTATATGAAAAATACATTAGAATATTATGGTTCTCCAATAAACCACACAAATCAAGGAAACATGGTCAGAACATGTCCTTTAACACCCAGATAATACACTTATACAACACATCTATCTAAGGATTATATGCATTACTCAAATGAAAAAAGTATTCAAGAGCCTTCTACAGATCCAAACAGAAACATGACATGAAAAATAAATTATTATTATATTTGATTCTCCTAGGAACATCATGAAATCACAATATTTATAATATATTCAATATTACTATCTCATCAATAAACTCCATCTCTGATATTGGTAGGAAATGTATGACCAAGATCAACTAGACTACAATTACCCATACCACTTTTTCGACATAATAAGACCATGAAAATCCCATAATGAATCCCATTTTCACATAATCCCACTTCTACTAAAAAATAATAAGTTGTTGAATAATACCTACATATCCTTGATTCCAATCCTTTACCCATTGATAGGTGAAGCATTTTGAAATGAATCCTCCTATGTCTTTCTTTATCTCGGACCTCTAATACAACATCTGGATTTTTGGTACATTTTGGATGCCCCAAGTGAACAAAAAATATTTAGGCATATTAATCATATATTAGATATTCACACATTGTTGTTAGTAAAACAACTTAGCCCCATATATGAAGGATATCATCATCATCCATGGACTAATTATGTGGTGTCTCCTCACTCTATATGATCCTCATAACAAAACATCTAAGTAAGAAAACACACTATCCTTCACACTATGAATAAAAGAGGAGGTAATGATCAAGGTAGTGAGAACAAACTTGTCCTGATACTCGTATAAATCAAATTGTATCTCAAAAAATAGGCTCAATAGTTGATACACACTACTAGACTCTTGTACCTTTTGACCGTTAGTCTTCATACTTAGTGCATCAACAATGACATTCATTTTTAAGGGTATTTGGAAACATGATGTTTAAAAATTTTAGATACTCAACCCACCACTTCTATAGAGGACTCAATTAATGTTATGATTATTTTTTCTTCTAACTCTAATGGTATATATATACCAAAAACTTCTTACCTAATAGGTTGTGATGCAAATACCACAACATGATCACAACTGTGACTTACTCTAGATCTTGTGTTGTGTATTTATACTCATTTGGACTCAACTTCATGGACCCTCTAAGTACCAATCCCCATCTTGTATCATAAATACCCTAGTATCATATTTTAATGAATCATAATACAATATTAACTACATAAATATATTCGGTAAGTCCAGAGTTAGCAAGGATTTCATTCTACCTTATAGCCCCTAAAAGGATCTTTCATAAGAATAAAACCACTAAAACATCAACGAGATATTAATCAAATCCATCATTGGGACTTCACATATTGATAATTCCTTTATGAATCCCTGATAGTAACTTTCCAAACCTAGGAAACTACAGATTTCGAAGGACCGTTTGGGATCCTCCTGATAAACCATGGCCTTAACCTTCCCAGGGTTCATTTATATGATGAATTTCTATATTAAAATCCTCATATCACTAATAAAAAAACTAAAATCTAAATAAATTGGTTTTAATATGATTCTCTCTTAGTGTACACAATACAATATATAAAGGTATATAATGGTATTATAGTGGATAAAATATTATTGAATAAGATAACTCTGAAAAATTCTAGATATGGCTGAGTGACTCAATTCATTTGATCTATAATCACAGATGACATATTATTAAAATCAAATGACATCACAACATACTTATACAGGCCACTCCTGAGATGATTTAACCACAATATACATAAATTTCACATCATTTTACATGAATATCCACTACCCCTCATAATAAATCACACCCCAAAACCTATATATTTATTGACCTTTTATATTAGATACATAGGAAACATATTTTATAAACATTATTCAATATATCCAAAAAATATTATTTTTACATGAACCTTTATAGTCATATAATATTTAGAACTCCTCTTCATTCCCTAGGGAATAAAAACATAAGAAATTTTGATCTCGTATGATTAATAAGGGGTGAACATATGATATATCAATAAAATTTTATCAGTGAGATTAATATGAACATGTTGGTATGATGACATAAATATGGTACATGAATATAACACAATGACAATTAACCTGATAATGGATAGATCATAAATCATGAATCATGACATATGGATTTAAATATAACATGTTAAATGAAGTATATGAATGTGTAATGATGATATAATTATCATAATTCATGAAAAAATAATGTAGTAATGCTTTACAACATAAAAATTAGGAATAAAAATATTCGTATAAATCATTTCTTTTATCAAGGATCACAATTATAACCATCATCACATAGTGAACAAAGTACGATAATATAGTTGTTCAAGTTCACTCTCCATTATAATAAAAAAGGGGGATTGGGCTCAATCCCCAATCCATTATAGCTCATATAATGAGATATAAATATTTACCCAATTCACTGGATTTATATATGATTATGGTCCCACACATCATATAATGAAAAACCATATATATGTGTGCCACATGATCATAAAAAAATTCTTAATTCTCGGAAAAAATTATTAAATCAAGGCAAGTAAATTTGTTTCATGAAAATGTTAACAAGACATTATCATAATCTATTTAGGGAAAGTGGTTTGATTTTATCATTAGTTCATATCCCCTATAAATCATAAAACCGTGAAAGTATTTTGACAGTGATTAAAAATACTATAGAAGAACAATAAGTAATTGTTTATAAAATAAAAATAATTATACATTAAATGTTCAGTGACATTTCTTTTTAAATAAAATAATATATATAAATAAATGGTTTTAAAAAAATAATAGTGAAAAATCAAAAATTACTTTTAAGTGACATGAAAAATTGTTAGTGGAGATTTGTAAATTTTCCTACCATTATTCAAATTAAAATTTTGATGTATGGAACCTATAATAATATCCTTTCGTATATTGAATGGGGTTCTCTAAAGGGTCTAAGAGTTCAGGTGAAAGCATAGAAGGTTTTAGTGTTAACTGGGGAATAAATCCTTATGGCTATAAGGCCATAAACTGTCTAATCTGATTTGATAAGGGTGTTCTAAAAAGGGGGTGAAATGGTATTTTACCCTTTTTGAACCCGCTCCATTTAATTTTGGGGGTTGGATTATGTTTTTCATATTTGACCTCCTTTGGGTACCCCTTCCTTCTCCTAGGTCTAAGAGGAATCTCCCTTTTTGTGGTCTATTTAAGCACTTTGTAGAAAATAAAATATATAAATGATTTTGGCCCCCAAATTTTCTCTTTCTTCATCCTTTTTTAGTTCCATTTTAGTTTTTTATTATTTTATCTTTTAAACCCTTTTTAGGAACTTTCTATATTTCTTTGGTTTTTTCCATTTCAGGATGAATCAAAGGCCCATTTATAGAAAGTTGACTTCTCTAGTCTTAAGATAAGAGATACCTTTCAATTACTCATATTAAACATATCTATTCTATGTGTGTATTTAGTATTACCTTATTGGATTTCCAATGCATTGGACTAAATTAAATTAAATTTTTACAGAATTTTTCCCTATTTAAATTCCCCTTTAAAATGCATCTTGGACCCCAGTTAAGTGGTAATTCCAAGCGATGAACCATAATATTTTCTTGAAATTTGAATAATCATATGGTTGGTAAATATGTTCTAGTAATATTAAATGTGTAACATGAAATGTTTTTTCCCCTAGTTGAATTTTTTTCCTATTATGTTTTGCATTAATCTAAATGGTTAACTATTTTAAATGGTTGAATGTGAAATAATGATTTGAATAAATGGTTGGGAAAAATTATTTCACTAACCTAGAAAAATATGGTTTGAATTAACTCCTTTTATAAACAATTAAATGTTAAACCTTGAATATTAAATAATTTCAATATAATTAGTTGGGTATGTATGAATTAAAATGGAAATTGTCAATATACATATTGGGATGGAAATTGCTAAATGATTAAGGTGGATACAACTTGTTAAAATGGATTTTGGACTTATTATGCATGATTTGAAATGATTATAAATTAGTAAATATTATGTTATATATTTTTATTTGTATTTTCTCTTATCATTGTGAAATTAATTGATACCGACTTGTGTAAATTATTTGTTTTATTGTTTTAATTTTTAATGGATGCTTGTTGACTTTTAAAATGTTTTGTAAACTATGTTAACTCATTTGGTAATATTGGCTAAACCTATGGTGAAATAAACCCCTTGGTGGACTCTTTCTAATAATGGTGTAACCCAAGGTGAACATGGTCCCATGGTGGATAGTAAAACTATGGTTATGAATGGTGTGAACATGACCCCTTAAATGGATGTTGGGACCATGGGTATAGGTATATTACCATTGGTCAAGATATGGTTTGCACCATCTTCGAAACTTTATCATGGACACCCCAACACTAGCCAAAGTAGGTATGAACCATTCATGGGGTGAATACAGCCCTACTAGTTCAATTTTTTATGCATAAAAATTTAAATGATTTAACTACCATTATTGTAACTATTTGGTTGAGCACGGCTGCATTCACCTATTTTAAGACAAGTTATTTTTGGGAAACCATTGGTGGTGGCTCACTGAGTTATACTCAATCTATTCTTGGGGTCTCATTGAGTACTCAAGAAGACATTACTATTTTTAGGGTATAAGTTTTTCCTTGGAAAGTGTGAAATGCTTTTGGTTTTGTTTGGAATGCTAGGAGTAGAGTTGGGTGATAGAATTAGGATAGTATTTTGGACAAGTTTGGTTGATATTAGTCTGTATTTATTTTTATTATATCTTATATATGTATCTAATCTAACGATGATGGATCAGAAATTTCGTGTAGTGTATTTCATTAGTCATGATTTTCGGTTATTTATTTTTAATTTATTCATTACTGATTATAACTATTTTGATGTTATACAAAATGGAAATTTTTTTATTTCCACAATTATTAGAAGTATGACCAAATTTATAAGTCTCCCAAAAGTATCAATTTAGAGCCTCATTGCTATTCATAAGCCTATAGAATAAGAGCAGGTGTATCTGAGTTATGGTATCATTTCATCAGTCCAGGAAGAAATCTATATTCCATGTTGGTCGTACATTACAAAGTGGTATTTGAGATTTTTTTTATGATAGAAAAGAGACTAATAATGTGTCAGGGATTGGTAACAATCTCGTGCCTAGGAGTTTCTAGCCCACATATGAGGTAAAATTCATGTTTCTATGGATGGGGTTATTGTTCACGAGGTTTACATATATTTGTTTCACCTTAAGTGACACAGGTGGTGTTTATTCTATTTTTTTTGGTTTGGATTTATTGGATTTTGTTTCTAATGCTTTTATGATGAGGGTTAATGCATGAATCGTGAATCATTATAGGAAAAAAGGGTTTCACATGACATGCACCAAGATAGAGGTATATGATTTAGATATTACTAGTATGATTTCTATGATTTATATTTCTGGGTGATCATGTTTGTTTATGATTTATTTTTTCCTTCTTATCATATTATATGATTTGTATCTGCTTATGATTTAGGCTTGATGTTGGTGGAAATAGGGGGTTGGTAACTTAATGTTTAGTCATCATGTTATATAGTGTTTTACCATATAGTACAATGATATCATTATACTTGGATAATTCCTTGAATGATTTCTTGATGTGTGGGAAGATATAAATAAATAGTTAAATTATGGCCTTGGTTAAATAAAATGTTATTAATAAAACTATATGGAATTTTCTATTGTATATTGTTGATGGAATCTTATCAAACCAATCCTTGAAACATGGTAATTCTAATGATTAACCCCTATTTACTAATTAATGATGGTTAATTCTAGTGTGAAATTTTCAATAAATAATAAAATTATTTAAGGTAAGTCCCATGAAATGAATAAATCATAATATGAACTGGAAAATTTAAAATGTGAATCCAATTATGGAAAAACTAATGGTTTTTTTAAATTGAAAAGAAAATTTTTAGACATGAAGCATGTTTTAAAATTTTGTAATAATGGAAATAACCTATAAACCTATGGAATTCATGGAACTTTGTTTATGAACTTGAAAATGTTAATATTTTGAGGTTTAATAGATGACATTGAGTAATGGATGGGGATCAGAGGAGCACTCATTTTGTGACATAGAATATGGTTGTGACCTTGTATGGATATTTGAGTTGTTGTGAGTGGTCGGGTCCTGATCGTAGTTGGGACTTAGGATAGAGTTAGAGAATAATTATTATACCCTTATAGATGTTTGTTACTTTGGATAGTGGGTAGTTTTTTATTTCCACCCTTCTAGATTGTATATACTCCTAGGATGGGTGGTTGGTGTTAGTATACTAGGTGTTTGAAGACTTTTATTTGGTATATATTATGATTTAATGGCCCAATACATGTTTAGTGAGTCAACTCTTGGTTTTAAAGATATTTGGTAAAAGGTGCTTGAAATAGTCTTTACATGATTTTAGAAACATGAGACATGGGTATAATCCTCATATTAATGGGATAAAAATTCAAGTGGTGCTACTAGGGTCATATCTTATGTTCCTTAGATTCCTTAGTTCTCTGAGATATGAACAAGTGTGTTAGTTGTTGGGTTTTAAGGATACTTTTGTGATGGAATTATTGTTTAGATACCTAACTCTACAATTCTGTAGTCTGGTTTTTGATAAGATGTTCAATGGTGACCCTAAATGAATATATATTGGATAATAGAATGTGGTTAAATGTTTTTCTTGTGATATTGAATCATGGTACATTCTTGTGGATTATATTAAGAAAGGTGGATGCTCTATTATTCATGTTTTATAGGACAGGGGGTGCTATAGACTATGATATTGAAGTTGGGAGTGAAGGGTAGGGTAGGATGATAACCTAAAACTATCATCCCTAATGTGTATTCAAGCATACCTAGGATTTATTAGGTACTTGTGGCCATGTAATGGTTCTAGGTGATGGGAAATTATGATATTTGACCTATTGTAGTGATAAAATTTATGAAGGATTATGACTTATAGAAATGAAATGTGTGGGATTCACTGGTAGTGTTTATGTGTGTAAGCATGAAACCATTGTGATATAACCCGAAGAGTTGTGGTTCTGGATCCCTTGGTGGTCATAGAAGGGAATGGGACCCATGGGATTTGATAAATATTGAGTGTGGTTGTGATTTTAGTTTCATAGTGAATATTAAATCATGAAAACATAGGAAATTTTATTGACTTAGTAGGTTTGGTTTATAGTTACTCTGGAATCAGAGCGACCGAAGGGAATTTTTGGGTTCCTGTGAGAATGGAATCCTTGATCTAGAGAATGGACTTTAAGACACTTCATTTAAGGACATGGTTCTCAATATTAATGTAAGTCTCAATCAGTTCTATGGAGGTTGTTCTTATGGTCTTGGAAGGGGTTACAGTAAAGGTGTTGTGGGGATTCTTAGTTGTGCATGTAATGAATAAGGGCATCCATTGTGTTTTAATTTTAAATTAGTGAATATAGTGACCTGAATCTGTTAACCCATAGTCAGCGTCTGGTTTACTAAATTGGTATAAGTTACAAAGAATCACATCCCAAAATACTGAATAGTTTAGTAGTATTGGTAAATTATATAGATATATGATTTCTATATTATATTTACAATATTTTATTTGAGAATAACATTATTCCCTATACCATATCCTTACATATCAAACATGGTATACTTCATTGATTCCGAATAAAGGGAAAAATAATGGTTATCTCAAATACCAATTAAGGTTTAAGCATAGAAAAATATATAATGAATCATTAAGTATAATCAACAAGGGAAGGTAAATAACTGAACACACATTCCATTTAAATAACTTTAATATCATGATAAGATAAGTCGTAATCAATATTGACAGATAAATAACTAAAAACATATTTCATTAAATAAATAGACTCATAATTAAATGCATACATAGATTATATCAATATGAAAATTACATGGATATTAATTACTAAATATTTCATTAAGGAAATGATTAATTATTATAAATCATGTCTCAAGAAAATGAAACCTCTACATTCATCACCTTTCACAAGATGGTTGTAAACTATGGGTAAAAAATAATTTAACGCTAGACTACTTATTTATATCATGAGACCTATAGATTCATGAATAGGATATATATTGGGCCCCACCCATCACTTCCATTCTAAATAAATCCTCATATATCGAATGGTCTATTTAATTCATGAAAAACAATCATTATTATCAAATATCCATACTATGTAAAGAATTTATATTTATCAATATTTCCTTATTAATGAAATCAAATTAAAAGTAAAAAATGTTACAAATTAATATTTTATGGTTTATAAATTAATCATGTCCATGATATAAGTAATATGTATATTTCGGATAAATGAATTGTACAATTATCACAAGAAATATAATGTTTCAAAGGAAAGTTAATGAATACAATAATAAAATAAGAAAGTGAATGTATATAATTTCTTTTGTCAAGAAGATCATAAAGAATCCAAATTTATAATAAGTATTTAATCAATAAAATATTTACCCATTGGTTTAGAAATAATGGGTTTTTTTCTTGATGAAAAGAAATTATATTAAATGATCATTAAAACGTTATAGAGGAAAATTTACTTTTCAATTTAGAAATAACCTTTTGAAAATAAAAGTTAACAAAAAATTTGAAAATATTTTTTTTGAAAATATTATATGAAACATATAAAATAATCATAAAAGTAATGAATTGGTCATGATGGTTTGAAATTTATTTCATGTCGTACTCGTTAAAACAGATATTCCTTTCACTTTTCTAGTAAAACCCAAAAAATAATAGTTTTGAACATGATAAGAAACTTCAATTAAAAATATCTCAAAAAATTTTAAAAAAGATTAAAATATCTTTAATATATCATTCATAAGAGTTTAAAATCATTTTTGAAAACATTTACAAAAAACATGGTATTGTAAGAAAATAGATTTCCTTCTAAAGAGGGAAATGAAGTCAAATTTTCATAAAACTGTTTTCTCAACTATTTTAAGTACCAAAGAGTGGAAAAATGGTAATATTACTTGAAAAATTAATTAATAACCATAAAATAATAGAAATACATAGGTTTATTAACAAATTATTTAATAATTTCCTGCAATGAAATTCAAGGATTAACAATCCCTATTTAAATGAGATTGTGAAATAAACCCTACCAAAGATAATAACAATGAAGTTAGAATTAATCAATGAATAGATCAGGTGTATCAAATTTAAATCCACATAAAACAATTGTAAATAAAAAATTATATATTAAAAATTCATTATATTCATAATTTTATTATATCAAAGACAATGAGGATGTAATATAACCCGATAAAAATAAATTTAGTTATGAAATTATTTACCACTAGGTAATTTAATTTAAAATACCCTTAGGTGAAATAAATAAAATTTAAAATTAAATTAAATGAATTATTGATGAATCATAATATTACATTTCAAAGGGTAATTATATACGCCCTATTAAATAAATTAGGTGCATGACATTACAATATGCCTCAATGAAGAGAAATTGAGACGAAGTCTTTTACCTCATGTTTCCTTTAGGTTGAACATGATTTAGCCTCCATTATAGGGATTTTAAAAAATCTATTAACTTATAAAATAAAGATATTAATATTTATAATATCATATATTATTATATTATATCATCTTATCACCTATTGGTTAATAATCATTCATTAATTTCATTATTTCATGTGTTAATTGTCTTGTTTTCTCATGCATGTTTTGTCTTGAAAGATCTAGTTCTTGTACATATTAAATAGATTAATAATATCTATAATAATATTGATGAAATAATTAAAATATTTGTAAATAAATTATACTTTTAAAACCAATCATTATTGTTGGTTTTGTGGAATGAAGTATGTTACAATCTTGGAGACAGTAAACCATACATACACATGAGTAACATTTACATTTTTCTATAATCATTTTGGAATGTAGGTAAGTAATATTTTATAATTATATTTATATATCATAATATCCAAAACATAATATTATTTATTTAAATATACTTTTATATATCATCCATGTGGTGTCGTTATGAAAAGAGAGTCACATCATTTCTTGAAGGAGGTCGTCCATGCATACATGAACAACATAATAATTTTTCATTGGGTGAAAAGGTAAGAAAAAAATGATATATATTAATTTTTTAATAGTTATAGATATATAATTAATATAATAATTATTTCATTTATATATCATATAGTCATTAAAATTTTCCTTATCACTTTCCATGTAAATCATTGATGAATGATGAATCGCATTGCATCGTGAGGTGGTAGTCCACCATAAACATGAGTGGAATTATCATATCACCTAAAAAATATAAATTATAAAGGTATATATGATATAATTTCACCATAGGTATAATTATAATTTAAATATGACATGTAAAATTTATATTCATTATAATAATAAACCATGATAGGTGCTATTGAAAAAATGTATGACATTGGTTAGTGGGGTGATAGACTATCACACAAACTAATGCTGATTTTGTAACCCATTTTATGGAAGTAGATATTGTTTTATGTTATGAAATAAACATATAAACATCTAAATATATTAAAAATATAATGTTTAATATATCATTATGTTTTCATAATTATTAAATGAGGTGAAGAAAGAAATAATATAAAAAACATGTTGAAGAACATTACATATTCTTTTGGTAACCACCATATGTTAGACCAAAAATCATTCCTAGGTTGAATTTATACCCAAAATAAGGTTAAATATATAAATGGAAGGAATTTAGAAAGTTATTTAGGTAGGTATGGGCTGATCCAAAAGGGTTTGAAGGTGTGAATAAGTGAGATGAGTGGAACACTTGTAATTTTTAAAATGAAAAAGGATTACAATCCTTTTCACATTCCATAAGGATCCAAAATATAGTATTATAAATAATGAAACATGTTTTGGTCAAAATAATTATATTTAATTGTTTTTATACAAGTTTTTAGGTCCTTTTAACACTTATATTTTTAGTTGGACCCCCAGTAAATCCTTTTTTTCATTAACCATGATAATTATGTTTTATTATTTTCACAATTCATTTGGTAAAAATTTATATTGGAATTATTAGATAATAAAAATTATTATGATGTCAAATATGTAATCCATTTTTCAAATTAAATTCATATAATTTAAAAAAATTTATTTAAATTTATTCCTGTAGATGTGATCCAAAAGCCGGTTTTCAAAGAAAAAATGTTCCAAAGTTTACAATGTTTATATATCATAATTCAATAAAAAATGATTAAAATGACCTAAATTGGATTAATTGAAATATCATTTTACTAATTTTACTTTAAAAATATTAAAATATAATTTTTATTTCTAAATAATTTCATCAAAAATTAAGTGTTCAATTAAAATTCAAAATTGTTTCATTGTTCCTCAAAAAATGCAACATTTCAAAAAACTCCTAAAAATTAAAAGTTAAAAAAATTTAAATTATGTTCTTTTTTAAAATTAATATTCTAAATGTGGTGAAATTTAATTTCAAATGATGTGTTCAACTAAAGATAGAACAATATTTTAGAAATAATACAATTTCAGAAAACATTTTCTTCCATTAAATGATACTTATTTAATTTTAGTCAATATATAACCAAAATTTTCATATTATATTTTGTAATATTCATACACAAAAATTTGAAGGCTAGGTTATAAAATTATATTATATTAATGTTCATTTAGACTCAAGGTTGTTTGTTCTACAAATTTATCAAGGAGATTAAATTGAAAGAAATATTTTTTGGGTGTTATTTAAGCTCGGCGTTGCACATCACATATGCTAGCAAGCATAATGTTCTTATTTTAAAATATTTTGGAGTTATAGTGAAGAAATAATTCATAAAGTTCTATTATTTTGATTGTCATAGCCTTCATGTTTGAATGACCCTCATATTGGTAAGGTCATGTATGTGATTAACTAGATGGTGGATAATCAATATAAGAAATTGGAATACAATGGGTTGGTGATTTAAAATTATAATACTATGATAGTGGAAAATAGATGTGGGAATTTATATTTCATGTTTGGTATAGGTTTGATATGAAATTTATGTGTGTTAATCTAGAAGGGAATCAATGTTGTGATATAGATAGCACCTAGTTTTTGTGGGTTGAGCATGTGACCATGGTAGCATGCTAGTGATATGTTTGGGACCTCTATGTGTTGTATTATAAAATCATAATATTCTATGAAGTAAAGAATCATGATCAAGGGTTTTTATGGTGTTTTGGATGTTTGATCTGAGTTTTTTAGCCTATGATGGCCTTACTATTGTATATTCACTCGTATAAGGATATAGATGTGTAAGAACCACTTATAGAATGTCATATGTGATTTGATAGGTATAGGATAAAGTTCATATATTATTTCAAAAGTATATTATAATGGATGTGAATTGGTTAATATTTGAACTCAATATTAAATTAGGATGAGGGGTGTACTATTTTTAATCGTTTTCTTCAAAAATTTATTAGTATTGTGTGTTGGAAGTTGTATCCAGCATGTTGATAAAAGATCAGAATATCCTTAGTAGGTGTGTCTAAAAGTTGGAATGATGGGGATTAATATTATCAGTTATAAGAAAATCTTTATGTTTAGGTTAACCATGGACCTATAATTGGATATGCTAATCATCTCACCATGCATCGGGATAGACGCACAATGTGGGTACCAATTTGGTTGTGAACTACTAAGGTTTCTAGACCTGGATTGTATCAGTTAAACACATTATCCTTCTAATGGTAATCAATGCCTTATGCCTTAGAATGATGTTTTTTACACCACAATGTTACTAAAATATCGATCAATAAAGATCATGGTAATCGGTAAATTTATGGAGTGTTGTGTTAAGGAATATAGATAGAGGTAGTTATTATTAAGTTATGTAGCTCAATGATGGGTGAATAAGTATGAATAATTAATAGAATTTGTCAGTTATGCATATTTTATGATGGGATTGTTTTATATATAACTATTATAAACACCCATAAGTTTAGGATGATATTATATTTATATGGAAGATCATTCTCATTGATATTGAGTACTCTAGTCTTTATAAGGAGGTTGTCGGTTTTTAAAAGAATGGTCAGGTGATGGATGTCTGGTATAACAGAGGAATCCACCTAAGAGGTATGATGTTAGTGAGTTGTGGGGTTTTTGAGATTCCACTAGGAGTAGGGAATTGTTAATAAAATACTCTATGTTTGTTGAGACTTACTATAACTAGTAGAGTTTTTCTTCCCTTTTGTGTATGAGCTATCAGTAGTGCATCTTATAGGAGATTTTTTGTATAGTGGGAAGGTTGTAAAACATTGTTACCATACAGGTGTTTGGTTTTGATAAATGTTTAAATTTTTTTATTAATGGAGGGGTTATGTTTTTCTGATGGAAGTAAAATTTTATTTCTAAGGGTTAGAACCCCTCAAAATTGCCCTTTTGGACATGGAAAGATGTTCTATAAAGGGTCAAGGGTTTAGGTGAGAGAATAGAGGGGCTAGAATGTTATCAGGTTATGTAGTGATAAGGTTGCAGAGACATCGACTAGTCTTCTAGAGGCCATCATCTAGCTATTGGACAAACCAATAGGTCTCATGGCCTGTTGGGATCACTAGAAACCCATTGGGAAACTAACAACCCAGTGATCCCCACAGATTGGATGGTGATATTTTGGTATGGTGTTTTAAAAAGTTTCAAAATGATATTTTTTCCCCTTTAAACCACCTCCCTTTAACTAGGTTTTTGGCCTCATTGTTTTCTAGAACTGGCCTCTCTTGGGTGCTTCTTCCTCCTCAAAATTCAATGAGATATATTGCTTATTTTTTATGAGCTTGATATTACTTTTATTGGTTTTGAAGGCAACACATAATTCTATCCCTACACTAATCTCTTTTCCTATCATCCATTGATATCAATTGAGTTTCACCATGTTTTATCTATTAATCCCCATTTTCTAGAATTTTCTCCACTTCTTGAGTTTCTACCATTTTATTCTAAACCAAAGGCCCATTTAATACAACTGGGCTTCTTTAGACCTAGGTTAGGTGGCACCTATAAATAAACCATTGTAATATTGTTTTTCAAATTGTGTGTCTACTCTAGATTTTCATTTCCCTGGTTTAAATTGAATTAAATGTTTAGATATAGTCTTTAACCATTTAAATTACCCTTTAAATTGGTGTTGGACCCTAGTTATGATGTATTTCGATGTTATAAACCATAATATTTTCTTGTCCTTGATATCATCCAATGGTTCGTAAATATTATTTATAATAGTTAAATTTGTAACATGAAATATTTTGGCCCTGACTTGAATTTCATATCTAAAATGGATTTGATTAATATAA
Organism: Viscum album; assembly: GCA_963277665.1. Lineage (NCBI taxonomy): Eukaryota > Viridiplantae > Streptophyta > Magnoliopsida > Santalales > Viscaceae > Viscum > Viscum album. The sequence continues at coordinate 259,021 of CAUJRU010000406.1, read as the reverse complement.
ATGTTTAGCTATGTTAAGTGGTTAAAAATGAAATAATGAATTGAATCAGTAGTTCAGAAATGGTATTTCACAACCGTCAATAATTATGGTTGGAATTAACTATTTGTTTTGTCTGAATGAAATGGTAAAAATTGAATGGTAAATAAAGTGGTTGGAATTAGTTGGATACTAATGAATTGAAATGGTAAGTCCCAACATATATCTTCTTAAGGAAATTATTTAATGGAAATGGTGGTTATGACTTGTTAAAATGGATGGTGGCACTTTTATACCCACTTGGAAAAGAATGTAAATTGGTTGATCTTGTGTTATAAAATGATAGTTGTTAAAAAGCTTGAAACTGTAAAATTAAATTATACAAGCTTGTTTTAATTAGTTTTTTTGGTGTTCTAATTGTTTATGGATGCTAGTTGTGACTTTTCAAATGTATTTTAAGAATTTTTAACGTTTTTGATTATAATGGTTAAACCTAGGGTGAACATGGAGCCACTAGTAGATTCTAGGAAATAATTGTTAATCTCTTGGTGAACCAGCCCCCAGTGGATTCTAAGACTATGGTTAAACCTAGGGTAAAAATTTTCCCTGGGTGGATTATGGGACCCCGTGGATTAGTATATAATCATAGGGTGCCACTTTTTTGAAACAATGATATGTATATTACCATAGTTCAAGAGATGGATAGAAGGGTCTTCGTAATGTATTCAGAAAGACCCCATCACACACTGAAGCAGGTATGCACCATTCTTAGGGTGAACCCATACCCCGGGTTTGAAATTGTTTTATAATTAAAAATTAAAATGTTTTATCTATATTATTGTAACTTTTATGTTGATAATTATTTCATTCACCTGGGTTACAAACTCATAAGATCAGGTACATAGTTGGTGGTTTCCTACTAATATTTATTCACAACCTACTGAGTCCACTATTGGGTACCCCAGAATATATATGCTTGTTTCAATTAATAGATCTAGACTTGGGTAATGCCCGGCGTTTTTGTTTTTGTTTGTAATGATAAGAGTATAGTAGGGTGATTGAACCGAGATAATAATTGGGAATAGTTGGGTTGAGTTTATTTTTTATTTATTTTTATTTTATCCAATGTATGTATTTTATGAACCCATACGGGATAAGCTATGGCACGTAATTTTGAACCTAAAAATATCATTTATACTAAATTATGTGTCAATATATGTTTGGTTACTTTAAAGATGATGTAGTGATTCTTGTAGAACTGTTATGGACTATTTTAATAGAATTTGATATCATACCAAGACAATTATCCTTTAAAATATGATGATCAGTGAACTAATCATAATATTCAATACATGTGTCACTATGAATGACACATTGTTTACTACAAGATGAAGAACGGAATTTTGTTGAGGGATATGATAAAATAAATTGATTTCATTTGGAATAATAAGAAAGTTAGTATGGTAAATTATGTATATAATTGTATGACACTTATGTTATAGATTTTAAAAATTATTTATATAGGATTTAACCAAAAAAAGGTTATCCATACCAACTAGATAGGTCAGATTGACCTTGAATTGTGGGATAAATCCTAACCACATGTGGGAGACAGTAAGGGATGGGAATCATGGTGGAAAGGGTAAGTAATTTCCTACATAGGTATGCATGGGATGTATTGGTGCATAACACTTATAGGGTGTTCTTTGGTTTCATTCAAGGGGGAGAGAAGGTCTGTCCACCTCATTTCAATGTGTGAAGTGTTCTGGGTGCTGAACTCAATTTCAGTATGAAGCACTAAATGATTGGTGAGGGTAATATGGAAGCATTGGATAGCTGTCTAATCTGATGTTGGATAATGGAAAAGAGGAACAATTCTCCTTTAAAAATTTTATTCATATAAGCACAACTATGAGATATGTTGCATATGGTATATTGCATCTATTCTGTTGATCAACATCTACCTTAGGCCTTTTAAATATTTTATGTATGGGTATTTTTATAAAATGCTTCCACCCTGATCAATCCTAAATCATGTACACATTTAATCTTATACATTGATCTTCCAAGATCCAAGTGATTCTAAATCATTTATTGCACATGAAATTCATGGATTGACTATTCGTGAACAACGAAACCCAAATCATGATATTGTTTGATGAAGAAAATTATTTAGACGAAGTAAATGATTTGATAAATTCATACGTATTATCCAAATGATATTTTCATGATGTTTTTAATGTCTCGGATTTTCCGTTTATTATTTTAAATATTATATGTAATTATTTCATGACCGGGAGTGAAGACGGCACATCATTCCGGGGTCCAGTGGGCCTGAAATAGTGGTTTGAACTTTTTTTATGTTAAGTGAGTCGGCACTCACGTGTGGTTGTGGAAGTTCACAAACAGGTGCCCAGATTAAAAATCTGAGGGCACCGTTGCGTCCGAGATGACGACTTTACCAAAGAATGGTTCTAGCCTCGACCGGCGTAGGTGGGCTGCGAAGATTAATATTGGGTGTTTTAAAAAGGGAAGAACTTTAGAAGGAATAAAATAAAATAAATATTTATTTTATTAAAATGTTTCCTTTTTTTGATCCATGACCTAACCATCCCCTATAAATTCATGCTTATGGAGAATTCGATGGATTAGCCTTATAACCCTGTGGGTTGAGAGAGAGAGAGAGAGAGATTTCTCTTAGGAGCTTGGGCGGAGGAGGATGCGTTGGCGGATGACGATGACGTGAGCAATCGACGCCCCTCAGATTTTGATGAATCCCTTTGGCGGACACGTCGCGACAGTCGCTCTTCAACTGGTTTGAGGTAGGGGTTTGTTATTTCAACATGTTTTCCTCATTTTTGAGTTTAAACACTGAATGGAGATCAACCCCAAACAAGTTGATACGCTGATTGGTACGTTCTTGTGGGAGGGTTTTATTTGTGATGATTTTGGGGAAATAATTCATGATTTTCTTTATGTTGATCTCTGCTCTGTTTAAACCTATTAATGGGAGCGGATCAACGCCATGGTGAACGACGGGGGAGGTTCGTTCCTCGATTTGTTTATTGGATTTCCTCCCCCACTCATTTCTCGTGCGTTTATCATGGGGTGAAGAACAACGGATCGTTGCGCATCTGTTCTATGATGCAACGATCCCAAATCAAAGGTTCGACACCGCAAAGACCTTTTGGAGGTGCGATGATGATGGCAGATGACGAATTAGACCAGATCAGTAAAGGGCGTTCTTCGAGCGTTCTTCACGCGGGAGAATAAAATCATGTTTTCGGAGCCGATCGGGGCTCGAAAAAGTAGAAGTGGCTTTGTGGTGTTGGGGCGACCATAACCTAAAGGTTTCGTGGAAATCGGATGGTTGGATCGACGATCGGAGTAGCACGGGAGGCACGCCAGTGAGGAGCACCGTTTCTGGAAATTTCCAGAACACACGGCGTGTACTTCCTAAGAACACGCCGTGTAGTAATGGTGGAAGCTAGGGTTTTGGGGGTCAGAGTGGTGTCACACAGTGTGTGACCTTAGTCACACGGTGTGTTGGACCTTCCCCAAAGACTCGGCGTGTACTTTGGGTAGTACACAGACACAAGACGATCTACACGGCTTCAGGCGGCACGGCGTGTACAGCGCGACAGAAGCGGCTATGCGGGACTCGGTGTGTATGCTAGGGATACATGGACATGGGATGAAGTACACGACCGTGTACCCCGTCACACGGACAAGCGAGGCCAGTAACATGGGTCACCCCGTGTGGCAGTTACACGGGTTGGTGTACATGGGTTGATGATCGTGAATGGGAACATGGCCAAAGTACACGGAGCCAACCCCAGTTACCCAGACATGGCATGGATACCATACTACACACCATGTAAAATATTTTCCTACATGACCAGCCTAAGACACGGGTTGTTGTACATGGGCAGTACATGGGGTTAGACAACACGACAAGTATATTTTCTACATGCTGTGTACTTTTTGGAAATCAGTATGGTCCTCTTGTTCATTGTATCCTGGACATCTTTCATTTGGTTTAGTGCTCTTTCTTCTCATTCCCCTAAAGGTCAGGCATCGTTTCCTTCTATAAAAGTATAATCCATTCAGCCAGACATTCTGTGATAGAGTCGGCATCCCTCCGAGAGGCCCGGAGTGTGATTCTCTATCCATTCTTGACCCTAGGTAGAGTTAGGCATTGATGTGACCAACTCTCTCGGGCGTTGATCCTCTACCTAACTGGTGTATCACCTAACTAGTGAATCCAGATGGGTCGCGGTATCCTCCATGGCCCTAACAGTGTTCCTCGTCTATGTATCGTGTTCTTGACCACTCAGGAGTGTGTCTCTCGTAATGAGTGCTTTCTATCTAACGTAACCTTCCCACTCAAGAGTGTGTCTCACTTAATGAGTGCAGATACCTCTCATGACAGTTCCTGATGAACAACACTTCTCGAACGGATGACATCAGAGCTATAAGACTCGTGGAGTGTGTTCTCCCAGTACGATTGCATCACAGAATCTTCGAACATAATCTCTAATGGGGGTATGCGGTTGTGTGACATGTCCCTTGACTACAGGGCTAGGTTTTGAGTATATCTGGTTTATTGTATATGTTCTGTAGACATATACTGTGCATATCTGACTGTACCATTACTTTGTTTACTTCCTTGTGGTTTTCAGGGTCCTCTACCGAGTGTTGTTATACTCACCCCTGCATGGGCTTTTCTTCCACGTCTGGTGTCATGTGCATACGAGAAGCCTTTAGACAGAGTCTTGGGAGGACCAGGATAGGACCAAGCTTTCTGAGATCCCTATAGGCCGAGGTGTTCCTACAGCTATGAGTAGCAGTCCCAGTACCTTTTGTGTTTAAAGATTGGACCTTGCAGTTTTCATACTCTTGTATGTTTGTTTTTGGTGGGCTTGTATTCTGTCCTAGTTTACTTTTTAGTACTCAACCTTTCGTCGTACTCTGTTGGTTGGGGTTTAGTTGTATACGTTCTTTTTGATCCTTAATGTTTTACATTTCAGCATTAGTGGGCTTGGATATGTGTGTGTGTGTACAAGTACTTATGCAATGCCTCCCATGATAGTTATATGCCTACTCGGTGCTAGTCACCATCCCCTGGCCAATTGGAGGTGGGCTTGGGGAGTCACGGCGCGGTCCCGACTGGGACGAGTCGTGATAGAGTGGTATCAGAGCTGGTCGGTTCTACCTTGGGACCAAGAGTCTGTGAGTTTGGTTTGGGGCAATAGTGTTAAGTGTTTTGAGTTCGACATTCAGGCCAGAGTCTCTAGTGTTGGTGCGGCGGCCGACGTATCCATACACCAGGGCTCTGATAACCTAATTTTTGACTCAGTACACGAAAACACAGGTTGCGGGGAAATAAAAGGTACATGCAACATATATGGATGGTTTGTGGTTTAGATGTCCTTTGTGTCAGCAATCTAGATATACTCTTTGACCATAGTAAATCTTGTTTCCTTAAAGGATGCCTCTACGATGCATACCTGCAAGGATTCAGTAGCACAATCATGAGGATAACCCCCTCAGTGACGAGGCTTTGATACAGGGACCAGTTCCCCAGGCATTTCCACCGGGTGGTGCACCTGCTATGCCACCACTAGTGGAGTAGCCAGTGGTACCTGCAGTACCGACCGGCGAGGAGCTTAGGCTTAGCTCACTCCATGAGTTCCAAAGATAGAGACCCATCAGGTTCCAAGGCGAGACCAACCCTCAGGCGGCTGAGGACTGGCTTGAGGCGGTTACCCAAGTTTTCCGTTTAGTATGGACACTAGTAGACCAGATGGTCGTCCTAAGAGTGATCCTTTTTCAGGGTTCGGCGGGACGATGGTGGAGTTTGACCACACAGACTCACTATGAGGAGACACTTTCATGGAAGGAGTTTGAGAGACTCTTCCAGGAGGATTTCTCTCCAGTTTTGCTGAGAGTTGTACGTATCCATGAGCTTCTTCAGCTCCAGCAGGGCAGTATGATAGTAGCTTACTATTCATTGAGGTTCACCAACCTCGCCAGGTACTTGGTGGATATGGTAAGGGATCAATACATCAGATCTTGAACCTTCGAGCAAGGTCTATGACATGACATACAAGATAGTGTCGTGCATTTATGTATATCGACTTATGTTGGAGTGCTCGAGTGAGCTTTGGTGGTTGAGAGCTTCTTGGCGAAGTAGAGACAGCCGCCTGCAGTCAGCAGGCGGCAGACAAGTGCAGAGACCTCAGAGGCAGGGATCCAGCGTCAGACGTAGGGATCAGGACATGAGAGACATCAGAGGAAGACCCAGGATAGAGGATCGACAGTCCAGAGCTCTCAGGCTGGATCTAGTCAGCCTAGGGAGAAGCGATGCTACACATGCGACGGTAGAGGACATCTTGCTAGGGATTGCCCGACCCGTTGAGCTGCTGACAGAGAAGCAGTGGATGGACCACCAAGGCAGAGGCAAAGAACAGACCAGGCAGACCTGCTAGGCGGCAGACGTGGCAGAAGAGCAGGGAGAGTTGTGGCTGTTGGTAGATGATTCGACATACTTCCACCACCACCTCCAAGAGGTCCGTACCAGGCTCAGGGAGCTGGGGGACAGGGATAGGGACATCTACTTGCGGTCAAGGAATACAACCCAGCGGCTCTAGGGATAATTCGAGGTACGATCTGTGTCTTTTCTACCTTAACTACCGTACACATAGACACAGGTTCTAGTCATTCCCTTATATCCACATGTCTTGTACAAAACCTCGATATTCCGGTAGAACCGTTGGGTCGATCCTTACGCTTGGAGAGACCTACGGGAGGAGACTCGATGATCACGCACCTTTACAGACAGTGTGATATTACCCTTGGAGGAGAGGGTTTTGGTTGGAACCTCTTGGCGGTAGGGTCGAGGCCTTATGACGTAATTCTTGGTATCGATTGGTTATCTTTGGTCCATGCCCAGATTGACTATTTTAGGTGAAGAGTGTGGTGTGTACGTCATGATGGAATGAGGTTTTCTATTATGAGAGAAAAGGAATCCCAGGCAGCAAAAAATGGGCTCATGCATAGGAGGGTGTAGCCGATCACTCATGATTTCACTAGCCTTACCCTCGGAGGAGTAGATTTTGTGACCTCTTAGTTCCCAATGGTGGTGGCGGAGTATGAGAACGTATTTCCCGAAGATGTTTTAGGATTACCTCCCCGCTGGGAAATTTACTTCTGCATCGACTTATACCCCGTAACGACACTGATTTCTTCATCGGCGTATCAGATGGATCCCACAGAGCTTTGAGATATGAGGGTGCAGTTGGAGGATTTGCAGAGCAAGGGTTTCGTGAGACCCATCGTTTCACCCTGGGTGGCCCCAGTCTTGTTTTCCAAGAAGTCAGACGGAAGTCTGAGGTTGTGCATGGATTACCAGCGCCTGAACCAGGTGACTATGAAGAACAAGTATCCACTACCGAGAATTGATGACCTCTTCGATCAGCTAGGAGGGGCACAGTGGTTCTCAAAAGTTGACCTTCGATAAGGCTATAACCAGCTACAAGTGCGGGACAAGGATATACCGAAGACGACTTTCAGATGCCACTACTATCACTGTGTGTACTTGGTGATGCCTTTTGGTGTGACAAACGCCCCCACAGTGTTCATGGGGCTGATGAACCAGATCTTCAAGCCATACTTTGACCGGTTCGTGGTGGTCTTCATCGATGACATGCTGGTCGACTCAGCGTTAGAGGAGGAGCACGCGAGACACATGTGGATGGTTCTGAACGTACTCCGGGAGCACCAGATTTATGGGAAGTCTCGATGTGCCAGTTTTGGATTCAAGAGGTCCACTTTCTGGGACTTTTCATATCAAAAGATGGAGTAGTTGTCGATCCAGCCAAGGTGGAGGCTGTGTTAGCATGGGAGCCACCTCGTAGCGTGACGGAGGTGCGGAGCTTCCTTAGGATGGCAGGATATTACCGGAGATTCATTCCTGATTTCTCATGGATATCAGCACCGATGAAGGCCTTGACTAGGAAGGGGCAACCCTTCTTGTGGGCATAGAATTACTAGAAGGCTTTTTAGCAGTTGAGGCAGAGTTTGACAAGCGCCCCAGTCTTGAGATTTCCAAAGGAGGGTGTTGAGTACGTAGTTTTCTGTGATCCATCAGGGACCAGGCTCAGCTGTGTCTTGATGCAGCGTCATGTAGTGATTTCTTATGGTTCATTCCAGCTTATGCCACATGATCAGAACTATGCAACCCATGATCTCGAGTAGGTAGAGGTAGTCTTCACATTGAATATGTAGCAACACTACCTCATGGGCGAGCGGTTTGTTATCTACTATGACCACAAGAAACTCAAGTATATATTATCATAGAAGGATTTGAATCTGAGGCAGAGGCATTGTCTAGAGTTCCTCCAGGACTATGATTTCGATATCATCTATACTCTTGGAAAGAGGAACAAGGTGGAAGATGCCCTTAGCTGGAAGTTGAGCTCACAACTGTTGAGTGAGGCGACAAAGTATTTAGCCGCGTTAAAGTTATCCTTCATGGATTAGGAGGATACAGCTTACCTACATTCGATGGTTGTCACCCCTCTATACATACATCGAGTTAGGGAGGCACAACTTGGGGATGTCGACTGTGTGTCTTTACGTGCTTAGTTATCCACATGACATGCTCTTGATGGATATTCACAAGGTAGGGAGCACGTACTTCTTTTCAGAGGACGCACTGTTGTACCAGTGGCGTTCTAGGAGGAGGTCCTAAGGGAGTTTCATATGTCCCCTTTGGCGGTATATCCTAGGGTGGAAAAGATGTACCATGATCTCCGACGAAAGTTCTTGTGGTCAGGCATGAAAAAGGCAGTAGCAGAATTCATTTCTCGATGCCTCACATGCCAGTAGGTGAAGGCTGAGCACCAGGTTCCAGTAGGGTTAGCTCACCCCCTGGAATTTCTAGAGAGGAAGTGGGATAAAATATCAATGGACTTCATGAAAGGATTACCACAGATGTCCAAGGGGCATGATTCCATCTGGGTGATCATTGACCGACTCACCAAGTCGGCCCACTTCCTAGCTATTAGGGAGAAGAGTTCCGTAGAGAAATTGGGGCGCCTCTACGTGCAGGATATAGTTCTTCTTCATGGTATCCCCTTGAATATAGTCTCGGATCGAGATGCCCGCTTCACATCCCAGTTGTGGAAGGGATTGCAAGAGGCTTTTGGGACTCAGATATGCTTAAGCACAGCGTTTCATCCCCAGACTGATGGTCGGATGGAGAGGACCATTCAGGTTCTAGAGGATATGTTGCGAGCTTGTATCTTGGACTTTGTTCATATTTGGGAGGACCACCTACCACTGGGTTAGTATACGTAAAACAATAGCTACCACTCCACCACTGGTATGGCACCACTTGAGGCCTTGTACGGGAGACCCTGCCGGTCAATGCTTTGCTAGACCGACCCCGGAGAGTCAACAGTCATGGGTCCAGAGTTAGTGTGAGCCACCATAGAGAAGGTGCAGAGCTTCCTGGAGTATATGAGGACTACACAGAGCTGGCAGAAGTCTTATGCTGATAGACAACGGAGACCTTTGGAGTTCAAAGAGGGAGACCTCATCTTTCTTTGGGTCTCACCTCGATGAGGGTTACAGAGATTTGGCCGAGGCGGAAAGCTATCTCTGAGATTCATAGGACCTTTCCAGATTCTGTGCAGAGTTGGCGAGGTGGCGTATCTCATAGCTCTACCACCATAGTTGCATCAGGTACATGATGTCTTCCACGTGTCGCAGCTGAGGAGGTACGTGTAGGATCTGTCGCACGTCATCGACTGGGGAGAGTTGGACATCGAGGATGGAGTGACCTTCACTGAGTACCCAGTGGAGATCAAGGATCGATATGAGAGGATCCTTTGTGGGCGATCGATTCCTTTGGTGTGCTTTCGGTGGCAGCACGAGAATCTTTAGGAGAGCACGTGGGAGTGGGAGTCTTAGATCCGTGCCCAGTACCCTCTTCTCTTTATATAGCCGTTGTTTTGGATTTTCGGGGATGCAATGCCCTAAGGTGGGGAGAATGTAATGTCTCTGATTTTCCGTTTATTATTTAAAATATTATATGGAATTATTTCGAGACCAGGTGTGAAGACGGAACATCATTTCGGGGTCCAGTGGGCCTGGAATGGTGGTTTGAACTTTTTTTAAGTCATGTGAGTCAGAACTCGCGCACGGTTGTGGCTGTTCCCAAACGGGTGCCCGGATTAAAAATATGAGGGCACCGTTGCGTTTGAGACGATGACTTTACCAAAGAACGGTTCTAACCTTGACCGGCGTAGGTCGGCTGTGATGTTTAATTTTGGGTGTTTTAAAAAGGTAAGCACTTTAGAAAAAATAAAATAAATTAATGATTTATTTTATTAAAACGTTACCTTTGTTTGGATCCATGAACATACCCTCCCCTATAAATTCATGCTTATGGAGAATTCTCAGGGTTAGCCTCATAACACTATGAGTCGGGAGAGAGAGAGAGAGAGATTTCTCTTCAGAGCTTAAGTGGAGGAGGACGTGTTGGTGGACGTCGACGACCTGAGAAATTGACGCCCCTTGGATTTTGACGAATCCCTTTGGCAAACGCATCGCGAAGATCTCTCTTCAACCATTTTGAGGTAGGGGATTGTTATTTCAAATTCTTTTCCCCATTTGTGAGTTTAAACGACGAACGCGGATCAACCACGAACAAGTTGATCCGTAGATTCGTACATTCTTGTGGGAGGGTTTTCATTGGGATGATTTTTGGGAAATAATACGTGATTTTCATTATGTTGATCTCTGCTCCATTTAAACCTATTAATGGGAGTAGATAAATGTCATGACGAATGATGGTGGAGGTTCGTTCCTCGATTTGTTTATTGGATTTCCTCCCCCAATCATTTCTCACGCGTTCTTCACAGGGCGACGAACAATGGATCGTTGCACATATGTTCCGCGACACAACGATCCCAAATTGAAGGTTTGGCACCACAACAACCTTGTGGAGGTGCGGTGATGATGGCGGATGATGAATTGGACCATATCATTAAAGGGAATTCTTCTATCGTTCTTCGCACGAGAGAATCAAATAATATATTTAGAGGTGATTGGGTGCCTGAAAACACTGGAAGTGGCTTCGTGGTGTCAGGGTGACCATAATCTGAAGGTTTTGTGGCGATCAGATGGCTGGATCGATGATCGGAGTAGCACGGTATGCGCGACAGCAAGGAGTGTTGTTTCTAGAAATTTCCAGAACACACGGCGTGTACTTTCGAAGAACACGCCGTGTAGTACTGGCGGAGGCTAGGGTTTAGGGGGTCAAAGAGGCGTCACACGACGTGTGAACATGGTCACATGGCATGTTGGACATTCCCCAAACACTCGGTGTGTACATTGGGTATTACACAAACACATGAAGATCTACACAGCTTCAGGAGGCACGATGTGTACAGCGTGACAGAAGCGGCTACGTGGGACTCGGCATGTATCCCGGGGATACGTGGACACAGGATGGAGTACACGACCGTGTACCCCGTCACACGACCAGGCGAGGCTAGTAGCACGGGTGACCCTATGTGGAAGTTACATGGGTTGGTGTACATGGGTTGATGACCGTGTACGAGCACATGGAAAAAGTACATGGAGCCAACCCCAGTTACCCAGACACGGCGTGTATACCATACTACACGCCATGTACTAAGTTTTCCTACATGACCAGCCTAAGACACGGGCTATTGTGCATGGGCAGTACCCTGGGTCAGACAACACGACGTGTATATTTTCTACAAGCCGGGTACTTTTTGGAAATCAGCATGGTCCTCTTGTTCACCATATCCTGGACATCTTTCATTTGGGTTAGTTCCCCTTATTCTCGTTCCCCTGAAGGTCATGCATCGTTTCCTTCTACAAGAGTATGATCCCTTCAGCCGGACTTTCTGTGATAGAGTCGGCATCCCTCCGAGAGGCCCATAGCGAGATCCTCTATCCATTCCTGACCCTAGGTAGAGTCAGGCATCGACATGACCAACTGAATCATGAGTTGATCCTCTACCTAGCTGGTGTATCACCTAACTGTTGAATCCGGATGAGTTGCGGTATCCTCCATCGCCCTACCAGTGATCCTCATCTTTGTATCGTGATCTTTCCCACTCAATAGTGTGTCTCCCGTAAGGAGTGACTTATATCTACCATAACCTTCCCACTCAAGATTGTGTCTCCCATAATGAGTGAAGCTACCTATCGTGATAGTTCCTGATGAACATCACTTCTCAGACAGACGTCATCAGAGCGAAAAGACTCGTGGAGTGTGTTCTCCTGGAACGAGTGCATCGTGGAATCTTCGAATAGAATCCCTAATGTGGGTATAAGGTTGTGTGACATGTCCCTTGACTATGGGTCCATGTTTTGATTTTATCTGGTTTGTTCTATATGTTATATAGACATATACTGTGCATAGCTGACTGTACCTTTGTTTACTATATTGTGATTTTTGGGGTCCTCCGCTGAGTATTGTTATACTCACCCCTACACGGGCTTTTCCCACATGTCTGGTGTCATGTGCAGATGAGTATACTTTTGACAGAGTCTAGGGCGGACCAGGAAAATATCGAGCTTTCTGAGTTCCCTACAGGCCGAGGTGTTCCTACGGCTATGAGCAGCAGTCCCAGTACCTTTTGTGTTTACAGGTTGGACCTTGTAGTTTTCATACTCGTGTTTGTTTGTTTTTGGTGGGCCTGTATTCTGGCCCAGTTTACTTTTTAGTACTCTACCTTTCGTCATACTATGTTGGATGGGGTTTAGTTGTATACATGCATTTTGTTCCTTAGTGTTTTACATTTCAGCATTTGTGGGCTTGGAGATGTGTGTGTGTGTGTACAAGTACTTAGGCAATGCCTCCCATGATAGTGATATGCCTACTCGGTGCTAGTCACTAGCCCCTGGCCTATTGGAGGCGGTCTTGGGGAGTCACAGCATGGGCCCCACTGGGACGGGTCATGACAATGTTTCACTTGCCTAAATATACAAAAAATGAATAAGTGATGAATGTCTCATACATCTAGGGATACACATTTAAAACCCAGTGGATGTTATGTTTAAATGTGAGAACTATTTCATGTTTATAATACTAATTATGAATTCATAAGTGATGAGGTGTGTTATTTTTTTGAATTGAGAATAATAATAATGAGATGGCTATGATGTTTTTTATGAAATATTTGACATATCTGATTTTATGAAGGCACTCATGTGGCTGATTCTATGAATAATTACACATAGACATTTTTAGTGATGAGAACTAACTCAATTTATAGAATAAAACCGTGTAATTAATTTCTTCATGTAACCATTTTTCTATATATCAATTTTTTGAAGAGAATCACATGGTTTTTTATTCAATGTTGTGGTTTTCCATAACTTTATATTTTATATAGTCGATGTATGAAGGAAGAATTTCTGTTACCGATTATGTTGAGGATCATCACATAACCAATTTATTATGTATTATAGTGAATAAATGATTAAAAATAGAATTTTATTATTGATGATGTGATATGTGATATTTTCAGGAATCATGGACATTTAAAAAATGCATAAAGATGAAGGAGATCAAGCAAAGATGTCATGTGAATTGATCTAGTGAAACATGTACCCACTCTATAACATAATACGAATATTTTTTTATTCAATTAGATCATGATATCTTTATGAAGACTTGAATTGGTTTGAATATTTGATAATATATGGTGATAAAACATAAATATAAATAATAGATGTTCTTTAAAGAGTAGGGTTCCATCCTTTCAAGATATTTGATAGAGAACTCTCCAAGTAAATAGAGTGCTTACATGATCCATTCATGAGAAGGATAAGGAACCATATTTGAAAATGAATTGACATGAATGATATAACTGCATACACTCCTTGGTCACATGAATGAATAATAAACATCAACAAGCCATACTTGGTTTTCAATTGAAAAAAGATGGTACGTGTGGTTTATTCACACGAGGACCATATGAATAGGTGAATATCTCACACACATATATTATTGATATAAATTTTATTGCATGATTTTTGAGGTGCCATAGTCTAATAGTGTTACAAAAATTACCTTGAATATGTGAACATTTTTTTATGGGAAGAAGAAGAGATTCTGCAAAAAAGTCGTTATCTTACACAACTTATGAGAAGGAATTTGGGGATTCATATATACACACTCTTATTTATAAAAAATAATACAGGAGATTTTTCATGCATTATTTCACATGAATAATTGAGGTTGAGACTTCATCATATAGAATAAATAATTCTTTACTAAGAATTTAGATGAGGAAATAATGAATGAAAAATTATATATTTCTTCCACATGAGGTTTTAAATGAAGAAAAAGGTGATAAATATTTTTAGGGGGGAAAATTGAGAGACCCTGCATCCATTGTATATGAATAATTTTTAGATCCTCATACATCATTTTATTAAAAACAAAATGTGAGTTATGAGACCATTGGAGCTGATCTTTATTGGTTGATGTGGAAGATATTGATTGAATCTTCTGACCAGCACATCTAAAGTTCATGAAGACATTCATAAAGAAAGGGTAATAAAGCAGTCTTACAGAGGAATACTATCTATGAAGTTGATCTTTACAGCTCTGGATCAGCAGAGAATAATAAGTTTGTAGTTGGGGTGTCTAAATAAATTAGGGAGGCTTGTGATTAGTGTGTCTATCAAATAATAGAAGAAGATAAATTAGGGAATCTAAACAATAATAGAGAGACCTTAACATTGGTTGTCTAACCAGTTGTATGCACTTAGAGTGATAGTGTAGAATCTATGTTGGGGTGTCTAACCAACTTGGAAAGAAGTATATTTTATGTAAAACCTTGTAAATTTTATCTGTTTATCTCTTTATTATCATTACTGAAAATGTGGTGATATTTACAGATAATCATTGTGTGGATCTAGACCTTTTACCTATTAAGAGGATGAGTTTAAAATAATATGAATTTCATAAAACAAGGTTTCAACTAATTTACCCCCTAGTGGAACCTAACCGATCACTAAGCTCTACAACTGGTATCAGAGAAAGTCACTTCAAAAGACCCAACAAGTCTTTCATAGGTATCTAATAATGATTTCATGGAGTTAATTTCCCTTATATAAAGAAATTACATAAAGGGTGAAGTGAAAAAGTAAGTTAGTAGAAATAATAAATTTTAGTTTTCCCTAACATCCAAATTTTGTTATGAAATTAGTCTCCATTATTTTCATGAGAAGAATAAAATGAAGAATCCATCCCAGAAGTAGTGCTCTTTAATAAACATAAAATATGAACCCGATGTTATCTCTAATTATAACAATTGTGTGGAGAAATATTATTCAACTTCATACTCTCTCATGTATTTGTAGAGAAATTTTGAGTCAAGTGATGAAGTTGCAATAAAATAAAGTTTTTATCTCAATGAGTGATCATGAAATGGAAAATATAACCAATGGAGAATCATGTGTGAAGTTTAATATTCAATGGTGAAATATTTTTCCATGAAAAAAAATATTGACAAGGGAATACATATCCTTAAATCTCAAGTCAAATAAATTTGGAACCAAGATGAAGTAGAAAGTGATATGATAGAAGAGATTTCCCAGGAGATTCAAAAGAAAATAGACATAGATAATGAGGTGAAGGATAGAATTACATATCTCAAAACCCATCTTGAAGAAAGTATATAATAAAGAATTGATGATGATTTAAATATGAAATTAATTTTTAAATATTTAAAATAAAAAGTTTAAGAAAATAAACTATCTTGATGAGAGTTTGAAAAACTATAAGGTTAAAATAAATATCCCTCCAAATGCTATCTCAAAAAGTGTGGAAATAAAGAGGAACCCATATCTTAATTCTAGAACTAATGTGTTATCACAAGAAAAATATGGAATTGTGGTCCCATTAAATTAGAAAGAAACATATTTTTTTGTTATGGAAGATTTGGGTACCTAATTAGTAGATGTTTCAGAAAGAAAAATCCCAAATATGTTGGAAGAAATCCAATAATGCCATTATCACAATCAAGTAAATGTCAAATGAGGTATGAATTATATGGTAATTGTTTCATTTTTCTAACCAAGGTCATATGAAAATGAACTTTAATTATATTTATCCCTGGAAGTGTAAAGAATCCATATGGATACACTCCACTATAATAACATAAAATGAAATTGATTATCCAAGAAAAATACCTTTGAAGTTTGAAAATAGGGTCAATTTTTTAGATGATAAAAAATAGTCTTAATAAAGGGTGTATCTAGAACCAAAATATTAGAACTCACATAAAATTCTTGGAATAAAATAAAACAAATTTTGAAGGAAAAAATGATGTTTTTTAGCAATGAAGGATGTGGAAAACAGTATTTCACAAAAAGAGTACCTTTGCGGGAAGAGAATATTTTAAAAATATATTAATCATGTCATAAATAATAAAATAACATCCAATATTGATTTTTGAAATGATAATATGAAATAGATGATAGAAAACTAGCACCCTGAATGTTTTATTTAAAAAAATAAGAGGTTCATCATTATTTCATATTTTTTATGTGTTTTAAACTAATAATGATGGTAAATTAAGGATATGTTTGAGGCTATAACTTCTGGATAACATGATTTTATTGTAATTACATGAGTTTACTAACATAAATGAAATGAAAGAATAAGAATTCATCTCTTAATGAGGAGAAACATTGACAAGTATCTATCATTTTATTAAATTCTAGTGAACCTAATTTTTTTGAAATGATTTCAAATCATAAGGTTGCGGTATGCCAATCACACATTCATCCTTAATTATTAATTTTATTAATAATATTAATTAAGGTCCAGTTTTAGGTTGATGATAATATGAGACAAATTGCGAATTGTTTATTTACGCCTGAACTTTATGTTATTTGTGTTGAAGTGTGTTCGTGATTTTTCATTTCATTAATAAATTGGATAAATTAGCACATTATCATGATAATTGAGAATTGTCTGATCTTAGTATCATATGTGAGTAGTATTTATACACAAGATTGATAATAATTGTTATATCTACCTTTTTTCAGCACTAGGTTATCCCATATAGACTTAGAGTTAATTAATTTTAGGATCCTTGATAATATAACCATGTGATATCAATATTTCTTTTATGAAATAAAATAATAAGACTTTAAGAAGAAATATGAGAACATAAGACCCCATTTAACCTTTGAATTTTATTTTCAATAAGGGTGATAAAGGTTAAGCACGGATAAATACTTTTTTATTATGAAGGGATATTGTTGAAAAAGAAAAAATTAAGGAATTTTGAACCCCATGTGTTTCATTTATTATCAATGAAGTCTTAATATGTGTTTGGTGACTTTGAAGATGAAATGTAAATTCATGGAGAACTGTTATCAATTATTTTAATATAATTTTATGTCATGATCAGAAAATTATCCTTTAAAATGTGATTATTATTGAACTAATCTTATGTTCCAAGATATGGGTCAATACAGTTAACACAATGTTTGCAACGGGATGAAGTAGTTGAATTTTTTTGGAGGATGTGAAAAAATAAATTGATTCCATGGGGAATAAAAATATATTTTTGATAATTTATGTTTATAATTTCATGGTACTTTTATAGAATATATAATTCACTCTTTTGATTGGATTTTACTAAAAGCATGGAAGGACAAGAAAACTAGCAATGCCATCTAAACTATGAATTATGGGAGAAAGATCAACTACACATGAGAGTCATCCAAGGATATCCAACATGGTGGAAGAGGATGAAAAACAACTACATAAGTATGAAAGATTTTGTGGGTCTATAGAGTCCCCGGTGTTGACTCTAGTGGTACACAAGGGGAGGTGAGTGGTTAGATATTCCCCATTTGTGTGTGTGAATTGTTTTGGGTGATGATATTGATACCATTTCAAAGAGCTAAAGAAACAACGAAGGTAATATATAAGTGCTCAGCAGTTCACTAGTCATATGTGGTACATTGTAAAAGAGAAACATTGTTGATCTACTAAAAATGTTATCCATATAAGAACAACTATTGGATCTATTACATAAGGGATGTTGGATATATTCTATTGATTGACTTCAACCTTTGGAAATTGAAAGCTTCCATGAATGACTAGTATTTCAGTATGCATCCACCCTGATAAATCCTAAGTATCATTCACATTTAAAAAACCCATATTGACTCCTAAGATATAATTTAGCCTAAAGAATTTAATTCACATAAAATTCTTGCATCGACCATACATGAACAAAGAAACATGAGCTCTATGGTTTATAGATAATGTAGATAATTTGGTAAAAATAAATTCCTTAATGTAACACCCCGACCCCAATTACACAAAGTATGTGCGTTATTTTATTACATTGACATGATTAAAAGGAATCAAGTCCCGAAAGACCGATCAGTTTAGCAGTCTTGGAAAATAGATTACATACATGAACATTACATTACACATTAGAAAGTAAAACACAACATAAATAATCCATTGAGAATGGCATTAATCCCTTAGCATAACCTTTCTTATCAATAATAATACACTTCTTGGAATCCTAGGAAAATAGAACATAAGAAGGGGTGAGCTTAGATGCTCAGTAAGGATAACAATATAGCGTAAACTTTCATAAATGAGCATAATGATTTAAGGTAATGTATAAGACTAAAACAAAAGCATTTTAAACATAATATTCATCATAATATAGAAAAGATAAATCAAATAATTCCATTTAATTATTCACATGGATATTCTACTAGTCGAATAATCACATGTAATATCAATAACCAATTTGATAATGATGGAATGCATAATTCCAGGCTTTATAACCACATAGTCAAGGCCTTGTTCCAAAACTACTAATAAGATTTTCCCAAGGCCTTGTGACAGGACACTAGTTTGTCTCATGAGACCTACTAATGCATCTAGGAGCTATAGTAGGCTCCACCCATCACTAACTTATTCCAATGAATTCCTCATATGAAAAGGTTTAAACAATACATAAACATTCAAATGAAAACTAGCATATGAAATGTTAATACTTTATACATAAATGATGAATGGTATAAAAATAACATATCCACAGTCAAAACTATCACCAAACCTTCAATAAAATATGGAATATTTATATCATAATAAATCAAACTCGATCAATAATAATATCCCACATAATATGTTGATATAGTTTAAAATGATCCGTAAAAATCTTTGAGAGAAATATCCATTTTCATGAAATCCTTTAAAAGTCACGTAATTTATAATGGAAATCATTTAAAATATATTTTTGAATAAAAGTGTCCCATACCACTTTGAAACTTTTAAAAGGAATTGAAAATTTAAAACATTCATGTCCATATAAATAAATCCTTAATTTTTTTTAAAAACATGGACATTAAATATAATGGTTTAGAAGATTAAATCATTAAAACTTTTAAAATGATGTTTTAGTAAAAAATTCCGTTAAAAAGAATCTCTTTAAAAACTATTTTATAAAAAATGGAATGGATAATAAATATATCCTAGTAGATACTTACGTAAAAACAACCTCATATAATAAAGGGATTGTGTAATTTACCCATTCCTTGTACTTTTCCTGGGTCGAGGTTAGGTCAACCACCTGTATAATGGAGAAATCATTGAGCGACAATATAATTATTTTGATGGTGAAATCATATATATTGGATGATATATCATATATACAGAATCATTAACATGTTATATTTTTTATTTACATCAGTTATACTCATTATTATACCCATCCAAATAATGATGTGTTTGAATAAAAAACTACACCACGGCGTCGAGACGGTAAGCCGTATATATGCATGTATGGTGACATTGTCATTTATAGGATGTATAGAATAAAAAATATAGTTGTACCATATTTATAAAAATATAACAGTATATGGGATGTACTGGAGTTATTATTTAGGTATGGAAATGACAAATAAAGAGGTAGTGGAAGAAGAAAAGAACTTGAAAGAGGGTGGTTAAATTATTACCTATTCTTCAGGTGTTTCCTTTTGAGTTGATCAAAAAGGCTCCTTAGGTATAATTTCTACTCAAATTAAGGACTCTAGGATTATTTGAGGAAATTTGTGAGGATATTTGGATAGGTATTGGTTGAGCCAAATGGCTTTGGAGTTGTGATTTTGAGAGATGGGTAAGTGCCCTTTTATAAGACGGGTGAGGGGCACATTATGAAAAGTGTGAAATATTATTTTTCTATAAAATCATTTTCAGATTCTAATAGATCCAAATTGATATATATTTCAAAGATAATGTTGTTACGGGTCTAAATCCCCTCAAAAAATAGGTTTTAGAAAATTTTAGGTTACCATATTAACCTTATCTTTTAGAATTAACTATTAGTTAAATAGATTAACTTTTACCGCGTCTTCTTGTATTCATACACTATATGGTTAATAAACATACTATAAAATTATAAGAGAACATAAAGTGGTTAATTAATGACCTTTATAATATTATTTAATCCCTTTTTATGAACCATAGATTTTTAGAAATATTATATCATCCAACAATATAGTATTTGTTTTAAAAACGAATTTATGTCAATTTTTACACTATTTTGTATTTTGTTATTGTGAAATTCATAACAACTTTATCACCTCAATAAAGAATTATCTAATCAACCCTAACATGTCATATTATGCTAGAAAATTATTGTATGGAATACAAATTTTAAATTATATTCATTTTAATATTTATAATATAAACTATTCTAATATTTCATTAGGAAGGTAATTACAACATCATTATCGTGTCATAAATAAATTTAATTATTTAATATATAAAAATTATAAATAAAATACCATTATGTTGGAAATATTTTAATATTTCTAATGAATTTTTATATTCGAATATATATTATGTATTTACCTATATTAAAAATGGTTTAGTTATTAAACATTTAATTTAAAACTTTTAACTCTTCTTTAAATAAAATAATAATAAATGTCCTAATCTAATCCAAGTGGAAAAAAGAGGATCATATTTTAATCCTAAGGATGTTTTTGGTTGAATTTAACTTATAAAATAGAATTAGGACATGTGTTAGGGTAATTATAATATCATTTTTACCCTTAATTACCCTATTCACTTTAAACCGTGGTAAATATAAGTCAAAAGCTACTATTCACCAAAAATTATTTTCATCATATTGAACCACATTTTACATACAGATGTCAACTGTGTTTCTCATATTTTTTAAATTCGACTCATAGAAGTGGTAACATTTTGTTTTATGCAAATTTTCAAATACTCGTAGAAGGTGAGTAAAAGACGGTAAAAAGTTCAATAAAAATTTTATACATGTAGTTTTATTATAAAATGACTCTAATGAATTACATTGAACTTATATAGGTACTATATATCTTTTTTTAAAGGTTGGGGCCAAAGACTCATTTTTATTATTGAAACAAAGAAAAGACCTCTTTAACTGGGTAGAGGGAGACCCATTACATAGCCCGAAGGCCCAGTGGGCATTTAGCCCATTACATAGCCCGTAGGCCCAATTTTTTGGCCCAAACCCCATTCTGTGAATAGTACTGCTATAGTACCTGCACTACTACAGTACCCGCCACTGCTACAGTGCCCCCTGCCGCCGCTACAGTACCCTTGTCGCCGCTACAGTGTCGTCGTTGCAATAGTATCTCGGCTGCTACATTAGCGCTACAGTGCTGCTACAGTACCTGCACCCAATGGGTTTTGAACCCCCATTTCCGTGTAAAATTATGGGGTGCTTACCACTAAGCCAAATTTCTGTAAAATAAATAATTATTTAATTAAAAAGTTGGTTTTAAAAAATAACACAGTGTTTTCACTATTCCTAACAAATTTGATGTTTTTAGAAAAATGCGAAAAATTCACCATAAGATAATTTTGATATTCCGAATTCAAAAATGAATTCTATTTTACCAAATTCAAAATATATAAGTTTCATTAATTAATTTCAAATTAATTCCACTTGTCAAAACCAAAAATGTGTGGGTTTTTAAAGTAAAAACTATCAAATATTGAAATGTGTTTATGTCAAATTTAAATGTGAAATTACTTATAGTGACCTCAATTGTATTAAATGATATAAATATAATCTAATTATACTTCAAACCATTCAAATGTATAAATTATCACTATAAATTATTTCGATTAAAAAAGTTTTTTCAATTAAAATTCAGTATTTTTCACTATTCATCAAAATATGAAAGTTATCATAAAAGTGCAAACAATTTATGAAAAATAGATTTATATATCCTGATTCTAAATAATAATTTAATTTCATTAAATTGAATATATGAAAGTGTAAAATTTTTGTTTTAAAATGGGTTCTCCATTAAAAGGTGGTAAAATTACATTTTTTTGAAAAATACTTCTTTTATATAAAAATGAATTTGTTCTCATTTATGTCTAAAAAACACATAATATGGGTGTTAAAATTCTATAGAGTATATAAGATTCAAAGTGCAGTTAATACTATACATAACTGGTTTTTAAATTGCTAGTCTGGAAAGTTGTGGTGTGCTCGAAGTCCGTGTTGCGTGTAGCGCAAGTTATTGAATTACATTAATGAAATTACATACTCTGAAATCATGGGGTGTTAAATTCTCCCCTCCTTCAATAAATTTCATCCTAGAAATTTTAAAATTTTCTTCGAAAATAAATGGTTAAATATCGAAAAACATCTTTGTGGAAAACCCAAATTGGAATTTCGGTTAAAAAAATTAGTCTTATTAACACATTATATTATTTCTTTATATGATGAGAATACATGGGATAATATTTATGTTTTAAAAATTGTCTTAATAAAATGAAAGATATGATCCTTTTTAATTTATTGATCATTCCTATTCCCAGAATTATCGTTCCTTCTACTAGGTTCCATTTCTAAAACTTGGCATACACTATGTTAGTTTTTGAATCACAATGTATAATTCTAAACATGTAAAAAACCAAATGTAAATTGAAATGATTTTTCATATAATCTATAAGGATAAAAAAATTATTTGAGAATGTATTTACTACTAAATCCTTTATAATGGCTTGTAATAAAAATTTGAATTATCATAACCATATCCCCCTAAATTTTTGTAACCAAGAGTGTAGCAAGGCCTATTGTCGTGTACCAGGATACCCCAAGTCAAACCTGAAACTCCTTGTCAGAGTATTCACTCCTAGGTACATATGTGCCAGAGCCGCCTCTACCTGCTCATATCCAGACAGAGATGTATTTCTTAGAAACATCACCAAATCTCTACATTACCAAAATTCTAAGAAGATATTCTATACTAAATCTCAAAGTCTATATAGGGTAATGTTCTCCAATCAGAGTTTATGTAAGGATATTTCCAAGGTTGTTGCTAAAATTCCTTTGATACCAACTGTAAGGCCCTGACCCCAGAAGCCCAATGTTAGTACATTTTTTAATACATTGGCATGATTACAAGGAATCAATTCCTGAAAGACCGATCAGTTTATTAGTATTGGAAAATAGATTACATACATGAACATTACATTACACATTAGAAAATTAAACAAAACATAAAATATCCTTTGATAATGATATTAATCCCCTTTCATAACCCTACTTGTCAATCATAATACACTTCATGGAATCCTTGAAAAAAAATATAAGAAAGGGGTGAGCTCAGATGCTCAGTAAGGATAACAATATAGCATAAACTTTTATAAATGAGAATAAATATATAAGGCAATGTATAAGACTAAAACATAGGCTTTTTAAACATTAACATCATTATAATATGTCAAAGATAAATCAAATAATTCTATTTAATTATTCACATGGATATTCTTCTAGTCGAATAATCACATGTAATATCAATAGCTAATTTCATAATGATGGAATGCATAATGTCAGACCTCAAAACCACATAGTCAAGGCCTTGTGCCAAGAATACAAATAATATTTCATCAAGGACTTATTCCAAGACTATATTTATTCACATGAGACCTACTGATGCATCGAGGAGCTATAGCGGGATCCACCCGTCACTTACTATGTCCAATGCATTCCTCATATGAAAAGGTTTAAACATCACATAAACATTCATATAAAAACTAGCATACGAAATGTTAATATTTTACCTATAAACCATGACTATTATAAAAATTAAACATCCACAGTCAAACCTATCACCAAAACGTCCATACAATATTAAATATTTATATCATAATAAATCAACCTCGATCAAGAATAATATCCCTTAAAATATGTTGACATTGTTGAAAATTATCAGTAAAAATCATTTAGAGAAATATCCCTTTTTCATGAAATCATTTAAAAGTCACATAATATATAAAGGAAGTCATTTAAAAGATAGTTTTGAATCAAAGTGTCCCATACCACTTTGAAACTTTTTAAAGGAATTGGCATTTTAAAACATTCATGACCATATCAATAAATCCTTATAACCATTTTGAAAACGTGGACATTAAAGAGAAAGGTTTAGAAGAATAAATCGTTAAAACATTTAAAATGATGTTTTTGTAAAAAATTCTGTTAAAAATAATCCCTTTGAAATATCTTTTATGAAACATGAAAATGGATAAAAAATATATCCCAGTAGGTACTTACATAAAAAACTTGTATAATACAGAGATTGTTTAATTAACCATTACCTTGTACTTTTCCTTGGTCGAGGTTTGCTTTACCTCTTATATAATGGTGAAATCATAGTTATTAAACTATACACGAACCCTATACATTAATATGATATCATATATGATCATCTAATATTGATTAGTTAATGATATTTCAGTAGTATCATCATTTCAGGTGTTAATTGATTCGTTTTCATTTATATTCTTTGTTCTGAAAGTCATGTTTGTTATTGATAGGATGTATATTATTCATAAACAGAATTATATGAGGTCATTAAACATTAATTTTAATCATAAAATTGAAATTATACTTGAATGGTAACGATGGAGAATGACATCTCATCTTGCCGTGGAGATAGTAATCCATACGTACGCATAAGCGACAATATCATTCATTTGATGGTGAAATTGTATATAATTTGATGGTATATAATATATACATAACAATTAACAAGTTATATTTATTATTATCCTCAGTTATACTCATTAATATACCCATCCAAATAATTAAGTGTTTGAATAACAAACTACACCACGACGTGGAGAAAGAAAGCCATACGTACGCATGTATTGTGACTTTTTCATTTATAGGATAGATAGAATAATGAATATCATTTTACCATATTTATAATAACATTATAGTATGTAGTAGGTATTGGAGTTATTATTTTGTTATGGAAAAACAAAGAAAGTGGAAGTGGAAGAAGAAAAGAACAATAAAGAGGGTGGTGAAATTATTTCTTCTTCTTTGGGTGTATCCTTTTGAGTTGATCAAAAAGGCTCCATAAGTTTACTTTTTGATCAAAGTATGAACTATAGGTTGATTTTAGGGATGTTGGGAGGATATTTGGATAGGTTTTGTCCAAGACAAATGGCTTTGGATGTGTGATTCTGAAAGAATGGGAAGTGCCCTTTTATAAGAGGGGTGAAGGACACCTTAGGAAAAGTTTGAAATTTTATTTTATTATAAAATAATTTCCGGTTTATAATGGATCCAAATAGGTTTATTTATAATCTAAGCTGGGTATGGGTCTAAATCCGCTCAACCAATAGGTTTTAGACAAGTTTAGGTCAACATATTAACCTTATCTTTTAGATTTAACTATTAGTTATATAGTTTAGCTTTTACCCTATCATCTTGTATTCTTACATTAAATGGTTAATAAACATACTGTAAACTTACAAGAGAACCTCAATTGGTTCATTAATGACATATATAATATTTTTTAATCCATTTGGTGTAACCTTGGATTTTTATGAATATTATATCAACAAATAATATCGTATTTGTTTTAAAAACTATTTTATGTCAATTTTGACACTATTTGGTATTTTTTGTAAAAGTCATAACAACCTTATCACTTCAAAAAAAATTATCTAATAAATCCTAACATGCAATATTAACCTATAAAATTTGTGGATGGAATCAAAACTTTGAAAATTAATTTTATTTTAATATTTTTAATATAAACTATTTTAATATTTCATTAAGAAGGTACTTACTGCAAAATCACTGTGTCATAAATAAATTTATTTATTTAATCTCTAAAAGTTATAAATAAAATACCATTATGTAGGAAATATTTTTATATTTATAATTAATAATTATAATCAAATTTATCTTATGTATATCCTTGTATTAAAAATGGTTTAGTTATTAAACGTTGAATTTAACACTTTTAACTCTTCTTTAAATAAAATAATTATAAATGTCCTAATATAGTTCAAGTGGACCAAAGAGGATCATATTTTATTCCTAAGGTTTTTTTTGTCAAATTTCACTTATCCAATATAATTATGAATGTGTTATCAAAATTAGAATATCATTTTTACCCTTAATTACCCGATCTACTTTTAACTGTGGTAAATAAAAGTCAAAAGTTACTGTTGACCAAAAATTATTTTCATCTTATTGTACCAAATTTTACTTAATGATGTAAAATGTGTCTCTCAGAATTTTGGAACTCAACTCACAGAAGCGGTAAAATTAAGTTTTATGCAAATTTGCAAATGCTCTTAAAAGGTCGGTAAAAGACGGTAAAAAGTTCAATAAAACATTATACATATAATTTTTTTATAAAATGACTTCAATTAATTGAATTGAACTTATATAGGTACTATATATCTATTTTGACATAAAATAAATTTAAATAAAATAGATAATTATTTAAATAAAAAGTCAGTTTTAAACAATAACGTAGTGTTTTTTAATATTCATAAAAAATTGGATGTTTTTAGAAATATGCCAAAAATTCAAATTAAGATAATTTAGATATTATGAATTAAAAAATGAATTCTATTATACCAAATTCAAAACATAGAAGTTTCATTAATTAATTTAAAATTAATTCCTGTTGTCGAAACAAAAAAAATGTGTTTTTTAAAAGTAAAAACTATCAAAAGATTGACATGTGTTTATGTCAAATTTAAATGTGAAGTTACTTATAATGAGCTAAATAATATTAAATGATAAAAATGTAATCCAATTATACTACCAAACCATTAAAATTCTTAATTTATCACTATAAATTATTTCGATTAAAAAAGTTGTTTTCTATTAAAATTCAGTATTATTCACTATTCATTAAAATATCAAAGTTATCCGAAAAGTACCAAAAAATTTATCCAAACTAAATTTATATGTCCCGATTCTAAAGTAGAATTTAATTTCATTAACTTGAATATTTAAAAGTTTCAAATATTTGTTTTAAAAAGGGTTCTCCATTAAAAGGTGATAAAATTGCAATTTTTTTGAAAAATACTTCTTCTATCTGAAAAAATGAATTTGTTCTCATATTATGTCTAGGAAACACATAATATAAGTGTTAAAATTATATATAGTATATAATATAAAAAAATCAGTTAATACTATACAAACCCACTTTTTGAACGGCTAGTTTGGTATGTTGTGTTGCACTCAAAGTTGGTGTTGCATGTAGCAAAAGTTATTAAATTACTTTAATGAAATGATGTACTATGAAATCGTGAGGAGTTACATTTGATAAATTCACAAACAAGATAATTATGATATTTTCATGAAATTTTACTTTCATTAATATACATTGAACGAAGAATTTAAAAAGGCCACATACATCTAGTGATCCATGTCCAAAAACCCAGTCGATATGATGTTTATGTGTGAGGAATATTTCATGTTTATACTACCAATTATGAATTTATTACTAATGAGGTTTTATATTTAGTTATTCCATGAGAACAATAATAATCAGATGGTTATTTTTTTAAGAAATAATCCATGTAGCATATTTCTTGAAGGATCTCACATTGCTGATTTTATGAATGTTTTCATGTGTACATTTTTATTATCATGTGATGTTTATGTTTTTAGAAGAAAAACACATAGTCACCTTATTTTACTATGAGTTCTTTTATGTATCCATTTTTAGAATATAATCATGTAACTATTTATGATACATAATAGTTTTTTGTAATTGTATAATTTTTGTATCTGAATACATGAGGGAATACATTTTTTAGCCAATTATGTTAAGAAGATTCACATTAACAATTTTCTTATGTAGCTATCTGAATAAAGTGTTAAAAATCATATTTTATTGTTGATATTGTGTGATATGATATTTTTTGAAATCATGTACATTTATATAACCTGTTAAGATAATAGTAGTTATATAAAGCGACCATACAGAGTAATCACACAAAACAACTATCCACCTTATCAAATGATACCAAGAGTATTAGTATATACTGAGTTCTTAAAATCATTGGGAAGCCTTGAAATATGTTTAAATTATAGAATATGTTATCAAAACCCAAAGATATAAAAAATAGAGGTTATGTCATAAGTAAGAGTTACTTCTATTTGGAATATTTGATGCAGATAATTGTCTAGGAAAATAGAGTCATCACATAATCGATTCATGTAAATAATAAGGAAAAATATTTGAAATATAATTCACATAAAATAGATAACCATAAACAATCCTTTCCAACATGAAGGAAAAAAGTAACATTTTCGAGACATAACCGGTTTTCATGTGGAAGAATAAGGCTTGTTTAGTTCATTCACTATAATAGCATAAAACTTATAAGATCACACACACACTTCTTGTTTATATAATGTGTGTTATGTGATGGTTTGAGATACTACGAGATACTATTGTCAAATAAAAATCCTTGAAGATACACATATCTAGTTATAAGAAGAATATGAGAGCCTCAAAATTAACTTGTTCTCACACAACTTATGTGAAGGTAGTGGGTGTTTCATACATACACACTATTATATAAGGAAAAAAATATAAGGTATATTACATGCTTATTATCCCATGAATAATTTAGGTCGACAATTTATCAAATAGAAGTAATAATTATTGATCAATCATTTATATATGGAAATAATGAATAGCCACATACAACATTCATACACGTGATGTTTTTAATGAAGAAACAAGTGATGATGCCTTTGATTATAAAATATTGAGAGACCTTGCATCTAATATGAAAGACAAAATTTGATATCCTTATATATCAATTTATTTAAGAGTCAAGGTGAGTTTTGAGACCATCATAAATTATCCTCAGTTGTTACTACAAAATATCTTAAAGTATTCTCGAGACAAGCATTTATAATGTTCTTGATGAGGTAAAAAATTAAAAGGATATCCAACTTTATTATGGAGGTATAATATCTGTGAAGAACATATTTCTAGCTCTAGATAAATATATAAGAAGAATATTGTAGCTGGGGTGTCTAACTAGTTGTTGGAGGCTTTTGATTAGTGTGTCTGGCCAATCAAAGGAGAAGAGTAATTGGGGTGTCTAACCAATTGTGAAGCGATGGTAACTATGGTGTGTAACCAATTGTATTCAATTAGAGTAATAGTCAATAATACATTTTGTGGTGTAGAATAAACATGTAAAAGAGTAATATTTTATATTTAACTTTGTAAATATTTGGTGTTTCTCTCTCTATTATCCTTACTGCAAAAGAGGTGTGATAAAGAGATAATCATTAAGTGGATCGAGAAATTTATCTAGTTATACAAGATGAGTTTAAAATCAGAATACTTAGTAAAATTAGGGTTATTCTTATTCACCCCCACCACTCTCAGTACCATCTAACTGATCCTTAGGCTCTACATGTTGCATATTTCATCATTCATGACTTGTGGCTATTTATTGTTTATTTATTTGCTGGTTCTTACTACTATTTTGATTTTATATTGGATGGTTGTTTATTACTGTTTTATTTACTAAATTTTTGAAAACATGACCAAAGAGTATATTTTCCCCAATGTATCCAATTATACACTTTCCTCTAGTCAAAAGTCTCTAGCATACATGGCAGGATGCCTGAGATAAAGTACTATTCTGTCAGTCTAGGCACCAGTTCGTGGTCTAGGGATGTATGAAGCTATATTGATTTAACCTTTTATATAATAAGTATAACCATAATAATCACTTATTCTATAATTTTATTCAAATCAATTAGAATTTATGATATTTAATTATAATCATTTATTACCCATATATTAGTTAGTTATTCTTATTTTTCATTATCAGATATTAGTAATTTTGATTATTAGAAATATGTTTTGTAATGGATATGATAATCCTTTATATTTCATAAAATTTTGAAACATAAAAAATAATTCGGGGAATTTTAATCATTTTAATATAATAATATATGAGGTCTCATGTTCATTTGATGGAATTTCTGTGTATAGTTTGTGAGAATGGAAATCACAATGAGCATGTTTTGGGTAATTTACAAATAAAAATAAGTTACTTTGCATAAATATTAATTTATGTATCACCCTTAAAAAAAATAATCATCACATAAATTACTCTTTAATATATTATATTATGATTATTAATATAATTCCACCCTTTCATGTTCTAAATAGTGAATACAATATAATATCGTCCATGTGGTGGTTGAATTTACCCAAAAAAGAACATGTTATAATAAGGAATAAGTAATAGTATAGAGTTAAATTACAGAAATAGATTTCTCATCAAAGAATAATAACATTAATATAACATCATTATATTGAAGAATTTGATTAATAATGTGTTGATATGAAAAGGAAATTGAAAAGGTTATTGAATAACTAAATACTTACTTAGATGGAATCACTCATTATCATAATGGGTTCCTTCTGAATAAAGGATTTAGTGCTCTTTAATAGAACGATATGATAAAAAATTTTTACTAAGGATTTAGGAGAGGGGATTTTTTTTGTATTTGAGTGATAAAAAAATTAAAAAGAGTGGTTTGGGATTGATAGAGGATGAGTCCCTTTATATGTGAGTTTTCAGTGGCATTTCCACAAATACACATTCCTTAATCTGAATGAAATCTATTTTTACATGAGATGTGGATTCAATGTTGAAAAATAATTAATAAAATAAATTAAAACCCTCCGAAAAAAATTTATAGATATTTTTAGAGATATTTTAGGTCTTTAACCCAAATTAATCATTTTACCTCATTTTACCTTTGTCATGGTATCTCAATTTTTACCTCAGTAACTTATTTTATTCTAAAAAAGAAACTATCTCCATTACCTAATTTTGGAATTATGTTTATAAAGTTTGGAACCATTTAACCTAATTAAATTATTAAATATTTGAAATTAAACCTTTAAATTAAAATATAATATAATATATATATATAAAGAACTATTTTTATAAAAATAACTTTTTTAGACATTTGGGGTTCTTAATCTTATTTTATATCAATTACCAATTAAATAAGTGTTAATTTATTTTTTTATTAATTTAAAAAAATATTCTATTAGAATCATCATTCAAGAAAGAACAATTTAATTTATTAAGATAAAACTATTTAACCTTTACAAAAATCTTTTAAAAATATATCTTTATAACATTAAATGATCTTAATCACATCCTATTAAAATTATTTATTTATCTTCTAGAAAATAAATTTTCTCATTCCATTTGTATTATAATATTTATTTGAATTTTATAAACACATTAAATCATTATTTAATAACAATAATAATACATGATGAATAAAAATATATATTTCTATAAAAAGTATTTTAATTAAGCATTATCTTTTTATTTAATTATGAAATTATTTATTATATATGTATTATATTATTTTTTAATTTTTTATTAAAAATTACACAACATCAATGTACATATTTGACACAAGTATATCTCGTGACCAAATATTGAATAATCATATATCTAATGAAATTATGTCCAACGACAATATAACCAAGACCATATATATAATGACCATATTAAACTCATATATATATATATATCCTTTAATGCACATATAAATCATTCACCATGTTCTCTAATTTTATATTTAATATGTTTATCATATTTTCAATGTGATGTATTAATTATATTGTTATCATCAGTTGTATGATCTTCATGCAAGATCTTGATGGTGAAAATTTCAACACTAAAATATTTTTATTAACATTTGGTTTCTTTCCTTCTATTATTTTACTAATTAGGTTTCATTTATTTATCTTTTAATGTATTTTATTTCATATTGTAATATTATACCATAACGAAATAAGTCTTTTCTCATTTTAGTTATGTGTTTCATGTATTACAAGATATCGAACACCAAAGCTTTCTTCAAAGGGAAATATATTCCAATGTAATAGGGTGTTATAATATCTACTATTAAAAGTTTTATGTGGACTATTATTAATTCTCACACATAACTAGTCATAACTAGACCTTAATTACATCTTACAGAACCACTTTAATCATATTAACTGATTAAATAATTTTTTGATATGAGAATGAGGATATTGACTATTAAGCATCACAAAGTTAAAACTCTATTAATATTGTAATAACTATAATGAAACATCTAATTTCTTAGTGAATAACACTAAGGCACTCTAAGGTAAGTTCTTGGGGGGACACTCTATCTTATGGTTATATACCTGATCATATAGCTCTACAATATCTATTGGAACCTTTTTATACAGTGGAATAGATATAGGATTTATGAATTTAATAAGATCTATTGTGAACTTAATCTCTCTCTTCAGTGGTAACCCTATGAAATATTCCAGAAATACATCTTAGAACTAGTCAATTATAGGGGAAAACAAGTGGTCATATGTCATAATCTCTAAAAACAACTGTATAAAGTTGGGCTAAAATATCCACTAGGTAACCATGGTCAAGTATTGAATGTAATTCCTATAAATATGTCCCACTAATGTAATTATAATGGTCACCCTCAGTAGGAATAATGAATACCCATCGGTTATAGTTGTTAACGTGTTCTTAATATTTTGTCAATCAGACTATTTAGCCGATCACATCATAGATTAAAATCTATAAGAACAAAAAATCAAAAAGGTTAATACCCCCCCTAATGATGATAATTTAATCTGAACAGTTCCTAATAATCTTGTATATAATCAATCATAGAGTATCAATAGACATAACCCCATATAGATACTTCATATAAATCCCAGGATAAATGAAAAAAAGTGAGTAGATAGAAATGGGTGAAATGTCCCCATATTAAATATAATGGATACAAAGGTATAACCTATAAGGATTATACCTCAAACTATTGATTGCCTCTCATGAGAGTTGGTTGGAGTCTCCTTTACGAAATTAATCTAGAAATAACCTCATCCTTAAACTCTCGATACTTTATTTAATTGAGTAGTATCACACATTTTTTGTTACATCCCCTGGGTTTCACATCCTACTCCATGATTTTAACTTTCATTAAATTATCATTTTATTTTATAACATATTCCAAAATATATAAAAGTGGTTTTTTCAAACTATTCGTTTGATGATTTTCAATGAAAGTGGAAAAATTGAGTGGTAAGGATGAGAGAATGAGATGAAATTAATGTCCTTTATTTGACTTAAAAATCAATTAATATAGTGGATCAATTTAGTTTACCATTATCGGTTTATAAAGACCACTTCATTTCCATTTTTCAATGGATATGTGATAGTTTTTATCATTATCTCATTGATTTATCACTTTAATTTCTCCTTGAATACTTCACTGAAATGAGGCAACATGGTATAAAAATTAATATCCTTATGTTTCACCTAGAAGTCATTGTACATTGATGTTATCATTATGATATAAACATAAAATGTTTCATCCATGAGTATCTTGTAATATTCTATCTCATCTTTACTAGTTCCTTGTGGAGGCTGAAAAGGTTATGAGGACTCTGGTTCATATAAGTTGGTTTTGAACTATAGTACAATGTACAATAACTAATACCTCTCTAGGTAATTTTTTCAAGTGAGGAAGTGGTAATTTTCTATTATGGACTATATATTATCTATGGTTTTATAATCTATTTTCTATAAAATAAGAATATTAGTACTTTTTTATTGACTATTTTTTCGCATTTCATGACTAATTTAATCATCAAATTCCTCCCACTATTTTATCAAAATATATCATACCTCACTAATAAACTCAGAATAGTATATCCCTTGAGAATTATAGTTTAAAGGATCTGAGAAACATGTCCTCATAATATTCAAGATATAGTTATACCACTAACCAATGAATTAGATGGTAGAAACTTGGCTTTCCAACCGTATTCACTTGTGGCTCCATGATATGTTGAGTGAGGTCCCATTATCTATAAATAATAAACATGATTTACACAATTCATACCTCTGAATTTATAAAATGATATATTTGGAAACTTATTTACTATAATGTTTTGTTAAGTCAACTCCTCACTCTTATAAGAACTCCCTAGAAGTAGGAGGCATCCTTAACTTTGGCAATCGACCACCCTGTACACCCAGTTTTATTAAAATTTGAGTGATGCAAGTTGTTCATTAATTAATTTTTCTTTGAGGGGATTTAATATTTTTGAATAACGTAATCCATTTCAATTAAATATGTTTATATTATGTTATCTCAGTCCCTTCAGACCATGTGTTAATTAAAAAAAAATTCATCATGTATTTATAAACTTTTCTATTTATTATTTTATTTATTTTACATAGACATGAAAAATAATAAAAAATGCATAAAATAAAATTAATTACATCTATGATCATGATCATATACTATTTATTGATCCATTTAAACTAATAAAATCAAATATTAACTATGGATTTTATACCTTTGTTGGGTCTTAACTCATTATGCAGCTTGCTTCGGCTCTAGAGTTTTTATTCTCATTTATGATACCAACTCAAATGGTCTTGCTCCAATTATTACATCATCATAATCAATAGTACAAATACAACCGAACACAACATAGGGTGTCTTAGAAATCAAAATATACATATAGAAATAAAAATTATGAATATGAAAGCCCTTATACATACTGAATAAAATGATGATGCACAAATATTCAACAAATAAAAAAATATTATAAACACCACACACATTGTAAAAAATATTTAAATAAAAATAACTCATAAAAACACAAGGTTTGTCATCACTCAAGACCAATTTATGGGTAAAATAAAATTGAAATAAAACATTTAATGTGATAAAACTATGTCTGAGTGAAATTAGTAAATTAAATTATTTATATTAATTTAAATAATTTTATTTTATGCATTCCCCTAATTAATTTAATTTTTAATCCAATATCTAATTAATCAATTAATTTTATATTATGTGAAAAAAAATTAACTTATGAAGGTTAAAAAACTATTATTACGATTATTTTATTATTATTATTAAATTAAAAAAATGTTCTCAATTATGGATATTTAAAATTTCCACTAGGCCTACAAACCTACCTTGGATCATTGCATATTGTGTTGAAACCACACATACCCATAATGAGCATAGAAAATCCATTTGTAGTGTTGTCTCGGGTTAGGAAAACCTACCCTAACCATTTCTTGGTCATACAGGCCCACCAAACCCATTTTAGGGAGGGACTAGAAAACATAATTCCTAGCCATGGGTTTTTAAACATTTGGGCCGACCGGTGGGACATCTAAACTATGCAGCCTAGGAACCCGATCAGGGTAGCAGTGGATGAATGTTTTCTGGTCCTATGGAGGGATTGAATTGTGTTGAAACAGTGATCTCAGTGATACTAAACATGAGGTCCGGTGGAGGATTCATCATCCCCAGGTCAGTTTGTTCATAGAGTTAGTAGTGAGAAGGATGGGATCAAGGAGGGGGTGGCCATTATTCGCGATAATGTAAACCTACTATGAAGCAGTGGTTAATGGTGGAAAAATGAGATATCATGATCAGAGGGTGGTTTTGAGAATATGGTTTCAACTGAATAGGCCAGGGAGTATGTGACTGTAGAGAAGGAGGCTCGACATTTGTAGTTAGCTGGAAGGAATACCGGTTAGGGAGGTTACAACAGTGGCTGGTTGTCATAGGTGGATGCCGATGTGACTAGGAGGGTGGGATTTAACTTCCACATGAATTTTTTAATTTCATTAATAAATGTTTTTTAAAACAATTATTGACAGACAACATAAAATCATCTTTTTTTATATACAATTTCCATGGTCAAGATTAATTTCATTTTAATAAATTTATTTTTTCTTTGGGCTGAGAAACAAACTAGCTACACCAATTAATTCTTCTACTTATTATTTTTTTAAAATATCAATCTCTTTTTATTTTTTTATTCCATGGATGTGGAATAAAATCACCAAGTAGGGTACTGTTCTGATGACTGGATTTTGGCCAGTTAATGGCCAGAAAATGGGTCTTTTCCATAATCACCACCTAAACCCAAATCCAAGTAAATTTTAACACATATAAAAAATAAATGTTTCAATTTTAATATATGAAATCTTACCACAAACAATCTATATCATATTTTTCTAATCACGGATCAATACATAGTCTATTCTTTTGGGACCAAATTAAATCCCCCTTCTCAATTTAATCCAAATTAAATTTTCTTGGCCTATAAAATTCATGTGATCACTCTTATAAGAATTAATGGTACTAAGGTGCATAGTGGAAACCTGTGGGATTGCAGATTTTACATTTTTCAGAATTGGAGCAATGAAAACTCATGTTCTCTAATGATATGAAAATAAATAGAGGTCTAGTGAGCTCACAAAAATTTAATACGCACAAATATTTAAAGAAAACATTACCTTGTTCGAATCGGCAGAATGTTCGATGAAAGCATCATATGGTGATTTTTTCTCAAACGACCTAAGCCTGAAACCATATGTATCATCCACACTTGCATCCATAATACAAAAATATGTCGATCACCCAATTAAAGGTTCTAGAATAGAGCTCTAACAATTCCTTCAATGTCTAGACGATCACCGTGACTCCCTTCCTTTGATCCGTGAAGGAGTTCTCAGATCAAGCATATGAATAGTAGCCTTCCTCTTTATCAGATCCGAGAGGAGAGAGAGTCTCTAAATCTATTGGAATTAATATTCCATTAGTTATATTCCTCTCCTCAGTGTATATAGTGGATTCCGACTACCTGAATAGGGTTCCCCATCCCCCATATTAGAAACATCAAAAAAAAAATAAACAATAAATGTATACTTGTGATGAACTAGATGCGTCAAAAAAATTATTTATATTTTTTCACCTACTTTTAATATATAATAAACAAATTAAAAAAATAATAATTATTCATTAACTCAAATCATAATTTTCACAACATTAAATAGACTATGAATATTAAAAAAAATTGTTCGTATAATATTTTTCCATGTATTCACTTAAAACAATATAAACAATTTTAATAAATAAATTCCGCCAAATTATTCTATAAATGAATTAAAATGAATTTATTTATTTATTACTGATCATTAATTCATAGAAACAACTTGGACCCTTGATTGGGGCACACCGTTCCCTATACACCAATTCAACAAAATAAGGCATACTCTTGAATGTGATATTTTGTATAACCCTCAAGGCCCTTATCATAATAGAACTAAATAACTATTCATGAAACAAAAGAAAAAGTAAGAAACCCATGAAGGCCCATTAGTATACAAGGAATGGTCAAAGAAACAAAAACCATCCAAAAAACACACATCGTGTAATATAGTCTATTTGTCTTATGATGTTTCATAAATCAAGATGTACGCTTGTGTTATCATCCTTTATTTGATTTATTATTCATTGTCCTTACTAGATAGACATTCATTTTTCTACCATAGACATGGATTTAATGAAATCACTTC
Source organism: Viscum album (assembly GCA_963277665.1). Classification (NCBI taxonomy): domain Eukaryota; kingdom Viridiplantae; phylum Streptophyta; class Magnoliopsida; order Santalales; family Viscaceae; genus Viscum; species Viscum album. The sequence continues at coordinate 221,205 of CAUJRU010000406.1, read as the reverse complement.
TATCCTGATTACTTGGGCTTGAGATATCACTTCCTCAACATGAAAGAATCAAATTTTATCTTGATCATTTAACCAGTGCTAGACCACCAATGAGACACCCAACACAATATACCTCTCCACGAATTCAATTTCATAGTTTTTAATTTCTCCAAATTATGAAATAAAATGGTACACATTGATGATTTTCTCAAATTAGGAGACCAAAACACATGTTCATAGATAGTAATAACCAATGAAACTTGAAACATGTAGTGTTCCTTTTGGAGGGCCTATCCTCATTATCTCACCATCTAGAGATCACCAAGTTCGAACATCACAAGAAGAAGTCTTAATTCTTAAGATCCCCTATCACATGATAATTATACATAAATTTTTTCTAGTATGGATGATGAGTATAGACCAAAGAACATATGTTTAAGATTAACATAATAGTATCTAAGGGTTCTCATTAAAAAATGGGAGCTACTATAACTGTTTGATTCGACAAATAATCTATATAAATTATCATTTAAATGGTGTAAGTAGAAATAAAAACACCATAATGGTAAGTGTAAATCATCTATAACCCATCGTATACATGGTATGGTAATTGAAAAGTACTATTCTTGTTGTGTATAAATCACCCAATATTACAACATTTTTCACTAATATAACACTACCACCATATTTGAAAACTTCTCTTGAGGTAGACTCTGTGACTACCTATTCCTTCACTGATTTTCCATATATTTGTTATAAGAGATTTGATAAAACAAAATCACTAGAACAATGAGTGATATTATGGAATGCCTCAAGTTAGATACCTCTATAGTATATTTTTTTTGTATCTCCACATCAAATACTCATTCCTAATTCTTTCTCAAATCAGTATCTTGATGCCCACATTCTATGATCTCTTCCCCATAATATTTTAGGATCCAAAACATCTCTTTCATCCAACCATAAATGTGAATACTATTAAAAAATTTATTCTTCATAATCAAATCCATATCTAAAAAAAATAAAAAAATATATTTTTATGATAGAACACCTAAGGTTCTAATAAAACTTTTTTGGACTATGTTCAATATATACACACTTTAGGGGTGAATTAGGGAATTTTACATTTAAAACTTTTTCCCTTAATCACATAAACCCATTATAGATATTATTCCACTCTATGAAATTGTTTTATTAATATCTTCAATCGTTTAAATATGTGAGTTTTCTCTATGATCATTATACAGAACTAAATTTATTTACATAAAACACCAATATTTGATATTTATTGAATGTTTGTTTCAATCTTTCTTATCCATGTATAGATGAGATCAACTCTATATAAAATGAGTTGATGTTTTTTAAATAATAATTGTATTAAAAATACCCCTACTATGGAATGATTTTTAAGTACTAGAATAATCTGATTACACAATATTTCTTTAATGAACTAGATATGATCAGTGATTTCCATTACTTATTGGCATTATTCTTTTATTATTTTTCTTCTTGTCTCAAAATAATATATGGAATTAAATCACATGTTTTAATAACACTATCTGAACTAGATATTTTAATTATTGATCACATGTTACAAAACATCTATGAGAAGTTTTTATAAGTACTTTCAATCATCTAACCCTCTCACTAACTATGATAATAAGTTATTGTCCATATAATAATCTATGATAATACCAGACAGATGAAAAAGATAGATTCAATAATAGTTCCACCTCAAGTAAAGTCAGTCCCCATGAATAACTCCACATTATCTACCATTTGAATTTAAAATAGATCTTAATTATTTTTATGGAAATAATATTTTTATAATAATTTCAAGATTTTCATTTAAATTTATTGTCTAAAAACATAAATATTAAATATTTTAAAGTGCAAAAATGCCTCTTATTTAAACCATTAAATATCTCAAATAAATCCTCCTCATTTTCTTTATGCATATTCTAATAGATTATATGAGAGATATTATCATATTTTCTTCCCTTGAATTTTATGAAAAATAAGAAAATAATATTCCCATTAAATCATGTATGATTATTTTCAAAAAAACTACTAAAAAATATTCCACTTTAAGAAATTAAATATTTTTATGATTATATCCATTTAAATATGTAGATAAATCAACACAAAATATTTTGAATAACTCCCAAAAATATTATTTTGACATATTTGAATTACTTTCCATGAAAGTTTCTATTACACGTGGCATAAAACCTCATAAATACCACTTTCATTTTCTCAAACTATTTTTTCTTACCTACCATCCGAGCCTTAAAATTTAATCTTAGGAAAAATTAGTTTATTCATACACATGAATAATAATGACAAGATTTTTCCCTTCATGGTGGAAAACCTCATACAACTTTATGGATTTATTCTTATATATGAATTTATTATTCATATATATACAGTTTATTCCTTAGGTTATTCTTATAAAACATTCAATCATTATAGATTAATCTTACACATCTTCATAATCACCTAGTTTAATCTCACATGAGATTCAATTTAATTATATACCACATTTAAACATTATATATTAATCTTATATTGAATTTTTTTAATATTAGGCACCCTTTAGATTTTCATAATTAATGCCATGTAAATTCAGAAAAATAGAGTTACTCTTAAGAGAGATCATGAGTATAGACTCACTAATAAGAACACCATATGTTTTAGGTGTCATTGGTTATTCCTATCTATCAACATGTGTTCTAGTATCCAAACTTGAAAACATTATGAATGTGTAACTTTTGATCGTGTACCTTTTGATAGTGTATTTTGATGAAAGGAAAAAACCATGAAATTGATGTCATGGAAAGGTAGATTGTGTTGGGTGTGTCATTGGTGGCCTGGAATTGGTTGAATAATCAAGATAGTATTTTTTTCTTTCTAGTTCAGTAAGTGATATCTGAAGACCAGCTGATCAAGATACTAGTACCATCAATAAATTGAAATCCATGTTAGTAAAATGTAAGTCTATCCATTAATTTAAATGATTAATAAAACAAAAAAATAATTATAAAACAATAGTGAATATTGCATTATGAGATACTGTGAGAATCATAGACTATATTACAAGGTGTGTGTCTATATGATTTTTTACATTGTTATGACCCACCATGCCTTTTTAGAGACATTTATGGGTTTATAGACTCCGCTTCTATACATTGAATAGTAACTTAGTGAAATTAAGATAGGGGCCAAGAGGGTTACACACAATAACGTATTCTAGAGTATACCATATTTTATTGAATGGGTGTACATGGAATGGTCGGCCCCGACATAGGGCCTGAAAAGTGTCTAAGAATTAAATATCACCAATAAATAAATAAATTCAATATTATTCATGCATAGAATAATTTGGATGAATTTATTAATTAAAAATTTTGATGAGGTATTAAGTGAATATATGGAAATAAATTATATGAGCAAATAGTTTTTTAATATTAAAGGTTTTTTTAATATTATGGGAATTATGAGTTGATTTAATGACTTGGTTTTATGATGCAATATATTTATTATATATTAAAATTATGAGATAATATATAAATGATGTTTATAACACATCCAGTTTATCTTAAATATTCATTTATTGATTATTTTTTGGACATTTTTTATATGGGGGTCGGGGAACTATATTTGGGTATTTAACATCCACTATATAAGATGAAGACTGGCGCACAACCAATAGAATTTTTATTCCAATGGATTGAGAGCCTCTCTCTCCTTCTGTATCATATAGAGAGTAATACTCTTTCCAAATTCTTGATCTATAGACCACCTTCATGGATCGAAGGAATTGAGTTGTGGTTATCATTTTTACATCAAATTAATTGTTATGCTTTGTGTTATCACCTGTAATTGGATGATCAACGTCTGCATGAATTATTGAACTATTTTTGGATTATCTGGAGGGATTGAAGTTCCAAACCTTCATGAAATGATCGATGATACAAATTTTCCATAAGAAACACTACTAATTTGAATTAGGTGAACTATTGTTCAAATATTAGTGCTAATTAAATTCACTTGAGATCCTTGGACCAATATAGGGGTTGTATCCCTATAGATGATGACGATTTTTTAATGTGGTGATGAAAAACATTAAATCTCTAGCCCCACCAGATTCTATTGTGCACCCTACCACCATTAATTCATATAAGTGTTATGATATGAATTTTCTAAGCCATGGAAAATTAATTTACACTAATTTATGATGACATATTTAATTAATCTCTAAAAGTATAGATTGTGTGTCGATCCAATTTCAGACGGTGAAGTTACGACAATCCAAAAATGTGATATAGATTGTTTGTGGTTTGGCTTCAAATATTAAAAATGAAAAAATTATATGTGTTAAATTTTAATTGGTTTCTGGTTCTGTTGGGAATTCTGGTGAAACCCCATATTCCAATGATGTTCCAACCAGAATCCAATCATCAAAATAGTACCCACAGGGGGGGTTTTATTACATAGCCGTGGAATCAAAAAATTAAAAAAAGATTAATAATATAAAAAAATAATAATTTCTAGAATTAATTAGGGTATTTGGATTGTTTCTCTGGTCAAATAGAGAATAATTTTATTAAAATAAAAGTAATCTTGGCCAAAGTAATTGAATATAAAAAAATTATTTGATGTCATTTATTGGAAATTTTTGAAGAAATCTGTATTGATGAAATTAAAAGTATCCCTTGGAAGTTAGATTCCCACTACAACTATGTCAGTAGCCACCTCTGACCATCAGTCATCGTTATAACCTCCCCTTATGGTCTTCCTTTACCCTAGTTGTCAATGTTGGGCTGCCTCCTCCATAGTTGCTTCCTCATTAACCAATTCAGCCAAATCGTCTGCTCAAATACCCCTCTTGGCCTTGAGATTTCCTCTAGAATCCATTCACTGGTAGTTAGATAGTAGGTTTCCACTCTCACGATGCATGGCCATTCACAGCCAGATCCCATCTCAATCGCTGCTTCTACCATAACAAGCCTAACATGATTATTTTGAATCATCCACTAGACCCATACATGTTGTTTCTAAGTTAACTATCATGACACCATGTGAGCCCTCCGCTGGATCAGACCATGTTCTTCTACCGCTACCCTAATGGAGGGCCCAAGATGTGTAGTTAGAGTGTCTCATCGGTCATGCCAGATGCCTGAAAACCCTTGGATATAGTTCATGTTTTCCAAACCCTCCTAGTAATGGGCCCGGGTGGGTCTGCCTGAGATAGAAAGGGTCAGGGTTGGTATGTCCGACCCAGAACAACCCTATATAGTGGTTTTCCTATATCAGTATTGGTCAACATGGTTTTAACCCAATCTATAATGAGTTGAGGCAGGGTTATAGTCCTGATAAAAATTTTAAATACCCAAAAATTTTGTATAATTATTTTTTTAATTTCACAAAATTGTAATAATATTAAAATTTATTATTATTTCAAATTAATTTATTTTCCTAATAAATTTAAATTAATTGATTACTTTAATATTTGATTAAAAATTAAATCTACCATGAAACCAAATCAAAATCAATTATTTGAATTAATATAAGTCATTTAATTTATTAATTTCCCTTTTGAATTAAATGTTTTGAAATTTAATTTTTATCTAACTCTTATTTTACCAATAAAATGGTCTTGATAAATTTTTTATCCCTGTGTTTATTTGAGTTATTTTTATTTAAATATTTATTACAATTGTGTGTGATGTTTGTAATATTTTTTTTATTTATTGACTATTTGTGCAACATCATTTTATTAAATATGTATAAAGGTTTTTGTGTCTATCAGTTTTATTTCTATATGTATATTCTTCTTTCTAATCCCCCCTCACTTACATTTTAGTACATTTTTACTATTTTTGATGATGATTATGATGATGATGATGTAAGAAGTGGACCTCGACCAGATGAGGTGGTATCATAGATGAGAAGTGGAAACTCTAGACTGGGGGTGAGCTATATCATGAGTGAAGACCCAACTAAGGTATTATACCCATAGGTCACTATTTATATGTCAAGTTTAAATTTATCAATCCATATTATATGATATAGAACATTCAGGTATTTTATTTCTTTTATGAATTATTTATTGTTTTTCATGTCTGTGTGAAACATATAAAATAATAAATAGAAAAAAAGTATAGTGACATGTTGTATTTTTTTCTTTTAATGCATGTTCAGTAGTGACTGAGATAACCTATTGTAAAAAATACTTAATTTAAATGAATTTCTTTCATCAAGAATATTAAAACCCCTCAAATAAAAATTAATTCATGAACACATTACATCACTCAATTTTGAATAAAACTCTATGCATGGGGTACTCATCATCCAATGTTAAGGGCGCCTACAACTATCAAAGAGTTCTTATGAGAGTTATGGGTCGAGTTAAGAGATGTTGGCAGTAAATAAGAATCAAAATAAATATTTTTATAAATTTAGAGGCAATAATTGAGTAAATCATGTTTATGATTTATATAAGATGGGAATTCACTCAACAGATCAAGGAGACACAAGTGAATGTGGTGGGCTAGATTAGTTTTTGCCTTGGAATTTTATGAGTATTGGTGTTGTAATAGATTGTATGTAATGAGGAAATGTTTCTCAAATACTTTATACTGGAATTCTCAAGGGACAGAGTATTCTGAGTATTACAGTGATGGACACTAGAGTTTAATAAAATCATAGGAGGAATTTGATGATTAAATTAATTATGTAATGTCTAAAAAGTAATCAAGAAATAGTTAAATTCTACTCATTTTGTTTTTATATATAATTTCATGTAAAACTACATATAATCTATGATTCATAATAGATAAATATTATTTCATCACCAACAATAATTTCCAAGAGTTGTACAGAAATTTGTTCATAGTACTACAATATGAAAGGAAATTATATGTGTTGGAGTCCCTACAATTTTGTCAACCTCCACAGGGAGAAAGTGAGAATGATAGGGATTTTTATAAGAGACTTAGGGATGAAAAGTTTGATTTCTATATCATAATATTTACATCAATGTCCAAATAGTTTTAGGTGAAACAAAAGGAGATTGTTTTATATATCATGATGTCTCATTCCTAAGAAGTTCTCAAAGAGAAAGTAAAGTAATAAATCAATGAGATAATGATCGAACTGATCACATATCGATTGAAAAATGGAAGTAAATATGGTTCTCATGTACTTAGGATGATAAAGTACATTTAGTGACTATAAGAATTGGGTTTTTAGTTAATTCGAGAGCTTTTAGTTTATCTCATTCTCTCAACTTTACCACTTAGTTTTTCCACTTTCATTAAGAAATATCAAATGAATAGTTTTAAAAAACACTTCAATATCTTTTGGGATAGGTTCAACAAGAAGAAAATAACTTAATGAAACTTTAATCATTAACTCTTAAGGTGAAAAAATATAAAGGCCATGTGAAATGGTCGATTTCCAGTACACATCCAAAGGGTCATTCACAATGAATTTATATGAAACTAATATTAAAGATGGAGTTAATTGAATATGAGACTATTGCCTTTTCAAATGGTAATATTAATCAATAGATGATTAATAATAATGAATTAAAATAACAGTAAGCTTGAGCCTCTTCTTCACATATATTCATCATTGAATATAATATTTCATTTATACTTTTTAGGTATTAGATACAATATGTCCTCAAATACTTTTTCTAAATACAGAAACCATGGAACTTAAGAAACCTTACTAGATTTCAAGATGTGTTCACCAAGTAGTTGAGTAAGCATGATATCTACATTGGTGGAAAGAATCACATTATTTCATTACCAATTGAATGGTTCTTGTAAAAATATAGTTTTTCATTGAATGCTTCCAAAACATTTATGAATTAATGGTGTTATGGTATTTCAAACACAACCAATAGTTAAATAATATAAGAATCATGGGAAATAAAAGATGAATATAAAATGTATGACTCTAAATACCATTTTGTCAAGAGAAAATGATTCTTCTAGGAAACATAAAAGTTGATTTCATGTATATACCTATTAAGGTATTTAGAATATTTAGAGTTAATTACTTACTTATTAATGAAATATTTAGTTTTTGAAAAGGAACCTTAATAAATAATGGTTTATCACAAAGCATAAAAATAATTTTCACCATCGGGGATTTAACTATTCCATAGTTAATATAGAGGTAAATAAACTTCAAAATAGTCCTTTATGTGTCTATTAATCTATTTGAAAATGAAGTCTGATACTTGAATGTTCAAGTGATACAAGTTTCTTCAAAACCAAGTGGAAATAAATATCTAGACCAAGCATTAATTAATCAATATAATGTTGCATGGATTAATTCTAAAATGAAAACTACGTTGTAAAAATTAAAGAAATGATGCTAATAAATAGGATCTATTATGAGTCTTACATGAATAAATTTATCAATTAAATATAGTTAAGAGTAATTCATAAATACACATTTCCTTATACACATAAGAGTTATAAAGTATGTAAAATAAGAATCAATGTTTACAATTTTATTAATTCAAAAAAATATATTATTTTTTAAGACAAGATATGCAAATAGAAGCATTTTCCCATATCCATATGTCAACTATAATGAAAAATGGATATCATATGTATAATAATATGATATAAATATTTTATTTCATAAGAACATATTCTTATATGCAAGTGATATTTTTAGGATATAAAAAAATTCATCAAGAGAGAAACATAATATACATCTAAAGTAGTTAGCATACAGTTTTTTATGATATTACATAAACCATACAATAAAATAGAGATAGTCAAGTTATAGACTATATTACTATAAAAGGGTTTATATATTTTTTTTTATAGTTGTAGAAATATTGTCTTGGGTTTATTCAATTGAAATGATGAACAAATTGTTGATAAAGGAACAATTCCCCAACATTTTGTGGAAAAAATGAATGTTTTGGAGACACATATTACTTGAGGAGGATAAAACCTTGGTAATGGGTTTACATTCACCACGGATGGTGATACTTTATTTATTGATTTTATGGAATCCTACAGGTAAGAAGAAAATCGAAACAACATAAGATTGAAAAGGTAAATTAAAATTAAATAATATATTCCAGGTATCAAATTAGATGGGATTATTGTTTGGAATACAATGGTGGGTACTCAAGAGAGATTATAAAAGGTTAGTACAAGGATGTTACCAATAATGCTTGATTGATATAATAATGTTTTCACGCATAAATCCATTATAATTTTCTAATTTTCATAACTACTCTCTACGATCATTATATTGAGAATTTGATGTCAAGAGCCCCATTTCTGAACGGTTTCTATATGATCTTACTTGAAAATATGGTGTAATTATAGAATTCCAATTAAGGGTGAAAGTTAGAGAAATTCTATTTTCAATTAAAGTAACAAGATCATTGAATATCCATTGGGAATGAATTTTTCCAATTGTTTATAATATGTTAGTGGGATTTACATTGTTTTCCGTGGAAACTTTTTTGATAACGTATAGAAAAAATATGTGGGTCTTATAGATAATTAAGACTAGATGAAAGTAACTCTCCAGAGATTGACTTAAAGTAGCAACCTATGTTCTAGGGAAATGATGTACTAATGTAGATCTAATAGTTTATTATAAATATTCAATTGTATATATATTGAAAGTGTACTATAAATAAAATTTGGTACAAATATTGAGAGACTTTTTACAAATGTCACATGGCATAAATCTCTCCAATAGGAGAAGTACATGACATAGGTGGAAATTAACGTGGTGAGATGAATTCCAAAAACTCTTGTGAGGGATCAATGAAGTATTTCATGATATTTACAAAAATATATATTTCTAATATAAACTTTATATAAGAAAATATCAGTTATATCTGGGAGAACTTCTCAGGGAGTAGTCAGAACTATTTGACTATACTTGAGGAAGTATAAGAGATGTATTTTTCATATATAGAGAGAAAGGGATACTAGTTAAAATATAATGAAAACTAGTCTTCATATTGATAAATATGATCTAATATCCTTTTCATACTAAGGTAATGAGTAGGAAAATATTTTTTAAGCTTATTTAAGTAATATATTCATATATTGAGGGTGTTGTAGCTTCTAATGTAGTTTAAACAGCAGTTTATAATATACACTGATTTCCCGACTTTATGGAATCACACATAGTAAATAAATTTTTATCATAATATAAATTATGATAATTATAATACTAGTACTAGACAAGATGTCTTGATTTATCAGAGAAAAGAAAGGATATATACTCAGGGTTTACTTTTCTTGAGGAGTATTTCTCAATGAAGCGAGGTTGTAGATTGTAGAATAAAAACATAGCTAGGATGTGGTTGGCCTGTGAAAAAATCCATTACGTAGAAGAAACATTATGTAATCATGTGAGAGATAACATATTTAGTTAGAAAATTGAATCTAGTGAAATTGGGAGTGTTGTAATAGTGGGTTCCCTAGAACTAACACGAAGAGTAGTTTTGATTACTACACCATGAATATAGTGAATTATACATGATGTACAATTTAAATTATTGTGTTCATATTTCTACATATAGTATTTAAATGGTAATTCCCAGGTATTAATTATGGTTTTAAAATTTTATAATATTTCACATAATATAATGATAACCTTAAGATATTGTGATATTAATATTAAACATATGTACTTCGTTCTAGATATATCCAACTTACTTGACACGGTTGATATGTGACTATTAGGTGCTGGGGGATCATATGAATTGGGACTACTTATCATGATGTTCACACTTGGTGACCTCTATAAGTTGATATCATGAAGATATACCCTCCAATTGGAAGACCACATGTTTCAGGTGTCATTAGTTTTTCCTGTCTTTGAACAATTGTATTAGTTTCTCATCTTGAGATAATTATCAATGTGTAAAATTTTATTATATACTTTGATTAAAGGAAAGAACTATGACATTTAATTCATAATTGGGTAACAGGTGTTTGGTGTGCTATTGATGGTATGTAATAAGTTGAATGACTAAGAATAATTTTTCACTTTCACATTCTGGAAGTGATATCTCGGGCCCAATTGATTAGGATGGTAGAACATTCACTAAATTGAAGTCATGGTAAAATAACGTAATTCTATCAAGTAATGAAAAAGAATAATTAACAAAAGAAAAGGATGATGATATTAATGTGTGTATTCCATTATTAGATATCACTAGGTGAAGAGACTATATTACAAGGTGTGTGTTCGTAGGATGGTTTTCGTTGCTATGAAAATTTACTATATATTTATGACCGTTTATGGGTTTCTAGACTCTAGTAATGTTTTGTTATTTATTATTCATTACTATCGATATTAGGTCCTAGAGGGTCACATGTAATAGTATATTCAAGATTCTACCTTATTTTGTTGAATATGTGTATAGGACATGGAGGGCCCCACCATAGTGTCTGAGATGTGTCCAAGAATTAATGATCACTAATAAATAGATAAATTAATTATTATTCAAGTATATAATAGTTGGATTTTATTTATTTATTAAAAGTATTTAGAATTAGTTAAGTAAATACAAGGAAAAATATTATTTGAACTGTTATTATTTTAATATTCGAGGTTCATTTAATATTGTGAGAATTATTTGTCTATTTAATAAGTTAGTTTGATCATGTAATATATTTTTCATATATTAAAAATATAAATGATGTATATGACATAGTTAGTTAGTCATAAAAATTCATTTATTTCTTATTTAGTGGATATTTTTTATACGGGTGTTAGAGAACCCTATCTGGGTATTTGAAATCCACTATATATGACTAAGATAGGAAAATATCTTGTGGAATATTTATTCTAAAGGATTGAGATCCACTCTATCCTGCCACATCCTTGAGAGATGAATACTTATTCTGAACACATGATTCAATAACACGTTCATAGGTCAAAGGAAGGGAGTCACGATGATCGTCAGGAATGAAGGAATCCTTAGAGCACTATGATAGAACCCAGAATCTGATGGAGGGCATCTACATAGGTTCCTGAAGCATGTGAATAATCTATAGAGGGTTTCAAGATCACATCATTCAAGAAATTATTCTTGGCGTTAAGAAGTAGTCGAATACACCTCCAATTCAGATGAGGTTAATATTCATTTAAATATTTATTCCTATTAAATTCATGTTAGATGCTCAAACTTATGTTGTGTCTAAAATCACTATTTATGATGATGTTTTATCACTTTCGAGATGAAAATAATTTACTTCTTGAAACCATCATCTTGTGATGGATTCCTCGGCACCATAAAAAAATATTTAGAAAATTACCTTTTGAAAAAGGGAAAAAATTTGAAGAAGATAGAAAAATAATAATCCCAAGGACACACCCACCATGGTAAGTGTGATTGGTTATATGAAAAATTATTTTTCTAATTATTTTTGAAGTTCCCTGATATGTAGTGATTTATCTATAAGAGGGGCTGATGAATCAATGATTATAATTTATAATTTTTTCTTTATAAATATCATATTTGACTAGTTAAAGTCATTTTCAACCCTATTTTAAACTCTAGTATCACATGTATTCAACTAAATTAAATATGTACAAGGTACACTTTTATTTTTTAAAAGCATCATCCCTAGTGTGGGTGACTACACGTTACATTATTCGGGATGAGTCTAAGATGTATATTTTCTTAGTAATATTTAAGTGATTACAAGAGAATGGGAGAATAAACATTTTACTCCTATGATATCAAAATGGTTGCGAAAAAATACACTATTAACTCTTGTAAATCTATCTAAATAATCTCAATGGATGGTAAGAATACATCATTGAATTATGTGAAATAATTGTTGTTATATCGTGATATATTTTTATACTGGTTCCCTCTTGTTTTTAATGTTTTTTCTCTAAAAATATGACCAACATATTCAGATTTATTCCATGATGTATTGACATCCCCATATAAGACAATAATCCTCAATAAAATAAATCCTTCTATTGATCAACCGTTGAATCCCCTTTCCTAAAACAAAATGAAAACTTATAGTAACAGGTTCTAGTTTGTGTCCCTCGCATCAATCATTCTTATTTTATTGTTTTTAATATCAATTAATTAAAAATCATTGGAATTATATTTACATAATTTTACGATATAATAACCCCATTTAATTATGGTGTAAATAGTCTCCATTTTAAAATTTGTCAAAATAACTCTTAATAAAACCTCTAGTTATTATCTTCAAAAATTATTTCAAATATTCTATTTCAAATCCATGAATTATCATCCCAAGATATTATGATTTTATTTCTCATTTAGTAATTATTCATAATTGGATTGAATCAAAAATCAATCATGAAATTCATGACATAAATATTAGTAAATAAACATCTGAGATAAGTCTCTAGTGATCTTTCATTTTCTCCAATAAATAAAATTCATGTAGGAAATGAAATTTATTAGGTATATCTTCAATATCCTATGGATTTTTCAAAATATCTTATATACACTCATGATAATCTTATGTATTATCAAAATATCTTATTAATTCGTCTAATATGTTACTTATCATACATAATATATTTCAAACTAAAAAACATATAATAATTTTCCAAATTTCCGTTCAATTACATCTTACTTATTCTGTGAAGGATCAGAAACCATTAAACAATACGAGAAAATTACTATGTTTCACCCGAAAAATAATTCATATGTTAACAAGTATATTATATATCACAATATTTTTTTTACTTTTATCGAGTTATATAATAACTTTAAAAAATATAATTTGTATTCATTGAAATATCTTACTTGTAAATGTATGATATTCCCAATGATGGATCTCAGCATTCACTTATATATATATATAGGGTATTCCTTAAAAATATTCCACATGTATTAAAATTAGTTATATGATAGAATGAATATCCAATATACCATATAAAATATTTAATGTACCATAATATAACTCCAATAATTTTATAAAATATCCAAAAACCATAGAATCTATAATACTTCTCAAGGACTTTAAACTTAACTTAAAAAAATTTCAATTCCTTCAAATCATACTTACATCAAACTGATGAAAAATTCAAACCAACTTCAATAATTCAATAGGTTATTCAATATCCCTCTTTAGATTTGTTGTTAAATCCAACAAGTCACACCATATTTCATCAAATCACATCCTTTTTCATATAGAAATACAATATAACCACAATTATATATAAATCAATGTTTTTAAGATATTTACACCCCTAAATGACAATAAAATTGTGTCTAATTTTTATGTTATCCAAAAATTAGTGTAATAATTTATCCCTCTTTTTATAAAATTGATGGATTTAGTTTCAAAATGGTGATGTGTAAGAGTTTTTTTACAATTTCACCCCTTTAAATAATAATTGAAAAGAAATGTGGGATATTCCCAAAATACCTAAAGTTCTAGGGAAATTTATAACATGTATATTTTTCCTAAATACTTTAAATATATAGTTTTTCATGGCCTTAGTGAAAATATTAGTAATCTGATCCCTTTTAAAAATGAATTCAACCCTCACATATCCATTTCCATCATTCTCTTTGAACAACTATTATCTGATATCAAATTTTTTAGATCTAGAGTGTTTCATGAGATTCATGTAATGACCAATTTAACATTTTTTATCAAATTAAATTATCAAGGGCCTCAAAATTCTCACCTTCACTTTTTAGTTTTTCCTTCATCAAAATCATTTGTGTCAATTCATTTTTAGTATCCACATAATCTTTCACTACATTTCTTAAAGTCACTATTCTTTTCCTTTTGTAAAGAAAACTATATAACTTCCTCCCAAAAATAATATATTGTCGATAGTTTATTTCCTATCATAATAATCTCCGACCCAAATAAAATTAGTATATCCTAATAGGATTAGGTTCTCACCTCATCTATACATCATCTCATAGCTCAAATTCCCTTTGATGTATTTAAAAAATCACTTAGAAACCATAAAGTTTTATTACATTAGATTAAATTGACACCTATAACACAATGTCATGACATAAACACTTTTAATTCTAGATTTAGTGAGATAAATAAAATATCCAATGAACTTCTTGAATTCCTTTTGATTTACATTCTTCCCTACATCATCCTTTCTTAGGTTCATACAAAATATCATAGGTGTAGAATCTACTTTGGAATCTTACATGGAAATATTATTTAATAATTCTTTGTTATATTTTTATTGTGATAGAAAAATCAAATCTTATTTTTATACAAATTCCAACACTAGAAAGAAAATTATCTCTCCATATATATACATTTCAAATGAACATTCCATTTTCCACTTAAAATTTTAGAATAATACTCCTTATCTCCGACAAAAAGATGTAATTAAATAAGAAATGACAACCACAATATAATTTATCATCCTATTCACATAATGTTTTTTAATTACCCTATAGTAAACCATATCTATCTAAAAAAACCACCCAAATTAGAATACTAGACACTAGGGGCCTATTTTAACCCATATAAAATTTCATCAATTTTTACCTTATTGTTCCATAAATATGAAGTTCATGGCCAATTTTTTTTACAATATAGACTTCTTATTCAAGTTTTTCATTCATAAATGTATTCTTTAAATCCACTTGATCAATTTTTTCATTCCTACGATCTGTAACAGCCAAGAACACTCTTAAATATGTAAAACATCCATTATGAGAAAATGTTTCCTTAAATTCAATTCATTGAACCTGAGAGTATATTTTTACAACTAATATAACTTTATTTCTTGAAAAATTACCATTATTATTGGTATTTTTTTATAAAAATACAATTTTCTCAAATTACATTTTTTTCTTTTGGTCTTGGAACAAGAACTAATGTGGTATTTCATTCAATATGATCAATCTTTTTTTTCATTTCATTTATCCATTATTATTTACCAACTAATCTAACAACATATTATAGATCAAATTTAGAAATAAGAGTTTTTAAGTTAGATAGCATTAGTTTCATTTTATTTTTAACTGATGAATTACAATTTACAATCATATTTTCATCTTTCACATGATTATTTAGTTTTAGATATTTAAAATTATTATAATTCATAACATTAATAACCTCCAGGACAAGAGAAAGAGGTTAAAGAATAATCATGTTCTTTCATCTATTCAAGTTATTTCTATCAAATGTTAGAATACTTATACTATAGATAACATTTGGAATATCAATCTATTATTCATATAATATTGAATATTTCACATACTAAATAAAAAATAAAACTTTATCAGTTATTTAATAAACTACTAAATTGTTTCATGACACATTTAGAAATCATTATGAGATGAATTACTGGGTATATTTTCGTTGAATTTTGTCAAATATAGAGGTATTTTTATCCAATTTACCAAAATTATTGATTTTTGTCATTTTTTGCATCATTTCTATGTTTCAATTTTCACATTTAAAATAAATGTTGTTCTATCCAATCCTATATGAATACCTAATTTAGTGGTGGTGTAAAACTCCACTATATGATTACTAGATTTAGTAGTGGTTTAAATATCTACTAATTACTACAAACCAAATAAAATATAACTCCAACTACTGACCGTAGCACAAAAAATAGAAATAATATCAAAAATTCACACATATACCATCAAACATAATAGTTAAATAACATATAATATCTTAATTAAACATTTTTTTAGTACTATAAAGATTAACATTCTATGAAAAATATAATTTACATAATCCATCATCCAATATCAAAATTCAACACAATGGTTTAATAAGATATAACTTATAAACCGTACTTTATTAATGAATAGTCCATATCTAAATCCAAACTGGCCATTCATTCAAAACATCATGTTGTAACTACATCCTTATGTTATAGAATTTTTTTAAATATTTAAGGGAAACCACCATACATCATATGCATTAATCTATAATTCAACATAAATAATTTTAAACCCACAACAATATAACACCAATATGGAAAATAAAACACTATCACACTAAATCATATCTTAAAAAATCATCATGTATCCAATTTATGATCCCACGAAATATAAAAAACTCACAAGAACCAATAAATCTTAATACTAAAAAGATATAAAAATCATAATACCATGTTAATTCGATATATGATTTAAATGTGGATGATAAAAGGTCACCAAGATAATATTTTTTAAAAATTTTCATATATTTAAAATAGTTTTACTAGAAAATGAATTATAATTTTAAAATAAAATACCATATTAATTTATGAAAACAAATAGAATAAAAAACTAATCTTTCCTACAAGTCAATATTGGAAAAACACTATCCCAATTTAAATTTTATAAGTAACACGTTTTTTCAAAACCCTTGATTTCCAAAAATAATCTTATGTACATAAAAAATATAAAATTACAACTTCTATCTTACATGATGCATTACATTAAAAATAAAATTATGAAAACCCAATTATTTATTGTTTTGAACACTGTATATCCAATTAATTTTGAAAACACCAAATTTGTTTTTTTTTCAAAATTAGTATATTTTGTAGTCCAATATAAGAAAAAACTTCCTTTAAATTATTTATCAATAGATAAATATTTTCTTTTATTACCATGAAAATAGTGATAGGTTTTATAAAACTAATCATGTATTATAACATATATAACATGAAAACAATTTATAATATGTGGTGTTACAGAATTGTGCATACAATTTGGGTGTGTTTTATTATGTAAACTATGTTTTTACTAAATTAATGGTCATAAATAGTCTAAATTTTTTATTTGAGTATTTTTATGAGATTTTGTGATTTAAAAATTGAATGCACACTTTAGAGAAGTTTTGGAGTAATGTTAGTAACTACAAAATGTGTAATTTATAATCACATTCCATGTACACACCCATGTTATATACCATATTTCATGTTCCATGTATACCATATAATATATTGGTAAGAAGTTATCAAATATGTGCATTGTACATTAGGGAAACATGTTAGTGCTTTCAACTACCAAAAACTACCACATAGAATTCATATGTAATCTTGTTTATTCACCTACTGACAGAGAAACTGGGAAGAAGGAATGTTAACCTGAGTACACATTTTTTACTGTTGTTACACACTGAGTAATTTATTTTTCTATAAATATAGATATAAGCCTTATAAGTAATGGTTGGTTATTACAAGGGGTATAGACACTTTTCTGATTATATCTTCCCCAGAAGCTAGTAGTTTTTCCCATTAATTTCCATTTTCATTTTCTTCATTTTCTCATTTTTCCCATTATTTTAATCTAGTATCCCTATGAAGGATTTAGTTTTTTATTGATCCTTTCACCCTAAACATTTTCATGAAAGGGTACCTATTTAGTTTTCGGGTCTTAGTCGGAATCTGGGTGAGATATAACTAAAATTATAGTGTGTTTAAAATTATTATAATTTCTATTTTATAATTCTATTATTGATTTCAATCCCAACATTCACAAAATTTTTTAACCATAAAATGAATGCAAAAACTGAGGATAACCATATAAATTAGAACGGGTGATCCCATGATCATTTGGATATTTCATAGCACCTATTTTATTAGTGTTTCTATTGAAAATATATTTTTAATGAATTTAACCACATTAATAAGTGATTGTGTCTTATAGAATCAAACAACCCATTTTTGTACAAACAAGAACTGGTAAATTCGAATCCACATGGTAAATTAATTTCAAAAATAAATAAAGAAAATATGGAAATTAATTTATATCTAACCCCAATTAAAAATTAAAACGCAAAAATGTTTTTCTCATTTTTCATTTATCTTTTGTAATTTCTCCTCTTCTACATTCTTTTTCTCTTCTGGTTTTTTGTTTTCTATTCTATTCTCCCTCACCATTTCATAAACAAATCATCAACTAAAACTCACTAACTTTGGAATATATCCTCTTAATGTTTTCTCTATGGATCAACCGTGATGCTATGTTTTTACAAATGGGTGATGGGAAACAATTTGGGCATGCCTCGTGATGGGAGTGGTAAAAATTCAAGCACATTTTCCAAGGAACAATGTCAGGACCTACCCCACTAGGGCTGACATAGATGATGGTAAGCTAAGTGTGACACTCTAATCCCACCTCCAATAGTCTATGGGATTGTGAAAAGTTCCAGTTAGGCATATCATACACATGGGAGGCCTTAAACTAAGATACCTCTGCACACACACACACCTGTCCTATCGCTAATAAAGTAGAAAGAATACAACTAATATCATCATGCATGAATACAACTAAATCCAATTTTAGAGTATATAAAAAGTACAATAAAGTGAAATGGAAAACATAAAAACCCATGAAAATTATAAAATAGTCAATCCTTTGAGAAAAGGGGGCTATTAATGAGATGCAACTCTAGGAACTGATTGTGGCCCCTTTAGCCAAAATGAGATCCACCGGCTGTTGGTCCTCCTGGGACCCCATCAAATGAAATGTAATCTTCATAAGTCATGATATGTATGAGAATATATCATGTAGTAATGAGTACAACGAACTCATTTGGACACCCCAAAATCACCAAATTCAAAGAATCGGAAGAGAGAGGTAAGCTTACCATCCCACTGGTTTCTCAATTGAAATATAAAACAATAGAAATAAGAATAAAATATATATTTTATTGGTATACACCAAATATAAATGTATGGTCAAAACCATACCACTATCCTAGAATTATTCTTTAGGATTCATGTTAATTGTATTCAGGGAGAACTCACTCCTCTGGACTTGCTAACATTAATGGCGCTCATCCAAGAGGTTGTTCCTGTTGGGGATTTCCATGAAGATATACACATTAGATAATAAAATATATTGATGCATAAATATAGGACCACACATAGGGACTATGGTGTATACCTAACCCTGCCTAGAGTAAAACACTAGGTTTGGGATCACACACCCTGAATATTTGTAAAGGGATATGAGTCCCAACCTTGGGAAGAATGATATTGGATCACACCAAGGGACATATACAAGGATACCTGACTCTATCTAAAAATAACATTTCGTAGGGATCAATCATCCTACACTCAGGCCCAGATACCTCACTATACCCTCATAGGGATGGACCTAGTGACCACACCCTACTGATACATGTTGAGATTGAAGAATAAATGGGATTTAAGTTGTCTTGGCTAAAGAACATGGTGTTTATAGGAAATACACAACGTGTCTTTATAATCTCATGAATTCCTTTTTCATATGTCTATTTTCCCATAACATTGTAATGTTTTCACACACATTTACATTGGTCGTGCCCATGTACATTGATTTTCCCATGTACATTGGTTGTGCCCATGTATACTGGTCATCCTTGAGTAGCCAAACTATGCATGTGTCACATAATTGTGCCCATGAACCTAGCAGTGTCTTTTCCCATGAACCCTTTGGGTATACACCTGGACTCCCACTATGGGTCACATGTAATGTGAAATGTCACACGGTATTTGATAATTTTCACTATGCATAAATCCTAGCCTCCATAGAAGGGAAACTACAAGGTGTGTGTTTATCTGAAGTACATGGCATATATATCAAAAAAATCCTTGAATCCCTTGGTTTTTACATAGACCTAATCACACTACTTACTCTTTTTCTCCGACTATAAATCACACCCATAAAAAAGATCTTAGTTTAACTTATCATGGCTATTCCTAGGGGATATATTCTAGTAACCAAATTCTGTTCACAAAGCTTCCCCATGGCATCGTATTAACCGATCATCTAAACCCACCAAAGGAGATATACCAAAACAACACTTGACAGTTCATAATAATTTCCAAAATAAAATAGTTTCACTAATCCAAAACCTAAACCCATATAAATGAACTGTTTCCCCAAATAGAAAAATCACAATGACAAATTTTTAGGTATTTGGTGAACCAATGATCAAATGAAACACTAACGAAGAACTTTTGTAGAACGGGGGAATAAAAATTCAAAAAAAAAACATAAAAAATGAACCTTCACCATTATTAATGTTATAATCCATTAAATGATGAATAAAATAATAAATTCAGGGGATAATAAAAAACTATTGATTCCTAATCCTAGGAATATAAATCAAAAATTTTAAATCATAAAATAACCTAAGACTACATTTTTTAGAAGAATTGATTCAAATTTGACCTTGGATACCCAAAACAAGGATTTAGACCACAAAATCAGAATTCCTACATCATGTTTGGATCAATAACTAATGATGAATAGTTTTTGTGCCATTATCATTGGTGATAACCAGGAATTATGTTGGCATTGAAGATCCTTGTAGTACAATGATCACCGATCTATGAATCATTTTCATCCACCAAAATATTCTACCTCATTCATTTCTAAATCTATAGGGTTATTCAACTAACCCTTGTATTTTTCCATCCCTAGGTTTAAATATAGAGGGATTAGGTCATGTTTAATTAATAAACAAAAAAATTATTTAATTAATCTATTTATTTATTATCCTTTAGTGAATACACTTTAAAAAATAGCAGATGCCCACAAAGGTTATTTTGTTCCTAAGGTAAAAATAATATTCTAAATTTAATGGAGGTATCATATTTCAAATACGAGACACCATTCTACCTCCAAATCCATCTTTAATTTTCTGAAAACACTTTTAAGGTAATGTGTGATCCTTTGAAAAATTCCAAGACAAAACTGATATAAAAAGATTCCTGATTGTGATATAATATATATAATAATGTTTTTATCAACATCGAGGCTCTTCAGGCCTCAAAATCACGTACTGACTCTGTGACTTTCTCCAAAAACATTCCTTAAAATTTTCCAATGTTTTTCAAGGAAAAAAAGAGTTGTTATATTCTCCCCTCTTTAGGGATTTTCACCCCAATAATGAAAAACCTACTCACATAAGTTTGGGTAATGAGCTCATATCTAGTTCTCCAACTCCCAGGATCTCTCTTAGATGTTTTGTGTGACCATCAAACATAACCCAAGGTAATTTCTCACCCAAAAAGTATATTATCCTATAAATACTTGATCTCAACTAATTAATATATGAAGATATATCAAATCTCAACTCAAGATCACTTTACTCGATAACATGTAATGGGTCATGCACGTACCACCTCAGCTAATACATGTGGAAGTCATCATGCATCTTATCTAACTGCAGTTGTATTTTTAAGTCATACATAACCTCACTATACCTACACAATATATAGAATGGTCTAATGAATCTTAGAGATAATTTTACTCCATGGAAAATGACTATAATCCTTGCTGAGGTGAAACCTTTAGAAAGACATAGACTGTATTGTCCAAATTCAAAGGCATCAGTCATTGGTTCGTATAATAATTTTAATGCATCATGGAAATACTCATCCACTCCAAGATTATCTAAACATTCCCTATTATTGATTACACTATGTATAAGCCCCTGATTTTAGACACTCCTTGATCAATCTATCACAGTGCTAACTTATAGGGTCCCCTGTATAAGGCCATGAATGGTTCATATCGATGGTGGAGTGGTAAGTATTAATATATGTGTACCCAAACAAAGGTATATGATCACCCCAAATATGAAAAATTCCAATATTAAATCCTAAACCATGTCCTCTAAACCCTGGATGGTATGCTCTGTTGGTTCGTCTATCTGGGGGTGAAACATCATGCTCAAATAAAACTAATTATCAAATTCCTCTTATAATACACTCCATAATCATGATGTGAGGAATACATCATGATCTATGATGATTATAAAAGGGATTTTCATGAATAAATAAAATATTCTCCATGTACATATATCTCAAACTATCTATTAAACTATACTCTCAGATAGTTGGGAAGTGTAAGGACTTGGTGATACATTCTACAATCCCCCATATAGTGTCACGATCTCTACCTGATCACTGAATTCCCATCATGAATTCTAGGGATATACAATCCCACTTATGCTCCAACACCTCAAGGGGTTGGTTGAAACCCACTAGAACCTAATACTTATCCTCCACCTATTGTAAAGTGGGATAATAAGAGACCAACTTATGATGAATTTCCTAGTACATTTTTGAAACTCTTGGATATACCACCAAGGTAGATGTATAAAACTCGATCAAAACCTTCTCTCATGGGATACAGGTACCATCACCTGCCCTTAGAAAAGGATGTTGTGCTCCTTACTTTAAAATAATACATTTGGAGCATGTTCTATGGAAATATGAACACTCAAGATCTCATAATTGATATCTCTATGATGTGCCTCCTTAACATGTTGAAGATGTTATGAGGTAAAAACCATCAATTTGTGGTAATAGACACCATAATAATCCACTATGTTGAACTACAGTGAGGAAAAATTATTTAAAACCTCACTTAAAAACTACAAAAAATATCTCCAACTAAGATTTCCTAGAACCACATTCCTATTTCTAAGATTATAGGATATCTCCAATTCTTAATCCTATAAGAACTTCAACCATCACCTTTGTCTCAATTTCATATCATTCTCTAAAAATATTTAACTCATACTCTTCTGTTTAGAATAAATTACAAATTTCTAGATCATGGGCCACATAGTTCTACTAATGGAGTCTCAACTATCGATACCCTTAAGAAACCACTACCTACCTCTGCCTAAAAACATATCCAATCCCATTTATAGAGGCACTATAGAACCCCACATACTCAACACCATTTTATGGCAGTCATAAGATGGGGTGATGTCTATCCTCTTTTGTGACTCTGGAAAAGACTAATTGAATCTCTATATCCACACAAAAAGTTTCCATTTCTAAGTCATGAATGTCATTGGTGTTCAAATCCTATATAAATAAATTATGAATCTTATATAATAGAATACCAACCCAAGGAAGATCCATACCCTAGTCATGATCTTTTGTGGATCCCATGATAACACTTCCTCAAACTTTGCGGTGTCCACTGCTACACCCACTTCTATGATGACATGTATTAGGAAGTGGACCTCTCAAATCCATAACTGACACATAGATAGATTCCAATACTTCTGGTTCTCTCTGAGTATATCTAGGGACACCCAAAAATCCATTTCTTAATACTCCTAGGACATAGAGTAAAATATTATTTCATCGATGAAGACTACCATGAACCATTATCAGAAGGTTTGGAATATCTAGTTCATGAGTCCCATGAACACAAATAGTTGTAGTGATCATAGTGAAATTAAAATGACGCCTTTCGTATATCCTCCTCTCGAACACAGAGTTGATGATAACCCATCCCAAGGCTAATCTTAGGGAATCGCCTTGTCCATTTATAATTGTCAAAGAGGTCTATGATTCTAGTAAGTGGGTATATATTCTTCATGTTCATAGAAATTTAGGTGATAATAATCCATACACAACCTTAATATCCCATCCACTTTATTGGTGAGTAAAACTAGGGTTCTTTAGGGGACACACTGGGTCTAATAATGACTTTCCTCTGAAAATCCCCCAACCACACCTTAGTCTCTCAAAGCTCTATGAGATCCATCTGGTATTATGGGGTAGATATTAGGGTAGTCCCTATGTGTAATTATATTCAAAAAATTGTCACAAAATTGGGAGATAATCCTGGAACATCGCCAAGAAATACATCCTCATATTCTACCTCAATTTTAGGAAACACAAAAGATCAAAAAATCTACTAATACAAGGGTAATACTAGCCAAATAGTTATTAATAAAATGAATCTTACTACGTATGATCCCATCCTAATCAATTGATAATTCCTTATCACATGAAAAGTAAAACACCATCTCACTAACTCGGGTGAACTACATCTTTCATTAAAGGTAGTAAATATTTTTATGGACCACGGAGATCCATCCTCTTCCAAGAATGATGTCTTAATACCTAATCATCTACAATAAGATAACCCATAGTAATATCTCTCCCACAAAAATCAAGTAAAAATATCTATATAAGTGTTTGATAGAAAAATATTCCACAATATGATTCTCCAAAATCAATGGCTTAGCTAAGGAAGCAACTAGAATCTCTAGATCTAAAAAATGGTATGTGGAAAAAAGAGAGTGGCTCCCACCTGTGTATATGAATACTATAGAGAAAGTAGGGAATACATAGATCATACTTCCAATCATCCATATAACCTCTAGTTCATAACCCTTCGCTGCATATAGTTGCCCACATCCATGACCACCAACTTCCTCATCCTAGTGCGGACCACCTGGGGGTGGTGGTGGAAATAGAACAAAATTTTGAACACATCACTCCCATTCCCTCTTCCTCACCCATCACCCTACATACCTCCATGATCAAACCAATTCCTCTTCTTAGATGATCCATCAACTATTTTCCGATTTTCTACAATATAGGTCATAAATATCATCACGAGATGTCGTCACCCATTACATGAGTGATGCTGGATACCTCCTGGATGACATGAACTGTTCTAAGACCCCTAAACTACCAACCATATATCATCAGAGTTACTCTGAAAATTCTATGCATGCATAAAACCCTGTGTTTTTAATAATATATTAGGCACCATAGTCTCAACTATAGGATGGACACTTCCAGAACCAATTATCAACATCTTCTTATCTAGAAAGATCTCCAATAACAAATCATGCTCCAACACTCTTTTCTAAGTATTGATACAAATAAATACCTACCCATCTTGAATATTAATGAGGATTTCACACTCAAATTTCAATGATAAAAGTTACACATCATTTAACATATCTATAGAGTATCTCAAGAGGTTAGTAAACTTAAATATGTAGGATGAAACCACCATACTTCAATAATATATCTCTATAAGATATTGGATACCTAATTCCTAATATTTCATGAGGTAGAACTCCTCTAGGAAAATGAACTCAAACTTTTACCAAGTGAGATTCACTCATCAAGATTCTGAGTCATTAAACTACACCATCACCCTATGAAACCATGTATAAGTCATTATTATAAGACAACCCATTGATTGGGAGGGGTCATGAGAATGTGAAAAAACTCACCAAAATAACATGAGACATCCCTCTACTATATAGGGGTCTAGCTCACCTCAAAACCTAATGGGTCTCTATCCTTAGAAATCTTGAAGCATGATCATCCTTTTCATGTTATCAATTAGTGCTTATCGGACAGCTAGATACTCAATGAGTGTAGGTAGATTAATAAAACACCTAGTGGTACTACATCTTGAAAAGGTCCCTGAATTGAAACCTCATCACTCGGGTGATCTTCATCATTTTACTGCTATGTAAGTCTAGTTGGATATCATCATGGAGGCATCCTAAAAAATACAAGACGTACCACAACCATATAGAATATCAAGGGAACTAACTCTAGACAGAAATAAGAACCACAATACATTTTTATATGATGAATCTACCTATGTTTTACCTTTAACCAATTCTGACATGTATTGATTCAACAAGTAGGTTATCAGAGCCACGGTGAATGGATTCTTCGGCCACTGCACCATCACTAGGCTCCTTAACCTAAGAGCCAAACTCAAATAAATTTAACAATAATTCTATATTTCCAAAAATAAAAATTATCGCTAGAATATCTCCAAATTATTTTCCTTGGAAAAACCTATTCTTTGATATCAATCTATCAGGATCTAGTCCCCATGCTCCCACCTAGTTAGTGGTGAATCATGCTTTTTATCCCAACCTGGCCTCTAATAGGATTAAGGTAGGTGATTAGTGCTGAGTAGGAATATCACACACATGAGATTCTTTGGACTAAGGTACATGTACACATAAACACATCTAAAAACACCAATAATGTAGAAATGCCAAAACTGATATCAAGATACATTCATACAACTAAAATCAACATCAGAGTAAGAAATAAGTGCATGAAATAAAAAGTGGCCAAATACAAAACTGAAAAAACTACAAAAGAGTCCAACCTAATAGATAAAGGGGACTACTGATGATATGAAACTCTAATAATTGACTATGGTTTCTTGTATCCAAACTAAGCTTGACCAGATTATGGTCCTCCTAGGACTCCATTGAAATCATCTCATCTTCACAAGACATGACATGTGTAGGAAGATCCCATTCATAGGTGAGTACAACATACATAGTAAGACTCCCTGATATCACCAAACTCAAAGAATTAGAAGGGATATGTAACCTCAACGTCACAAAGGTATTTCAATCATTGTATGAGAAAATAAAAATAATAGTAGATTAGATACAATCTTGATAGACACCAAGTATCAATGTAAGGTCACAACTATAATTTCAGCCTAGATTCCTTCTTGAGGATTCAAGGTAAAAGTCATCTGGGAGAACTCACTTTTCAGGCCTTGCTAATATTGAATGTGCTTAGCCGAGATACTATACCATTAAAGACTTTCCATGAATAGATACAAATTGGACTCAGAATATGTTGATACATTGATAGGGGATCACACCTAGGGACTATGGGGGATACCTAACCCTACCAGGAAAAAGCCACTGAGATGGGGATCATATGACCTGAAAGTTGTTAAAGAGATAACTAACCCAACCCAGGGAATAGTGATAGATGTTCACACCCCAAAATCACATGGAGGGATTATTAACCCAATCCCAAACTATCCCATGGATGGGATAACTCATCCAGTACTCAAGACTTGATGTGACACTATACCCTCATTAGGATGGACCAAGGGAAACCATCCTATTAATACATTCTTAGACTGGAGAGGAAAAGGGTTTCATCAGGTCCTAGATAAATTCCTCAGAATGTATATAAAATAAATGATGTTTTTTAAAAATATTAGACCATCTCCATGCTTGTGTATATCTAGTTGTGCTCATGTGCTTTAGGCGATCCTATTTACACTAGTCCTTCCCATGTATATTGGTCATCCCTAAGTACCATATCCATTCCTGTGTAACCTGGTTATGCCTGTGTACATAGTTATTTCTATTCTCATGTATCCATAGGGAACATTCCATGCCACTATTTACAGATTATAAGGAATGGTACATGTCATAGGACATGTGATACATTTCACTACATGAAAACCCAAGCCACCATAGAAGGCAGACCACATATAGTGTGTTCATCAAAACTACAATATGAGTAGATCAGAAATTTCTAGAATTCAATGTTCTTCACAAAGATCTAATCAATCCACTAAATACATCTATAACACTTCAAAACATACCTAGGAAACACATATCTATGTTTAACTAAGCCTGGAAATCACCTGTGGCTATATTATGGCCACTTGAATATTCGCATGAAGTATCCCCATGGAATCGTGTCATCTAATCATCTGATCATATGAAACATGATCTTCCAAACGAACACCCCATAATTTTTCATCGTTTATACACTGAAATCATGTGATGAATATCAAATATAAACCCATAGAAATCATCCATTTCACCAACGAATGAATGTGAAATTATTGGTCTTTGGGTATTTGTCGAACTACTAGTCAAATGAAACACTGATGATGAACGTTTGTAGAATAGAAGGAGACAAGAACAATACACAAACATGACGAAAAACCTCATACCGTTTTGGGTTAGAGACTATTATTTGATGAAAAAGGGATGATTGTAAGGGGTAATCATGAAATATCAATTCTAAATTCTATAATGATATACCAACAACTATAAATATGAAATCACGCCATGTATCAATTTTTTAGTAGAATTCATTCATGTTTGATCTTCAAAAATAAAAATGATGTTTAAAGAAATAAAAAAGGTACTTTCAAAATTTTGGATTAATCCCTAATGAATAATGGTTTCCATGTCATTGAAACTGGTGAGATTCCACAATTATGGTGGTATTGACGATCTTAATAGTACACTGATTGTCGATCCATGATCCATTTCCATCCACCAAAACATTTATCATTTATCATCTCCAAATACCAATGTTTATGTATATAATTGTAGGATTTTCCTATAAATATATTTAAATATGTAGGGATTTGTTCACGGGTAATTAATAAACAAATAAATTATCTAATTATTCAATTAATTTATTATCCACTCATGATAGATTTTTAATAAAACACCCAACATGTAGAAAGTTTATTTAATGAAAAGGGTAAAATAAATATTCAGAATTTAATGGTGATCTCATATTTTCCATAAGTGAGACCATTCAAGATTTATTCCATTATTTCAAAAAATCTATGCATAGACGATATAATATCATTAATATTTCTATTATATCAACAACAAGGCTCCAATAACACCATAATCTGATGATGAATCTATTCCTAGCTCTGAAAACATTGATTAAAATATTCCAAATTATTAAAAGGATAAACAAAAGTCATTATAAACAAGAAAAATCACTATATATAAGTATAAACTTGTTAATTTAGGTTCTTCCTTTTATTTTTCTTCTTAATTTAATCATGTTCTTCAATATATCTTCCAAATGGATACATCTTCCACTAAAGGTTGGTATCCTTTTTTGGGGAGGTTCTTTATCCATATTATCCAAAAATACCAGTATCATATCTGGACAAATACAACCCATACATGGATTATTCACAATACATGGAATACAAACTCGCATGCTTCTACATGTCTTCTTCTAAACTAGATTCCCTTCAGGAATATTCTACTTTAAATGAAAAATTATAATCGATGATTGAATCCTTTATGAACACTATTTGGACCAAACCAAAATTTTAGGAAGACATAACACATTGGTATACAAAATTTCAATGATAATATACAGTATGAATGATCATGTTAATAACCTTAAGTCCCCTGACTTGATCTCAAATGAGGGAACATGTTATGATGAACCTGCTAAAATTTTTAAATAAAAAATATATCAAAATTATTTTTGATATATTGAAAATAAAAATAGAGATGTATTAAACCATGATAATGAAAATATATGATATATATTAAATTATGAAAAATTATTTAGCACATTTCCTACCCCATCATAATTTGTTTAAATTTATCAGGACTCTATTGAAGAGTAGGAACAAATAGAGTAGGAACCATATATCTTGTACGCACATCTCCAATTATGGGTAAATTTCATAAAAACTAGGTCAATCCAAAGACCCTAAATAAAATTTCTTCCTTTGAGGAAACCCATGTTCTATCTCTCACTCTATCTCTCTTCTATTTATTTTTTGTTTTAAATACACACATGACATGTGCTTCTTCATGGAACTCTGTGTGTCCTTATTTTATTCTCTTTTACCTCTTTTATTTAGGACACTATGAGAACGTGAATAAAATATAAATTAACTATGTGTATTGACAATAAACCATAATTTTTAATGTATTATTTTTTTATTATAAAATTACATTCAATATCGGTAAATATTGATTTATTAAATAAATAATAATGAAGCCTATGTCAATGGAAGGGTCACTGAAGCTCATCTGATCCATATTCGATTTGAATCCCACTATGCCCTCTATTGAAACATGAGTAATTTTTGTTCTCCAATGTTTTTGAAAAAAATGTGATATTTTGTTATATATTAAAAAATCAACATCAGTATGGGATGATTGGTATAATTGAAACTCATGGTCTAAAAGACTCAGTTTTAAATCTTCATAATTGCAACTTCAGCTTTCTTATTATAAATAAAAAAACATGTTGTGTATTTTTGAACTATAATGTATTATTAGTGTGTGATATTTATATTATATATATATATATATATATATATTTTAAAAAAAATAAAACCCATTAATTTTTTTGACCCATAGTGTTACAATATATGGATTAAAATACATAAGTATTATTCCTTCCTGCTGACTCAATTCTATCCCTTTTCTAGTAAATAGTACCACACATCATGTATGTATTTATACATCATATTTAATGTTTTAATATTTTCATATGTCTTAAAATAATTTAAGAATATGTTTTCCCGTGAATGTGGGATAGGGGTTATGGACTAGGTCAAAAGGACCAGGGCTTGAGTACTTCAAATCTCCCCAACTTTATACCTCTAATAAAAAATAAAAACACATTCCATGTATGGTTTATTTAATCATGAATATTTTTATTTATTGAATAAAATACCAAAATTATAATAAGGAAACATAATTGTAAACCTCTCTATAGTGGTTGATGAATATCCAAGTGATCAAACCAGTCACCTGTTTGAACTCCGTCCCGAGCATTGGGGCGAATCATGTCCTTATCCTTTTTAAATTTTTAGAACACACAACATGTATCTCTTTGTACACCATATGTATAAGAATATATATATATAATAACTATAAAATAAATAAATAAATAAATCATAAAATTAATTAATTAATTTAAAAAATATATTTACAAAGAGGGTGTCCATGTATATAGACCATATACTCTGTCGTTAAAACCCCAACCCTCTTCACTCGGAAAGTAACTAGGTCACCCCCAACCGTCTTCTTATGTTATATTGATGAATACAAAACTAACAGTCCTCCAATCACTTGATTTAGGGGGTTTCCACATTAAAAAAGTTTCAATACATTCAAATATATATGATTGTGCTTATACAACCATTGTATTAATGATTTTGTCACATTTTTTAGGGATATTGGGTATTTGTGTGATTTTTAAGCATAACACATCAGTACATGGGCACACACTCGAAGAACACGCAACATGTTATAATTGATCACGAGTATGAACTATTGAGTGTCTCCCTTAACAACTTTATGATTTGAAAATTAAAATTATTTATTTTTTAATTTAATTTAAAAGACTCAATAATGTGATTTATATATTAATTAATGTATCCTTAATCATAAAAAATCAAAATATTTTTTTTATATTTTATTTATTTTTCATAACAAGTACTAAAATTTTCATGAAGTTTTTTTTGGCTATATAACTCATTTGAGAGCATAAAATACAATTTTACTTATTCTGTAACTAAAATTTGGCAATGCCTAAAAAATTCATTTTTAGAAAAGTCTTGAATTGACCACGTCAACTATTATTATCGATTTCATGTGGAACTGACTATGGAACCAACCACATAACCAACCTTAGAATAGACCATGGAACCAACTTGGGAACTAGCCCTGGAACCAATCATAGAACTGATCATGGAACTAACCATGTGTACTGACCATAGAACTGGTCGTGAGTACTGACCATGAGTGAAATTATCTTCGGTACATTGACTATAACATGGGCTAAAATATCATAATTAAATGAGTATTTTTTATTTATAAATATAATAAAATTTTCTACATTTAATAATAATAAATATAACTCTGAATCAATCTCTAAAACTAAATAAATTAAATTGAAGCCTATGCATATCATAATTAAATGAGTATGTTTTATTAAGATGATTAATTATTTTATAGAAAGGTTATAAAATTATATAAGTATAACTAAACTAGATCTAAATATGATTATACTGTTTCGAAGGTTTTTTTAGGTCCGAAACATTATAAGTTAAGCTATCCAAAAACTTCCAAAACCACCTATATAAAATTAGGTACATGAATTTCATTAAGTATATTATGTTACATAGGTTTTCCTACATAAATATCTTATGTGAAACCCATTTGTGGATTATTTATGTAGATCTGTTATTTTCTATAAGAAGTTTTAAAATCTGGAAATATGATGTGTTTTACGTAACATTTCACTTTTCCATTTTCTACACATTTATTATAGATATAGTAAATGTTTTATTTGTTTTAAAATAAATATATAATAATTTAGATTCTATTATAATATATTTAATTTTTTATTAAATTATTATTTCTTGGGTTGAAGTTTAATGTTGATTTCTTGGGAAAATGTGAGTTCCAAATTAAATATGGTTGAAATGTGAATAGTATATATTTAATGCTTTATGGGAGTTTTCTAAGGGAATTTAAGGCGTATTAAATTTTTTTTTATTTTATTAATTATAATAATGTGTTTTCACTATATAATTAATTTATTTTTATATATTATTGATGTGATACATGTGAGTATGTTTTGTGTGAACATTAAATAAAGAAATTTTATGTTTTATTCAAAAAGGAACTTCAATGGGCTTCTGGTATTGAATTTTTTGTTCTTATATGAACTTGATATATGGATTTATATGAATCTAGATCAATAAAAAAAGGTTTAGGAAATTCTTAAACTATGAAAGTACTAAAAACATTGATGATCACTTATGGTTCTTAATTAGACTCTAACTATTTTATCCTTTACTGCTAGAGAGTTCACTAATGTATCGTCACTCAAACATTGAATCAATTCAATTGGTTTTTTTCTTATACTTTTTTTATCCTCTTTTTATGTATGTAATTTTAAGGTTTATACTACCCAAAAAAGGTAGGTAACTTGATTGTGACTCCAAAACACAAGCGACACATTGGACTGTACCTCTAGGGAAAAGAGACAGACTATCTGTGTTGTGCCTTAGGGTAGAAAAAGGCAGGATTTATTGGGATATAAGAATATAGGCTATTAAAAAGATTTGTAATAGGGTTGTGACTCTATGAGGGAAAAATTAATTGTAATATTCCATTATAAGGGTTAAATTGGCTGTTATCACTCTCAGTTTTTGATAGGGGTGAAGAGTGAAGTAGGTTCATTTAGATATGAACCGCTATAAAGATTTCTTATGCTACTTTTATCTTAATTTCCACTATATTAACATTATAACTCTGATATATACCTTAAATTAATTATTTTTTAAATTTCCTGTTCACCCCTTCCCCCTACTTGGCTAAATTTGTCATCTCAATTTCATACCAACAATTGGTATTATATGAGGAACCATAACTCTCTCTCTCTCTCAATATATATATATAGTTTTTGGTAACCACTTCCTGACATAAACATAAAGGGAAAAATATCCTATTTAAGATGGTAGGAACAAGTTCAAATGCTAGATGGATACATCAGAAACCACCTAAATTTCAATGGCACTGACAATGGGTACTGGCAGTCTCTGATGGAAAAATTCTTGAAGCAACCTTGTATTGATCATTATGAAATTATAGAAAATCCATATAAGCTTCATAATAAGGAAATTGAATATTTTTTTTGAAAATGAAGTAGGAAGGTATGTTTTAAATTACATGGTGATGAATATCTTATACTATGAAAAAAATAGGAACGTGTATGGTCATGTTTAATTAGTATATAAGATTTCTCATGAAATTTTGAAAATTCTACAAGTTGAATTTTTTGGTTTTTGAAAAAATTTTCAGAACTATGTTGGGTGTGTTGATATATGAATATCAAGACTTTAAAATGGGTGATGATGAAAATGTATATAAAATGATTCACAGATTTACTAGTATTATTAATCGTGTTAGACTATTAGGAAAGACTATGGATAATCTTGTTCTTACTGAAAAAACTTCTAAGAGTGCTTCCCAATAAGTGTCCTGATAAAAAGGTATCTACTGAAGAATGTATGAATTTCAAGGAATACACTCTTGAATATATTATCATATCTTTATTAAAATATTAATTAGAACATAAAAATATTAATAAAGAATACAATTCAAAGAATAAATGAATTTCTTTCACGACCCATTCTAGAGGGGCCAATGTCATGACTACCCCAAGCCCATCTCTAGTAGGACAAGGGTAGTGACTAACACCAAGTAGGCATATCCCACAAATGGGAGGAATTTTCCTAAGTTCATGTACACAAGAACACATCTCCATGCCCAAATTTATGAAATTAAAAAAAATATGTAATCAAGAATAGATACCACTAAAATACCAATAACATAGTACAATATTAGAAAACTGGAAAGTGAACCGGGCCAAAATACAAGCCCACCCTAAAATAAATCTAGAAAAGTGAACGCACAAGTTCCTATAACTGATCTGAAAAAACCCGACGTAAAAGGAAATGTAATGGATCGCTATCTGAAGTCGTATAATCCCACTTCGACAATCTGGTCTCTCTAAGAACCACATGGTCCTTGTACAACTAGGACTCCATCAAAGAGTCGATCATCTTCATAAGATGTGACATGTGTGGGTAAATCCCATGTAGGGGTGAGTAAAATAATACTCAGTAGGACACCCTAAAACCACAAATGAATACCACAAGGAAATACATGAAGTACACGAAAAAATTAAATACATGAACTATATCATAAAGAAGTACACGAAGTAAACCACTAACCAAACACAAAGTCTACCAAAAATAATTACACATGGTATACCACAAAGAGGGTACATAATCAGATCACACATGCATAAATCTATTGTAAATAAAGTAGGATTATCTAATATAATCCACAAAACACCTAGTATTGATAAGACACAAAGTCTCGAGGAGATGCTGAGCCTCGGAAAGACACGTAGTCTTATTAAGACACGTAGTCTTATTATGACATGTAGTCTTGATAAGACACATAGTATTGGTAAGACACATAGTCTCTATTAGTCACATTGTCTCCAAGTCACATAGTCTCAAAGTCATGTAGTCTCAAAGTCACATAGTCTCAAAGTCATATCCAACAATGGATTCTTCTCATAGAACACTTGTTCTAGGAGAACCAACTACTCAAGCCATTATTTCATATGAATACTTACACAAATACTCACTTATATTATCTCTAAAGTACCTTCTCATCTCAAGGACCCAAACATGGAAAACCGATAATCAAACGAGCACACTGTTTGAATTTTATGGTTTTTTTCGTAAAAAGGTCTGACTCGGGTCTGGTCTGTGTCTGATCCGACCTACTAGATCCATCCTGACCCACGAGTTGACCTGACACATTCTCATTGGGTCTGGCCTGAACTAGCCTTGAAATCTAGGCAGACAATAGCATCTCGAATGCCATGGTCTGGCCCATGCTGTGGGATGGCATCTGTACCAGACAAGGCCTACCCCGGCCTCGTCCCACCGAGTCCACGCGGTCCACCCCAACTACATTCCTTAGTGGTCTACATGGTCCACCCCAATAGTATGCCTATCCCTTTTCCTCCAAATCTCCTCATGTCCCAGGCAGTCCCATCATCACTGCCAACCACCCCGAGACCTTCTGCCGCCCCACATCCCACCATGCCTATCGGATACCCCACTGTCTTCCATCATACCCTCATACGGCCGTCGCTATTCATCGGTTCTAGAGCTACATTTTTCCTTCCAATGACCATTGGGGATACTCTAATGCCCGTTAATAATACACGGTTGCAGATATGGCCTCATCGGGCCCCAATCTACACTTTTGCAGCCTCTATGATTGATTTACCTCTAATCTGAGGGTTCAATCATGTTTAGAGCCACCAGGAAAGTCGAACCATGACCATGAGGGTCCAACGGAGAATAAAACCAAGAAAGGGGGGAGATAATAGCACCATGAACATCAGAGGAACAAACCTAGTCCTTTATTCATGTTGGCCTCGATTTGTTCTCACTAGAGGGATGAACGAAGAGGGTAACGAAACCCCCATTAACAATTCCCAATACTAACTATCCCTTAAGAATGATTATACCATGGATGAACCAATTAATTGGTTGGTCCACATTCATATTTA
This sequence comes from Viscum album, assembly GCA_963277665.1. Taxonomy (NCBI): domain Eukaryota; kingdom Viridiplantae; phylum Streptophyta; class Magnoliopsida; order Santalales; family Viscaceae; genus Viscum; species Viscum album. The sequence goes on along the minus strand of CAUJRU010000406.1, from coordinate 184,755 downwards.
ATTCTTGGAATTGGGAAGAAATCACAAAGATATTAAACACAAAATCGATATTTAGACCACTCACTGGTGAATATTGATCTTCATGTCGTCATCATTTGCAAGATCCTTCAAATCCAAGGCATGATGTTGATAATCAATCCATGTTCCAATTTCTGATTTGTTTTCATCATCGACATAACTTCCTTATATTCGTATAATGGAATTTCTAGGGTTATGGTGATGACCCTAGGTTCTTAATGTACTCTAATAAAAATAAAACAAGTAGCTACATCAAAATAAAAAATATTATTAAATACTTTATTACTGATACGTTCAAAAACTAACATTAACGATTGTCCCATTTTGGCCAATGTTAGGCCCTACCTAAGGTAAATTCACTATTTTGAGCACAGTAGTTCCCAAGGATTTTTAATATGGGTTCTTGTTTATAAGTTATTCTTATTTTTCAGAAAAACTGCATGCACATGCTATTCTATATTTTAATATTTTTAAGGAAACTTTTTTTGGTACTATGGGCCTCAGAATCACACATTTTTTCAGCATCTGGTCATTTAATAAATCCATATCATATATAAAAATAATAAATGGAAATTAGAAGATGTTACTTGCTCCCCACCTTATGGATTTATGTTCCTGAAATCCAAAAACAATGGCCAAACAACCAAATGAGGGTACTAAGCGTGAATGTGATCCTCTTAATCCCACTTGTTCTCTTGGATATTCCTGTACTACCACCAAACTTGCACTAGTGGAAAAGACTATCAACAAATGATCCAATCCTATCAATCCTAAATCTCCATCAGGAACTCTGCAAAAGTCACCCCATCATTAATTTCATGTTCTACCAATTCAATGACATGTGATGGATCACAAACGTATCTCCTCAGTTGTGAAACGTGAAAGACGTCAATCACCCACTCTAACTGTGGAGGTAGAGCCATGTGGTACACCACCAATCCAACTCTAAATACTATTAGGAATGGGCCAGTCAACCTCAAAGATATCTTATCACCTTAACCAAGCCTTTGTATCCCTCATCAAGGATATAATTGAAAAAACGCATGGTCTCCCTCCTCGAACTCCAAAGGCCACTGTCACTAGTTAGCATATGACATATAAAGGCTCTATGTAGTCTTTATCTGCTCTTGGATGACCTGCACCTTCTCTATATTATCCTACACCAAATTTGGTCCCATGAGTGTTTACTCTCATGGGTCTGTCCAGCATTGTGGTGACATGTAGTTTCCCCCATACAAGGCCCCGAATTGTGTCATACTAATGGTGGAGTGGTAGTTTTTTGTATAAAAACTCCACCAGTGGTAGGAGATCCTCAAAAATATGGAAAAAATTATAGGATGCAAGATGGTTTCACGTCCCCAAGAACATGTATGGTCTGGTTGGTCTGGTCATTTGTCTGTGGGTGAAAAGCTGTTCTCAAACGCAGATGAGTCCCATACGCCTCCTACAATCCCTTCCACCACTAGGATGTACAACAAGCATCACAGCCTGATACTATTTTCGATGTAACTCCATGTATTCCAATAATATTCATCATGTAGAGGTGTCCCACGCTCTTTAATGATCTCTGAGCCAAAATCTCTAGGAGGTGGGCAGACTTGGTGAGTTGGTCAACGATCACGTAGATGGTATCGTACCCCCTGGATGTATGAGGTAATATTGTCATGAATCCCATTGATATCTCATACCACTTCCACTCTATCACTGTAAGGGGTTGAGTCAAACCTGTTAGTACCTGGTACTCAGCCTTTACTAGCTAACATGTAAGTCATCTAGAAATGAACTATTCTACTACCTTCTTTATCCCCAGCCACCAGAGCTATCATTGGATGTCCTGGTACATCTTCTCCACCCTAGGACGTACCACCAAATGGTATGTATAGATATCCATCCTGAACTTTACTCATAATTCCACCATTAATACTATGCATCCATTGAAAAAAACATGCTCCTCACCTTTCGAATATGCATAGGTGGCATTCCCTGTGGACATCTAAGAACATAAATCCTCACAGTCAGTATCTTAGAGTTGTGCCTCCCTTTCTCATTATAAGAGTGGAGGGATGAAAACCATCAACAATAGGTAAGCCTCTCCATCTCCATCCACAATGGATATATGTAGTGAGGCTAATTTCTTTGATTCCTCATTTAGTAGTTGCAACTCTATCTCTTGCTGAGAGCATCTACCACCACATTCCCTTTCCCAGGAGTATATAAAATCTCAAATTCAGTCATGGAGGAACTATTTCCATTGCCTCTATCTCATGCTAATATCCTTATGAATGAATATATACTTGAGACACTTGTGGTCATAGTACACAATAAACCAATGGCCCATAAGATAGTGTCACCCCAACTTTAATGTGAAGACTACCACTACAAACTCTAGATCATGGATTTTGTAGTTCTACTCTTGCGGTATCAACTAGAATAAACCCCAAAAAATCACTGCTTGTCCATGCATCAAGACACAACCATGATTTTTTCTTGATGCATCACAGAACACCACATACTCAACACCCTCCTTTGGAAATATTAAGCTTAGAGTGCTTTTCAATATCTACCTCAACTGATAAAACTATCATGAAACTTCTCCGTACACATGAAAGGCAACCCGTTTCATTCCAAAGCGACAAAGGGTGCTTCTACTCTAGAAAATTCAGGTATAAACATCTGATAGTACCCATATAAACCATGGAAAGTTCATACCTCATTAACAATCTTGGGTGGTCCCAATAAATCACCGCCTCTATCTTCACTGGATTCACTACAACTCCTGCCTCTCAAATGACGCATCCTAGAAATTGGACCTCTTGAATTCATAACTGACACTTTGGTAGATTTCTATAAATATGGTTCTCTCTGAGTGTGTTTAGGACCATCCTCAAGTGTATTGATTGATCCTCCTCGAACGCTGAGTATACTAGGATTTCATAAATGATGACCACCAAGAACTGGTCTAAGTAAGGCTAGAAGATCATATTCATGAGTCCCATGAACACTTCTAGGGTGTTCTTCATGCCAAACAGCATCACCAAGTACTCATAATGGTCATAATGACATCTAAAAGCTGCCTTCGGTATATCCCCATCCTATACTCGAAGCTGGTAATATCCATATCTGAGGTTTAACTTCAAGAACCATCGCACACCCTTCAACCAATCAAAGAGTTCATTGATACTCAAAGGTGGATACTTATTCTTCATAGTCACCTAGTTAATGTTTCATAAGTCCACAAATAATCTAAATCTTTGGTCTAGATTCTTGGAAAACCAAACTAGGGCTACCTAGGGTGAAACACTGGGTCTCACGAAGCCCTTCCACTCTAGGTCATCTAACTGTACCTATACCTCATGAATCTCTACTGGAGACATCCGATATGTAGGTGTAGATATTGATTCATTACCAGGGTATAGATAAATGCATAATTCTACCTCCCTATGAGAAGATAATTCTATAACATCCTTATGAAATATGTACTTGTATTCCTCCACAACAACAATATACTGGGGAATCATATCATCCATTGCACTAAGGGTCAGGCAGGCTTACAGATGTGTGATTAGTTGCACCCTTATATATGTGAGTTAATCCTACTCTTCTTGAGTTACATTTTCATTAAAATGGAAGACATGGTCCCATTTCTTTGGACACATCACACCCTATTCCTAAAATAATTAATCTGAGCACGGACTGTGGATAACCAGTTCATATCAATAATGATATTGTAAAGAATCCATGCCATTTCCAATAGATCACAATTGAAAATATCACCTCTAAGAGTAAAATCACACTATCGTCACCAGTGTGTCATAAAAAGATACCCTCCCACAGGAGTCTCTAAGCATAATAATTGATTCAATAGTTCCACCAGAGTCTATGAGTCTCTAAAAATGGACGTGGAAAGAAAATAATGACAGGAACATGTGTCTAAAAACAATTTATCAAAGGTGTAAAAGGAAGATATCATACCTCTAAAAAACCCTAGAGCCTTGGGTTCATAATTAGCCATTTCCTAGAGTTGGCCTTGTCCATGTCCCCTATATTCTTGAGTCTGTCATGGACCACCTGGGGGTGATGGTGGTAATACATCAAACCTTTTTCCACCTCTAATAGCCCTACCTACTCCTCTACCTTGTCTGCTACCCTGTGGACTACCATGCTCCTACCTCCACCACTTTTTTGATGGTCCCTTGACCATCTTCTGATCAGTCGTATGATGATTCAAGAAATATCTTTCAAGTTGTACCTGACCACTACATGAGTAAAAGAACTTATCATTTAGATAACTCACTCTTACATGGGAGTCCCACAACACTAATCTTGTGTCCTTGTATCATCCCATGGATTTCCTGGCTCACTTGGGTCCTTGTGACTATTGTCAACTACTTACTTCTGAAGACTCGTCTACCTGGTGCCCGATGGTAGCTCTTACTACCGGTGTCTGATCCGCTAGAAATCTCTCCACTAGATGAGATAGCTCTAGTACCCAATCATATGTAGGAATTATAAGGGATATAATTTATTCCCAGATCTCATGGAATAAGACCTTATTGATGATCTGAGCCCTAAATAATGGCCCTTGAACCATATATGTGGAGTAACGAGAGAGATCAGTAAATCTCACTGAGTATTCCATCATTGTCTAACATGCCTATTGCAGATGTAGAAGCTCTTATATGCATACCAAGTGTAACATAGATGTAAATAACTCCCCTTTGAATATACAATTAATTTCTACCCAAGAGAGAGTCACCTAATCATGTTTCTGGGTCACTAAGGTCCATGATTGCCCCCACTGAGCCCTGAAGAAGACTTACGGCTTGGACTTCCGTCTAGTATGAAGGCATCCCCACAAGGTGGAAGGAAAGTGTACCTACCATAATCCAATCCTAAACTACCTGGGGGTCTATATCACCCTGAAACCGTGTAGGCCTCTACATTTGAAACTCATAAAAAACACCCATCCTGCATGTATCCTCAATTTGTAGTGTTGGTAGTAACTACTTCTCATCAGGGGGTGGTGTCTCTGTAAAATCACTCGAAGGTGCAATCTCTGGTACATGCCCATGTACTGATGCATCATCACTAAGAGGATCATCTTCATGATCACACATTGGAATCATGGATGGTTTTTTGTATGGAGGCTTCGTAAAATAGGACAAGATGTACCATAATCAACAGAGTAAACATAGGTAGATGACTCAAGATGGACATGAAAACACACCCAAATCCTATATTATTCTTGTACCATTATTTTCATTGAAACCAGTTTTTTCATGTACAGAGTTGAAAAGAAGAATTCAGATTCCTAGGGTATGGATGCATTATTCGTCGCACCAACACTATATTCCTTAGCTTGAATGCTGAATTCCATACCCTTGACATTGTTTCCCCAAACCAATCTCAAAGACCTTTTGTTTTTTAGGTAGAACAGACAGGATCTGATACAACTCTATCATGAACCATCCAAGAGGGACCCATGTCATGACTACCTCAATCCCACTTCTACTAGGATAGGGTTGGATACTACCACTCATTAGTCATTTCCCACAAAAGGATGCATTTTCATATGTACCTGTGTACATGTATACATCTACATGTCCAAAATGATGAAATATAAAACACTAATTTAACAAGAATTCATACCACTATGATACTATAAATATATTACAACTGTATAAAAAAAGTAAATATATCTAGAATACATGCCCACACAAAAAGTAATCTGGAAAAGTGAATGCCCATGTTCTTGAAACTCATCTGCAGAAAACCTTTCCTAAAGGGAAATGTATTGGACAACTTTCTGAAGTCATAGGAGAAGACCTTAACTGTATGGTATCTTTAAGGACCACCTAGTCCTTATCCATGTAGGACTCCATCAAAGCATCAATCTTCACTACAAGACGTGACATGTGTTGTAAAAGACTATGTAGGGTTGAGTAAAACAATACCCAGTAGGATACCTCCAAACCAAAAAGGAAAACCAAAGGAAATGACCGAAGTACACCACAAAGGAATACATGAAGTATACCACAAGGAAGTACATGAAGTATACCAAAAATAAATACACAATGTATAGCGCAAATAAGTACATGAAGTATACCACAAAAAATATACATATTCATCTCACATAGGTATAATTTGATAGTACGCAAAATAAAATTATCTGATGTAATCAAAAAAACTGCCAATATCGATAAGATACGTAGACTCAATGAGACACTCCATCTCGATAATAAATCTAGTCTTAGTAAGACATGTAGTCTTGGTGAGACATATTTTCTTGATATGACACATAGTCTTAGTAAGTCACGTAGAATCAAATTCAAATAGTCTCAAAGTCACATAGTCTCAAATTCAAAGTCAGTCACAAGATTCCTCTTATAGCGCACTCGTTCCAAGTGAACCTACTCCTCATGCCAATAGGTAATATGACCACTTTAACAAAAACTAACTTAGAGTATCTCTAAATGACCCTCTCGTCACAAAAGTACCAATTCCATAAATGGATTGTCAAACAAACACATAGTTTGAATGTTATGGATTTTTTCATAAAAATGTCTTTCCCGAGTCCGGTTCAATTCTAATCTGACTCACTAGACCCATCCCAACCCGAGGGCTGACACGACCCATTTTGGTATGGTCTGACCCATCTCCCTTAGTCTCACCCGCACTACGGGATGGCTATGCACAAAATGTGGCTCACCCCGGCTAGCTCCCACATGGTCCCTGCAGTCCACCTGAAACATGTGTCTCCCTAGTCCAGGTGGTTTACCCCTATCGAGTGCCTCCCCCAGTCATTGCATCACCCTATATCCCACACATTTGTTCCTTTGCTGTTAGCCACCCCGTAGCCCGCAACCCTCCGTCTCCACCATCCACCTTGTTGTCATCAATTTCACCCGTACGCGGCTGCCGCAGTGTGCTACCATTGTTCAATAGTGACAGCATTCTGGTGGTCCCTTCTATGAACCACTAGGGCTCCTCTAATGGCCAAAAAAATTATGCAGTCATAGATATGGCCTCGTCGAGTCCCGATGTATATTTATGTGGCCTCTGTAGTCAATTTTCCTCTAATATGTGGGTTAAATAACATTTGAATCCTATCATCAAGTAGATCCATGACCACGAGGTTCCAACCGAGAATAACTCCAAGAACGAGGGAAGATAAAGGCAAAAAAAATTCATAGGAATAATCCTCATCCGTTTTTTGTGTTAGAATTGATTAATTCTCATTAGAGGGATGATAGAATAGGGTAACGAAACTTGCATTAACAATTACCAATACTAATCATTCTACAGGAACGTTCAAACCAAAGATCAACGTATTCTTTGGTTTGTTTTCATTCATCATTGATTCTAAGAACTGGGAAGAAATCACGAAGAGATCAAACACCTTACCTAGATTTAGACTGCTCGCTGACAATGATCGATCATCATGTCATCATCATTGGGGAGATATTTTTAATCTAAGGCGTGTCACTAATCATTGATCCATGTTCCGATCTCGAATCCATCATTTTCATCGAGATAACTTCATTCTCCTTATCTTTTGGGAATTCCCGGATTATGTGTATAACCATGGAATATTGAAAAACTATAATAAAAAGAAAATGGGTCACTTCATCAAAATCAAATATTTTTATTAAATATTTTATTACTGATATATCCAAATACTAACTTTCACAACCAACCCTTGACGGTCGATGTTAGGCCCCGCCTATGGTAGAGTGCTGTCTTGAATGTAATGGTGCCCTTAGATTTCTGATATGGGCACTTTTTTAGAAGTCATTCTACTTTTTCCAGAAAACTACATGTGCATGGTATTTAATATTTTAATATTTTCAAGAAATTTTTTTAGGCACGCCAGACCATGGAATCACACACAGTCTCAAGAACTAGTCTTTTAATAATTACATATAATATATAAAAATAATACATTAAAATTCTGAGTTAATACCATTTCTTTTAATTCAAATATATCTAAATAATCTTTTGATTTTGAGTTTCAAAGTAGTGATAAAAATGATAATACCTATGTTACAAAATGTGGATATAGAAGGAAGAAATTATACATATATAATTATTTTGAAGACTATCCCAAGGATGATCATAAGAAGAAAAAGAAATTTCATTTCATTTCTAATGATTCTCACGATTTAATTTGTTATGAGTGCATGAAAAAGGGGGCATATCAAGCACAGTATGCCAAGACTAAATAATAAAAAACATAAAAGGAAAAAATATGAGAAATAAAATAAGGAAATGGATTCGATATTGATTTTTAATGAAGATTCAAGTATTGATGAAGAACTATGTTCTGAAAATGATTTTAAAAACTTGTGTTTAATGGATTCTTCAAATAAGTAAAGTGATTATACTTATTATTCATATACTAAATCTAAATCTAAAAAGGAAAATGTTGGTAAATTTCTTTAAGAAGTCTATAAAATTGAACATAAAGTTAAAAAAAATTACAGGTTTATACAACAATCTTATGATACAACCTAAGGATCTTCTTAAGGAGAGTGAAAATCAAATAAAATATTTCCAAGATGATAATAAATATTTACATATTGATCATTAAATTGTAAAATAATGTATGAAGAATAAACTTTCTTAAAATGATAAATTATAAAAGAGAAGTTACATTCATATCAAAATATCATTAAACTAAAATAATAAATTTTGATACCACTCTTAAGAAGAATGAACTACTCAAAAATGAATTTGATTGTTTAAAGTACAATATGTCCATTTTTATTCAAATAAGGGAAAACATTCATGAAATTATGAATTCTAATAAAGTGAAAAACAGGATATCTAGTATTGGTTATTATAAAAATTTCCCAAAAATGTATAATAATTTCTCTATTAAAAGTTATAATGGAAGTGAATCTACTAGAAATTATTTTAGATATCACATGAATGTTCATTATTCCAATGAGTGTTCTTTAAGATTTCCAAAATCTCTTGGAGATACTAAGGATTTTATTTCAAAACAAATATCTTCTAGATTTCATATAATTTTTTTTCAATCATGTAGGGTTCTGAAAAATTCATATTCCTATCCCATTATACAAAAAATTTCATGGGTAAATGTTTTTTGAAAAAACATTGCCAAGGGAACATCAAAAAGGATGTTTGGAATACAGAAAGTGGATGATAAGAACACATGACTAGTAATATTTTAATATTTCTATCATTCAATCAATGTGATGGGGGTAATTTTACATTCATTGATAATTCAAAAGAAAATTTAAAAGGATTTGGTGTGGTTGGAAATTAAATTTCTATTATTATTTATAAACAATTTTATTGAAGGATTATAACATATTTTGATAATAATTTCATAACTATGTGATGATGGAATGATTGTTAAATTTTAAAATGATAAATGCATTATTTTGGAGATAGATCTATTTTATTTTCCATAAAATGAAAATAAAATATGCATTAAATAAATTTTAATGAATAAACTAACCAAAATTTAAATTTTTTAATTATTCTATATTCTGATAACATTTTATGGCATATCAGGTTAAGAAATTATAATTTTAGGTTAATGAAAAAGCTTTCTTATAACCAAACAATTATACAGTTTCAACAACTTAAGGTGGACAACACCTTTTTTGTGACTCTTCCTTAATAGTTAAACTACACAAAATTGGTTTTATGTCAGTTATGGATGTACAAACTATAAGGCCTCTTCAACTCAATAATTTAGAGTAATTTGGTCCTACTAAAATTTTTTGTTATGAATGTAAAAGATATTATTTCATTATTATAGATTATTTTACAAGATACACATGGGTTTACTTTCTTACTCTTGAATCATAAACATTATCTAAATTTTTCACTTTTTAAAAATTGGTTTGAAATGGGAATGGAAGCCTAATTAAATCAATTATAAGTGATCAAGGTGGTGACTCTTATAATATAGAATTCATCTAGGGTTGTTAGGAAATTGGTTAATTTCAAAAAAATCATCCCTTAAGAACCCTTAAAGAACGGTGTAGTAGATAGAATAGAATATTTCAAGAGATGTCTAGAACCATTATTCATGAGTTCAACTTACCTAAATATTTTTTGACATAATCTTTGAATACTTCTTAATATGTTATAATTTGAATTATTTGAAGACTCTTATTGAAATAGAACCCTTATGGCCTTTGGAAGGGAATAAATCCTACAACCTTTTAATCTATAGACATTGTAAGTAAAGGTTTTATTATAAATACAATGGATATTTTAGATAAATTTGATGTTAAGTCTGATGAAGGTATATTCTTAGGATATTCGAATAATAGTAATCCATATATAGTATAGAATAAAATTAAAATTATTGATTATGAATCAATTCATGCTAAGTTTGATGAAAATACTTTCAATTGAACATCTTGAAGAAGAATTTAGAGAAAATAATTTCAATGATAACGTACCTCAAGATAAACATTCACATATTTAGAGAGATAATATTTCTTCCCAATATGAATTTTTTCATTAAGAATCTTAGAAGACTCACATATTTCATTACATGGATAATGTGGTTGGTAATGTTCAATATAAATTCAAAACTACAAAAAAATGTTATGAATATATATTCTTATCATGATTTTATTTCTGATTTTGTACCAAAAAGTAATGATGAACCTTTTGTTGATGATAATTAGATATTGGCCATCTAAGATGAATTAAACCATTTTATAGGATAAAGTTTATGTAATTTATTTATACTACTATGTAAGTTTCATATTATTAGAACAAAATGTTTGTTTATAAATAATCATGATTGATTTGGAAATATTGTTATAAATAAATAAATATTATTTGAATAGGGATATTATCATGGTGAAGGAATTGGTTTTGAAGAATATTTTTCACCTGGTGTTTGGTTAGAAGCAACTAAGATATTATTAAATTATGATACTTTTCATGATTTTAAATTATTTGAATGAATTTCAAAACTACTTTTCTAAGTGGTATTTTTTTCCGAAGAAGTATATGTTAAAAAACCCTCAATATTGAAAGTGAAAACCATATTCATCATGTTTTTAAACATTCTATGTATTTATATAGTTTGAAACTAGCTTTTCGATCTTGGAATGAAAGGATAACACGTTTTCTTTTGAGAAATAATTTTGATAAAGGAATGGTTGATCCAAATTTGTATATTAATAATAGTTATAATGATATTTTGACTGTACAATTTTATTTGATATTATCATATATGGATATTCAAAGGAAAATATTTGTAAGGAATTTTTATAATTCATAAATTCTGAATTTTATATGAGCATGATGGGGGAATTGAAATTTTTTTCTTGGTTTATAAATTTTTCAAAGAAATGATGAAATTTTTATAAACCAATCTATGTATGCTAAAAAATTATGTAATATATTTGGTTTAAATTATTTTAAAATTTAAAATCCTCCCATGAGTAATACTCTCAAGTTAGATTTAGATAAATCTAGAAGATATGTTGATGTCAAAATATATAGTGAAATGATTAGAAGTTTATAACATTTAACTAAATATAGTTGAGATTTAATGTTTTTAGTTTGAATTATTTCTAGATATAAAAGTGATCCTAATGAAATTCACATTAAATATGTTAAAATTATCATTATATATGTTATTGTTTTTTTGAATCATGGTTTATTTTATCCTTCCAGTACAAAATTTGATTTGATCAGTTATTCATATTATGATTCTGGTGGACGCAAGATATATATAAAGATCACATTATTTATTATTCATTTAATAATAAAATTTTTAGTTTCATGATACAAAAAGAAACATAATTATTTTTCTCTTTCAACTGCTGGAACTAAATATATTGTTGCTGTATAATATTTTTCTATATATTAATTTATTAAGAAAAAATGTTATTTTATCTATTTTATAATATTACTATCTTTATTCATAATAATTCTTCTATTTATATTTGTAAAAATACATTACAACACTTTTGGACTAGGAACATTTATGTTAAATTTTATTTTCATGGTAATAATTTTTAAAAAGTAATTATAATTATATAAATTATTTCTATAGAAAACCAACTTTTTGATATATTTAATAAGACCCTATACTACAGTAATTTTTAGAAAATCATATTTTAACTTGGTATTATTGAGATTTAAATTTACATGGCATGAATTTAGGGGGTGTTTGGGTGGTTTTATATAATGAATGTTTTTTGTTTACATGAAATTTGTAACATCTAGAGTTTGTTTTTCAATAAATACTGTTTAATATTTGAAACTATTTGTGTGATATATTAATGTATTGAGACTTATATTACATACTAGATAATTTTAACCTAACATATAATATTTTATAAAATATAATATGGTATTTTACTAAGGGGTTTTTCATTATGTTTTACAAACTATATTTAAATTTTTCTCATTTAAAAGTGGCTTATTTATACATGTTTTGAAAATGGAAGGATTTTTTATGGATCCTTGATATATTTTTCAAAATAATAATTTTAAATAAAGTTATGGAATAAAATTTTTTTTTCATGTAAATTATTTTTAAAGAAATTAATATTTTAAGTATTAATTTCCAAGATAAAATTATTCTATTGAATCATTTTTATAATCTCAAAAAGGTTGAGATGTTTATTGAAAATAATTTTTTTAAAATATTGAAAAGGGGGAGAATATTGAGTGGAAACGTGAACCACATTATGTTATGATAATTATAAATATTTATTTTTTCCCCTTAAAAGTATTAATGAATTAAATTATTTATTATTTAATGCATTCTTAATCATAATCATGTTGTAATATTTATTTTATTAAAATATTTTCTATTTTTTATAGTTTAAAATAGGTATTATATGTTTATGTATTTTTACATGTATAAATAATTCATTTGAGACCATAAAATACCATTTTACTTATTATAGAACTAAACTTTGGCAATATATAGAAATTGAAACTTTTACAATGTTTGGAACTAATCGTGTCAACCAACAGTGTCAACTGGCCATGGAATTAACTGTGGAAAAAACCATGGAACCAACCATCAAACCAGTAGTGTTAGAAAACATTGAAAATACCATGGAACCGACCGTGGAACCCACTATATAATTGGACATAATAACAAACTGTGGAATCGACTATGGTGCTTACCATGGAACCAACCGTGAGTACTAACCATGACTAAACTTATCTTCAGTAGTTTGAATATAATATGGTCTAATGAACTTCAAATTAATGAATTATTATTGATTTGGGAAGATAAATAAATTTCCAAATATGTTTTGAAAAAATAAAACTCGAAATCAATCTCTATAACTTCAAATATTATATTGAAGTCACTGCATGTTTTCAGTTATAATTCTCTAGTTTTCTAGAATAATTTTTCTATTGTATACTGATCATAAAAAGATATTTTGAAATATGATTAATTTTATTCCTGATCATATGGATATATTATAAAATAATATAAATAAAATTAAACTAGAGATAATGTTGATATTACTATTTTATAGTATGTTATAAATATGAAACATTATAAGTTAAATTGTCTACAAAATTTTGAAAATCTTTTATGTGAAATTAGGTATGTTAATTTCCTTACCTGGATTGTACTATGTAGGTTTTCCTTCATAAATCTCCAATATAATTATCCTATATGAAACCCATATATTAATTTATATATATATATATATATATTTTATTTCTGATAAGATATTTTAAAATCTAAAAATGTGCTCCATTTTATGTAACATTTCACTCTTCCAATTGATGCGCATTTATTATGAATATAATTAATGGTTCATTTATTTAATAATTACTTATTAAAAATTTCAAATCCATTAAATTATACTTTAAATTGTTTTATTAAATTATTATCACATGGGTTGAAGTTTAAAATTGATTTTATGTGAAAACATGAGTTCTGAATTAAATATGTTTGAAATTCAAATAGTTTTATGGCATGCTTTATGTGAGTTTTGAAAAAAAACCAAGTTGATTATAATTATCCATTTTTAATTTATTAATTATACTGAGATTTTATCACTATAAAATATGAATTAAGTTTTATAGATTATCAAAGTTATCCACATGAGTTTGTTTTTCATGTGCATTCAATAAAGCAATTGTTTGATGTATTGGGAAAGATGAACTACAACAATCCTCTAGTGTTGAATATTTTCTACATATATTATAAAGATATTTGGAGTTTCAATTACCTAGATCAAGTACATGGGGTTGAGGATATTATTTAACTATACAAGGACTTTTAAATTTAGATAATCACTTATAGATCTTTACTAGGCTTTAATTGTTTGATCATTTTCTGCTTGTGATTTCACTATTGCTTCAACACTCAGATACTAAATCTATTCATCTGGTTATATGGATCTACTATATTCCATTCTATTTCTATTTGTGTAATTTTAAATTGTAATACTACCTAATAAAATTTAGTTAACTAGGTTGTGAATCTCAAAGAAAAATCAGGCATTGGGTTTTGCCTCTTGGGGAAAAAGGTAGACTCTTTCAATTATGCCTCCTTGTAGAAAAAGGAAAGATTGATTTGGGTTTAATACTCCAGGGTGAAGGCTTTGTATTTGGGTTTCTACTCAAGGTATGAAAAAATCATTGTAAGATCCCATTATATTGGTTATAGTGGGTTCTATCACTCCCAGTTTGTGAGAGGGGTGAATAATGGAGTATGATCATTTAGATCCAAACCACTATAAAAATTTCATGTGTTCGTTCTCTTTTATTTTCCACTGCATTAACATTATTACTAGGATATTAACCTTAAATTCCTTAATTATTCTTAAAAGTCCAACTCACACCTTTATTTCCATTTTCTATCTCAACTCCAAACCAACATGAACTAGATTTGAAAAACACACAATAAGTGTGTTTGGTACAAGACATGTACATTTTCTACCACCCATGATATAGAGAGTTAATTTATTGTAATCCACGTGAATTGGGTTCCCATTTTCTAACTAACAAAATTTTCATTTAGAACATTTCATGTACCATTACATTGCCTAGACCTGGGGTGCTAATTTCGATCTCGAAAGCACATGATTTCCATCCAACACAACACTACACTCCATGTACATTGAAGAACACACCATGTAATTTTCCAAATTTTATCTTCTTTAATTTTATATTCCTTTTGTCATATTCCCATTTTTATTTTTAAGGAATATGGATAATAGGGACTAATCATTTTGGAAGAAACCCACCATCATAGAGGATTCAACACCTCATGATGAGTCAACATTGAGACACCGCATGAGTAGCTTGAAGTAGACCTACCTTCCTCCCAGCCATAAAAACAAATTGAAGTATTTTATCATACACTGAAATCATAATACACCCCATAAAAATCATATAATAGTGCAGAAACTACTACCACCATAGTAGCAGAAACACCTCCACTAATTTTCACACCACCAATTACATCCACATCAGAAGCTAGGGTCAGACCACAACCATCAACCAAAGATCTCACACCATATCCCAACTCTTGCATTTTTTTAATGAGTGACACCCTACTAGTTATTGAATTCATAATTTCATATTATGTACAATCCAGTTGAGTTTTTAGTTCCTCAATATGAGCATTCTGTAGAGGTTGGGATTCATTGAGGTGATCGAGGATTTATTAGGCCACACCGATCTTATCTATTTTATCTAGATAGGTACTCATACCTATCATGATTTATTTTTGGAGTATTATATGACATTTTAGTGTCATGGTTATCTATATTAGAAGGCACCGAGTAACACTATAATGTTGATCCACTTATACGTAAGAGTTAGGCCATTTTTTATACCATGAGTGAGTTTGGCCAAGGGTGAAAATTTTACCCCCATCCATAAATTTCACCTCATATTACCACCCATACGCAACTAGAAATATGATTCTTACATACTGTGTGGTGGTATATTTATTGACCCGGTGTTTGGTATGCTCCTACATTAGATATGATCACTCTAATTATTTAACATGTTTCCCACATAATCAATCATTATTTCACCTCTATCCTATTTTCAAATCATGAGGATATGGGAGTTTATATTGGGAGGGACATGGGGATCCTTATAGGTATTTACAAACATGAATACACTGACCTTCATATTTTTCAACCTCACATTTCCATACTATGTTCATTGGATGTCATTGAAACCACAATGAAGGTTTTTATTCCACTCGATTGACACACCACATAGGGTTTTTGTGCTCCGTTTTCTCATGAACTATTATGATCTCCCTAGGGGTGGACTATACCATCCTCATTCCCAGGGGTATGGTCTTTATGTATCCGATCACTTACATGCATGTATTGGACTGCCCAACACCAATTGTTGTAAGAGAAATCCCTACTGCCTCTATGGGTGATGTCGCTCTGGTACTTCCACAAACTCCCCCTATTGATGAGTTTTAACTAAAATTATGTTTTATGTTTAGTTATTTTGAATTATATTTTATAACTCCATAAATAATTTTAATTCCTATAAAAACTGGTTGTGTTGTGTTGAGCCAAGAATAAGATAATTGAGAATAACCAAATAAATCATAGTGATCAATCCCATTACCATTGGGAGAGTATGTTTCCATTTTTTGGAAGTATTTGTATAAAAAAAATTTAAAATATTTATTCATCATAATAGGGTTTTTTAGATAATTAAACCACTCTTTATTTGTGAGAGAAGCGATGACGATATTTAATCTTCATGGTAAAGTATTTTCATCAATAAATTAATACACTATATGATTATTTATAATTAAACCCAATTTAAATTAAAACCCTTGATATAATTTTATTTATTTTTATTTATACTTTTTCATTTTTTCATTTTCTAATTTTTTGTTTCCTTTAAATTTTTTATTTACCTTTCTATTTTCCCACACCATTTCATTTCCTTGATAACAAGTTGAAACAAATTGATTCACAACTACATCCTATTTTCTTATTCCCTATGAAATACTCCACTTATATTAAGGCCACACAATAAATGTTTCTTCAACCAAAAATTTATTATATATATATGGTGTTTTTAGGTGATACTTTACCTAGATATAGACTTCCATTAAATTTACAGCAATAGTTCCATGTTTTTTATAGAATTATAGCCTACTGGATTTTCATACTACATAATGGAATCCTCTCACACATTATATTTTATATTTTGAGTCCTTATACATTCACATGAGTATTATTTGAGTTCTTTATTTCCTTTTTATTAATTTCGTAAATTAATTCTTTCATTGCATCCCTATTCTATTCTATCATGTATCTTGTCTCGTTACTTTTCTCCGACATGACATTGTATATGGGGCACTATGTGCAATATTAATTGTGAGTTCGGGTATGTCGACCCGATATTTGTAATTTTAAATTTGGATAATCTATGAGACATCATTAATTATAAGAAATATTTTGGTATTTTATAAATTTTTTATTAGTTATGATCATAAATAATAATGATATAGGTTTAAAATTTTATAGTTATGTGTTTATTTTAGTTCTAGAATAGTTTTCAAATGATTACTGATATAAGATTGGAGGGATGAAAACCATCAACTAGAGGTAAGACTCTAAATATCCATCCACAATGGATATATGCAGTGAGGTCAATTTCTTTGATGCCTCATTTAGTAGCTGCGAACTCGATCTCTTGCTGAGAGCGTCTTCCATCCCAGGAGTATATAAAATCTCAAATTCATAGTCTTGGAGGAACTATTTTGATCGCCTCTATCTCATGCTAAGATCCATATGAGAGAATATATACTTGAGACACTTGGGGTCATAGTATACAATAAACCAAATGCTATAAGATAGTATCAACACAACTTTAATGTGAAGACTACCATTGCGAACTCTAGCTCATAGATTTTGTAGTTCTACTCTTGCGGTCTCAACAAGCGTAAACCCCAGAAAATCACAACTTGTCCATGCATCAAGACACAACCATAAATTTTTCTTGATGCATCACAGAACACCACATACTCGACATCATACTTTGTAAATCTTAATATTGGAGTGGTTGTCAATATCTACCTCAACTGATAAAACTATCATGAAACTTCTCCGTACACTTGAAAGGAAACCTGTTTCATGCCAAAGAGACAAAGGGTCCTTCTACTCTAGAAAATTCAGGTATAAAATTCTAATAGTACCCATATAAACCATGGAAAATCCACACCTCATTAACACTCTTGGTTGGTCCCAATAAATCACTGCCTCTATCTTCACTGGATTCAATGCAACTCCTGCCTCTCAAATGACGCGTCCTAGAAATTCGACCTCTTGAATCCATAACTAACACTTTAGTAGATTTCTATAAATATGGTTCTCTCTAAGTGTGTCTAGGACCATCGTCAAGTGTATTGTTTGATCCTCCTCGAATGCTGAGTATACTAGGATTTCATCAATGATGACCACCACGAATTGGTCTAAGTAAGGTTGGAAGATCATATTCATGAGTCCCATGAACACTTATAGGGTGTTGTTCATGCCAAATAGCATCACCATGTACTCATAATGGTCATAATGACATTTAAAAGCTTCCTTTGGTATATCCCCATCCTGTACTCAAAGCTAGTAATATCCATATATGAGGTTTATCTTCGAGAACCATCGCACACCCTTCAACCAATCGAAGAGGTCATTGATCCTCAATAGTGGATACTTATTCTTCATAGTCACCTAGTTAATGTTTCATAAGTCCAAAAATAATCTCAATATCTGGTCTAGATTTTTGGAAAACCAAACTAGGGCCACCCAGGGTGAAACACTGGGTCTCATGAAGCCCTTCCACTCCAGGTCCTCTAACTGTACCTTTACCTCATGAAGCTCTACCAGATACATCTGATATGTAGGTGTAGATATTGATTCCTTACTAGGGTATAGATCAATGCATAATTCTACCTACCTATGAGAAGATAATTCTGTAACATCCTTATGAAATATGTCCTCTTATTCTCCACAACAACAGGATACTGGGGACTCATATCATCGATTGTACTGAGGGTTAGGTAAGCTTACAGATGTGTGATTAGTTGCACCTTTCTATATGTGAGTTAATCCTACTCTTCTTGGGTTTCCTTTTCACTAAAAATGGAAGACATGGTCCCATCACTATGGACACATAACACCCTATGCCTAAAATAATTAATCTAAGCATGGACTGTGGATAACCAGTCCATATCAATAATGATATCATAAGGAATCCATGCCATTTACAATAGATCAAAATTGAAAATATCACCTCCAAGGGTAAAATCACACTATCATCACTAGTTTTTCATAAAAGAATCCCCTCCCACATGAGTTTCTTAGCATAATAGTGGATTCAACAGTTCCACCAGAATCTATGAGTCTCTAACAATGGAAGTGGAAAGAAAATAATGACTAGAAAATGTGTCTAATTTTTTTTAGCTAAGGTGTAAAAGACACATATCATACCTCTAATAATCCCTGGAGCCTTGGCTTCATAATCAACCATTTACTACAGCTAGCCTCATCCATGTCCCCTATATTCTTGAGCCTTTCATGGACCACCTGGGGGTGCTGGTGGAAATACATCAAACCTTTGTCCACCTCTAATAGACCTACCTACTCCTCAACCTTGTCTTCTACCCTGTGGAAAACCATGCTCCTACCTCCACCTCTTTTTTGATGGTCCCTTGACCATCTCCTGATCGGTCATATAATGATTCAAGCAATATCGTTAAAGTTATACCCGACCACTACATGATTAACACAACTTATCCTTTAGCTAACTCACTCTTCCATCAGATTCCTGCACTACTAATCTTGTTTCCTGGGATCATCCCTTAGTGTTCCTAGCCTACATGGGTCCTTGTGACTGTTTTCAGCTACTTACTTCTTGAAGACTCGGCTACCTAGTGCCCGATGGTAGCTCCTACTGTCAGTGTCTTCTCCGCTAGAAATATCTCCACTAGATGAGATAGCTGTTGTACCCTATAATATGTAGGAATTATAATGGATATAATGTATTCCTAGATCTCCTGGAAAAAGACCTGATTGAGGGTCTGAGCCCTAAATAATGGGCCCCGTGCCCTATATGTGGAGTAGCAAGAAAGATCAGTAAATCTCACTAAGTACTCCGTCATTATCTAACTTATCTATTGCATATGTAGAAGCTCCTATATGCGTACCGATTGTAGGAAAGATGTAAATAACTCCTCTTTCAATATACAATTGAAGTATACCCAAGAGAGAGTCATCTCATCATGTGTTTGGGTCACTATGGTCCACAATTTACCCCACTGTTCCCTGAAGAAGACTTGCAGTTGGGACATCCATCGAGTATGAAGGCATCCCCCCGAGGTGGAAGGAAATTGTAAATACCCTAATCTAATCCTAAACTACCTGAGGGTCTATATCACCATGAAACTGGGTGGTTATCTATATTTGAAACTCATAAAAAACACTCATCCTACATGTATCCTCAATCGGTAGTGCTGATAGTAACTATTTCTCAACGGGTGGTGGTGTCTCTGTAAAATCACTCGAAGGTGCTATCTCTGGTACATGACCATGTATTGATGCATCATCACTAAGAGGGTCAACCTCATGATCACACATTGGAATCCTGGATGGTTTTCTTTATGGAGGCTTCCTGAAATAGAACAAGATGTACCATAATCAATAGAGTATACCTAGTGAGACGGCTGAAGATGGACATGAAAACACACCCAAATACTATATTATTCTTGTACCATTATTTTCAGTGAAACCATTTTTTTCATGTACTGAGTTGAAAAGAAGAATTCAGATTCCTAGTGTATGTATACATTAGTCGTCGCACCAACACTATATTCCTTAGCTTGAATGCTGACTTTCATACACTTAACATTGTTTCCCCAAACAACTCTCAGATACTTTTGGTTCTTTAGGTAGAACTGACATCCTCTAATACCAATCTATCATGAACCATCCAAGAGGGACCCAGGTCATGACTACCTCTAGCCCACCTCTAGTAGGCCAGGGCTGGAGACTAGCACTCATTAGTCATATCCCACAAAAAGGATGCATGTTCCTATGTACATGTGCACATGTACACATCTACAAGTCCAAAATGATGAAATATAAAACACTAATTTAACAATAATTCATACCAATATGATACTAGAAATAGATTACAACTATAGAAACCAAGAAATTAAATAGATCTAGAATTCATGCCCACCCAAAAAGTAATCTGGAAAAGTGAATGCCCGTGTTCTTGAAACTCATCTGCAGAAAACCTTTCCTAAAGGGAAATGTATTGGACAACTGTCTGAAGTCATAGGAGAAGACCTTAACTGTATGGTATCTCTAAGAACCACCTTCTCCTTATCCATATAAGACTCTATCAATGAATCAATATTCGATACAAAATATGACATGTGTAGGAAAAGACCGTGTATGGTTGAGTAAAACAATACCCAGTAGGATACCTCCAAACCAAAAAGAAAAACCAAAGGAAATGAACGAAGTACACCACAATGAAATACATGAAGTATACCACAAGGAAGTACATGAAGTATACCAAAAATAAATACACAAATTATAGAAATAATAAGTACATAAAGTACACCACAAAGAAGATACATATTCTTCTCACATAGGTATAATTCTATAGTATGCAAAATAAGATTATCTGGTGTAATCAATAAAACAGCCAGTATCAATAAGATACGTAGTCTCAATGAGAAACTCCTTCTCAATAAGACATCTAGTCTTAGTAAGACACGTATTCTTGGTAAGATATATTTTCTTGATATGATACGCTATTTTAGTAAGTCAAGTAGAATCAAATTCAAATAGTCTCAAAGCTACATAGTCTCAAATTCAAAGTCAGTCACAGGATTCCTCCTATAGCGCGCTCGTTCCAAGTGAATCTACTCCTCATTCCAATAGGTAATATGCACACTTTAACAAAAACAAACTTATAGTATCTCAAAATAACCCTCTCATCACAAAATTTCCAATTCCATAAATGGATCATCAAACAAACACATAGTTTGAATGTTATGGATTTTTTCATAAAAATGTCTTTCCCAAGTCTGGTTCCATTCTTATCCGACTCACTAGACCCATCCCACCCCGAGGGCTTACACGACCCGGTTTGGTCTGGTCTGACCCGGCTCCCTTAGTCCTGCCCGCACTGCTGGCTGGCTATGCACAAAATGTGGCATGCCCCGGCCACCTCCCACCTGGTCCACACAGTCCACCCAAAACATGTGTCTCCCTGGTCCAGGTGGTCAACCCCTATCGAGTGCCTCCCCCTAGTCATTGCATTACCCTATATCCCACATAGTTTTTCCTTCGCAGTTAGCCACCCCGCAGCCCGCCGTCTCCCCCAACCGCCTTGCTTTCATCAACCGCACCCGTACGCGACCGCCGCCATGTGCTACCATTGTTCACTAGTGTCAAAACTTTGGTGGTCCCTTCCATGAATCACTAGGGCTCCTCTAATGGCTGAAAAAATTATGCAGTCATAGATATGGCCTTGTCAAGTCCCGATGTATATTTATGCAACCTCTATAGTCGATTTTCCTATGATATGTGGGTTCAATAACATTTGAATCCTATCATCAAGTCGAACCACGACCACGAGGGTCCAACAGAGAAGAACTCGAAGAACGAGGGAAGGGAAAGGCAAAGACAACTTCATAGGAATAATCCTCATCCTTTTTTGCATTAGAATTGATTAATTCTTTTTAGAGGGATGATAGAAGAGGGTAAAAAACTCACATTAATAATTCCCAATACTAATCATTCTACAAGAACGTTCAAACCACAGATCAATGTATTATTTGGTTAGTTTTCATTCATCATTGATTCTAAGAACTGGTAAGAAATCACATAGAGATCAAAAACCTTAACTAGATTTAAACTTCTTGCTGACAAAGATCGATCATCATGTCATCATCATTGGTGAGATATTTTGAATCTGAGGCGTGTCACTAATCATTGATCCATGTTCTGATCTCGGATCCATCATTGTCATAGAGATAACTTTTTTCTCCTTATCTCCTGTTAATTCCATGATTATTTGTATGACCATGGAATCCTGAAAAACTATAATAAAAGGAAAATGGGTCACTTCATCAAAAGAAAATATTTTTTTTAAATATTTTATTACTGATATATCCAAATACTAAATTTCACAACCGACCCTTGACGGTCGATGTTAGGCCCTGACTATGGAAAAGTGATGTCTTGAATATAATGGTTCCCTTATATTTCTGATGTGTGCACTTTTTTCGAAGTCATTATACTTTTTCTAAAAAACATTATGTGCATGGTATTTAATATTTTAATATTTTCAAGAAAATTTTTCAGGAACTCCAGACTATGGAATCACACATAGTCTCAACAACCAGTCTTTTAATAATTACATATAATATATAAAAATAATACATTAAAATTATGAGTTAATACCATTTCATTTAATTCAAATATATCTAAATACTCTATTGATTTTGAGTTGCAAAGTAGTGATAAAAATGATAATACCTACGTTACAAAAGGTGGATATAGAAGGAATAAATTATACATATGGAGTTCTTTTGAAGACTTTCCCAAGGATGATCATAAGAAGAAAAACAAATTTCATTTCATTTCTAATGACTCTCAAGATTTAATTTGTTATGAGTGCATGAAAAAGGGGGCATATCAAGCACTTTTTTCCAAGACTAACTAAGAAAAAACATAAAATGAAGAAATATAAGAAATAAATTAAGGCAATGGATTCCATATTGATTTGTAATGAAGATTCATGTATTGATGAATAACTATGTACTGAAAATGATTTTAAAAACTTGCGTTTAATGGATTCTTAAAATACATTATGTGATTATACTTATTATTCATCTACTAAATCTGAATCTGAAAAGAAAAATGCTGGTAAATTTCATAAATAAGTCGATAAAATTAATCATAAAGTTAAAAAAATTACTGGTTTATACAATAATCTTAGGATAAAACATAAGTATCTTCTTAAGGGGAGTGAAAGTCAGATAAAATATGTCCAAGATGATAAAAAATTTGTGCATATTGAACTTTAAATTATAAAATAATGTATGAAGAATAAACTTGCTTAAAATGATAAATTATAAAAGAGTAGTTACTTTTATATCAAAATATCATTAAACTAAAATAATAAATTCTGATACCACTCTTAAGAAGAATGAACTACTCAAAAATGAATTTGATTTTTTAAAGTAAAATATGTCTATTTTTATTCAATTAAGGGAAAACATTCATGAAATTATGAATTTTAATAAAGTGAAAAATAGTATATCTATACTTGGTTATTATAATAATTTCTCAAAAATGTATAATAATTTCTCTATTAAAATTTATAATGGAAGTGAATCTACTTGAAATTATTTTAGATATCATGTGAACGGTCCTTATGCCAATGACTGTTCTTTATGATTTCCAAAATCTCTTGGAGATTCTGAGGATTTTATTTCTAAAACAATATTTCTAGATTTCATATAATTTTTTTCAATAAATTAGAGTTCTAAAAAATTTATATTCCTATCCCATCAAACTAAAATTTTCATGGGTACATTTAAAAAAAAACATTGCCATGGGAATATCAAAAATGATGTTTGTAATATGGAAATTGGATGATAAGAACACATTACTAGTAATATTTCAAGATTTCATTCATTCAGTAAATGTGATGGAGGTAATTTTACATTCATTGATAATTCAAAAGAAAATTTAAAAGGATTTGGTGTGGTTGGAAATTCAATTTCTATTGTTATTTATAAACACTTTTATTGAAGGATTATAGAATATTTTGATAATCATTTCACAACTACTTGATGATGGAATGATTGTTAAATTTTAAAATTATAAATGCATTATTTTGGATATAAATATATTTGATTTTTCATAAAATGAAAATATAATATGCATTCAATAAATTTTAATGAATAAACTAACCAAAATTTAAATTTATTAATTTTTTTATAATCTGATAACATTTTATGGAATATCAGGTTAAGAAATTTTATTTTTAGGTTAATGAACAAGATATCTTAGAACCAAACTATTATACAGTTTCAACAACTTAAAGTGGACAACACCTTTTTTGTGACTCTTCTTTAATAGGTAAACTACACAAAATTTGTTTTAAGTCAGTTATGGATGTACAAACTATAAGGCCTCTTTAACTCATTAATTTAGAGTTATTTGGTCATACTAAACTTTTTAGTTATATATGTAAAATATATTATTTCATTATTGTATATTATTTTACAAGATACACATGGGTTTACTTTCTTGCTCTTAAATCATAAATATTATCTAAATTTTTCACTTTTTAAAAATTGGTATGAAATGGGAATGGAAACCTAATTAAATCATTTATAAGTTATCAAGGTGGTGACTTTTATAATATGGAATTCATCTAGGGCTGTGAGGAAAATGGTTAATTAAAAAAATCATCCCCTAAGAACCATTAAAAAATGGTGTAGAAGATAGAATAGAATATTTCAAGAATTGTCTAGAACCATTATTCATGAGTTCAACTTAGCTAAATATTTTTAGACAGAATCTGTGAATACTTCTTGATATATTATAATTTTAATTTTTTTAAGACTCTTATTGAAAAATAATCCTTATGGCCTATGGAAGGGAATAAATCCGACAAATGGTTAATCTATAGACTTTGGAAGTAAAGGTTTTATTATTAATACAAAGGATATTTTAGATAAATTTGATGTTAAGTCTGATGAAGGTATATTCTTAGGATATTCAAATAATAGTAATCCATATATAGTATAGAATAAAATAACAATTATTGATGAAGAATCAATTCATGCTAATTTGGATGAAAATACTTTCAATAAAGGAGATGATGATATTGAACATTTTGAAGAAGAATTTAGAGAAAATAATTTCAATGATAAAGTACCTCAAGATAAACATTCACATATTGAGGGGGATAATATTTCTTCCCAATATGAATTTTTTCATTAAAAATCTTAGAAGACTCATAGATTTCATCACATGGATAATGTGATTGGTAATGTTCAATCTAAATTTAAAACTACCAAAACATTTATGAATATATATTCTTATCATGATTTTATTTCTGATTTTGTACCAAAAAGTATTGATGAACCTTTTGTTGATGATAATTGGATATTGGCCATCTAATATGAATTAAACCATTTTACAAGATAGAGTTTATGTAATTTAGATATACTACTATGTAAGTTTCATATTATTATAACAAAATGTATGTTTATAAATAATCATGATGGATCTACAAATATTTTTATAAATAAATACATATTATTTGAATAGGGATATTATCATGGTGAAGGATTTGATTTTGAAGAATATTTTTCACCTGGTGTTTGGTTAGAAGCAACTAGGATATTATTAAATTATGATTATTTTCATGATTTTAAATTATTTGAATGGATTTCCAAACTTGTTTTATAAATGGTATTATTTCAAAAGAATTATATGTTAAAAAACCATCAGTGTTGAAAATGAAAATCATATTGATCATCTTTTAAACATTTTATGTATTTATATAGTTTGAATCTAGCTCCTCGATCTTGGAATGAAAGGATAACACATTTTATTTTGAGAACTAATTTTGATAAAGGAAAGGATGATCCAAATTTGTATATTAATAATAGTTATAATGATATTCTTATTGTAAAATTTTATTTTCTATTAGCATATATGGATATTCAAAGGAAAATATTTTTAAGGAATTTTCAAAATTAATAAATTATGAATTTTATATGAGCATGATGGGGGAATTGAAATATTATATTGGTTTGTAAATTTTTCAAAGAAATGATGAAATTTTTATAAGCCAATCTAAGTATTCTAAAGAATTATTTAATATATTTGTTTTATATTCTTCTAAAATTTCAAATCCTCCCATGAGTAATACTCTCAAGTTATATTTAGATTAATCTAGAAAATATGTTAATGTTAAAATCTATAGTGAAATGATTAGAATTTTATAACATTTAAATACATATAATAGAGATTTAATGTTTTTAGTTATCATGGTTTCTAGATATAAAAGTGATCCTAAGGAAATTCACATTAAATATGTTAAAATTATAAGTAGATATGTTAAAGTTTTTTTGAATCATGGTTTATTTTATCCTTCTAATACTAAATTTTATTTGATCAGTTATTTATATTATGATTCTGGTGTATTAAAGATATATATAAATATCACATTAGGTATCATTCATTTACTTATAAAATTTTTAGTTTCATGGTATTAAAAGAAACATAATTATTTTTCTCTTTCAACTGCTGAAACTAAATATATTTTTTTTGTATAATATTTTTCTATATATTAATTGATTAACAAAAAAATGTTATTATATCTATTTTATAATATTAATATATTTATTCATAATAATTCTTCTATTTCTATTTGAAAAAATACATTACATCACTTTTGGACTAGGAACATTTATGTTAAATTTTATTTTCTTAGTAATAATGTTTAAAAAGTAATTATAATTATATAAATTATTTCTATAGAAAACCAAGTTTTTGATATATTTAATAAGACCCTATATGGTAGTAATTTTTAGAAAATCATATTTTAATATGGTATTATTGAGATTTAAATTTACATGGAATGAATTTAGGGGGTGTTTGGGTGTTTTTATATACTAAAAGTTTTTTATTTACATGAAATATGTAACATCTAGAGTTTGTTTTTCAATAGATATTATTTAATATTTGAAAATATTTGTGTGATATATTATTTTATTGAGACTTATATTACATACTAGATAATTTTAACCTAATATATAATATTTTATACAACATAAAATGGTATTTTATTAAGGGGTTTTTCATTATGTTTTAAAAACTATATTTAAATTTTTCTCATTTAATAGTGGCTTATTTATACATGTTCTAAAATTGGAAGGATTTTTTATGGATCCTTGATATATTTTTCAAAATATTAATTTCAAAATAATGTTATGGAATAAAATTTGTTTTTCATGTAAATTATTTTTAAGGAAATTAATATTTTATGTATTAATTTCTAAGAGAAAATTATTCTATTGAAACATTTTTATAATCTCAAAAAGGTTGAGATGTTTTCTGAAAATATTTTTTTTTAAATATTGAAAATGGGGAGAATATTTAGTGGAAACTTGAACAACATTATGTTATGATAATTATAAATATTTATTTTTTCCCATTAAAAGTATTAATAAATAGAATTAATTATTATTTAATGCATTCTTAATCATAATCATGTTGTGATATTTATTTTATTAAAAAAATTAGTTTTTATAGTTCAAAAAAAGTACTATATGTTTTAAGTATTTTTCCATGTATAAATAATCCATTTGAGACCATAAAATATCATTTTACTTATTATATAACTAAACTTTGGCAATGTATAGAAATTGAAAATTTTACAATGTTTGGAACCAATAGTGTCAACTAACAGTGTCAACTGGCCATGGAATTAACTATAGAAAAAACCATGGAACCAACCATCAAAACAGTAGTGTAATAAAACATGGAATATACTATAGCACCGACCGTGGAACCCACTATAGATTTTTCCATAATAACTAACTGTGGAATCGACTATGGTGCTTACCATGGAACCAACCGTGAGTACTAACCCTAACTAAAATTATCTTCAGTAGTTTGAATATAATATGGTCTAATGAACTCCAAATTAATGAATTATTATTTATTTGGGAAGATAAATAAATTTCGAACTATGTTTTGAAGAAATAAAACTCTGAATCAATCTCTATAACTTCTAATATTATATTGAAGTCACTATATATTTTCAGTTAGAATTTTATAGTTTTCTAGAATAATTTTTCTATTATATACTAATTATAAAAATATATTTTGAAATAAGATTAGGTGTATTATTGATTATATGGATATATTATAAAATAATATAAATATAATTAAACTATAGATAAGGTTGATATTATTATTTTTACGGTATGGTATAAGTATGAAACATTGTAAGCTAAATTGTCTACAAATTTCCAAATTATCGTATGTGAAATTAGGTATGTTAATTTCCATACATGGATTATGCTATGTATGTTTTCCTTCATAAATCTTCAATATAATTATCTTATATGAAACCCATATATATATTTTTATATATAGATTTTTTATTTTTGATATGATATTTTAAAATCTAAAAATGTGCTCCATTTTTTGTAACATTTAACTCTTCCAATTGATGCGCATTTATTATGAATATAATTAATGGTTGATTTATTTTAAAATTACTTATTAAAAATTTAGAATCCATTAAATTAAACATTAAATTTTTTTATTAAATTATTATCACATGGGTTGAAGTTTAATATTTATTTTATGTGAAAACATGAGTTCTAAATTAAATATGTTTGAAATGTGAATAGTTTTATGGCATGATTTATGCGAGTTTTCAAAAAAAATCAAGTTAATTATAATTATCCGTTTTTAATTTGAATTATGTTTTATAGACTATCAAAGTTATCCTCATGAGTATGTTTTTCATGGGCATTCAATAAAGAAATTGTTTGATGTATTGGGAAAGATGAACTGCAATAATCATCTGGTTTTGAATATTTTGTGCATATGTTATAATGATATTTGGAGTTTCAAATATCTGGATCAAGTACATGGGGTTGAGGATATTATTTAACTATACGAGGACTTTTAAATTTAGATGATCACTTATAGATCTTTACTAGGCTTTAATTGTTTGATCATTTTCTACTTGAGAGTTCACTTCTGCTTCGACACTCAGACACTAAATCTATTCATCTGGTTATATGGATCTACTAAATTCTATACTATTTCTATTTGTGTAATTTTAAACTGTTATACTACCTAATATAATTTAGTTAACTAGGTTGTGAATCTAAAAGAAAAATTTGGCATTGGGTTGTGCCTCTTGGGGAAAAAGGTAGACTCTTTCAGTTATGCCTCCTTGTAGAAAAAGGCAAGATTGATTTGGGTTTAATACTCTAGGATGGAGGCTTTGAATTTGGGTTTCTACTAAAGGTTAGAAAAAATCATTTCAATATCCCATTATATTGGTTATAGTGGGTTCCATCACTCTTAGTTTGCGAGAGGGGTGAATAGTGGAGTATGATCATTTAGATCCAAACCACTATAAAAATTTCTTGTGTTCATTCTCTTTTATTTTCCACTACATTAACATTATAACTATGATATTATCCTTAAATTCCTTAATTATTTTTAAATGTCCAATTCATACCCTTTTTTTATTTTCTATCTTCACTCCAAACCAACATGAACTAGATTTGAAAAACACAAAATAAGTGTGTTTGGTAAAATAAATGTACATTTTTACCTCCCAAGATATAGAGAGTTCATGTATTGTAATCCAAATGTATTGGGTTCCCATTTTCTAACTAATAGTATGTTCATTTATAACATGTCATGTACCATTACATTGCCTAGACCTGGGGTGCTAATATTGATCTCTAAAGCACATGATTTCCATCCAAGACTACACTACACTCCTTGTACATTGAAGAACACACCATGTAATTTTCCAAATTTTATCTTCTTCAATTTTATATTCCTTTTGTAATTTTCCCATTTTTAATTTTTTAGGATTATGTCTAATAAGGACTAATAATTTTGGAAGAAACCCACCATCATAGAGGATTCACCACCTCATGATGATTCCACAATGAGACACATCATGAGTAGCTTGAAGAAGACTTACCTTCCTCCCAGCCATATAAACAGATTGATGTATTTTATCACTCACTGAAATCATCATCAACCCCATAAAAATTATAAAATAGTGCACCAACTACTACCACCATAGTAGTAGAAACACCTCCACTAATTTTCACACCACCAATTACAACCACATCAGAAGCTAGGGTCTGACCACAACCGACACCCAAAGCTCTCACACCATATCCCAACTCTTGCATTTTTATTATCGAGTGACACCCTACCAGTTATTGGTTTCAAAATTTCTTATTATGTAAAATCCAGTTGAGTTTTTAGTTCCTCAATATGAGCATTCTGTAGAGGTTGGGATTCATTGAGGTGATCGAGGATTTATTAGGCCACACCGATCTTATCTATTTTCTCTAGTTAGGTACCCATACCTATCATGATTTATATTTGGAGGATTCTATGACATTTGAGGGTCATGGTTATCTATATTAGGAGGGAAAAAGTCACACTATAATGATTATCCACTTATACATAAGAGTTAGGCCATTTTTTATACCATGAGTGAGTTTGGCCAAGGGTGTAAATTTTACCCCCATCCATAAATTGCACCCCATATTACCACCCTTCCGCAACAAGAAAAATGTTTCTTACATACTGTGTGGTGGTATATTTATTGACCCAGTGTTTGGTATACTCCTACTTTAGATATGATCACTCTAATGATTTTAAATGTTTCCCACTTTATCAATCATTATTTCAGCTCTATCCTATTTTCACATCATGAGGATAGGGGAGATTATTTTCGGAAGTACATGGGGATCAATATAGAAATTTACAAACATGAATACCCTGACCTTCATATTTTTCAACTTCTCATTTCCATAGTATTTTCATTGGTGTCATTGAAACCACAATGAAGGTTATTATTCCACTCGATTGACACACCACATAGGGGTTTTGTTCTCTGTTTTCACATGAACTCTTATGATATCCCTAGGGATGGACTATACCATCCTCATTCCCTGGGGTATGGTCTCGATATAGCAGATCACTTACATGCATGTATTGGACTACCCAACACCAATTTTTGCAGGAGAAATCCCTACTGCCTCTATGGGTGATGTCGCTCTGGTACTTCCACAAACTCCATATATTGATGAGTTTTAACTAAAATTATGTTTTCTATTTAGTTATTTTGAATTCTATTTTATAACTCCATAAATAATTTTAATACCTATAAAAATTGGTTTTGTTGTGTTGAACCAAGAATAGCATAACTAAGGATAACCAAATAAATCATAGCGATCAATCCCATTACCATTGGGAGAGTATGTTTCCTTTGTTTTGGTAGTATTTTTATTAAAGATGAATTTTAAAATAATTTAATCACCATAATAGGGTTTTTTAGATAATTAAACCACTATTTATTTGTGAAAGAAGCTATGGAAATATTTAGTCTTCATGGTAAAGTAATTTCATCAATAAATTGAGGCATTATATCATTATTTAAAATTAACCCCAATTTAAATTAAAACCCTTGATATAATTTTATTTATTTTTATTTATACTTTTTCATTTATTAATTTTATAATTTCGTTTTTCCTTTAAATTTGTTATTTACTATTCAATTTTCCCACACCATTTCATTTCCTCGATAACAAGTTGAAACATATTGATTCACAACTATATCCTATTTTCTTATTCCATATGAAATACTCAACCTATATTAAGGCCACACAATAAATGTTTATTCAACCAAAGATTTATTATATATATATATGGTGTTTTTATGTGATGCTTTACTTAGATATAGACTTCCATTAAATTTACATCAATAGTTACATGTTTTTTATAGAATTATAGCCTACTAGGTTTTTATACTACTTAATAGAATCCTCTCACACATTATCTTTTATATTTTGAGACATAATACATTCACATGAGTATTAGTTGAGTTCCTTAATTCCTTTTTATTAGTTTCGTAAATTAATTCTGTCATTGCATCTCTATTGTAGTCTATCATGTATCATGTCTTATCACTTTTCTCCGACTTGACATTGTACATGGGGGACCATGTGAATTATTAATTGTGAGGTCGGGTATGTCAACCCAATAATTGTTATATTAAATTTGGATAATCTACGAGACATCATTAATTATAATAAATATTTTAGTATTTTATAAATTTTTTAATAGTTATGATCATAAATAATAATTATATAGGTTTAAAATTTGAGAGTTATATGCTTATTTTAGTTATATAATAGTTTTCAAATGATTGCTGATATAATTTTTATTTGTAATTTTAATTATTATAAATTCTTATTGAGTAGACTAATTACCTGGATTCATTCCATGACTTGGTTGAACAATTTATTTTTATTACCATTAACAAGAGTTATTTTGAGATTTTTGAAATATTTTTTCTCATGACCTCTATAATGAAAGATTCCTAGAATATAAATAACCACTAGAACATTCTCGTTTTTCATATCAAAACATGATTATTTTAAATCACATTAAAACGATTGATGCATTTGATTGAACTATTTTGATCTCATTAAACCTTGAGACTTAACCTATTTTTAATCTTTAGTGAAACTCCTATAATCCATGAATTTCTTTAATAGGAATCCAAATTACAGTCTTACATACCCATACTATACTAATTCTGTAATATTATTTCATGATTTTTTATTTATGTGTTAATAGGTATGTTTGGTGATTCATGGTACCATCACTTGAGATTATTGTGACGTGATTATGGTATATTCATCTCATGCTCAATTAGGATAGGGTTCAAATAAAACCATTAATTGTCATTATATGGCTCCCGTGTTGTATATATTCTTTGAAAAAAATGTGAAAAATTAATAAATTAAAAAGAAGAAAAATTATTTCATTTCACTCATACATGGTTTGTGAACCTAGGTGAGAACAATAAGTGTACATGTTGTATTCATAAGGCCACTTGAGAGGTATAGTATTTTTGTTAAATATTATATAAAATATTCTAATCAATATTTAAATAGAAATGCATTACTTTTCTAGAATCTGATTTGAGTTTCCATATCATTAACCACCAAGACTCATCCTCAAATTCATAAAAATCATAATGAATTTCCTGGATATTTTTTATAATAATTTTTAATTGGAGATTTAGATTACATTCAGGCCAATAGAGAGGGTGAAAATACTTGAGATTGAGGATAACTCTGATTAAATGATCTTGAGTGATGGATGAATTATTTCTTTGGTGAGGTAGATTATAAATGGAATAATTATTTATGAATAGTTTAAAAGTATGAATGAAAGATAGGATATATCTTAAATTGAAGTATATATAGTGTATAATTAGAATATAATGAAATTGAATAAGTATTTCACTTTCTGAAATTCTCAGTTAATACATTATGTTTTTAAGTATAATTATTTTAATACTTACACTATTAGAGTTTAAACTCTTTTTAATTTTATATTGAGATTTTTCGTGATTCCAAAAAATATGGATAAGTGTGGAGGAGTTTGATATTCCTGAATTTTGCATACTATTTTAGTGTGTTTTATTGAGTAAAAAGTATTCTTTTGCTAGACGTATAATATAAAATGGTTTAAAATCTTCATTTTGGTGGTCATGGGTGATTTTAATGATTTCACAATTTAATGCACACTTTGGATAAGTTTTTTAGTAATGTAACTACACAACATGTGGTAATCACACATATAGTACATTTGAAATAGGCATCTCTCGTCATGATAGAGTACGTTCCCATTTTCTAGAAGAGTTTACATGTTTTGTATACTATCAATAATTTCATTTATAATCAATCTAAAAGTATTTCGTTGATAATTCACTAGTACACACTATTTTTTTTGGGGAAACACACCATATACATTCACCTATTGAAAACAACCTAATGAGAATTCAAAGGGTAACATGGTTATTCACCTACCATAAAGTAATTTGAGGAAATTTTTTATTAAACTATGTAAAAGTGAAACTTATTTTTATATAAATACAACGGAAGACCTCTAAATCAATAGTTGGTTATTCCATGGGTTTTTTATACCAATCTACTGACTTAATCCACCTGTAGATCTAGTATGTGATTTAATTTTATTTATATATTCCTTTTTTTTTGTTCACTATGTTCTCTTAATTTCCTCTAATATCCACCTTAAGGATTGAATATTCATTAAATGAAGAGGGTAAGTTTCCTATGTTTGGTTTTTAATAAGAATGTAGGTGATTTTTAACTAGAATTTTGGATTTTTTTCAATTATTTTGTTTTTGGATTTTATAATTCCTTCACTAATTTTAATTCCTACATTAATTGGTTGTGTTGTGTCAGAAGAAGAAAAACAAAAATGGGGATAAAAAAAGTTAATTATATGATCACATGAACATTGATAGTGCATGTTACAACTAATTTTTTAATATATTCTTTTAAATACTTTTTAAAATATTTTATGCAATTGACCAAGGATTTAGGAATTAAAGAATAAAACTACTCATTATCGAAAAAGGACACATTGGTAAAATTGAATCTATGTGGTAAAGTAGTTTGATCAATAATTTAAGAAAAAAAGAACAATTCTTATAAATAACCCCATCTAAATTTTTTTCACTGGACACATTTTTCTATATTATTCATCCTCTATTGTCACTTGTTTATTTACCATTCTGTTTTCCCACACCATTTAATTTCATAGACAATCAAATAAAACTCATTGACTCAGGGCTGCATCCTCTTTTCTTATTCTATGTGTATTGACCTTAATACCCTGCTTCTATAGTAAAGTGATGGAAATAAATTTTTCTATACACCATGATGGGATCAGTACAAATTTGGGAATCACTTTTGGGGAATAACAACTGCTATGATTTTTGAGTTGAAACAGAATAATTCATGTTCATATTTTTCTTTTTCTTATTCCTATTTTAGGGTTCCTCAATAGAATATACAAATAGACACTTATTCACCCAAAAAATGAATTATTCATTCATATAGTATTTCCTTCCATATTATCTACTGATTTCATACTCATATCCTGAAGAATACTACCCTTATGTGGATGATTTTCATAATGGAAACTACACAAACCCCTCTATTACGGTAATGTTTCATATGCACAAGGTCAAGAAAGAGGACCTAATCAAAATTACTTTATGGTAGGAAACCCATGCACACTCACACACACACAATATATATATATATATATATATATATATCTTTTTTTATTTTTCTATTTTATATAAACCCATGATGTGTACTTATTCCATATATTCTATGTATCTTTATTTTTACTCTCTATGCTAATTTCTTCAAGACACTATGGGAAAATAAGAAAAATATTAATTCACAATGTGTATTAATAATACATGAAATGTTTTTTTTATTTGTTTATAATAATTGTATGTTTAATATATGTAAAAAATTATTATGTAAATAAATAGAAATGCAGCCTTTACTGATGGAAGTGTCACTCGAGGGAATCTAAGATATCACTGGTTTGAATCTATCAATACCCTCAATTATCATAGAGTTCTTTATTTTTATACCATGTTTTGGATAATCAACATGTGATATTTTATTATATATTATAATAAAATAAAAGTAAAAGTGAAACTCATGATGTGGATGGGCCAGTTGGTGGGATCACAACCAAGTGTCCAAAAGACATGGGTTTAAATCCTCCTAACCAATCATAGCTTCATATTTTTTTCTTTTAAATAAAACCATACATTTCATAGTATTATAATTTAATTGTGTGGTAATTTCATTATATATATATATATATATATATATATATATATATATATATATATATATATAACCCATGATGGTGTTTTCTCGGCTAGCAGAGTTACAAAAAAGGGTCTGAAAGATTCAAAATTGATTCCTTCTAACTGAATCAGTTCCATCCTTTTTCTCTTAAAAAAATAACACATCAAGTATGTATCTATACATCTCATGTAATTTGTTAATATTTTGATAATATTTAATGTGATTTTAGAAAAAAATTCACCTGAAGGAGGGGTTGGTTTGATGGGAAGGGTCTTTGTCCAGGGTTTAAAAGGAAAGGGTTTGAGTTCTTTCAATCTTACAAAACATTATCCACCCTTCCAAAAATAAAATCACATGACATGTATATTATATTTAACCATGTATATTTTTAATAAATAAAATAAAAAATGATAAAAAATTTTCGAATGTATAAACTTCACTCTAGTGTTTGAGGTCTATCAACAGGATTGTTCCGATCGTTTGATTGAACCCCGCCTGAGCACTGTGGAAAGTCTTATCATGCACCTTTTCCATTTTTTAGAACACCAATAATGTATCCCTATATAAACTATTTATATATGGATATATATATAATTAATATATAATAAATAAATAAGTAAATTAATCAATAGATTTTTTTAATTAATTTTTTAAAAAAACATGCACATGAATTATGGACATGTATACACACCTATAACCAGACATAAAAGTCTTGGCCTCTTTACTCAGCTATAATCGGTGCCTTAGCCCCCCATCTTCTCATGTCATCCCAAGGAATCCATATTTAGTTGTCCGATAATCACTATATTCACAGGGGTTTTCTACTTCAAATCACTTGAAATATGTTCCCATATCTAGGTAACTGGTTCTGTAATACATGTTTCAGTGTTTCCATCACATTTTCCTCGATTATACGGGATATGGGGTATTTTATGATAAAATGGATCATTACACATGAACAAAAATGATTAAAATAAGTTTCCCTATAATTGAACATTGATAGGCACAAGATTTTAAAAACCCATGACATGTGCATTTGGTGTATGTCATGTACATTTTCCCCTTCCCATTCCAAGAGAGGCCATGACCTATATTCCACATGGTTCATATTCCAATTTTCTACCACAATGTGAGTGTGTGTTTGGTACAAATCCTATAACTTCATATTAACTACACATGACGTGATATGGAATGTCTCTATAGCACATGGGTTTCTACCATGTATATACTAAATATAATATACTCTAAAAACACATTGTGTACTTTTCTAGTTTTTATTTTTGTTCATTTTCCAATTGTTTTATTTTATCATTTTTTGTCTGAATGGGACTAATCATATAGGAATCTTCCCACTATATTAGAGTAGTCACACACCCTACAAAGGGTTTGCATTGAGACCACATAAGTGTAGCTGGGAGTGGAACTTTCAGCCACCCAGTTACATGTATTAGTGGTGGAACTTCATCCTATATCAACATCATCATTCTCTCCATCGAAATCATCTTCTTGTACATCATCTACTAACACACCACCACCGCCACCTCCACTATACTTCACACCATTTTTCCATCTAAATTGATATATGATACTATACTAAAACCATAAACCACATATCCCACTATACATCCCAACACTTACCTTATTTTTTATGAGAAACTCCCCCATAGTGACCAATTTCATTGTTTTTATGATGTACCATCCATTTGAACTTCTAGTTCCTCAATAAGATCTTTCTGTAGTAGTTGGGATTCATAAAGGAGATTGAGGGGCTAATGTTCCCCACCTATCTTGTCATAGTTATATTGCTCAGTGCTCCTACCAATTGCAATTTATTTTAGAGTTCACACTGAAATTTTGTTTTGATAGACCAACATATCAAGAGATGTTGAGTGACACTAAAAAATTTTGTCCACATCCACCTAGTGGTGTCAATTTTCCCTTATGAAGACTAATTCCAATAAAGGGTGTTTTTTTACCCCACCCACTATTTCTACCCTCAACCAACCTGACCACTCAGACCATATCACAATGTTGAGAGAACTTGTTGGACCTGACGTTTGGTATGATCCTACTTCATAGAAAAGAACTTTGATCATCTCACCTCCTTTATACTTAAAACATTAATATTTTAGATCCATCGTTTTTCCACATCATGAGGATAAAATAGTTATTTATGGGAGGGACATTGAGTTTCTTACAAGAATTCATGGGTATAAATACCCCAAAATTCCATATTATTTCACCTAATATTTCTATACCATGCTCACCGACCATCAGGGAGACCTAAA
Organism: Viscum album; assembly: GCA_963277665.1. NCBI lineage: Eukaryota > Viridiplantae > Streptophyta > Magnoliopsida > Santalales > Viscaceae > Viscum > Viscum album. The sequence goes on along the minus strand of CAUJRU010000406.1, from coordinate 145,929 downwards.
TGGTAGTTTTTATACCACCAATTTATCATATAAATTAAGTGATTATATACCGTCTCTTTTACAAAACCTCTTAATAACTCTATAGAGGATGGAATGTCTTATGTTTACATACATGGGTATGGCCTAGAAGTGGGGGAGCACCAATATGATAATATTGGAGGCCCCAACACCTATTTTAGTTTGAAAAAATCCTACTTCCCTTGAGAGTGTTACAACTCTAGGACATACACCAGCCCCAAAAATGGGTGAGTGATACAATTATGGTGGTTTTCAATTTTTAATCATTTCTATTTTATAATTCCATTATTGATTTTATCTTCTGCATTCCACGGTTGTATTATGTTGGAATGAAAATGACACAACTGAGGATGACCAAATAAATTACAATAGGTGATCCCATGACAATTAGGGGACGTTGTTTCCATTAATTTCTTAGGGGATTTTGTTAAAAAAATTAAATCACCATACGAAGGGATTGATAATTCAATAATTAAACTCATCATTCTCATACTAATAAGGGATGGTAAAATTGAATCTTCATGGAAAAGTAATTTCAACAATAATTTAAGACAATAATGAAGGATTTTTATAATTAATAATAGCATAAATTGAAACCCATAACAATTTTTTATTTTTTTTCTTATTTCTCCTTTTCCATTTATTATTCTTATTATTTCATTTGGTCTTCAAATTTATTTTTTTACATTTAATTTTCCCATTCCATTTAATCAAAGGGATAATAGGCTAAAATTCACAGACTCACAATTGCATCCTTCTGTTTGTTCCCTATGAGTTACTCTGCCACTTAAGAGGATTCATAGTGAATGTTTCTACTATATACTAGTTATTATATATATATATATATATTAGTGTTTTGATGTGATTTTTTTCTAACACATGGAATTTATTTCCATTTTCATTGAAAAGAAAAGGTTTTTTAATGCTCTAGCCTACTGGTTTCTCATACAACAAAAGGGTGTTATCTCATAAGCCATTGTACTCATTTTTTTAGACCACGTAATCCTGGGGTGTATTATTTTATTTGAAATATGTATTCTTGTCCCTTTATTAAATAAATTCTTTCATTACTTCCTTAGTATGGTCTATCTCTTAACATGTTGTATCACTTTTCTCTTACTTGATGTTTCATGTGCGAGACTACATACAATATTAAATATAGGGGATTTTCTCTTGACACCACCCTAGTAATTTTACCTTTGGATTATTTTATAGACATCATTAATTAGAATAAATATTTTACCATGTAAAAAATTTATAATTAATTATTATTATAAAAAATAAATACATTGGAGAAGATTTTGATTGTTATTTGGATATTTTAGTTTTATAATATTTTTAAAATGATTGTTGGTATAATTTTGATTTTCAATTTGATTCTTGGAAATTTTCATTGAGTAGATTTATTATCTTTATTAATTTAATGTCATGGTGGAAAAATTTATTTTCATTTTTATTATCAAATGGTATTCCAAGACTTTTAAAATATTATTTTTTATACTATATATCTTGAAATGTTTTTAAATATTCATAACTAATATAACTTTTATTTTTTCTCTTATTAAAATATTATAATATAGAATCACTTTAAAATGATTGAGGAATTTAGTTGATCTATTTTTTAGACAATTTTACTTTGAATCCTACCATATAATTAATCTTTTGTTAAACCCACATAAACCATTAATTTTTTTTTTGATTGGAAACAAAATTACAAGCTTACTTTCCCTTCCTACCCAAAATCATTGATACTATTCCACGATCTTTTAGTTTAGTGATAATAAGGGTATTTGGTGATTCATGGTACCATTAGGTGATCTTACCATGAAGTGAGTGTAGGGGAGTAATCCCTTAATCATTTTTTATAAGGTTTAAATTTCATCATTATTATTTTTTTATGGGTCCTTAATTCCATATATTCTTTAAAAAAAGGAAAAATGAATGAAGTGAAAAGAGTAAAAAAATAGTTAATCGATCTCAATGTTAATTTACAAACCAGAGTAGTAATATATGGATGTATAAAGGATGTATTCATTTGGAAACAAGAGGTGGGAGTCTTATCATTGAGATTTATGTGGAATATAATGATTCATATTTAAATAATTTTTCATCATTTTTTTAATACGAGTTAAATTTTCCAATAATTACCGACCAATATTTAACCTAATATTCATTTTAACCTTGATCAACATCGTCATGATTTTTGTGGATTAATTTATAAGTAGATATTTATATTACTTGTATTCATATAAATAGATAGAATATAAATGAGAATGATTATAACAATGATTAAAGGATCATTATTAACGAGTTAATTATTTTTTTAAGTGAGGTATTTCATAAATATAATGGTTATTTATGAAGTGTTGAATAATGTCAATGAAATTGATGAAATATCTATAATTGAATTATATATGATGCATATTGGGGATACAGAGAAATTGAATAAGTATTATTCCTTTTGGAATTATAATTTTTTGAATTTATGTTTATAATAATAACTAGTTTAATGATTCCCCTATTTGAGTAGACTCTTTTTAATTTGGTGATGAGATTTTTGTTGAGGGTAAGAAATTTTATAAGTGTCGGGGAGTTTGATGTTCCTAAATTGTGTATACTATTTCGGTGTGTTTTATTGATTAAAAAGTTTTTTAACAAAATTATAATATTACAAAGTTTATATTAATCATTTTGGTGTTTAGATGTGATTTTAAGGATTTCATAATTGAATTCACACTTTGGATAAGTTTTGGACTAAAGTTCAAAATATGAAAAATGTGTAATTAATAAGTGCACACAGTGTACATTTGAAAGTGGCATGGATCTACCAACCAGAGTACACTTCCAAGTTTTAGAGTAGAGTTCGCATGCCATGAATAATATTTTGACACCCCAAGTTTCATATAATTGTTTATTTTGTGTTATTTTGTGATGTTTTGGTTAGGTGTGTGTTTAAAAATATTTTTTTCTTGGAAGTTGGGAATTTTGGGAGGTTTCCATGTTCACAAGGTTAAGGTGAGTGGTTAGAGGTAAACTATGAGGCCTCCATTCATGAGGATAATTTTTAATTCATTTTTAAATACACATGGTTAGTCATCATTGGTCTACATAGTTAAGTCAAAACCATGAAAACCCCTAGGAGAAGCTATTTAGGCTCCCTGGTGTGATTGATGTGTGCAACTTGACTTACACATCGATTTATAAATAATGGGAAAAGAGTGTCATCATCCATTGGTTTTTTAAAATGTTTAAATAAATGTTTGGAGTATAGTTTTTTTAACCATAAAGTTCCTAGGATGGGTCGTGTGAGGGGTTCCTATCCTTGAAAGTGGTTAGCTCACAGTTAGCAAACTATTTTTAGAAACCGTGCAGCTTGTCTACTTGTTTAATTTTTGATAATTTTCCATTTATAACTCTTGGAATTAAGAGGGGCTTCCCCCTATTCTCCCCCAAATTAATCAATAAACTCTTAGTAACCCTTGAAGGAACTCCACAATACTCCTCATTGATCATTTCCCTACATTTGGTGATTTATAAGAGGGTTTTATGGTATTTTTACATTCATTCACTATTCCCTCCTTATCTACATCTTAAATCCTAGTTTTGGTTTCCCCCATGAACCATATATATATTTTGGTTGATATTAGGGTCTTATATGGATCTAATGTTGGTATTTTGTTGTATATTGTTATTAGATGTTTTTTCCAACCATTCTTTTTGGGATCATTGTTGTAGGAAATACATTTCATCTTGGTTTTGGATTCTTACAAGTATGTGTTTTTTTATTCAATTTCATTTTAAAATTTATAGTTTATTTATTTAAAAATTACCTTATTTGTGAAATTATTATATTTGAAATCTTTGCGGTGATTTGAAACCATTTCATTATGTATTCATCTTAGTGTTCTCGTCGTTAAAGGAAATATATTTTGTCTTGGTTTTTTCTTCTTCTATGTATGTGTTTTCCTACAATCATTTAATTTTCAAATTAATAGTGTCTTTATGATTTATAAATTCAATTATTATTAAATTATGATTATATGTGATATATTTTTAGGGATTTGAAACCATTTCATTATTTATTGATCTTGGGATAATTTATTTTCATGATATGTGTTGGTCATTATTTCATTTTTAGTTTCAAATGATTGGAGACTATGTTTTAAAGTTAGTTTTGTTTTAAATGTATGTATTTCACGTAAAAGGATATATTAAGGGATTATTTAATGGATAGAAAATGGTGATTTGAATTGTTTTATTGGTTTTCCCCTTATGAAAATTCCCCAGTGGCTCCATTAAAGTGGTTTGATGGAAATGGTTGACCTTTGGCCTTATTTTGGATTTTAATGAATAAGACCCATGTTAAGGGTGGATTTGAAATGATTTTAAATAATTCTTGTGATTTACATAATTTTTCAGTAAATAACTAGATTGTTATTTTAGGAAATTTGAAGTGTTTAAGAATCCTAATCGATATTTTAGTGTTAAACTCTTGGTTTGCAATTTGGATTTAAAATGGTGGATATAAAGGATAGCCCTTAATTGGACCCGGATTTATTACTCCTTAGGTGGGTTTTATTTATCTCTTTGAGATTCTTATTTATCACCTTATGTGAGGGATGTGTTAGTTTATGTTTTGAGTGGATTTAATATATAGGGCTATTCATTTTTTAGGTATTAGGTGTGAGGTAGCTCTGGTTATGACTTGTGCGTTAGACGTTACATGGATTTTCTTGACATCACATCCTTATTGGTCATGGAAAACCATGTACTAAGTGGTTTCTATAATGTATTATTCTAGTTGGTTCCAACACCATTAGTAACCCTTCGATCATTCTAGGAACAATGGTCTTGGATGAGATTTTTCATCGTAATGAGTTTTGTGTGGGCTAGTTGGATGACTTCGGGTTTTAACTTCAATACATGAAAAACTAGTTCGTGGTATGGTATACTCTTATATGGTAAGATGATTTTCACATTAGGAATCCTAGGGAAGATCCCATGAAGAATTTGATCGTTTGATTAGTAATTTATTGATGGGAGTTTGATCTGGTTCATGTTTGTATCATTTCCCTTTCATTCATTATTATGACACATTTTTTTTATCTTTGATAAATTCCTTATTCTATGGGTGGTCTCTATTTATTGAGTTTTATCCATGGGTGTTTTTTTGGGGTATATTAATTTGTAAAATGTGTTTTCAATGATATTAGGAAAACATGTTTTAAATTTAAAATCTTTGGTGTAGTTTTTTAAGTGGATTTAAAAATTAATGTTTTTCTAAATGGTTTCGGCCGGTGAAACCTTTTGAAGTGAAATTTTCTTTCAAATAAAAGAATTATGTTTTTTTATTAACATTAATAGTGAGTGTGTTGTTTCAAAATGTCATGGGTCGTTGGATTGGTTTTCAAAACATGTGAATTTGGGTTTTGGAAGACAAAGGGAAATGGTTTGAAAGATGTTTATGGAATTGTTTTGATTTCAATAGATAATATATGAAACGAATACTTTCTAGTTTTATTTTCAAAAAGTAATTGATAAGTTTACTTATGAAACATATATCATATATTTAGAAGGTTATAGTGACCAACTATGATTTTTAGCAAAAACCAATATATTTATGGTTCTATGTGTTCAATTGGATTCAATTCCGATCATTATGGCCAATTTTGGGTGAGTAGGGTAGTTTTGAGAAGTAAGAGGTTGCATGGAGATAGTTTTGTCTCATCTAGAGTTGTTTTATAATTATTTTTTAGTTATATAAATAAATATTATTTCTTTTTGTATCCTATTCTTTTTTGATATTTTTTGTGTATATAAAAATGTGTTGGATCATGGTAGTTTTTTAAGACCTGTTTGGAATGTTTCTTAATTTTAGATCTGGTATATATTTATTCGGATGGAATTTATCTCTATTTTGGGAAAAATAATTTCCGAAGTGATTACAGTGACTCTTAGTCACTAGTTTCTGGAATGTGATGATCTAGAATTCCCTTCAGACCATGTGATGGATCGGTCAGGTGTCATGTTAGTTGGTAGCCCAGACTTATTCGTTACAACTATCAATCATGCCATGATTTCGTAATATAGTTGTGGCCGGGAGAGAATTCTCTACTAAAATACATGTAAATTGGAGAAATATTTCATGTAATTTCACACATTGATAGCTGTTGTTAAAGAGTTCAAACATAATCAAATTTATTCACCTACCCATAGGGAAAGTGAGAAAAATTTGAGTAACCTGTGTGCACACCATATATTTTCAACACCCACTATGTAATTTATTTTTCAATAAAAAAAGTGGTGGACCTCATAATTAATGGATGGATATTCCAAGGGGGAGGTTCTCCCACTCTTCCAAATTGATCCTCCCCCATATCCAGTGCTTGTTTACAATTTATTTTAGTAATAATTTTCTTCATTTTAAATATTTCCCCTTTTTCCATATTATATCCATGAGATGGATTGAATTCTCACTTGATCCTTGAACCCCTAACATGTCCATGAGTGGGTAAGTGTTTTGTATTGGGGCTTTATTGGGACTGTGGGTGAGTTTCAATTTAAATTCAAGTGTGTGTTCAATTATTTTGATTTATATTTTATAATTGTTTTATTTATTTTAATTAATACATTCACCAGTTGTACAATGCGAGACTAATAATGATCCCTAATAATTTTTCCATCTTTTGTGACATGTCATTAGCAATGGAATTTTGTAGAAAAAATTCATTTGCGATGGGAGTCCAATGCTAATGCATCATGGTAAAAAAATGGAATCTCAATTGTGTTTATTTATCATGAATCTTCGCAAATAGGAATAACTAGGACGATTGAATTATTTTTCACTAATAAGTTTCATAATTTCTATTCCTAATAAATTTTGATAGTCCATTGAAATTGATTATTTGTGGAGAACCATTCATCCATCACAAATAATATTTTTTTCAAGAAATACAAAAATTTAAAATGTTTAAAAACAATTAAAAATATTTAAAATATATTTAAAATATTTAAAAATATTAAATAAATACATATATTTAATAGAAATTAGAAAATTAAAAAAATTAAAATTAATTATATAATATAAAATTAATTAAAACTAATTAAAAACTCTAATATATTTAAAATAAAATAAAATAATAACATAAATTAAAATTTATTTTATAAAATAAGAAAATATAAAATTTGAAAAACTTGATATACTAAAAAATAATTAAACTAATTAAACTAATTAAAATTAATTAAAAGAAATAAAATGTTAAAAATACTTTGAACTCAATAAAAAATAAAAAAATAAAACAGACATGTAAGTAATACAACATTCCAAACATAATATGTTTGTAATCCCAAATTATAAAAAAGTAAAAAACCATTACAAATCATCAACTATCATCAGATAAAGTAGGGTCACTCAAAGGATCAAGGGGCGAAAACATTATACCAAATCCACATGCAAGTCATCCCATATACTCCAACACATGCTCATCTCTCTGATGTTGCTATTTGTGCTCCCCCTATCTCTCTTTCTACATCTATTGTATCATTTCATCTCGATTTCTAGACCTATTTCATACTGTGTAGCATACGACGACATCCATGATGAATCTCCATGAGCTCCCTTCACACTCACTAATCACATTACATAAGTACCATAATAACTTATAGGTGTCAATTGGGAACCAATACATATCACCCGTCCTTTCTAGACACCATGAAAAGTCACATGTATCAAGGCCCCCTCATCAAAACCCAAATCACTAGTGGCATCTTTTTCACTCTCAGTTTGAATCTCACATGAGTAAGAATTCATATCCTCCTAAATTTCTTTTATATATAATGAAAAATCATAATAATAATAAAATTCATATCCATGAAATTTTAAAAATAAATACTCACCAAAAAATGGGTTTTTTGATCACCTACAACTTCTCATGTATGAGGATCATTATACATATTTTTATAATCTTCAAAATATATAATAGAATTGTCAATAGTGTCTTGTATAAAATAAAAAACTTGTAACTGTTATAGTATATATACATTAATAAATAAAATCAGTTACCATATGTTATCTATTTATTCTAAATGAACAACTTCCTGCTCTATTTGTGACCTCTTTCCTCCCCCATATCTAACATCAAGATGATAATCCCTACTTAAATGTCTCTCCTAGAATGTATGGGAACAATCTATACCATACCTGACCTGAAATATAGTTAGGTTGATGGGAGATGCATGACTGGTAAAAAATAGAAGCACAGGCTTCATCTGTAACTCACTTTCTGATATTGTTTAGAAAATGGTGAAATCACTCATGTATATAAATATCTCATGACTCTCGAACACTATCACTTAGGCTACTAGTAATAGAATAAAATAAATTCAATAAGAAAATTAAAAACAATTTGTTAGTAATTAATTTTTTTTTAAAAGTTATATATTATTTAATAACATGCAATCTAGGGGTCGAAAATCTAGTGTTGTGTAGTATTGGGAACCTGGTCCCATAACACCAATGGCTCAGAAAAATAATTTCTTAGAATCACACCAGCATTTTGAAAAGGTAAATTTTAAAAACAATGCAAATAAAAAATTCGTAAAATTATTACCAATTTTAATTCTAAATTTTAATATAAAATAAACATCTTAAAAAATTAAACATACCTCTATAAATGAGGATCAAAATCAATAGATGGTCATCTCTCCAGAACATGATCAAGAATCATTAATCGAGTATATCTTTGCCCCTACTAATAGGCACACCTTACTGAGGGTCTTCTAAATCATTCTCATCAATAGGAATTTTAACATCAGTTAGAGAATAAAATATATCTTTAGGATTATCTCTATCCCTCTAAAACATATATTATTAAGTTTTAGAAATTTTGAATGTATATATCAAATGTATAAAACCAATAAATACTACAATATAAAAATCCTATGTATAAAAAATTGTTAATACAAATATCAAATATAAAAAACTTATAAATATAGGAATATAATAATTACCTATAAATAAATACCAGATTATAATACATCAATCATCTTCTTCTTCATCATTTTCATCTAGGATAATGTAATCATTCTCATCTTCAACATCATTAACTTTCATATTACTTTTAGTTTCATCATCCCTTATTACTTCTTTAGCATTATCTATATCATCATCCCTTAACTATGGGGTTTCATCATTGATATTTATATCTCATCAGGTAGGAGATGCATTTTCGGATTTTTCTTGAAAATTTAAAATATATTTCAGTTCCATAGAACCCTTTTTATTTTCAATAAACTAATTTCCACGTGATTTAGTTTTTATCACTCTCCACCAGCCATTAAAAAATCTCAAAACATCACATTAATTTTCATAATAAACTTTACGGCACTGATGTTCCAACATAAATTCTTTATTTTATTCAAGAATAATATTATATTCAATATCAATGACTCCATTTCATTGATGAACTCGTAACCCTTAATCAGTATCAAACCAATGACATTTATACATTGTTACGTTATTTGGTCCCAGATAAAAAAAACTCAATTATTTTATCCAGTATACCAGAAATGTCAAATTCAATTTCCTTATGATGAGATTCTTTCAAAAAAACACCACTATTCATTTATTTCTTTTAGTCACCATATATGTGGGTATGGAATCAAAATCAATTAACCACATACCCATTATAAGATTTTTCCAATTTTAATGGAGGGTTTTTGGTTACACATAATTTACTATCAATTTTATCTTCATGTTTTGTTTCTTGTAACCAATAAAAAATATTAATAATATATATCATTGAAAAATTTATTTATTTTTCCATTGAATGAAACATAACTTACCGGTATTTGAATCCAATATGAAAAATTATATTGGTGACATTCTTCAAGATTAGAAGATGGAATTTTTATAATTGTTTTTTGATATTTTCATCATATAGTCTATAAAAAAACAATGTAAAAAATGTTATATTTTATAAATATTTAATAAATTAATAAAAAATTAGTACATAAGACACAAATTATGTCATTTATTCACAATTCCGAAGAACATATGTATGATCTTGGTAGAGTTATTCATCTGAAAGAAATCATTCACGATAACTCCAACAACTAAGGTCACATTTATTAAAAACTAGCAATAGATGGTCTATGACTTCATAAAAATTTGTCTCATTGTGACCCATATAGTTATGTTTTGAAGTATATTGAAATTAAAAAATAATAAGAGCATAAATTTGAAATTTTCTCCTCCAAGTACACTTATAAAATTGACTATTCAACTGATTCATTATTACATACATTCTTATTTAACTTTTTCATACATCTCTCAAATGGATACATCCATAGAAATTGTACATATCCTCCACATTTAGATTCATATAGAAAATTTAATAGTAAATTATCAATTGAGTAAATAAAACATGGCAAAAATATTTTCTCTAATTTATATAAAATTAAAAAAACATCCATTTCCGGTGTAATCAAAGAATCATAATCTTATGTTACAACACAAATATATCATAATAAATATGATATTTTGTCCAACACATCCCATATTGAAAAATTCAACAATATTCAAAGTCTAAAAGGTAGTAATATTTCCACTATAACATTGAGGACATGAATTTTTAACTCGGTAATATGCCCATTTCTAATGCAATAAGAAAAATTAGAAATCTAACCATTCAGTAACCTCAAATATCCAATCCAATGATTGAATAATAAATAGTTTTATTTAGTAAATGAGTAATCTTCTTTTTTACTTCATTAATTTGAATGATATTTTATCATTAAATAATTGAATTTTAGAACATCTTAAAATCTGGTTAAGATCTAACCATGCATTTAAAGTTTCTTTGGTCTTACCAAGTTTGTCCAACAAGGTAGAAAATACGTTATCAAAACAATTCTTCTGAATAAGAAGTACATCTATCATGTTATGAACCAAAAAATCAGACCAACATGGAAGATCCCAAAAATTAATTCTCTTTATACAATAATTATATCTCACAAAACCATATATTTTTTGTTCATTTATGGTTGTTCCAAAAGTAACAGGAGATAATGCAGAGACAATATATTGTATTTGATTACCCGAGATCCCAATTTTTGGGTTGTCTGTTTCAATTCAACCATTTTTTAAATTACTTATTTTCCATCGAAAATAGTGATCCATAGGAAGAAATATCCTATGACATTCAAAATAACCGACATTTCTCTCATTACTAATAATAAATGCTTTTTTATTAGACATGCATTATGGAAATGATTTTAGACCATGTGTGCTCCATCTAGATGACATACCATACACTAGAAAGTCACTGATCATCCATGTTAATGCAAACTTAAATATAAAATTCGGATCTGAATCTATATCAAATTTTGTCACACTGTTATTTCATAATGAAATTAACTTATCAATTTGTGGATTAAAATAACCATCAATATTCTTCTTTGTATGTCCTGGAAGTAACAGTGTCAGATATGTGTGTGTGTGTGTGTGTGTCTGTGTGTGTGTGTGGTTCCTTCATAAACATCCAAAGAGATAATTTTAATGGGGTAATGAAAATAGACCAACAAGAATATTGACCGATGTAAGTAGAAAATAGACAAAAAAACATCAGTAAAAAGTCCCAGCCGTATGTTATGAGTTTATGAACGAAAATAATGATGTGTTTGATCAATGTTTTTTAATGAATCACGGTCACATAAAAGATTTAATCTTTTACTGATTGAAGTATTTTATTTATTCCATGTCATCAATCAAGTTATGTTGAAAGGCATAAAAAACAATGTAAGTGCGGTGTAATTGGAAAATACCTCAACTATTTTATAGGAACTTTGGACTTTCCTTTTTGGGACTCTTTATATGTTAATTCTATACATGTAGGATAATTAATCAAGGATTAGAAATTAAAATAATATAAAATGTAGTCAATTGAACATGCATGTATTTTCTGATAACTAAGACCCAAATTATGAACCAACCTCTTACATTCATATAAACATGTAGGTAATGTATTTCTGTCCAAAATCAATGATTTAAAAACTAAAAAAAACTAATTGAAACAACTATTTGACATTCAAAAATATGATTTGATATTAATAATTTTTATAACAGATGAAATTTATCTCATCAGGAATCTCAGGTATAAGGCAACCTTAGTAGATTTCAACAAATTGTAAAACTGAGAAGGTTCTGATTTTGGATTTGAAATATCATTCTGAGTTGTAGTTCCAAGAATATATGGACCAGTATCCACATGTTATAAATTCTAAAGTGATGGATCAAAAACCATAAAATTTTTATTTTCTACTAAAATATTTTCACCATGTTGAGACCAAAACAATATAATCTTTCTTAAAACTAAAACAAAAAAGAAAAATTCCAACATTTTCAAATGTTTCAAATCTCTTAAGATCACAATTTTGGCATACACATTTAACTATTCATTCAAAAACAAAATCTAAATTTGACAATGCAAATGTTATAAAGGCTTCAAAAACTTCAATGTATAAATGATTTATACTAGATTTGTTTGGATTTTGGTGATGATTTATCCAATTACGATTAGGTAATAGAAACTGATGTCTACTTCGAGAGTTCATAGTTATATAAAAACAATACCAATAATAATATTTATTTTTGATAATTTTTATTAGTTTTAAATTATTATTATATTTTACCACCTTGAAGTATTCTATAGAATATGATCAGAGTGAGGCATTGGGTTAGCACTAGATTACGCGGCCTATAGTGGCTCGACAAAGATAGAATAAATTTATTAAATTTATTATATAAGACGCACATTGTTTTTTGAAAATAATTGAATAACTCTAGAATTATATCTTATATTATAAATCTAATACGACCAATAGGTATGAGATTTTGGGTTTACCCTATGTGCAATATTATATTTGTATGCATTGATAGTTTAGTAACATCATGAATAATGGAAATTACATTTAATATTTTTCTTTTTCTTTTTTTTAACGGGGAAGTATCTTCATAAGGGTGTATCATATCAGAAAACTATGACCACCATTAAACATTGGATATTGGTTTTACACTTGGCGTGCCATTACATTTGTATGTGTCGGGTGTTTGGTTACATGACATATGATGGTAATTCATTTAATATTTTTATTATAATTTTTTATAAAAAAATTATGTATCTCCCAAACTGATTATTGTATGAAAAATCAAAGGCAACTGTTGGGTCTGGAATGTGGGGATTACACTAGGCACAACATAATATTTGTGAGCATCGGGTGGTTAGTTACATTGCACGCTAGGGTAATTTACTTAATATTTCTGTTATAATTTATTATTAAAATTTAAATTATATTTCAAACTATGTATCATATGAAAAATGTGATACCACCATTTGTTTCAGGATGTGGGGTTTACCCTAGGAACAACATGATATTTGTGAGCATTTGGTGTTTGGTAACATCGCATTTAGGGACATCATTTTTAATCTTTTATTAATTTTATTTGTATATATTTTTTATATAGATTATTTATATTAAAATATATATGTTAAAATATTTATACAAATTATTAATATAGATTATTTTAATTAATTAAACATTTATATGAAATAATGTTAATTTCTAATAATTAATATTTTTTACATTTTTTGCAAGGTTTGACAAAAGAATTAGTATTTTATTACAAATATTTTTTAAATTTATAGTAGTTGATGAAATTAAATTTTAATTAATAAAAATTATTTATTATTTTTATTAGAATTTATAATAAATATTACTAATATTTATTAATTATACATATTTTTTCTTTTAATTTTTTTTACATATTTATGGAATTTATCAAATTTTGAAATAATTAATAATAATTTGTAACTAACACTAATATTAAAAATTTATTAATAATTTGACTAATTAATTATTAATTATTATAAATTATGAAATAATTATTATTAATTCTTTAGTTTATTTTTACAATTTTAATAATTACTATATATATATATATATCACAATTTCATAATTAATATAAATATATCAAATATATACTAAATCCTTTTTCGAAAAATATAAAAAAATAAAATCTATATAAACATAAATAAATTATAAATAATTTTACTTATAGTTAGTTTTGATTGTAATTTTTTTATTCTCCTAAATTAATAATTTATACAAATAATTTATAAATAATTTTTAGTTAATATTTTTGAATTAAGAATTATTTTGAATGAATATTTAGTATGAATTGGTAATTTTTTAATTAATAATTTTTACCATAGACACATTATAATAGTAGTGTGAGTCGATTGTTTTTATAATATTTTTATGAATTATTAATAATAATTATTTTAATTAATACAATATTTATACAGATTATTGTGATTCTCTAATAGTTTGTATACTTTTATATATATATTTTTTAATTTTTTTAATTTATAATTATCATTAATATTTAAAATTTATTAATAGTAAAGACTCATTAATTATTAAATATTATAAATAATTTAATGATTTTTACTAATTTTTTAAATTAATTGTACATTTTTTTATAATTAATATTATATATGAATTTTTGATTAACTCTTTATATTGGTTATAATTATTTACAAAGTATTACAAAAAAATGAACAAATTATTATTAACTAAGTTTTTAATAAATATTACATATTTAAAATTGTTATTTTTTAATTAAACAGTTTTTTAATGTTTATATATATAAAAAATCTTATAAATAATATTTTATTAAAACATTTTCTTTAAATTAATTTTATTATCATTATTAAAAACCACTAATTTATATTTATTTCATACATTGTATATATATATATATATCATAATTTCTTAATTAAATATTTTTACATCAAATTTATTATTGTACGTTTTTAAACCAATTTAAATATCAAATATATATACAAACATACACGCGTGTGTACCCACACACACACACACACACACACACAGATATATATATATTAAATTTTGACACACACAGATATATATATATACATATCACCAAATAATTAAAAACATATAGCATATTTCAATACTCATCATTTTCTAAATAATAGAATAAAATAATAAACTTCCAATGACCCTAAACACTAGAAAAATAATCTATTAAATTTAAAGATCAAATGATGGGAAAAATGACATAAATAAAATTAAAGAAACTCTAGAAAAACTTTAACACCTAAATATGGAATAATAAATTTAGATTAAACCTAAATATCATATAAATTATAAAAAATTAATTTTTAAATCTAGGTTTTTACCAATCCATTATCCACAACATAGAACCAAAATATGACAAAAAAATGATAGATGAGAGAATTAGAGTTCGTACTAATCAGATCTGAGCCTAAATCCGTAAAATTTTAGAACCAATATGAGTTTTCAGAGCTTAATGGAATGTAGTGGTTGGGCAGGGTTTGTGACATCAGTTTGAGAGAGGGAAGAAGAATGCAGAGGATGAAGAAAATAGGGGTATGTTATTAAATTGATAGAGTTTTTTTGATGGACTATATGAAATGGAATTAATTTCATAGCCAAAAAGAATTCCAACAAAAGTATTAGTGACAACACTTAATATACATCAAAAATAGGCTTGAGTCAACATGAATTTGCGACGGATGTAGAAATATATCGTAAATGCCCATCACGAATAAATTTCTTGCTTAGTGGTAGTAATTCCCCCCAAAACATTTTTATATAGATGTAATATTCTATCATGATGATATAATACTACAACTCTTGAAAATAGTTCACACCCAATGACTATTTGCGATGGGGAATTTGACAGTTGCAAATTCCCCATCGCAAATGCTTGAAATTTTAGAAGTGGATGCATCTACTTATAATCATATAAATTGAAATAGGTGATCCCATGACCATTGGGAGAATATGTTGCCACTTTTTTTTAGTTTTTGTTGAAAATTAATTTTCATAAATTTAATCATCGAGCAAATAGATTACGTATTAAAAAATAAAAATGCACATTGTTGAACCAAGAAGGAATGGAAAAATTGTATCTGTATGGTAAATTAATTTCATTAGTAATTTAAATATGTAAAGAATTATATTTATAATTAACCCCATTTGAAATTTCAACCCATATAATATTTTTTCTATATTTATTTCCCCTTTGATGTTTCTTCCTTTTCTAATTTCATTTGGTCTTCAAATTTAATATTTTCCATTCTATTTTCCCATACCATTTCATCCCATTGAAAACTAGATGAAACTCAATGAATAATGATTGCATTCTCTTCACTTGTTCCTAATGGATCGACTCTAATACTACACTTTTATAGTGTAGAAGCAGACAACATGCTCAACATCATGGGTCAAATAGTTTGAACACACATGTCTATGAAAACTACTTCTACCATGATCAATAATTAGATTCAATATATAAATAAACTAGAATTACTAATAAATAAATACTAATAAAATGAAAACAGTAATATTCAAACACCACAATAAAGAAATGATACTGGTGTATTACTAAAAAAATAGAATCCCTATTAGGTACAAATCCAAAGTAATAATTAAATAAAAAAATTAAGTAATCTATACTAATCTAATATTATCCTCTCATGTACATTAAAATCAATAATACTCATATACAACATATTCTATAAATAACATTCTCTTACTATGTTATATAAGAGTATTGAGATTAGTTACAAAAAAACATCAAGATTGAGGTAAAATTAAATCCTCATAACTACCTCTTGATGAAGAACACTCATCTATATCTTCATCTCGATCTCTATCTTTATCTCCACTCCCTTTTTCCAGCATTGGTATTTTAATTTATTCAAAAACAAATATATGGTTTATATTTATATTTCAACCTAAAATTAATAAAACAATATATTCCAAATTATTATAAAATTTTGAAATTTACCTCTTGACATTGGCTAAAAATTGAAGCAATCTTACCGAGGACATGTCCAATTTTCTTCTAATATAATTTAACTAATGCATTTAGTTGATTCATGACCTACACATCCTAAATTTTTATATAACCCTACTATTCCAATATTTTGTTCCCTTTCTCTTTAATTATTTATTCATCATAATAAATTCATTCTAATATTTTAGTTGTATGGAATTACCACAACATGAAATAGATGTTTCCGCAAAAAAGGACTGAGGTGACCTACCAATGACGTATGATGGATATGGTCCAAATCCCATCCTATGAATAGGGCCATTATTCCCCTTCATAAAGACCTAACCGATAGTATTATTATTATATACTGAGGTGGAGTGTGTGGGGTTAGTAACCCAAACTTCTTTTATTTTTATATGTAAATCAAATATCATTCAAATTTAAATGATTCAAAATTAACAAAAAAATATAATACATCTAATGTATACATCTCATGAATAATTTCACATTAAACTAAACAATAATGAAATTTAATAGAATAATGTTTCAAACACTATAATAAGTAGGAAAATGTTTAGGTTTCAAAGAATATGAAGAAGACTCCAAAATCTTTTACTATAAAATCTATTTTATAGAATGAAAAAATAATGAGGAATATAAATTTTTACACCAACATGTTTATAAAATTTATTGAGATAACTACCACTGGATTTATTATAGATATCTAACCAAAATTCTATCTAAGTAACTTATCACCTTCACTTCTTTGTATATATGAAATAGTGAAAAATAAATTTTTTAATATAAGAAAAATATAATATTATCATATAAATATTCAAATTCATGAAAATATTTCAACACATGATGATTTTCTTAAGAAACTATTTGAAATGGATGTGTGAGGGATAATCTACTTTTCTATGCTATAGGAAATTTTCAGGAAACATCCTAAAAAATTACATGTAATTTAATTATAGTTTTATACATAAATATAAAATGATATTAATATAAAAATATTTATTCAATACCATATTCTTATAATAGAGATAACTATCGAAAAAAAATCAACTACTCTTGAGGGAAACCTCTAGGTACATTATCACGCATTTGATGACTAGTCAATGATGTATCATTGAACTCATGCCACAATCTCCATTTAGAATCCCTCCATTTTTTACCTAATTTTTTTAACATCCATTGACATAAGATAACATTAGCAATAATAAAGTGGAATAACAACTGCAAAAATCATTTATTATCTTTATGAAAATTTAATTATATAATGACATTCAATTTAATTTATAATGGATAATGTATTAAATTTACCTTTATCTATTAATAAAATAACTAATTTTTAAAAGATAAAGGTGTATATCTCTAAACTAAATATCTCCTAGGAATTTTCATCGGATTATAAGATAATTAGTGTATGATCGTATCGAATAATCCAGCGACATCCTCTATAGGGACCAAAAAAACTCTCAAACGATATAACTATCATCGTTTAATTTAGATTTCACACTAATAAACTATCAACATTTGAATCTTTGAAATTACTATTTGAATTTGTTGTGAAACAATAGGGTCTTAGTATACAAAAATGAAAGATTTTTTTCACATTTAAATTTTTACCTACAATCATGGACCTCTAATGTATTCGTGAGGTAAAAAGAGTGACCACTTGCTCCATTGATTAATAAACATCGCCAGAGAAACATGATGAATATTTAGGATTTTTTTCTAGGTATTATTAGGGTGAGATAGAGTGCCTGGAACATTCTAATGGGAAGGATCCAAAGGGTGTTCTATATTCTATCAGAATGGAGCCATAGGGAATGCAATAGGGAATACCAGAAGCCTTTAGTATGGAACCAAATGGTATGTCATATTATGTCAATCAACTCATTTTGGTGAATCATATTTTATTTGGAATTCATTTCATTTACTAAATTAAAAATAATCTCAAAATAAATTTAAAATATGATTAACATTTAGTTTTTTAAAACTAAATAATTCATACATAGAAATAAATTTAAATATGATAATACAAACATAGTACTAAAAATAAATATTATAATTCATATATAGGTAATAAGTTAATTGATAATTGTACATGAAATCATTTTCTACTTCAATAATATAATTATCATGCTTCATCTCTAATTACTTATCTCCATCCACCCTTGGAATGTTAATATTCTCAATATCATCATGACTAAACAAGTCATTTTCTAAACATTTATAAGATTCAATGTCAAAAGATAATTTTTCCACTTCATTACCCGTATCATAAAAGTCTCTTTGTTCTATGTTCATAGTTACACTCCACCCTTCATCCACCAAATCATTCACATAGTGTACCATTTTTACATATAATGTGAAGATATATGGATCGTGTTATTTAGGTTCACCAAAATCTATTAAGTGAGAAAAGTTTCCAAAATGTAATTCTAAGGAATCTCTTTTAATATTCTATGTAAAATCTACCCACTTAAATTTGAATAAAAAATAGAAAAATCATCATGCCAATTTAATTCGATAATATTATTCAATTTTAAATTGTATCCAAGTTTAAAAACTATAAATATACCAATATTTTTCATTTTTAAATATTATTAATGATTTAGCGTACAAAATTTTAATCCATTCACATTATTAGTGTGGAATTTCCTATCCTACATTGGAGGACCCAGATCCAAAAAATAAACATTTCTTACAAATTAACTGAAATATTGATATTCATGATACAAAAATTTAATATAAATTATTATATTTACTTAATATATATTCAAACCTAATATAAATATATATATATATATATGAATTATAGTATTTAAGAACATAAATGATGTGTAAACCATTGTACTAGTTTTTAATTAACAACATTTTAATATTTATCTCATTCCATGTTAGACCTATCGTGCATCTCTTTGTTGGAATCCTCATATATTCCATGAATAGATATGTAATTTCAAATTTAATATAACATTTCAATGTGTTTTAAATAATTAAAATTTTGTCTGTGTAATAGTTGTGGCCCCCCAAACTAGACTGCATATAATAAGAAATATTTTTTAATTCCTACCAAGTTTATATTAAGTTGAGATATTATCATCACATCCAACTTGGTTGAATCTTATATCGATATCATATATGTATTTAAAAAATAAGGTAAGACAATCCTCTACTAGTAAACCTTCATAAATAGAGCTTTCTAGATGGAATTTATTTTTCATAAGTGATTTAAAATGATTGAGGTATTTGTAAAACAACTTTATTTAGTTTTTTAGGTAATAATATATAAAATTCCTAAGGTAGTAACTAGTACAGAAAATTATTTGCATCATGATTTTTAAATCCATGTAATTAAAACAATTTAAATTTACACATATTTAAATGTTAGTTGAATAACCATAATATACTTTCACATGATTCAATATTCATATGAATATATCTTTCTCTTTATTTTTCATTGAAAAAACTACTAAAACATACTTTTCATTATCATCTGGCCATAGATTATTCTTTATTTTCATTAATTTTAAGTCTATTATATAATTGAGATGATTTTTTTATTCTCCATGCTCATTAAATAAATTGAATATCAAATTTTCAAATTCATTCTTCTCAATCTGAAAACATCAATATTATGATGCAAAAAATAAATTCTTAATAGGGAATTTTAAAAAATATTTTTCCCTTCCATTGTTTTATTCCAATTACAACTAATGACAGACTTATAATTCATTTCCCACATTCATTAAAATGATGCACCACCAAAATTATCCTTCAATATTTACTAGTTGTTCCAATATTTCGGAACCTATCAGTAACATTGGAAGTTGCCTATGATCAAGGATTCCATTTTTACTTGTTTAGGTAAAATTTATGAGAAGCATCAAGAAATCCATGATGACATTTGAAGTACGATTTTTTTACTATGAGGTAGTTTTTCTACCTCAAAATCAAAGTTAGAAACTAGAAAAATCCAAACATTGTTACATCTAGATATGCTCCCAAGTCTAGTGAAGTCTCTAATGGTCCACATTAGACAAGATTTCATTTTTAACATTTTCATAGTTGAAGCATCATATGTCTCCACACCATTCTTCCATAACTCCTATAATTCTTTAATTAATGGATGAAAGTATATATCAATTTCACTTATTGGCGTTTTTTCCAGAAATAATCATATAAATAATGAAGGAATTTTATTGCATTAAAATCCACAGAGGTATATTGTAAGTGATTACAATAATGAGACAAATTCAAAAACTGATACTCAAAATCCCAAATAGTATAATCACTGAGTATCCCATACCAACAAAAAATTACTAGGGTCAAATGAAATATCTATATGTAATGAATCAAATGATTTACAATTTTTTGAATCTCTTTGATATCTCATTAATTGATCGATAGTAAATTTAAAAATCTAATAAATTATCAAAACATCATTAAATTATGGCGGGTTCCAAGGTAATGTGATATAAATTTTTTCTATATATCATAAACAGCAGGAAATTTATGAAACAAAAAATATAAGACATTAAAAATCAAGGTATTGCATGATCATATTACTATTCCCATTAATAATCTAGTTTACCTCAAGTTATTCATGATAAATAAATTAATTAGATTGTGAAACAAGTTTTCTTCTTTTATTTTATGATTTAACATAATTTTAGAGAATATATTACTAACATCAATGATTTATATGATGAGTAAATATATTTGATATGATGTTTATATAAATAGGGGTAAAACTAGACCAAGGTTATAATTTAATATTAGTCATTTATTCACAATCCACTTAATCCTTAATTTCATGTACAAAGTGGCCAATTCATAATTTTTCCCAAGTATGTAAATAGAATTTTTAGATAAGTTACCTAAAAACTAACCAATTCATTCACTATAAAACTGTTAGTCTATACTTTTATAATGTGAATATAATTTAATGTATTCTTTTAATGAAAATTATGGATGGAAAATACAAGGATGTTTTAAGGAATTCTATATAGGTTTTAACCACCTAACATTTACATAGACTCAATAATATTTCATATACAGGGCCCTAAAACCATATTCATATCAATCCTTAACTAATTACCAATGCATGAAAATAATTATATATAAAAAAATGAAACAAAGATAAAACATAGTCAAAACCCCTATTATTATTATAAATATATATCGATAAAAATAACCAAAAAATTCAACTTATGAACCCTTGATTGAGTCCATGAATTTAGAAAATCAAATTATAATCAACATACCAAGGAATATAGGTATAATGGTAAGAAAAAAATTATAAATCCTCAACTGAGGTCTTCTACTTTTTGAATAATTAAAGAAAAAAATAAAAATCTTTGGTATAATTATCTATAAATAGATTATAATTTCAACCTACCTAAGGATAGTATATCCCAAAATATATTTCTCACTACTAAAATAATCTTATGTTATTGTAGGGCTTACACACCTCTAGATATCATGCACCTCATTGGAAAGCTCACACGTTGTCAGGGGGAAAGTTAGTTCAGAGGAAATGAAGATCATGAGTCGCTAAGAATATCATGAGTTTGGGCTAGGAGGGGGACTTAGTGGAAGTATGAAAGTGCATCAGCCTTTTAATTTATAACATATTTTATGGTTATCTTTTAAAAAACACTGTTAAATAGATTCATAATTATATATCAGTATTTCTATATACTGCCGCTAAAAACCCACCAGGCCATTTTCATTTTCCTATAATGATAGGAAACCTTGTTATCTCTAATATAACGTGAAGTTCCAAGGTTAATGGTGATATATCACTGAGAATGGGGTGGTGTATTTTTTGTTCACTTTTATAATTTTTTCATCCCAATTAACCTTTTTGATAGATTAATGTCTCAATACACTCTATTATAAATTTTATTGTCACTTGTATGAAACTAAAATTAACAAATAAAAAGCTTAAATGATTTTTTTCAATTTTTTACCCTATTGTGGGGGGAATAATATATACTTTAGTTTAATAAAATCATATGGTAATGGAGAGAATATATCCTTGACTTCAGTGAATCTATGTGATTACAAGATAAGTAAATAATACATCCATGAATATTGTGAAGCAACAACTATTATCTCCTGATAGATATTTTTTCTGGTTCAAACTAGTTTTTAATGTTGTTACTCTAGTACTATGAACCAGATATTTAGTTTTACTCTATAATATAACAACATCACTATATAATATCTTATTCTTGAATAATAACAATCCTTCTATCGATTATCATTAAATATAGTTATCTTAATGAAGATGAAACCCATTAGTAACAATTTCCCATTAGTTCCTCTCACGTCATCATTTTAATTAAATTATTTTATTATATTTTATTCAAAAAATCATATCAATATTATCTCAATAATTTGAATATAAAAATATACCATTTAATTATGGCCACAATAATTTCCACTTAAAAATTAGTTAAAATATATCTTGATAACATCTCTAATTTCAAATATTATATTTGAAATCCCCGAATTATTATACAAAGATCCACTCAATTTTTTATCATTTAATTATCCTTTTATCATGGGTTGAGTCAAGATTCAAAAATTATATTTATGACATAAATATCATAAAATAATCATCTATGTTAAGTCTCCAGAGATCTCAAATTTTGTTTAAGTGATAAATTTTATATAATAAATAGAATATCTTATATATATATTCAATACCCAACTCATTCTCTATAATATCTTCAGTATTCTCATGATAATCTTACATATTCTTGGAATATATTATGAATTCCTTAAATATATTCCATATCATAGAGAATATATTTTATACCATAGTGCCTCTTATTATTTTCAAAATTTCACTTTTTTAATATCTTATATATTCCATAAAAGCTAAAAACCATTACGGGTCATAAGAAAATTATTAAGTTTCACTTAAAAAACCTCATGTATGATCTAAAGTATATTATATATCATAGTAGGTATTTTAACTATTTTAATTTCTATAGGCACTTCAATAAGTATCTTTTTAATGATTTGAAATATCTTATAAATCAATGAAAGATAGGGCCTTTGATTTATCATAGCATACACTTATATATATATATATATATCTTATGTATGCCTCAAAAATCACCCAAATACACTCAAATGTGTTTTTTATTAGAAATATTATCCAAAATATCATATGAAATATTCCATGTATCATAAAATCACTCCAATAAGTTTTCAAATTATCTAAAAACCTATGAATCCATAATAATTCTATAAGATTTTCAACTGAACTTCAAATGAACTTAAACACTCAAATTTACCTCAAACCACTATAAATATAAGTTTAACACCTCAAAATATTTATCAATTAATTATAATTATTG
Organism: Viscum album; assembly: GCA_963277665.1. NCBI lineage: Eukaryota > Viridiplantae > Streptophyta > Magnoliopsida > Santalales > Viscaceae > Viscum > Viscum album. The sequence continues at coordinate 121,635 of CAUJRU010000406.1, read as the reverse complement.
CAATTTCCCAGTTCCAGGTGTCTCCCAAAGGTACCTCATACCCGGTTGGTCACATTGCCTCAAGAGAATTTCCCCGAACACCATAGGCCACAAACTAGCAGCGAGGGCCTTGGTGTGATAGTGGGGAAACTATTACCTCATTGGTAGAGTATTCACAATAGAATAAAATGTAATAATAAGTAGCGGAAAAAATAATACCATACAATAGAAGTTAACAGTAGAAGATTGAAAGTAAATAAACAATTGGAGAACACTTATAAATGATGCATCTCACATATGTCTAGGAAAATAGCCAAACAAGTGATAATGCTGGAAGATATAGTACTAAACCAAAGTACAAAAGAAAAAAATAAACTCCAGCAGCATCACAGGCCTCAGCTTAGTCCCATGCTCTCCAACTCCACAAAAATCAAGAACCTGATTAGGAAGGGTGCATGAACTTATCTATATCTACAACCATATAATCTATTTGGGTCCAAACCATGTCCCAAATAGGGTGTGAGACAAATCATAGTAGGCAACCACCATAAGATCTATGCCTAACTATTAGTGATTATATATAATAGGTAATAATGAAAATGTTGCAAATAAACTAGGAGAACACAAAAGTAAACAATCTTATAATTTTCCATTGACATTCATTAACATTTAATGTTAATCATTTAAACAAGTAAGTATGACAAACAGGTATCTCAGAAGACTACCTAACAGGGATGAATCCAAGCTTATGCTTTGGCGTGTCATACATTTGAAAAACACTCAATATTTACAACAACCCTCTGGGTATCCCACACAGTCTAACCTCTCTGGCCAAATAATGCAATAAATAGGAAAAAAACTCTAAAGAAGCCTTAACTGTCAATTCCCCCTACGGTCTTTCCTCAATAAATACAGAATTTATGGGGAATCAATAAAATTCAATTCTCCCCCTATTATCTCATAACATAAACTATATACAATCTGAGGGAGTATTCACTGTCAATCCCCCATGTGGTCTCATAGTGTGAAATATAACAGACACTCTGAGAAAGCACTCAACGTCAATTTCCCCTGTGGTCTAACTATACCAAGTTCTCACAGCCCTGTGCAATTCAATAAAGAATAAAAGATATCAAGCAACCCAAATTAATCAAAACTACTACATGACTAAACAAATCCAACACATATCACAATCATTTAAAAAGCAAAAAAGTCAAATAGGTCCATCCTATCTAGCAAGTCAATGAAACAAGGTCTGCCTCGTAAACAACAAGAACCAAACGACCCTAAACATTCATACAAGGAATCACACCCATGGGGTGTTCCATGAACATGATTTTTAACGTAATATCACATCAACAAAACCATAATCCAACAATCAATCTAAGGAAGATAAAATATGGTTCAATTTCCATAACCTGAAATACCCGAAACATTGGCAATTGGAACATTGGCATATAAAAGTCTAGGACAAATGAAGAAAAGTAACAAACTACATACCTCAATGTTTTAAAATAAACACTCTTGAACTTCGGCCCTTAAATCGGCCTAGAGCAATGTAGATCTACAAAAATGTCAAAAATGTTTGACCTTGAATAACTCAAGAGAGAGAGAGAGAGAGACAGAAAAGAAATCAAGAGGAGAGGCTCTAGAAGAAGGAAGGACTCTCCGACGGGATTCCAAAACCCCTTCCAGAGATCAAATCGGTCCATGGATGGAGAAAGGGTGGCTCAGAGAAGATTAGCTACTCTCGATTGCTCCTAGACGAAACAAGGCTAGAAGAAAATGAATCTAGGGACTTGACGCGACCCCGGTCCAATTAGTCAATTAAAAGAAAAAGTCCACAATGTGTAATATTAATGAACATGCCATGTATTTACCTCAACCGGCCCCCAACATTAGCGGTCTTCCATGTCACCCCACATGTCCATGTCTCTACTATTACATTACCAGGACTTGGCCGCACGTGGTAACTAGACACAAGATGTGTACTACTAATTACACAACGTGTACTTATAAAATTTAAAAATCCTCCCCTATTTCTAAAAAACACATGTAATTAATATCCAAAACATAAAAGAAGATCTGGGATCTTACGAACTCCCCCCATTAAATTAATTCACCCCTGAATTTCCCTAACAAGGTTGCAAAGAAGAATCCTCGAATAGCTCTGGCCACTACGATCACACATCGGTCACACTCTCCAAAGTCTCATCCTACAATCGGCCATGAGGCCACAACACCCGTACTAGAGGAACATATCGGACATGGATAACCTTCTTCCTTAAATCAATTATCTGTATAGGATGCTCCTCAAATGATTCATCAACTTCCAACTCAACCTCCTCGGGTTGAAAAACATGAGACGAGGCTAAGAAGTAACGTTGTAGCTAAGAAATGTGGAAGAAATTGTGCATTGCCTAGTACCTCTAAGGTAACTGAAACTGATTTGAAACTAGACCAACTCTCTCCAAAACTCAAATGGCTAGATGTATCCCGGGGAAAGCTTCCCCTAATTTCTAATTATTATGTGTCCCAACCTCAGTGTGACATGTATTAAAACCTGATCTTTGACCTCGAACTCCATAGGTTTTCTCTATCGAAATGTGTAAGACTTATGATGAGATTGTTCAGTAGCGGTATTCTTCCGAATCAACCCCACCTACTCAATGGTCACCTGGAAAAGATGAAGTCATAGCATTTTTGCCTCTCCAACCTCCATCCCGTATAGGGGTGATCGACATGGAATACCATACAAAGCATCATAAGGTTCCATCTGAATAGTTTCATGGATACTATTATTGTAGGAAAACTCCACCAGAGGAATGTGCCTTTCCTAAGAACCTCCAAAATCCATGACACATTCTTGAAACTTGTCCTCCATCACATCAATCATGCGCTATGACTAGCCATCTATCAGGGGATCGTAAGTTATACTCAAAAGAACTTGCGTAACCAAAGACTTCTATATCCTTTGCAAGAAACGTGAAGTAAAGTGGGCATCCTTGTTTGAAACGATATATTGTGTAACCCCGTGTAACCGTACAATCTCTCAGATGTACAGCCTTCCAAGCTCATCCACACTAAAGGTCTATTTGATCTGTACAAATTTTGTAACCTTTTTGATTCTATCAATGACAACTCAAACTGCATCATTCAATCTAGGTGATCTCGGTAACCCTATCACAAAATCCATCGTGACATCATTACACTTCCACTCGAGAATGGGTAACTAGTGTAAAGGCTATACTGGTCCCTGATGCTCCGAATTCACCTACTGATAAGTGGAACATATCATAACAGAACTAAAATAATCTCTCTTCATACATGGCCACCAATACTAACGGTGTAGATCTCGATACATCTTGGTGACACCAGGATGAACTATGCAAACTGAGGATTTAAAATCCCACATCAGCTCCTCACATATGTCTCCCGACACCCATATGAATCCATGAAACCATAATATCTAATCCTCACATATGGACCATCCAAAAGTAGGGTCCTCCCCTAACACACCCCCCCACAGGATTAGGATTTTAGAGTCCAATAGCTACCTCATTTACACCCAATCCAGTAGATTAGAGGTAATAACTACAAAAGAAATAAAAGTCTACCAATGTATGTCATGCACCTCCAAATGCATCTCAAATAACAGAGCCATGAGTTTCCACTAGCTACTAGCCTCATGAACGACATGTATCTATGTCCCCCTACTCAATGTATTAGCCATTACGTTTCTTTTCCTAGGTGTATAGGAAATCTCAAAGTCAAAATACTGAAGGTAGTAAACCCACCTTCGCTGTCTCAAATTTAGATCATGAAGAGGAAAGATATACTGGAGAATTTTTTGGTCAGTGAAAACCATAAAATTCTCACCCAACAGATAATGTCTCCAACAGCATAAATCATGAACAACTATAGTTAACTCGAGATCGTCCATTAGGTAATTCCTCTCATATGGCATCAACTACCAAACCCAGTACACAACAAATCCTTTCCACTACATAATTACTACACCCTATTAGATACATGATGCATCACTGTATATAGTATAACTCTTTCCAACATCTAGTAAGACCAGTATCGGTGCTGAAGTAAACCCCCCCTTCATCTCCTGAAAGGATGAATCACAAGAATATGTCCAAAACTACTTTGCACCATTCTTAGTCATGCCTGTCAGTGGTACTGCTTAGTGTGAAATGTCCAATATAATGCACATGTAGTATCCATACATCCTCAGAAAACATTGTACCTCAAAGTCTTTCTTCATCTGCTCCCAAAACACTACTTCTCTCACATTCATAGGGTCTACTGATACTCATGTATCTAAGATAACATGACCCAAGATGTGAATTTGTTCCATCCAAAGGTGTCCTTTTTAGAATTTATCATATAACTGATGCTCTCTCAGTGTACTCAAAATGATCTCAAAGTGGGTGAAATTTTCGTGTCAAGTGTGAGAGTATACTAAGATATCGTCCATGACTAATACCACAAAAAAATCCATGTAAGGATGGAACACTTGGTTCATCAATGCCATGAAAACTATCAGCACATTCGTGAGACCGAATGACATAACCACATACTCTTATAGACCACACCTTCTCTAAAAGGTTGTAAGAGGTATATCTGATGGTCTAATGCGCAACTGATGATAACCGGATCTCAATTAAATCTTCAAGAACACTTGGTCTCCTCTATGAATATCAAAGAGATCATCAATAAATGGAAAGGGATATCAGTTATTGACTATCAACTAGTACAAATTTCTATAATCTATAGAATGTTTAAGGGTATCGATCGCCTTCTTCACAAACCGGATGGGAAAACCCCAAGGAGAAGTATTAGGTCAGATGAAACCCTTCTCTTTCAACTCCTATAACTACTTTAGGTTCTCCTGAAACTCTAGTGTAGCCATCATATAATGGGGAATGGTCACCAGTGTTGCCCTAGATTAAGATCAATAGAAAATTATACCTCTCTCTCTAGAGGAAAACCTGAAAATTCATCTGGAAAAACATCTGGAAAATTATTGACCACTGGAGGAAAATCCTTTTGGGAAGTCCCCTGGTCATCATGATATAGACTAGAAACCTGTGTTGTATCACCTTTCAATCAATGATGCTTGGGTCCATCTCTACTCTCTTGTACATCCCTTTCTCCGATATATAGATGAAATCATCCCTATGGTGGTGTGAAACTCACCCTACAGCTATAGAAATCAACAACAACCTAGAAAGGAGCTAACTAGTCCATTACAAGAATGAATTCATACCCTGCCATCTCAAAGAAAAAAAGTTACCAAAAGAAGTGACACCCACCAACCTCAACAGGTAACTCCTTTCATTGACTTACACTAGCCATTCTAATCCGCAACAGAGTGTCCAGCCTCATTATATCAGAAAAAGTGAAGATACAGAGCCTAAGGCTCTCAATAACAGGAAAAGATATAAATATATGGGAAGACCCTATATCGAAAAGAGCAGATGCTAAAATTAAGGCAACCAAAATCATACCACTAACCATAGAGGGTCCTAGATCCTGCTTCTACTAGATCTGCTCCAGTGAAAAAGCCTGACCTGCTCTACGACACTGTGAATCTATTTGACATTCCTGAGCTAATCCACCCTGTGGTTGTCAAAAACCTTGTGTTTGGCCACATTAGCCTTGAACACCACCTCGGCCTGAATGGAATGAAGAACTCCATCTCCCAATCTGATGTGGAATTGGTGGTCCTACTCCAGTATGAGGAGTCGAAACATATCCTCCCTCACTTTCTGCTGGAAGTAGGTTATTGTAGAAATGCTAAATATGAACCATATTTATGCAAGAACAACACTCAACTAGGTCTCTTGGGCACTATGGTTTCTTATGTCCCACCTTCCTATAATGATGGTGCACACATGGCTACCTGAAATAAAATCCCACATACTTGGATCTCCACGTATAGACTCCCAGCGGTGCTTATTACTATCATTTGGAAGAGTACCAACTCTGTATGCAGAACCGCCCTGGCCCACATCTCTAGAATCTTTTAGGTTGCACTTGGTGATCAGCACCTGATTGGATATAGAATGTTTGGAAGTCATCCTGAATAGATTCACCTTGGATCAGATGTCATGTCGGAGACCATCATCAAACATCCTTTCCAGAAACAAATCATCACCCCCGAGAATGGGTGTAAAGCGCTACAACTCTGTGAAGTGAGAAGAATGATGCTTGACTAAGAGATTACCCATCTCAAGACTAATGAACACTCGGTCTCGGTTGGCCCTCAAGGTGTCTTGGTATAAGTAATCATAGAATGTATGCTGGAAATCATCCCAATCCATAACTCGCTGGTGTCCCGCCTATGATATCACATCCCACCATCTCTTGGAGGAATCTCAAAGCATATAGGTTTCAAGTTTCACCCTCCTCTCAAGAGGTGTCTCATGATGCTAGAAGATATACAACATGGCTTCCAAACATGAATCTACAGCCTCAGTTCCTCCATCCCCTAAGAAAGTGGGAGGATTCTGTTGCTGAAAAACCCTCTTCAACACAGCCATAGACAAGGCAGGATGCGGTGCTCCCAAGAAGGTTTGAATCATCCTCATGAAGCATTCTAAAAACTATACATCGACACCTATATCTAGAATGATAGCTACTTCCATTAAGGGCATGATGAGAGGATTTTTTGGTAGTCCCTGATCTACCATTTCCGGTGTCTGATCGTTGCTCTGTATCTAGTGTAAAATTGGAGAATGTCTTGGTGGCATGAATCTGTAAGGTCAAGCACACACCTCAGTTCAACTATATCAAATATTAAACCATTTAATTTCAAGAAAGGAACTGGATAATAACACATTCATGTTTTCCCAAATAGGGTTAGATGACGTGAATAGCCTCCACATGTTGTCTTCCCATAGGTTTTAACATGGGTGTGTACCTCTTCCCACTCTAGTTGTTTATCACCCATACACAAAGTGTGTTCCCCCAATGACACAGAATGTACTTGAATCATTCCCCCATGCCTGAGTTTATCTACATGGTTAAACACATGGTTATCTCTAGGGTAACACTACACGGTGTGTTCTCCAAATCCATGGGGTGTACCCCTTATGTTCTAACCACTAGTGTCATTAGTCACACGATCAGAGACACAATTAACTATAAATGGCATGTAAGAATAGGAAACGATGTGTGCAACTAAATTTTCATCCTCCCATGTTGTTATTCACATGGATAGATACATGGTCTCTACATCATGGTGTGTTACTACTAATACATACCATGTTCCAACAAACATTTCACAAACCCGTGTATCTGCCCACACAATCTGTCCCACCGTTAAAGACTACATGGAGTGTACATATAGTACATGGTGTGTGCTTATGAAAATTTGTTTCTCCCCCAAAAAAATTACACAAGGCTTGTATTCGTCATCACACACCATGTCTTCTGGGTTTTTCCAAACAGTAAGCCTCAAATAGTACTCTAGAACCCCATAAAAACACAAAAACAAGCATTAAAGTTCCAAATTCCATTCTATGGGGGCCATACTCCTCAATAATTGAAACTTTGCATCATATTGATGTCATATCATAGAAAAATTCTGGTAAAGTTCAATATGATCCACCAAATTCTGATTCAAGAGGGCCCATAACACCTTAGGGACCAAATTTCGGTGCCCATTCAAATGAAACTTTAAATTTTACAATACCCTATCAAAATGGTAGGTATTATATCATGACATCTATCACAACATCATGCTTATCTACTACAACATCTATCACAACAACATGCAATCCGTAATTCATCCTAAATGGAATTCCAAAATTCATGACATGTGATCTCTAACAAGTGCCTATATGATGCATGAGATGGCATATCCTCATCTAATTGAGTTATAATAGAAATAGAACCTCAGTAATATAAATAATAACATCATAAAGCAAGTTAATCACCCAACGGTGAAATCATATCAACTATAACAATTGAAAAAACCAAAAAATGAAATAATCAAGGTAAATTGGTTTTTCCCTGTACACGAGTTAGCTACTCCAAGGAAAAGCTTATTAACAACTACATATTCCTTCATATCTCTACCTATTGGCTCTAAATAGTATGTCAATGAAGAAAAAAACCACTTTGATACCACTTTGTAACATCCTGGTTCCAAGTGATGCATAAAGGTGCCTCGTACCTAGTTTCTCACATGGCCTCAAGAGCATTAACATGAATTCCAGAGGCTACCGACTAGCAGTGAGGACCTTGGTTGTGAGAGTGGGGAAAATATTCCCTCATTGATAGATTATGCACAGTGGAATAAAAAATAATAATTAGTAACAGAAACAGTAATACCAAACAATAGAAGTAAACAATGGAAGACAGAATGTAAGTAAACAAATGGAGCACATATATAAATGATGCATGTCACATATTTCTAGGAAAACAACCAAAAAAGTCACAATGCTAGAAATAAAGTAATTAACCAAAGTACAAAATAAAACAAATAACCTCTAGCGGCATCGCAAGCCTTAGCTTGTTCTCATGCTCTCCAGCTCCCTAGCAATCAAGCACTTAATGATGAAGGGTTCTTTCCCTTATCTATACCTGCAACCATATATTCTGTTTGGGTCCCAAGCATGACCCAAAAAAGGTGTGAGATGAATCACAGTCAGAAACCACAACAAGATCTATGCCTAACTCTCAATGAGTATATATATTATGTAATAATGGAAATGCAGCCAAGAAACTAGGAGTATATAAAAGTAAAAAATCCTACAGTTTCCATTTAAATTCATTAGCATTTATCGTTTATCATTTAATAATGTAATTATCACAAATAGGTATCTCAGAAGACTACCTAACATGACCAAATCAAAGCTTTTTCTTTGTCTTAATAGATTCATCACAAAAATTCAATATTTACATCAACCCTCTGGTTAGCCCGCAAGTATAACCAATCTAGCCAAATAATGCAATAAATAGGCAAATACACTCTATGGAAGCACTCATCGTCAATTCCACTATGGTCTTTCCACAATAACTAAAAACTCTAGGGGAAGCACTCAACATCAGTTTCCCATGTGGTCTCGTAACCTAAACTATTCTCTATATGAGAGATCACTCATCGTCAATCCCCATATTGGTCTCATAAAGTGAAATATAATAGACACTCTAAGGATGCACTCATTATCAATTCCCCCTATGGTCTAAGTACACGTGGTTCTCATAGCCCTGTGCAATTCAATCATCCCTTAATGATATCAAAAATCCCAAAGCAATATCAACAATTACTTTGATAAAAAATCCAATACATTTCACAATCATTTAACGAGTAGAAAAATTCAAACAGTTCCATCAAATCAAGAAAGGAAAGGAAACATGGTCTGCCTCATAGGCAACCTGGACCAAACGGCTCTAAACAATAAAACAAGGAAACACACCCATGTAGTATTAATTGAACATTCAATTTTACATAATATCACATCAACAAACCCTTAATACAATAATCAATCTATGTTAGATAAAATAGGGTTCAATTTCTATAACCCAAAATACCCGAAACATGGGTAATCGACACTTTGGCATATAAAACTCAAGGACAAACAACGCAAGGAAACAAACCACCTACCTTAACATTGCATGATGAACACTCTCAAATGACTTCCCTTGAAATAGGCATATAATGATTTAGATCTACAAAACTTCAAAAATAGTCGACCTAGAATAACTCAAGAGAGAGAAGAAATCAGGAAGAGAGGCTCTAGAAGAAGGAATGAATCATTGGTGGGATTCCAATGCACCAGCTGAAGTTTGAATCAGAATTTGGATAGGGAAATGGTGTTTTAAAAAAGATTCTCCTATCTTGGTCACTCTTATACAAAACAAGGCCAGAAGAAGTTGAATCTGGGGATTATACACGACCCCAGTCTGATTAGTCAATTAAAAGAAAAAGTACACGACATATACTATTAATGAAGACATCATGTATTTGCCTCAACTATCCCCCAACATTAGAAGTCTACCACATCACCCCACATGGCCATGTCTCGGCAGTTACACACCCATGACGTAGACACACATGGTAAATGGGTACACTATGTGCACTACTGAGTACACGATGTGTAATTATAATATTTCTTAATTTTACCAATTTTCTCAAAAACACCCGTAATCGAGATCTATACCTGAAAAGAATATCCAGGTTCTAAAAATTATTATTTACCAATAAATACAAATCTATTTCAATAATTCCATGGATTTATCAATGTTGTGCAAGAAGATTGATAATAAAAAAATTTAGATTCCCCCATTGTGATTAAAGTGTAGGGTGATTATATGGAAGAAGTTATAATGGCATAAATTATTTAATTTAGACGATGTTTATGCGATAACAATGATGTTATTCAAGACTATTATGATATGGTGGATCAATGGGGAAAACATTTATGGTTTAATATAAATATTAAGAAAATTTGGTTTTTGGGGAATCAATAATTGAATAATGATTTTATTTCATTGAATTCAAATATTACAAAAATGTGTGAAAATATCAGGGGTTAATTTTATTTTCTTATAGAAATTATATACAAGATGGGATAACAAATATACATTGAGAAATAAATGAAATCAATTTTTATTCCTCTCAAAACTCAAATTATTGAGAGGATAAAATTCAACAAGAAACAGATATCATGTTTTGCGAAGACAAATTTCTAGTAAGAGGAGAATGATGATAAAATTAAAGAGACTAGAATGAGGAAGAAAACCTTCAATAGAAATATTGAAGTTCATCCCATTGAACAATAAACAAGGGTAATCCAAAAAGATTGAAATCATGAATCAATGAGTAAGAAGAAGATTCTTGTTAACTCAAAAGGTGATGGTCCCCCAAGAAGAGTATCACTAAGGTGCTACTACTATGGAGTAATCGAATACACTATGGGTTTGTGTATATAGTGGTGGATAAGAGTCTTGAGAAGCACTACTAGGCTTGTACATGACATTTTTCTAGTGGAGGATGACTCGTGGAATGATAATCTATTTGATCATTTTTTTCATGGTTTGGAGATTGCAATTGTTCATGGTTTTACACCCAAGGTGGAATGTCAGTGAAACAAGATTTAACCACTTGTAATAGGCCCCAGAGGAGGATCTAGAGCTGTAAGTTCATATTTTCCAAAGCATTTTGGATTTTTTTGGTTAAGAAGGTATGGAATCATCCCTCATATTAAGATTTTTCTTTGACATAGAACACTTTCTTGCAGAACAAAATTGAAATGGTTCTAAGATTCATCATGATAATTTACTAGGGATAGTTAGTTCCTTGTGTTCACTTCGATATTACTTCTTTTTTCTATCGGGTGTGATTATCCTTGATTCTTTAGAGTCTGTGTGGGTTTTCCCCCATTCATCCCTTAAATGGGGGATTTTAAAAAAAATTGAAGGCCTTCGGACCATTGGATGGACAATTAGTATGAGTTTTTTTATATGTTTTATTTTTTTCAACAAATGTCATAATCAAAGAAATTTTAACATGAAAAATAATTATGATCTCATGAAAACTAATATTTTCATGTAATGAGGAAGACTAATATGATTGGAAAAAAATATGATCCATTTAAAAAAATATTTATTTCATCAAAAGTGGGAATGAAAGAAATTCAACAAAAGGATCATTTTATAGTACTGGATAAGTTAGTGTAGTGTACCTTATAGAAAGAAAGAAATTAAATTTATAATATTAATAATAATGGAGCTTCTCATCTTGAAAAAATGGGTATGTGTACATGAATAATTAATTACTAAGTATAAACTTGTCTGAAGTAGTCTTAATGGCCATATAATATGAACAACACAAAGCATGCATAAGATTTTTCACAAAGTATAAGAAAATGTAAGAGGAGAATACTGGTGAAGGAGACATCTTATAGTTGAGAAATCATGGAAAATTTTGTAGAAATTTTATATTTAAGGAAGAAACATGAAAATGTTGGATTAGTTTTATAGAGGAGTAGGAACCTAATCCAAGGAATATATAGTATTTTAAATAAACTACAAGGAGTGATGTTTGTATTATTGGTGTCACACGGATAACCACTAGAAAGGCTTGATTGGAAATTTCTAGAACAAGGATTGTTCACCAATACCAACCACATTCTTATACTTCTGGATGTATAATAAATAACCCTATCCCCAGGTACTTAAATTTTCATAACAAATATTTGATTGTTTTAGGTTGAAGGGTTAGATATGATCCATAGTTTTAATAATATATAGGGTGAAATGTATTTATAAATTCATAAAGAACCTGGTAAAAATGATGTTTTTTTATCTATAATTTCATGTGGTAATAATGAATGGTTTCTAAATATGGTTTTATTATTAAAATAAGCACGAAGAATAAAATACAAACCCAAAAACAAGATCACCAAGAACGAATATGTAACCAAACTACTATAAAATAATGAACCTCATGTTGTGTACGATACATAGTTCAGACATTTCTCATCCATATTTTATCATCTATAGTTGATAAATATCATTAAATAGGTATAAAAAATGAATCCCTCCTCTATTGTTTATCCACATGATGTTCTAAATCACTTGAAACTCTAGTACAAAACTTCTTCACACCAATCATTCAATTTTTGCACTGGGTAAAGGTGGAAGAATAATATATCTATTTTAATGAGTGATAATTGTCTTGGAATACACATAAAAATATTGAATCTAAAATAAAAGGCTAATGAACTCCTTATATAGGTCCTCTCAATCATGATTCCTTAAGAATCAAACATTTACTAATACATTTATAAAGTAAATGTAAATAACATGGTGTGTAGTTACTAAACTAGAAACTTTTGGTTTGTATATATTCTCCCTCAAATTTCATGTTTATCAAAAATCCATATTCAATTATAACTAATGAAATACATTTGAACGTTAACAAGTTAACATTTGGTTACCATAAAACGCCTTTCATGCAAAGGTAGTGGCTACAACATATCATATCCAATGATATGCCTCAATCAAACCCCATGATTGGAAGAAGGATGATTTCATGTTATCTTATTAAATGACATATGATATTCCTTAAATAAATTAATAAAGTATTCCTTAATTTTATTCATTTTATACAATATGTTTTACCAATATCATACTATATGATATAACAAAAATACATCCCATGCTTGTACGGATTTATAAAATATCTCAAGCAATATACTACTTATAATAAATATTGAGAGACTCAAGGCTATTTAACCTTATATTTCATCAAAAAAAGTAACTTAAGTAATCATATCCAAAATTCCTTTAGATATCTCCCAAAATACTTTTGGAATTCTATAATCAATTTTACCTTATATCATATCATATACAATACTTTGAAAAATATCTATCCAAAATTCCTTTTATATAAAATCTAAAACACTTTTAGAGTAACTCTATGAGTCCAAATAAATACCGATTTAGTCAACTAATAATCATGACCCCACATGGCCTTGTAGAATTGAAAAAAAATCACCAAATCCATTAATATAAAAAAAATAGAAGGATCTATTAAATCATCAATGCCACTCAAGAAATAAAGGGATATAGTGTGATTTGAATCAAACATATGTATATCTGTACCCATTTCCACCAAATGTATTATATAAATGTATTTGTTTTCTTATGATCCCTTTATCCAAATAATAAAGTGACTATGGGACATGGATTATATCAATCCCATATAACCTCCTCATACATTCTCAAATCTCTAAGTATAGACAGACTAGGTTGATGAATACATTACATGTCATCCACCTTTATGGATGAGCATATCTCATTCCCCTCACCTAAATAGATAATCAAATCATACATACTATTTAGGTATGATCGTAAAATTCCTTAGTCTATCTCAATTGATGAACCACATTTCATACCAGTAATATGATAGGGTAAATCCCATATTATTTGGGTTCGAACTGGTGACATGATTAGTAATATGCACAACCTCCCTTGATTAGTTAATCCTCGATAGTCACATAAAACATGTATAAAAATATTATGGTTTTAATTATAATTATTGAGGACTCCATATAAAAACTATGATCCCCTAGTATAAAAAATACAAAGTTTATGACACTCCATGTGGTATACTTCATTCATCATCCACTACAAAAAACCTATTTTGTGCCTGATGAGAATATTACATATATTGATATAATAATTTTAATCTTATTAACCTTAAAATTTATTTACAATCTATGATAATACCTGATTAACATCAGTTTTGGATAACTCAAATTCATACTTTGAGAGGTCAATTATCATTACACTTAAGAAAATGTATATCAATATATACATATGGGAAATGAATATCAAATAATGATAAGGATGATATTACCTTTTTTATAACATGATCAATTTTATATTCTTAAAATAATTTAATAATACCTAAAAAACTATATATAAGTTCCTATCTTACATATCATATATGGTAGACTTCTAGACCATCCTTTTGATTTCTAATCTTTTACGGGTTTTATTAAACTCATTACATATTTATGTAATTCCTGACACATATTTATATGACCATCTGATAAAGATAACCCACTAAAATATTTAGTGAGTAAAATATATGAAGAAATATAGATTCAATAATTGTGATAATTTGGAATAATATTCTTAATGTTTAACACCATCAAAATATTCAAACTCCTTAACTCTACAAAATCTAATATTGTGATGCTATTAAATTTTTTCATATACTTAGAACTCATTCTAATCTCACCGTTATATTTATTTTTAACAAATTACCTAAAATTTTCTTGAAATATTTTGGAAACTAGTGTAACTATTTACATGAGTCTTTTATGAACATATCCTATTCTCCATTAGGATATAAAGTGACATTCACTTTGATGACTAGCACAATAATTTATTTCTTAAATTTAAACTTCTCTAAGTCCAAACGCACTCCCACAATCCCATTAGACACTATAACATTTTAATAATTTTTTATAAGATATAAAAACACCTTTTTATAGTTAATATGTAATATCTTGATATTTTTAAAAGTAAATACTATGTTATATATTATACAGGATACATAACATCGATCTTAAAATAGAATAAAATATTATTATATATACGTAAATTTCATAACCTAGATTTTAAATTAGAAGCTATGATAATTAATAAATTATTTATAAAATAAATACTAAAGTAATAAGAAACAAAAATTTACTGTTAAATTCAGAGAAAATAATCACATAATTTTTAGTAAAGTCATTTTATTATTCAAAAAAAATTCATCACAAATGGGTTTTCTATATTTTTATGAGTGAATATTGTAATTAATTTATAAAACATTTACAATTTTTTTAAAATTATTTTCATTTTTGAATTGATCATGTCAAAATTATATAATGGTGAATTTTTTTGAATTTTCTAAAAATATTATTTTTCAATTAATAATGAATAATACTGATTTTTAATTGAGAACTATATTTTATTATAAATAATTTATAAAGAAAAAAATTATTTAGGAGTTGTTTAAATTTAAAATTGGATTATTTTTATTTAAAATAATTCAAATATATGTTATTAAATGAATTTTAAACTTGGATTTGGTATTATAAATTTTATACTTTAAAAGTTCTTTTTTATGAAAAATGGTTTTCCCTCACGTTTTTTCAATATAATTTTAATTGAAATTTTTTCACTGTTGTGTTTTTATTTTTTAATAATATATTATATATTTTAAATTATTGGTTCTAAATATATTAAATATGTCTCTTTTATTTTTTTCCCAATATGAATTGTAATCCTAGTAATTTTTGTTATCATGATTAAAATAAAATCGATTAATTAAGGGTTAAAATGATATGATAAGAACTAAGAAATTACACTAAAACATGACTAAATATTATTGTATTATTATATATAATATATAATAACGAAAAGGTAAAATATAGGACCTTTTTTTAATTTTTATGTGATTATAACCTCTATAATTGTTTTATAAATAAAATTTAAAAAAATGTCACACTTTTGTTTTTAATAACTATAATAATTTTAACTTGGGGAAAACAAGATATATATTCAAATATATATATTATTTTAAAATTTAAAAAGATTTATCTTAATCATAGTAATTTATTTGATGTTTTTAGTAAAAAAATTAATACAATAAATTATTACACAATAATAATGCATTAATTATTCAATTAATTGAAAAATCAAATAAATGACATTAAAAATATTATAATTAATATAATTTGAGATAAATAATGTGATTCACGAATTTTATAGGTGATCATGATATGTTTTACATATAATATTTTTTAATTTTACTTATTTTCATGATATTATTAAAACAAAAATAATGAATAGTTCTCATAATTGACATTAATGATATTTTATAATAAATAATATTTTATTAAAAACTATAAATTCTTTAAAATAATATATTCAGCCTTGTAATTATGAAATGGTTTATAATATCAACTATAATCCATTCAAGGGAGGTTTTTTCATTTATGGTAATTATCCTGACCTTCAAAGAGTACAAAACATTATGGTCACGGTAAGTGTAAAAGAGGTTAATGAGGGGTTAAAACCAAAAGATAATGGTAAAATCATATAAAAAACATGTATAATTATTATCTTGCAAGAGTATTTAGACTTATAATAATGATATATTCAAACTAAATAAATTTTTATCCATTTTAATTTTTATCAAATTTATATTAATTTATGATTTTGAGAAATTACAAGAGTTCCCATCCCCTCTATTACAAAAGGTCACATCTTCTTCTTATTCCATCACACATAAAAGCTCATTTATTTTAGAAAATAAATCCTTATATATATTACTATAATTAATAACAAAATTATAGAGGTCTTGTTTAGGCATAATACCAATGATTAAGGGATTAAGGTGTTAATAAAAGTATAGTATCCAAAGAAGAGGTATAGTTTTATCTACATGTTTTAGTTTTGTTTCTTCTTCCACTTACATAAGATATTAATTAAACAAGTCTATATAATTACATAATTGTAAATTATAGACTTATATGTTAATATGTTAATGGAAAAACCAATATCCATCTCAAACCTTCATCAAATGAGAGATAAATACATAGTGCACTTGCACGGTGGATGGTTGCCTCAAAAACTAATGTAATTCATTTTCCATTACCATATATAAATACTAGTTATAATGATATATTTAAGAAGTATATATGATATTAATGAAATATTTGTAATTATATACTGATAATATAACACATCTTTTCTTACCTTTCCCTAAACAGAAAAAATGATAACATTGTTTATGCTTGCGTGTGGACTACCACCTCGACGAAGTGATGTGAATTTTTTCTCATCATTGCATTTAATGGATGTTATATATAAGCATGTGTAAAGAAAAAATATGATATATATTATATTATTATAATTATTTAAAGATAAATTAATTATTACCTTCCATCCATAATGATCAATGAAAAATGGAAGTGTTATTCATGCATACATAGGACTTAGTGTCTCAATGATTTAGACATAGTTCATTTTTAATATCCAAATTTTAGGGTTTATTTTAAATTATAATGATATATAAAAATTATAATTTGGTAATTATTGTATTTTTGGACATGGTGGATTTATTACCACCTTGAAAATAGTTAACCTACTAAATTATATTCTGAAATATGATCCAAATATTGTCAAAAAAATTTGATGTTAATGTAATTGATTAAGTAATTATATATAATGTAGTATTAAATGAAACAAATGAATAATTAAAAAAACCAAACATAAAAATTTCATGATATATTCAATTCAACTATAATTCCCTTTATAATATTTCCAAATATTTTTTAGTTTAGAGATTTAGAGAATTGTGACATAATTCATACATATCAACCCACAGGAATACAAAGTGGGTACTAATAAATTAGTATCTATTTATTCCATATTTCAAAAGTTTTTATGAAAACATGAATTATTTTCATAGAAACTCTTCAGAATATTTATATTGTCTTTTAGTTTACTCTTACCCTTCCATAAACCATTTGAAAAAAAAATTAACATGTGATGAGCACAAAAATATCAGTAATTGAAACAAAAATAAAAGTACCATTAGTCTATGAATAATTATAAACATATTAAATTATTTTCTCAAAGTCATACATCTCATCCATAAAGTATCACATACTTGCTTTGTGAAAACAAGATATTTAAATAAAATATAGAAAACATAAATAATAACATAAAAGTAAATTAGGGAATTATTTACAAAAGATTGTAACCCTTTCAGGTACCATTTGATTTTTACTCCTCACAACTATAAAAAAATATAACCCTAATGGTTATCTTATGGTGTAACAATCACAATTACACTTGGAGTAACCATATGGTCGTCCTCCAACATAAACATGCCCAATTAATTGGAGGGATATATAAGTCCCACCCATCATCATAAACAATGAAAAATAACTATAAAATAATCATACATCATGAATAATTACATCATAAAAACATTCCTTTTGAATTATGTAAAAATAGAAATTTAAAAGAGGTTTATTATAGGAAAGTCTCTCACCTCGGGTTCATCATAATTAAAATGTGTTCAAACCTCTTATATAATGTTTTAAATAGTTGTATTAATATATTATAGAACTATATTAAAAATTTTAGTACCTTATATGATATTTTTATAATATACTTCCACCCATTTATTGATAATATTGTTTTATTTTTCAGTGTGTTGGGTGCATTTATTTATGGTTTCCATGATTGGTTCATTATGGATTATCTTATCAAATGGAATAAAACTAAAAAAGTATATTTAAATGGTATTAATATGTTTCATGAATTTTAAATGACACCATATATCATTTTTTCTTTTTTTTTTGAATTATTCATCAGATAAAACATTAATGAAAATGATTTAATTTATTTTGGAAGTTTCTACGACCATCATGAACATATATCATATTTATTTAATATCATGGTCATATATTGGTTTAATAACCTTATATAATATATGATATGTATAATAAAAATGTATTTAACCATAATAATGTTTTTATGACCATCCTTGATGAATGTAATAGAAAATGAAATTGTATCATCCAAGATGGTGGTAAATCGACACATCGCGGACGATGTTGTAATTTTTATAATAAAAGAAATATAAAGAGTTTGGTGATGAATTTTTCTATAAAAATGATAAAATTACAGTATATATAAGATAATGGAGATTTCATTCTAATTGTATAGTGGTATTTGAATAGAAAATAAGAAAATAAAATAAATTAAAAGTAGAATAAAAGAAAATGAAAGAGGATTTTACCACTTGAATTATTCTCATTGAGAAACCCATTAAAGAACTTGGTTTTTTCTTTTTGGTTATACTAGAAGGTATTGGATGTGGGGAAGAGTCTTGTATAGGTGATTGGGAAGAAATTAAATAAAATATAAGGCTTTGAGCTGTGAGGACAAGAGGTGGTGAGGGGTGGTATTTATAGTGGAGGAGAGGGTTGTTTTCTCATTACATTATTCATTAGTTTTTTATTTTGGATCAAGACTATGAATATTTAGATTATTGTCACTAAATATATTAAAATAATCAATGTTTGTTAGAGATTATGGTGATTACATCAGCAATGACTCAAGTAATAGTGTGTGTTAACTTATAATGTATATATACCGTAAATTACCGTATTTTACTATTCACAAAAAAATTCATGTATTTTAGGAAAATACCTAAAATTCAAAATAACTATTTTCAACATTTAGAATTCAAAAATTAACAACACTTTTGAAAAATAATTTTCTCAATATGATAAATTTAATGTCTAATTAAAATCATCATTTATTAAAAAAATACTGAATTTAACACTATAACTGATTTTATGAAACATTAAAAAAATTATTAATATCTCTTAAAATTATCTTATAATAATAATACAACAAAATAATAAATTATGAATTTATTTTATGAAAATAAATTTTCTATAAATTCATTATATTATTTATGAAATTGTAATTAAATTTTTATGACTTACAAAAATACCAACACTTAATTTATCATTTTCAAAACATTTATGTACTTAATCTATAATATAAAAATTTCATATTTTTTACTTATAAGATACATAAATTTTATATATACTCTCATAGATGAGGCTACTATTCTATTAGTATAGATTCCTTAATTTCTATAAATACTACTTATTTTAATATACATTTATAATGAATTTAAATATTTAATTACATAATGAAAAAAATTATTTTATAAGTACCTACGTTGTCAAATTCTCATAACCTTATAGAAATTACATCATTTCAATTTTTATTTACTTATTAAAAAAGTGAGGATACTTGTGCCTTATAATATTTCCAGATTCCCATGTTGCTTCTTCAACCATATGGTTTTTCCACAAAACCTAGCCTAGTGAATTACCTTATTCCAAAATAATTTCTCTCTATGATCAATAATATGAGAAGTTTTCTCTTCATAAGAAAGGTTCAGATCCAACTAAAAAACTTATGGGATAAAAACATGAGATGAATCTGGCACATACATTCTTAACATTGAAACATTAAAAACATTGTGGGTCTAAGATAAAATTATAGGAAAATATAATGAGTAGGAAACTGGTCCAACATTATCTAGGATTTCATACGGTCCAATGAACCATGGAGATAGATTACCTTTATTACCAAAATAGATAAAAATTTTCCATAGTGAGATTTTAAGGAAAACATGATCACCTACCTCAAAAGAAAAGTATTTCTTCTTCTTATCTGCATAACCTTTCTTCCTGCTCTGAGTTATCCTCATTTGTTTCTCGATCATATTAACTTTCTTATCCTATTACTCTACTAATTCTAGTCCCATCAACTTCTTGTCCCCATATTTATCCCAAAATTTTGAAGTTCGATATCACTTTCTATATAATTTCTCAAAATGTGACACTTGTATTCTAGAATGAAAAATATTATTATAATCAAACTCAACTAAAGAAATATGTTGATCCTAAATTCAGAGGAAATCCATTGGACAATCATGAATCTTTTCCTCCAAGGTTTTAAGTGTTCACTCAGTCTATCCATCAGATTGAGGATGGAAAGGAGTGCTGAAATTCATTTTTTCCATAATGAATTATAAAACCCTTTCCCAAAGTTTTATGTAATCATGTGATCATGGTAAGATACAATAGAGAGAGGAACACCATGTAAACTAAAAATATATTTGAGGTACAATCCAGAAATATGATCCAAATACATAGTATCTAAAATATAAAGAAAATTATCATATTTAGTTAGTTGATCAACAATAACACAAAATTTATTATTACCTTAAAAATAAATTGGTAGTCCTACCATTAAATCCACGTATATATTTTCTCATTTTCACTTTGTCATTGGAAAAGGTTGAAGCATACCCCTTGTTTGTTTTATCTTGACTTTAACCAAATTAAAATACAAACATGTCATTGTAAAATTAGTAGTATCTCTTTTTCATTCCATCCCTCTAGTAATACTCCAAAAGGTCTCTTTAAATCTTAGTGCTACTAGGATAAACTGAAAATAGGGAACTATGAGTTTCACATAATAACACATTCAACAAATGTGAATCACAGGGCACACATAATCTCTTTCCAAATATCATAATAAAATTTTTACCCACATTAAATTCTAAAAATTTACCCTTGTTCACCAATTAAACCTTTTTTATAACTCATCGTATTCCTTCAGTTCTTGCTTAATTATGTCTAACAGAGACATGTTCACTAGAACCTAAAACAAAATGGTGGAATTTGTTTCACTAGAAACTGACAAGATAAATTTCCTCAAATCATAAACCTAGGGGTTATGTTCAAAAAGTAACATGGTTAATGATGCATGATGTTTTCAACTCAAAAAATCTACCACTTTGTTTTCTTTTCTAGGAAGGTAATTGATCATAAAATCATAATCATTTATATGTTATAGCGATCGTCTTTTCATCATGTTACATTCCTTTTGAGTCAATATATATTTCAAAATGACATGGTCATTATATATTTTTCATTAGGCTCGATATAAATGATATCTCTAAATTGATAAATAAAAAACCAAAGCTAAAAACTGTAGATCATGTGTGGGATAATTTAACTCATGAAGTTTTAGTTTTCTTAAAGAAAAATCAATTACTAGATCATTTGGCATCAGAATTCAACCAAACCTATTCATTAAAGCATAATTGTAGATTAAGAACTCACCATTTCTATAAAGAATATCCAAAACTAGAGAATTCACCATTCTTCTATTCAGTTCCTGAAAAAACAACAAATTATTCTTCCCAAATAAATTTAACCCCTTTTCATTTCAACATAGTTATAGGGAATGATAGCCATGAAAATTATTTAACAAACCAATAGCAATACTCTATTAATCCAAGAAAACTATGAATATGTATAGCATTTTTAAGCCTTGTAAATTCCTCAACCACATTTGTTTTAGAGGGATCAACTATTATTCCATCATTATTTACAATGTGACAAATTAAATAAAATAGTTTTTAATAAAAAATCACATTTGGTAAATTCCCATTTAACTTTATTTATTTTAGTGTTTACAGTTCAATCCTTTGATTTTTTTTCATGATCATCAAAACTTTTTGAAAAAACCAAAATATAATAAAAAAATAAAAATAAAATATCCAAAAAAATCACCAAAAAAACTATTTATAAGATCCATAAATTCAGCAAGGAAATTTTTCCAGCCAATGTAAATAACAATAAACTCATATGCCCATATCTTGTTTGTAATGTTATTTTCATAATTTCATCCTCCTTCAACTTCAAATAATGGTACACAGATCATAAGTCAATCTTATAAAAATACCGAGATCTTTGTAAATGATCAAACCAAACATCGATATGAGGAAATGGATACTTATTCTTAATAGTAACATTATTCAAAGATATATAATCAATGAAAAGTATCATGGAACAATATTTATTTTTAACAAACAAAATAATATCACCCCATGGTTATGTGCTAGTATGAATTAATCTTTTATCAAGTAACTCATGTAACTACTTTTTCAATTCAAAAAGTTCCGATTGATATATTAGATATGGGGGTTATCAAATTATTTTATCATAGGGAACTAAGTCAATGGTAAATTCAACTTCATAATTAGGTATAAAAATGGAGATCTCATTAGAAAAAACATAAAGGTATTCATTTACCACTGACACATCATTAATTGGAATAGTTCCATTTTTTTAACAATATGTGAAAGATAACATTCATTTCTTTTTTTAACAATTTCTCATCATACTGATATGTAATCAATGGAATGGGTTAATTATTGTATAAAAACTAAAACTCTTTCTTAATAAAAATTATTTATCTTTAAATTAAGTCTTAGTATGATAAATAGAAATTCAATCCACACCCATAATAACATCAAACTCCACTTAGGGAAAAACAAAATTTTTTTCAGGTAATGTCATTCCACATAAAACTACAAGAATATTTTTATAATTCCATTTTACCTTAATATTTCCCCTCGTAGTTTTTTCCACAAGTTCTAATTTTATTTCTTGATGCGAAATTTATAATTTACCCAAAAATTACTCCGAAAAAAATGAATTTGTAGACCCCAAATCAAGAAAGACATTAGAAAAATTTGAGTAAACAAACAATGTATTATATACCACTTAATTGGATGACACAACATCTGATCACTTAGTCACAAAGGATTTAAATTAACATTTATTTTTATAATGTACCTACTTTACATCATTTATATCTTTCTTTGGGTAGGTATTTTTCAAATTCCCCATCTCACCACGTTTGAAACACTTTAGAGTTTTCTTATTATAATTAATCCTAAATCATTTTCATTGAAATCTTTGGACATATGTCCAAACTTTCCACAATGGAAACACTTCCCATATTTTTGAGACATTCTCCAGGGTGTTTTTTACACACTTTCTACAAACTGGAAAATAGAATTTCTTACCTTCAGATTTATTTGATTGATTCTTACCCATTTCTTTCTATATAGACCTTATCCTTGTTTCTAATGTACAT
The DNA here is from genome assembly GCA_963277665.1 of Viscum album. Lineage (NCBI taxonomy): Eukaryota > Viridiplantae > Streptophyta > Magnoliopsida > Santalales > Viscaceae > Viscum > Viscum album. The sequence goes on along the minus strand of CAUJRU010000406.1, from coordinate 97,572 downwards.
TTGGTCATAGAAAAACTCTATTTCAACCCTCTTAGCACATCTAATAAGTTTTTATTAACATTTGAATTCCATTGTAGCCAATTACATTCGAAATCATGTCTTCAATCCAGATTAAAAATGATTGATTTTACTATAAAGATTTAAAATAATAATTAGAGAATACCTTTCCAATCAGGTGAACTTTTCTTCATACACTGCCACTAAATCATACTCTTTTTTTTCAAATATAGGAATTTATTTTCCATCATATGTTAAACCAACTATTTAAAATCTTTTTCAATGAACAAATTGTTAAATTCCTCTTATTCCAAGGCATCAATCACCTTATTGTCTCTGATATTCTAGACCATTGAACACCACTAGTAGGTTTCACCTATAAAATGATAAATATAAAGACTAAATTTTTTATTATCTAAAGACCCAATGACATTAAATATATTTTCAAGGGATTCAATCCACCATTCAGTTGTGATAAATTTGGATGATCCACTTAAATTATGAGGGTGTTGCCTCATAAAATGTTCCATGATCCTCATGATACTTTGTGGTATCTCTTAGTTGTTCCATTTCCTGGATTTCACTTCCATTTATAGCCTACATAAACTGATCCATTTATAAAAAAACAGCTCATTTCAAATTATTACCACTCTAGGTTGCGGATTTGAAAATATATCATCCCCTTAGTACCTTCCTACTTCATCTTCAATATTTATTATATAGAAAACCATTTTGAACAAATGTATATTTGATGAAGAAACATATTAATCTTAAAATGATATATCATTTAAACACATAAATAATGAAAACAAATAATTCATAATATTATATTAAAATCATCTTAACCCCAAAAATTATCTAAACCTTGCTATGATACCAACTATAAGGACCCAACATTAAAAATTACATAATCTAGATAATTTTAGTAGAAATCACATTATTACATTCCGAAAGATAATTTCAGTTTACAGTTATAAAGAATTATGACATAATTCATACATAACAACCCACAAGAATAGAATGTGGGTACTATTAAAACATTATCCATTTATTCCATAATATTAAATTAATTAATAAAACATGAAATATTTTTATGAAAAATATTCACAATATTTATCTAAGCATATTCTTTTTTCTTACCCATCCATAAACCCTTTGAAAAAAAATAAAAACATGGGATGAGAAAAAAAATACCAATAAAGGGAATAGAAATAAAAAACCATTATTCCATGAATACTTATAAACATTTCAAATTATTTTCACGAAGGCATACTTCTCACCCATAAATTATCATATTCTTACATTGTGAAAACAAGATATTTCCATAAAACATATAAAACATAAATAATACCATAAATTTAACTTGAGTAATTACTTAATTAATATTTTTTACCTTGTAAATACCATGTGATTTGTAACCCTCATGACAACCATATAATGTAACCCTCAAGCTACCTTATGGTGTAACCATCGCAGTTACACTTGGAGTAACCATATGGTCAACCTCTAACATAAATATACCCATTATATTAGAGGGATATATAGGTCCCACCCTTCATCATAAATTATTAGTCAAAACTATAAAATAATCATAAAACATGAATACTTTTATCGTAAAAACATTCCTTCTGAATTTTCTAAAAATAGAAATTTAAAAAAGGATTTTTAAAAGAAAATCCTTCACCTTTGGTTCATCTTACTTATAACATGTTAAAACCTATTTTATAATGGTTTAACGAATGTTATTAATATATTAAATAAATATATTAATATCTATAATACCATATATGATCTTTTATAACATATTTACACTGAATTATTGATAATATTTTGTTATTTTAATTGTTTCGGGTTCATTTACTTTATGGACTCCGTGTGGGTTCATTATTGATTTTCTTTTAGAATGGAAGAAAAACTCAATAAGTTTAATGAAATGGTATTAATATGATTCTAGAATTTTAAATGTTACCATATGTCATTTTTCTTGATATGAGGATGATTCATTAGATAAAACATTAATGGAAATGATTTTTTTTGATTTTTAAGACCATCACGAGCTTATATAGTTATATTTAACATCATATTAATATATTGGTTATATAAAATTATATAACTTATAATATGTATAATAAAATCTTATTTATCCATAACAATAGTTTTATGACTAGATTTTAAGGCAGTAATGGAAAATGAAAGTGTATCATCCTCGATGGTGTTAAATTGATACATCATGGATAATGTAATTATTTTTAGAATAAAAGGGGGAGGGGAAATAGTTTAATGATGATTTTTCCACCAACATGATAAAATTATAGTATATATAAGATAATTTAGTTTTAATTCCACTTTTAAAAGGTTAGGTGGATATAAAATAAGAAAATAAAATAAATTAAAAAGAAAATGGAAGAAGATTTTACCTCTTGAATTCTCCTCCTTGAGAACCACCTTAAGGAACTTTTTTTGGCCGTTTGGTGAGACTAGAAGGTATTGGACGTGGGAAAGTGTCTTGGAAAGGTATTTGGGTATTAATTAAACAATATCCAAGGCTTTTATTTGTGAGGATAATAGGTGGTGAGGGTGGATATTTATAGTAGAGAAGAATGGTGTTTTCCCATTATTTTATTCATATGATTATTATTTTCTCTTAAGACTGTGAATAGTTAGAGAACTAACATGAAATATTTGGAAATAATTAAGGTAATTTATATATTATGGTGATTACATTAGTAATGACTCAAGGAATAGTGTATTTAACATATATTGTATATATATTGTAAATTCTTGTATTTTAATATTCAAAAAAACTAAACTATTCTAGAAAAATCCAAAAACATCACCCTAAATTTTTTTCTAAATGTAGAATTAAAATATGAACTCCATTTTATAAAAATATTTTTCTAAATAGGATAAATTAAAATTTTAATTAAAAATCATCATTTATTCAAAAAAACATTTTAAAATTATAATTGATTTTATGATACATTGAACAATTAATTAAGGTATCAAAAAATTATATTATAATGATAAGATAACAAAATAATAATTTATTAATTTATTTTATAAAACTATATTTTATTTTAAATCATTATATTAATTATAAAATTATAATTAAATATTTATTACGTATTAAAATACAAACACTTAATTAATTATTTTCAAAATATTTATTAAATTTATCCATGATATAAATATATAATATTTTCACTTATAAGATACGTAAATTTTATTTGTACTCTTGTAGATGAGGATATTATTATATTATTATGTATTCCTTATTTTATATAAATACCAACTATTTCATTATAAATTTATAATGAATTGACCTAATTAACTCCAGAGTGAAACAAAATTATTTTACAAGTACCTGAGTTGTTAAAATAACGAAATTAAGAATTTTTATTAATAAAGTTGGAAAATAACATTCGTGTTTTTTTTATGAAGATAAAGAATGAAAATCACGACTCAAATTCTAGGTAAGGGATTTTTTTCAATCATTTCGAAAGATTCCATTTAAACTCCATTTTTCTTCCATATCCATATTTCGTAAAAAAATGTTTTAAATAAGGTTTTTAATATTATTTTATAACTTTTCAAAGTTATTTTTTGGTCATATTTTACTTTTTACAAAATGTTTTAAAAGAAATATTATTTTCATTATATGAACAAGGTTTTTCAAAATTTTAGCAAATTTATAAAACAAATGATTTTTACCTTATGCGGCATGAGCGACTTTCACCACCATCATAAATAATAATTTATTTGATTCATACATTACAAGTTTACATGGTTATTTTCAATGAAAATTTTTCCCTCATTATTTCAATGTTTTTTTATATAAGTGATTTTAAAATAAAAAGGATATTTTTCTCAAGAAATGTTCCAAGTGATCTTTCAAAATCATTTTTCATCTAAGATGAGATACATTGATATTACTCAAAGCTAAAATATTATTTTCCACAAAGATATTTTTAATGATATTTTTTTCAATGAAAATCAAAATTTTCTTTTTTTTATATTTTGGAATTGAAAATATGTTTTTTAAAAGAAAATGAAATTTTGATATCAAATTATTTTTTAATTAAGGGTTTAAAATAGTTTTTCAAAAGTATTATGATAAAAATTTGAATTAATTAATTATACTATTTTGTAAAAAATAATGATATGTGAAATGGGTGATCTTGGTAGAGCTTATATGAATGGTTGATCCCCACTGTATATTATGGGAGATACTGATACAACTTATACAATGGCTTCACCAGGACAACATCAAGTGATCCCGATATAGATTATATAATGGGTACACTTAGATAGTACTCCATTTTATTGGGTAATATTATTTTTATATTGAGGCAATTATGAGGGAGTTACCAAAGGGTTTCTCCATTTTATTAAACACGAGTCTAGTTATTTCTTATGTGGGATTAAAATAGGTTATAAATGTGCTTCTATAAGTTTCTAAAAGTGGGTTTTTTATTTTATTGAAATTATTTAAGAATTCTTTCTCTGAGAAAAAATTTGGGTGTATTTTTCATGTGAAAACATTTTATTTCATTTACTCAAAAACATTTTGATAAAGGTATAAATTTCATGTTTATTATTGTTTTTCAATAGAATAATGAAATTATTTCATTAATGCCCCTTACAGAGATTTTTTTCTCATCCCATATTTTAAAATGATTTTCATAGGGTTTATAGATGAGTAAGGAAAAGTGTGAGGTCAAGATCAAAATTTGAAATCTTTATCATGAAAAGAAATCTTTTTTTGCCTTATAATTTTTGTCTTCTGGGAAAAATGTTTAATAAATAGAATTGTCTACATTATAATATATAGGTTTGTTATTTAATATTTACAACCTAAATCTCTAAAACTCATAACATAAAATATATTTGGTAATATAATAAAGTAATATATAATTTAAAAGTTACTAAAATTTCTTATGATTAAGTTTGAGTCCTTATAGTTGGTATCTTTGTAGGTTTTAGATAATTTTAGAGGTGAGGATGTTATTTAAGAATAAATTAGAAGTCTTATATAACCACAATGGTTAATATTTTATGGATAATCATAGTTAATTTTGATTAATCAAAAGAGTTTGAGATAACATTAATAAGGATATATTAGTGATTATCATTATCATAAGACAATATATTATGATTTTATTGATATTCTAATACTAACATTTATGGTTTTATTAAATGGTTTGATCCATTAGGAACCAAAGTAGTAATGTATATGAATTAAAATGAAGTGGTTGTCTAAACGATTAACCAAATGGAATGTGAGTTGTAGTGAAAGCTCTTGTGGATATTCTTGATGGGATATAAGAATTAATGACTAAAAACTTGAACCTATATGAGTTTCCTAATGAATTTGATACACTACAAATTAATCCCCATGGATTTTCATGTGATAATGATCATAAAGGTAAATATATTCAATGACCTATGTGTCAATAATGTGGAAAAATCCCTAAGAAAACAATATTAAAAGAATGAGAAGTTGTTTATATGTAGTAGTGGAGGTCATAGAGTAATAATACTCCATGTAAAAAAGGAATAGTTCAATTAAACTCATTAAGGGGAAATAATTTCTTCCTAAGTTATAAAATAAGTGTTTTAAATGTGGGGAGAATATTTATTATGAAAATTCATGTCATAGGGGGAGGATCATGAAAGGGGTATGCAAGACTATGCAAATATCTATTTGGAAATAACAAATTCCATTATAGTTTAAGATGAGGAAAATATAAATGAAATATGATAGGTATAGATTATTTCTAGGATTATGATTTAAAATTTTTGATTCATAAAGGCATGATCCATATATTTTTTGTGAGAAATAAGTATTATGAAATATGAGGGAAAAGTATGGTTAAGGTATTATGAATAAAATTGAATGATTAAGGTGTAAAAATTAAAGATTTATGATGTAGTGGTAGATTTAATGATGATCATAAGTTTAAAATTATTAATACTCTTTTGAAGATGGGAGTACTTTGGGAGATATTTTTTCTTTGAGTTTTGAAGAATCATTGAGGTATATATTAGCCTTAAGTTTTTCATGTGAAAACGTTTTTTGAGGAAGAATGATATTTTCATTTCTTGGATATAAGTTTAAGGAATGGATAACCTTTATGGTTAATATGATTTATGATTTTGAGGTAATTATGTGTTATTAATTTTTTGTGATGCAAAAAGAAAGTTATAAGAATCTTTTTGTGGTTAAAATATTTATTTAATATTGAATATATTAAGGTTATTTTGTAGGATTTTTATCAAATTTCTAGTAATGTTATATGGATTATATTAATATAGTGTTAAAAATAGTAATACCTGCAAACCAGGTGATAACCTATTGCATTAGGGAAGGATGTGTGGCTTGAACCCACAAATGAGGGGCGATAAGGGTGCATCATCTACCGTTATCCTACATGATGTCCTGGTCAGTATAAAATTTGATTCATTATTTCAAAAATCTAAAAGATAAAAATTAAGTTTATTTTTAGGAACATATTTTTTGTTGTATATAAAATCCTTAGATGGAATATTGATTTTGTGATTTTGTGATTAATGTTTTTTCAGAAAAAATTTACTATTATTTTGGGAAGTATTATAGGATTAAGGTAACCATAATACTATAGGATTTTATATGAGAAATACATCTTGAATTATATTTTTTAAGAATATCTGATTTTACTATGTATTATGGTGATTTAGGTTATTTATGGAAATGACTAGAAAATCTTGGAGATTAAGGGATTAAGGAAATTATGTTTTTGGAATAAGACATTAACACTTGTTGATATTATTTAGAGATAAATATTAAATATATATTAGAATATTAAGTAATAAAATCCTTCTAATTTTTGGGTTTCAATATTAGTATAGAATAATTTTTATTTATTTCAATGATAGTTTTATATTTTTAATGATCTATTTTGAACATTGGGTATTACTATTGAATTTTTGAGATTATAGTAGTTTTATTCACATGAAGGTATATCATTTTAGAAATTATATTAACTTGTACTATCCAATTTGTTTTTGGTTAATTATTTAAGACTTCTGGTATATATTTCCATTCTTTTGTGGATTTTCTGATCCTTAGAATTTGATTCTAGTGCTTCAGACATAAAAAATTCCTCTTCAATACTCATCATTTGGAGAAAAAAGATGATTTTATGGTGGAAATTGATTAAAAGATGAAATTATTCTTGAAAAGTACATATACTATATTATGTTATTTTTTTAAGTAGTAAAATAAATCATCAACATTAAAAAAATAATTTTCAAAAGAAAAAATTATCTATGTATTTTGCATACCAGGAAATCAATGTTTTGTTAACCCATCACAGATTTATAGTTTTCTGATTGTTAACTTTCTTCTGGACAAGTTCTCTATCACTCTCTAATAATCCTTGGGAGTTATGTTTTCTTCCATATCAATGATTTCACTTTCAACCAATTTTTTCCTACATAGAAACCAAGTTATGTGTCATTTCAGATAACCTTTTTACTTCTCTTTTCTCTCTTTTCAATTAAATGTTTTATTGACCCATTTTATGATGTGGGTTTTCAACAAAGTTATTTTCCGATTATAAACCCTAGTTATGAATACCATATTAAAATTATGAGGATATAATTTCTTAAAGGTGGATAATTTAATTCTCATATATTTTTAAAAGGAAATACAATATTTGATAACATACAATATACAAAACATCAATATCAAACAAACAATTAAATTTTATTATTTAAATATGGCCATTATAATGAAATCATTAAAATGGAAGGTATGAGAAGAAACAACTAATTAGTGGAATAAATATAAGAGAAATAATTAACATAAATTAATTTATAAATTCTTATAAAATAATAACACAATTTTTAGTAGAGTCATTTTATTCTTCAAAAATAAAAATTCTTCTAAAATGGTTTTCCTTTATTTTTATGAGTGAATATTATAATTAATTTCAATAACTTTTAAATAATTTATTTGAATAAATTAATTTAATTTCTGAAATTATCATGTGAAAATTATCTTATGGTTATTTTTTTAAATTTTAGGAAAATATTGATTCCTCAATAAATGGTGAAAAATATTGATTTTTAATTGAAAACTATACTTTACATATATAAAGTAAACTTCTATTTTCGAATAGTTTGATATTTAAAAAGAACATTTTTATTTAAAATAATACAATTATTTTTTTAATTTAATTTTAAACATTCATTCATTATGAAAACATATTTTATTTAAAATGGCATTTTTCTGGAAAAAAAACTATTTTTCATTACATTTTGCTGGTTTATTTTAATTTAAATTCTTTCAGTTCTTTGTTTTTTATTTTTGATAATTGGATTCTAAATTTTAAATTAGTGGGTCCAAATTTATTAAATATTTCCCTTCTATTTTTGGTTAATATGAATAGTAACCTTTTTAATTATTATAACCATGATTAAAAGTAAATCGGGGAATTAAGGGATAAAATGACATGATAAATAACTTAAAAATACCCTAACACATGAATAAATTATATATTATTATTATATATCATCCATAATAATATAAAATTATAATAAATAAACATTTTTCATTTGGATGTGATTATGAACTCTATTATATTTTATTTAAAGAAAAGTCAAAAAAATGTGACACTCTTGTTTTTAATAATAATAATAATTTTAACATGGAGAAAAATAATAGATATGTTTATTTATAAATTGTATTTTAATATTTAAAATATTTATCTTTATTATGGTAATTTATTTTTAATTTTTAGTAAATAAATTAATACCTTAAATATTTATACAATGCTGACGTGGTAATTATTCAATTAATGGAAAATAAAATATATGAAATTAAAAATGTTAAAAATATTATAATTTGAAAAAAAATAATATGATAAATGTATTTTTTATAAAAATTACATTTTATTTATATAATAAATTATTTGGTTAGAATTTTACTTGTTTAATTGATGTTATTAAAACCAAAAAAATAAATAGTTCTAAAATGATATTAATGATTTTTTATAATAAATAATATTTTATTAAATAATATAAAATTCATAAAAATATTATATTAAATTTATTTATTATTATATGGTTAATAATATCTACCATTATCCATTTTTTTTTTAATTTAATGTACTTCTCTTGACCCTCAACGAGTTAAAATCATTGTTGTCAGGATACGTGTGAAAGGAGTTAATGAGCGGTTAAAACAAAAAGATAAGGGTAAAAAAATATAAAAAAACTTGTATGTTTTTTATTTTATGATATTATTTCAACCCATATTCAGCATATATTCTAAATATATCTGTTTGGATACATTTTTATTTGAAAATTAATTTTTATTAATTTAATATTTTGTGAAATTCTAAAAGCGCCCCTCCCCTCCCTTATAAAAGAAAATCTCTTATTCTCATTAATACAAAATTAAAATCACATTTGTTTTATACATTACATACCTAAATACCTTCTTATAATACCTTATCTCACTTTAGAGGTCATGGTTTGGGCAGAATACCAACCATATAGGTCTTAGTGTGTTAATTAAAGGAGTATTTTCAAATAATAGGTATAGTTTTATCCGCAAGTTTTAGTTTTGTTGCTTCTTCCACTTCATTAAAATAGTATTCAAATAAGATTATATAATTACATAATTATATTTTATGTACTTATATATTATTATTTTAATGTAAAACCCAATATACATCTTCAACCTCCATCAAATGGTAGAGAAATTCATTGTTTGTGTGTATAGCGGACTACCACCTCGCAAATCGATATAATTCATTTTCCATTACCAGATCTCAAATAATGGTTATAATTATGGATTTATGTTAGATAAAAAATATTCATAATATGTTAATAATTATATAAAGAAAATATAGAACATATTTTCTCATCTATCCATACACTATAAAAATGATAACATCGTTCGTGTATACGTGTGGACTACCATCTCTATAATGAGATGTGATTCATTTTTCATCACTGCATCATATGGATGATATATATAAGTGTATATAAATAATTAATACTGTATTTATGATATTATTATCATAATGGGATGTTATATTTATACTTACCTTATTTTCATGATTATTTTATAAAAATATAAATGTCACTCATGCATATATATGGCCCATCACCTACATTATTGTAATGTAGATCATTTTTCATAACAATTTTTTATGGATGGTTTTAAAAGAATAATTGATATATAAAAATTATAATTATTTATTTTTTATACTTATGGATAAGTTTTCATAATAATAACCTAGATCATAGTCAATCTTCTGAAGTCGTTTATGACATATGAGTTGAATATCATCAAAATTGCCTCATGTGAACTTAATTGATTATGTAATTATATATAAAATATTATAAAATAAAATAATGGAATAATAAACTTTAATTATTTACTAATAAAATATATGTATAATATATATTTTTTATTTATTAATACAGAGAACATGCATGATGAGTCAGACTCAAGGTAAGGGACTTTCTTTTAAAAATATTCTTTTAAAGATTCCCTTTAAACTATCATTTTTTATACACATATTTAATAAAAAAAATAAAAGAAGGTTTTTACTATTATGATATCAAATTTTAAAGCTATTTTTACTCATGTTTTATTATTTACAAAATATCTTGAAAGGATTATTCTTGTCTTTTTTCTGAACAAAGTAATTTTTACTTTTATGGAAAGTTTAAAAGGAATGTTTTTTATCATATATTTCTCGATAAGATTTTACTACCACCATGAATAATATTTTACTTTAATATTTATTTATAGTTTTACAATTTCTTTTAAAGAAAATTTCTCCCTTATAATTTCATATTTTATTAAAATATTTTATTTCAAAATGGAAAGCATATTTTCCTCAAGAAATGTTACAAGTGGTCTTCAAAAATCATTGACCATATAAGATTACATCCTTTGATATTAGCCATAGTGAAAATTTGGGTTTCCTTAAAGATATGTTTATTAATCATTTCATCCAAGAAAATCACTTTTTCTTTTTTCTGGGTTTTTTGGTATTGAAAATTGGTTTTTAAAAGAAAAGGGAAATATGATATCCAAATATTTTTTTCATATGGTTTTAAAATAGTAATTAAAAGGTTTTGTGATGAAAAGGTATAATCATAAATTGTTTAATATGGTACATGAGTATTATAAATAAAATGGGTGATCCCAATATAGGTTATTCAATATTTTGAACCCCATTATAGAACATGTGTGAGCCTGATACAACTTATATGGTGGATGCACCTAGATTGCATCAGGTGAGTCTAATATAAATTATACAACGTGTGTATCCAAATAGTTATCTAGTTTATTGGGTAATGTAACTTGTCTTTTGAGGAAATAAATAGGGGGTTACAGAAGGGTTTCTCTTATGGATTTAACTAGTCTTCAGTTATTTCTGATATAGTTTTAAAAGGGTTATGAATGTGATGCTCTAATTTTCCAAAAATGGCTTTTTTATTTGATTTATATGTGTTTTAATGGTTTTTTAATGAACCAACATAGGTAAACTAGAAAATCCACCCTAGCCATCACATCACATAAAGGTATAAAAAAGTAAACAAAAACATATCTCAAATATAAACAAATCAATACATACAATCAGAGTAAAAAACCAGAAAAAAAGGAGATACAACCACCCATACAACCAATTGATGTAGACTAAACTATAAGTGTATGAATCAGACCAAACCACAAGTCTCTATGTGACCAACAATCACCACAAAAGAACCATACTATGAAGGTAATGAAAAAAGATATGGTTACATGTTACAAGATGCCATTTCTTTTACTTGGATCCTTTAATAGAACATCTATAATCTCTTGATGGAAAAAAGTAGTGTATGGGGAAAATCTAAGTAGGATACCACCAATGAATCAATACAAGGTCTAATATCAAGAATTCAAGAATTCTATATTTTAAAACTAAATATTTTACAAATAATTTAAATAAATTCAAATCCATTCAAAAATTATTTTCCCATTGGTTTTTTTAACAGTATTTAATATTAAAAAAACCAGAAATATTGAAATTTTAAGTAATTGAATATGAAATAATATCCATGCATCATATGTTACGTAAATAAATGCATATCCATGAAATATCATCATTTTATGCCATGTGATACAAGATCATATAAAAACATGTGAGAAACAATCCATGATAAAAACCTATCATGTTATAAATAGACCATAATAGATAAATGAAAATGCACCTTATATTGGGGATCATCCTATGGGACAATGCATAATAAACATAAAATGTTGTCTAAATAATGCCTATGTTGGTACCAACCAATATTGAGTCCTTCCATAGTCTACTGATATCCCTAAGTAATCCCCAAATGGTGTCATAATCACAGGGGTTACCCATGTCTTTTTTTATGCACTCAGGGATCCCAATGTGAAAACTATCAAAACCATTTCAAAACCATGCTAGTAGTTTTATAAAAACATTTCCAAACCAATCCAATCATGCTTCTGAGATTTAAAACCCATTCCAAAATTGTTGGTGTTCCAAACCCCCAATTTAAAAGTAATCCACTTTAAAAACATTTATCTTTCAAAAATCACTTCATTTTGAAGAAAAAAACCAAAACAAATTTATCATGAATCGTAAGATATTCATTTAATTAACCATTTGAATGGAAACACCCACAAATTTTTTTTATAAACCTAGTCACCTTCAATAGTAGTGATTGGATAACAAAAGATCGGCCTTCAAAGGATGAGTCAGGACAAGAAACTAGAATGGATTGATATAAATCACTATCCAATCATTAATAAGGAACACTAATGTGGAAAATACACTACCAAAATAAAAAGGGAAAAATAAATTGGAGTACCACTTACCTAGAGCGACGCGCCATAACAACTTCATGATTTATCACTGAATAAATGTTCTAGAAGGGGTGGAGATCTCCAAAATTTAATAGGTTGAGATCTATGTCGAGCGAGAAGAGTTTTAGGTTGAATTAAATATTAATCACCCACATATAACCCTAAAAGTTCCAAACATGAGAATTATGCATCATGTAGTCCCATTACACAATGTTAAATCATTGAAGGTCTTATACACTGAAAAATGAATTGCCTTTTTATTAGAAACTAATTTTCAATCATTACACAACATCAACCCTTTACATTGTGTGTAAACCTCTAACATTATATTTCCAATTAATGGCCTTTTCTCGATGGACATTCATGATGTGTAATCCTCTTACAAGACACCTATGTTCCTAGAATATAGCAGAAAACCCAGATTCTACTATAAACACCGAAAACAAAAAATGATCCAACAAATAAAAAGAAAGGGAGTGCATAAAAATGTGTATCATAATTTTACAATCTCCACACCATTAAATCTCTATATCCCTAGAAAGTCCTCAGGATCTTAGATCTATAAAAATATAAATCTAATGCTTCCTAATAAACCACTCCAGCTCTTACTTCTCATGGCTATCGTATCGGCACTACCATAGTACCCATACCAAGGGGATTTTTTACCACACAGTACCTTATCTTGGTGATCTATAATATGATCTATATGATCCACCACAGTGGTATCATGTTCAAAATCAATATCCTCACATCTAATCTCAAGAGAAAGATCTAGTATATACCTCCTCAATAAAGACACATGAAACACAACATGGATGGGTGTCAAACCTGATGTTAATTCCAATTAGTAGGCCACCTTCCCTAATTTCCCCATGATCTTAAAGGGGATCATGAACCTTCATGTCATCTTTTGCTGATAACCCAACTAATTATTTCCCAAGATAGAAGAAACTGTGAGAAATAACTAATCAAATACTTCAAACTCATATAGCTGACGACAGTAGTCTTCATATGATTTTTGTTTAATCTAGGACATGATAAAATTCCTCTGGATCAATTGAAAAATATTTAATGTCTCCTGAACAACACTTATCTCTACCAATGACTTCGCTCCTAACTCTTTCTAGCATAAGGTAGATCTACATGGTTTCCCATACAAAGCCTCAAAGGGATCTATTTTGATGGAGGCATGATAACTCCTATTATAGTAAAACTCAACTAATGGAAAATTCCTTTCCCAATATCCACTGAAATTATTTACACGAGACTAGAGAATATACTAAAGATCATATATATCCATCTATTTCTTTCCATCATTCTACAGATGATAATCTATTATTAATTTCATCTAGGATCCCATCACCTTCTATAAACCTTTCAAGAACCCATATGTGAACCTTGTTTCCTTATCAAAAACAATCATTGAGGGAATAACATAAACTCTCACAATCTAATGGACATAAAAGTCCACAATCTCTTATCCTTATCTCATCTCCTACATTGGGAGAAAATGCAGTGATTTGGTCATTTGATCAATGATCAACCAAATCACAGCCTTCCCACTAAGAGTCTGTGTTAAAACAACACTAACATCCCTGAATATATAATCTAAAATCCATATTAAAATTGGTAATGGTTGTAAAAAAACCACAAGTCTCTAGTGTTCCACCTTAATTTTTTAACATGTAAGACAATGTTATATTAAACCTATAATCTTTTACCTCACCCATGTAAACCAATACCAATGTCTCAATTCATGATACATCTTGGTATCCTTGGGGTGTACATACCAGTAATACTAGTTTTCAGTATCCATTAACTCCTTCTTCATGGAAAATAGAACAACCAACCTACTATGAAAGAACAAAGCCCCATAATGAGACCAAGACCACTCACATGAGGTATCCCCACCATATAGAATTTTACTAAAAATATAGGACTCAATGTAATATGTTTTCTCAATATGAACCTTCTTATTAAATGATGAGTTTTCCCTTATTAAAGATAGACATAAATTCCCACACCCCTCTTCCATTACCAAGTTCATCTTAGAAAACAAACTCATCAGTGAGCACTCCTCAACTGATTTTATCATGACTTGTGTAGTAATTTTATTATTAATAAATCAGTATCCTCATTCTCATTTATAGAAGTGTATTAAATATAAAAAAATTACTAAAGATAATACACCTAGTATTTATATCACAATTTTAGATCCCTTAGAGTAAAAATTATGTCTGGATCTTAATGATCTAAATACACTGTAAACCACTCCCCAAAGAGATAGTGACACCTAATTTTTTAGAACATGAAAAACTTATTCTAACATAATTTCATGGTTAGGGTATTTATTCTCATAAGGGAGTAAATATAGAGGTCTATAGCCTATTACATGCCTCCCTTATATTAAGACACAACCCAAACCTGCACCAAAAGCACCACTGAAAACATCATAACCCAAACCTGATTATATAAGAATCAAAATTCAGCTGAATAAAATATCACCTTAATTTCCTCAAAATATCTCTCACAGTTTTCATTGCACTCAAACTATACAAAATTATGGGTATAATATTTCATCGGAGATACAATTATGGATAATTATCCACTAATCCATCTATAATAACATTACAAACCCTAGAAAATTTGTATCTCAAACAAATTTTGGGAATTCTTCTAGGACATAAATACATGTACCATTTCAATATCCACAAAGTTACCCCTATAATATATCACATGCCCCAGAAATTTCACTTTACTGATCCAAATCTTGTATTTAGACAGATTACCATACAGACAATGTTCCTGCAAAGTTGTAATAATGATATCCAAATTGTTCATATTTTCCTCATTTAATTTTCTGTAAAACAATATATCATCTAGGGTACCCAGATCATAATAAATCATAAAATTCCAACAATACCTTCTAAGATGATTAAAGAGATCATCAATCCAGGGAAAAAGATATTTTTAATGGTCAATGATTAACTATTGATAGTCAATAAAATGTTTAAGGTCCCCTATATTCCTTTTTAAAAAAGATAATAGGTGAAGCCTAAAATAACATGTTAGTCCAAAAACTCAGTATGTGACAATTAATAATATGGAATTGAAATAGGCATCATACCAGGGAGAAGTTCAATTGAAAACATGACCATATCTATGTGGTGTTAAACCATAAAAATCATCCAGAATGACCTCAGGGTACACACACACTACCATAAGAAGAAAATGACCTAATAAAGGTTTAACTACATCAAGAAAAACCTCTGACAATTAGAATGATATTAACCCAGAAAAAGGAAAAACAGTCCCCACCCTTTCTGATCTAGAGTCCCACTCACCCAGAAAACATGAGTGACCCTATCAACAGAAAAAAACTGAACCTGATGATGATAACAGTCTATCTAAGCCTTAACATTGATCACATAATCCATGTTGATAATCAAGTTGAAGACGTCAATATCAATCACTAATAAGTCCCACACCACCTCATGGTTGGATATCCTTACTCGACATGTAGGGCATCTAAAACATTGTTCAGACCTCATTCCCAAAGGCATTGATAAATACAATTAGAACAACATAATCTATGAAAAAAACCCAACATGATAACTGACATTTATGATATAAAATAATGTATAACACCTATATCAAAAACATCTATCTTTATAGAAGATTAAATCAATACCTTACCTCTAACATTAGCTGAACATACTTTAGATTCCTATCTTGCATACTATTCTATATAAATCTATATGGTTTTAGCCACATATACATCTCTTTTTCCCCGATGATGAGATAAACCACCCTTAGAAACATTAAGATGAACTAGTGAACCCTTTTTGAGAGTGGATCCCTCCTAACATCCCTGGGATATCCTAATACAAAAATGTTTTATATGGACAGATCATCCACAATGATAAAAATTCTTAAGTGCTTTAGTACATTTAGGCCTATTATTACCATGACTTCCACACAGATAGTAGACAACCTATTGATGCTCTCATGAATCCCCTAAAACTATTCTACCATAAAACATACCACCCTTGTGTTTCCTCCTTTGTACATGAGATGCACATCATCTAAAAACTGCTCCAACTAAAACTCCACCCAAAGTAGTATTTCCAGTTATATCTACCTCATCTAAAGCTTCATTATAAAATACCTCTACAAAAGGTGGGAAGCCATATGGTAATCAACATTGACTAAATATCTATCCTTAATCCCAATTCAAAACTATGATTATTTTGGTAATTATTATAGGCAATATCTAATATTGGTTGTATGAGCTTAAAAAAGTGTTAAAATACTCTAGGAAGGTGTTCATCCCATGATCTAAGGTCATAAATTCTTGGGTCTTCATCACATATAAGATATCAGGATAAAATTTGTGATTAAATATTTTTATGAGAAATCTTAATTAAGATCCACATGTAACATAACATGTGAAATACATTCCCACCATCTCCTTCCTGGTCCCTTGAGAATATAAAGGGAAAACACACCATAGAATCTTGAAGAGTATTTAAGAAATTGAAGATACTCTCAATCCACTAAATCCAATACTCATATTCTAAGGCCCCAATCCCCCCACCAATAGTCCAAGCAATGGTGACTAGCATAGAGTAGGAATATCACAAAAATTAGAGTAATTTACTATGAACTTGTATACACACTCACTTCTCCCAGACCACAATTTTGGAATGTAATCCCACTATGGAATGAAATACATGTATACAACTAAACACTACCAAGAGAGAAAAATATAAAGTAAACTAGGCCAGAACACAAGCCCAACAAAAGAAAGAGTCTACAAATATAATGTCTAACCTGTAAACAAGAAATTTATTGGGACTGATGTTCGACACTGAAAGAACACCTCTGCCTATAGGGAAACTCACAAATATCGGTCCGGTCCTGGTCCACCCTAGACTCTGTCAAAAATTTTCTCATATGCAAAAGACACGTCATGTGCAGGAAAAGCCTGTATAGGGGTGAGAATAAAATTACTTAGTAGGAAACCCCAAAAACCATAAATAAATACACTAAGTAAAGGTACAGTAATCTCTACATAGTATATGTCTAAAAAACATATAACAAGTTAAATATCCCAATTTACTCAAAACCCAGACCAGTAGTCTAGAGGTAAGTCACAACAACTGCTTACCCACACTAGTGATTCATTTTGATAACTCCATGAAGCACTCATCCGAGAGAACTCACTCCATGAGTCAGATAGCTCTGATGAAATCCCTCTGAGAAGTATTCTTCATCAGGAAGTGTCAGAGGGAGATGGATGCACAGATAGATTTGAAGAGAGAATGGATACACTCATTCTAGGAGAACACAATCTTAAGTTGGAAAACATCATGATACATGGATGAGGATCACTTCCAGGCCCTTAGAATATACCAAATATCTTCCATATTCACATGATAAGTATTGGATTGGTTTCTGGTAGGATTTGTTGCATCGATAACTAAACTCTTCTTATGGTACAAGAAAAGATAGAGGATCTCACTCTGGGCCTCTCGGATGGACTCATACTCTATCCATCAAGTCCTGTTGAAGGGGTCGTAATCCAATTGATATAAAACGATACCACTGACCTTTAGGGGAAAAATAATATGGGAACTAAACCAAATGAAAATTTTACATGGTATGGTGGACAAGGAGATCAAGCCAGGTAGAAGGGAGTACATAGAATATAGAAGGGACACATGTTGTGTCCCTTGACTCTGGGTACATTTTGTGTGCAAGAGAATAACTCAAAATAACATATCATGTAGAAAATAATATACATGATGGGTAATAGAATGACACTTCATGTATTTGTAATTAGGGGCCACTCCTTGTATTCTTTCCATGTGATCGTACATGGGTTCAACATATGTCTCCCAACACATGTACCAGTACAAACGGTGACCCATGTATCTGGCCTGGTCAAACCGTGTGGTGAAGTAGATGTTGTGTACTCCACCTCATGTCTGTGTATCATCTGAGATACATTCCATGATCTGGGTAAGGCTCCACACACTGTGTGATAACTATCACATGTCGTGTTCAACCTTTCTGTTGCCCAAAACCCTAGCCACCTCTGAGCCATCCCCACACATCTTATTCTTCCGGATACACGTTGTGTTCTTCGCAATTTTCTAGAATTTCTGGTTCTTTGTCTAACACTTAGGTTGATCCTTCAGATCTTGATTCAATAGTTCTTTTCCATAAAAATAATTATCATATGATATCCATCATAACAATGCTGATTTAGTAAGTTTTGTGTGTCTGATCGGCTCCAGAAACTCGTTTCGATCATCCGTGAGAAGAACAATAGAAGAACGATTTATTTAAAATTGCGTCGATTAATCTTTCACCATCATCATAATAACTCTACAAGGTCATCATGATGTTAGATCTCAGATTTGGGATAGTTTTGTTGTAAGGTGTATGTGCAAAAATATGTTGTCATAACCCCATGAATAATGTGATGATTTCATGAGGTCACTCTAGAGATTGAATTCATATAAAAAATAGTGTAATAAACCTTTGTTGTTATTAATTATGGAATTGATATACTCCCATTAGAAGTATCAATCATAATGAAACAAATATCAAATTGATTTACCCAAAATAAAACCTGATAATCAGACCCTCCCTCAAGAACAAACAATCCATAGGTCAACCTGTTTGTGGGTTGATCTGCTTTGGTTCTTTAAATAAAAGAACAAGAAAAAAAACAAAATCAAAATAACAACCCCTACATCAATAGTCAATTAAGGGTGGATTTTCTTCCACCATCAATGAGATCTGATCTTGATACACAATGATCCATGTGTTTTTGTTCGTCATCGTTCGTCAAGATTTCTCCAAGGTTGGCTCCTCTCCAATGCTCCAGAGCATCCAGAGGAGGTTTCTAGGGTTATGAGCCTAAACCTAGGATCATGGTTATTTGATGCCATTAAATGCATTATTGTGTCATTAAAACGTTTAAAATAAAATAAATTACTAATTTCTTATATTTCTTTTAGAACATCTAAAAATTAACTTTTACAGCCAACACACACCAGTCGATGTTAGGATTCACCTATGGTAAAGTTGCTAATCTGAATGAAATGGTTCCCTTTTATTTCTGATCTAAGAAATCATTTAAATATTATTCATTTTTTTAATAAAACCACTCACACGTGTTATTTAAAATTTTAATTTATTTCAAACATTTATTCTTAGCACCCTAGGCCTCAAAATCGCACGCCCTTACAAAGCCAGGTCTCGAAATAAATTCATATAATATTTCAAAAAAATGAGATATTACATTCTTTATAACATAGGGATTTACATCCATAAAAATCCATAACAATAGGCTACTCAAAAAGATGTGGGTACTAGGCCTGAATCTGAGCCTCCCACTCTCATGTTCTCTCTTGAAGATTCCCATGCTGCAACCAGACATGCACCGAGGGAATCACTATCCCAAGAAAGATCCTCCCCTATAGATCCTTGATCCATATTGGGTACTCAACAAATGTATCTCCATTCCTGATATCTATTTCACCCAAGTCTATGACATGTAAAGGATCATTCACATACCTCCTCATCTATAAAACAGAGAAGACATCATATACCTGGTGAAACTACAGTGGTAGAGCTTGGTGTGACACCACCTCACCAAATCTACACAGTATCCAGAAAGAGCCTATGATCCTCAATGACAACCTACCGCCCCAGCCAAATCTCCACAACCCTCATCGAGGTGAGAACCAAAGAAAGACATGGTCTCCTTACTCGAACTCTAGAGGTGTCTGTTTTCTGTCTTCATAAGATTTATGCCAGTTTTGTACAGTCTTCATCCACTCCTAGATGATCTGCATGTTCTCTGTAGTAGCTCAAACCAACTCTAGACCCATGAGTTTTGAATCTCCAGGGCCAATACAGTAGTGTAGTGAACATAAGGGTCACCCATATAAATCCTTTAATGGTTCCATACCGATGGTGGAGTGGTTGTTATTATTACATGCAAACTCCACCAGTGTTAGGCGGTCCTCCCAACTATGACCAAATTCTAGGATATAGGCCCATAACATATTCTCTAGGACTTCAATGGTTTTCTCTATATAGTCAACATTTTGGGTGTGAAATGTTCTTCTCTAGCATAACTGAGTCCCAAGAACCTCCTACAATCCCCTCTACAATCAGGAAGTGAAGCGTGCATCATGATATGAATCTATCATCGATGAGACTCCATGAAGCTGAATTATCTCATGTATGTATAGGTATCCCAATCTCTCTACAAAACTATGCTCCTTGACATCTAGGAAGTGGGACGACTTGGTGAGTTTTTCAATGATTACCCAGATGGAACTGTGTCCCCTATACATTAATGGAAAATCCATTATGAATTCCATCGATAATCCATCCCACATCCACTCCAGCACCTCTAGAGGGTGAGAAAATCCTACTTGAACCTGGTGCATAGCCTTCATCTTCTGGCACATTAGGCATCGAGAAGAAAACTATGCCACTACCTTCTTCATTTCTGTCCACCAGAGCTGATGTTGAAGGCCCTGGTACATTTTCACCACTATAGGAATTAATTCCAAGGGGGATGTATGAAACTCCATTATATCTTCCTTCCATAATGCCATTGGTACAATTGTGTGTCCTCTGAAAATGATGATGTACTCCCTACCTTGTGAATATCCATCATAATCTTATCTAGTGGATAACAGATCAAGAAAATATTCACAGTGGTTATCCCCTAGATGTGCCTCAATGACTTTTTGTAATAATGGAGGGGTGAAAACCATCAACTGAAGGAAAGCCGCATTATCTCCACCCATTATGGATATCTGTAGTGAGACCAACTTCTCTGACTCCTCACTCAGCAGCCGCGAAATCGATCTCCGACTAAGAGCATCAGCACAACATTCCCCTTCCCAGGGGTATAGATGATCTCGAAGTCATAATCCTGGAAGAATTATAGCCATCTCCTCTTCCTCATATTTAGGTTCTTTTGTTAGAATATGTACTTGGGGATCTTGTGGTCAAAATATATAATAACTACTCGTGCAACATGTAATGTTTCCACATATTCAACGCAAAGAATACCTCTTCTAACTCAAGATCATGGGTTGCGTAGTTATGCTTGTGTGACCTCAACTAGCGTAAACCATAAGAAAAAATTGACTATCTCTACATCATAATATAGCCATGCCCTGTCCCAAATGCATTGAAAGAACTACATTCTCAAAACCCTCCTCTAGAAATCTCAAGATCGGGGAGCTCGTAAAATAGTGCCTCAACTACTGGAATGACAACCGGAAATTCTACATCCATATGAAAGGCTACCCCTTTCAGGTCAAATATTTCATTGGTACAGATATCCGGGAGAAATCAGGAATGAATCTCCATTCATATCCTACTATCCCAAGGAATCTATACACCTCTGTCATGCTCCTCAGTGAATCCCATGCTAACACTGCCTCGACCGTGGTTGGGTCCACTGCTACTCCATCTGTGGAGATAACTTGTCCTAGAAAGTTTTCCTCCAAAATCTAGAATTAGAACTTCGAGATATTCCCATAAAGTAGGTGCTCTTGTAGTACGTCCATGACTATCCACGGGTGTCTTGCGTATTCCTCGTATGATGACGAGTACACAAGGGCATCATTGATGAAGACAACTATGAACCAGTCTATGTATGGATGGATGATCTGGTTCATGAATACCATGAACACTATAGGGGTATTCATCAGGCTGAAGGGAATCACCAAGTACTCATAATGACAGTAGTGGAATCTAATAGTCATCTTCGATTTATCCTCATCTCGTACTCATAACCAGTGCTAACCCAATCAAAGTTCAACCTTTGAGAACCATCACTCCCTTCTTAGATGATCTAAGAGGTCATCAATCCTCAATATTGGATACTTGTTCTTCACTATTACCTGGTGTTTCGGTGCGGATGTGCGTCGGGTTACGCTGTTCCGCCAGGACACGTTCGCGCGTGCACCCGTCAACCCGAGGGGATGGGCGCGCGGCTTGTGGTCCCGCAGTCCCGCTTTCCAAGGGCGGGCGGCATCCGTCCCTTATTCAGGGGCGTCTGCTCCTTGATCGAAACCGGGATGATGGGATGTCGGCTCCTCCTTCCTTGGACGTCTCCTCGGAACTCGTCGCCTAATCCGGGTCTCCCTCATAGACTTAAGAATGTTCGTGAATCTCGTTCCCGGCGCCATATCTTCATGGACACCGGTTAATTACGATGCTTCCGCCCGGACGTTCCAAGGAGTCTGGGCGGGGCGGCAACCTGCGGTGAGAAGGCCGGGTGGCTCTGGGTGCTGGGGGCGTGTCGTAACACTGCGGCTCTGCACATCTGTCTTCCGTCCCTAATAGGGCTTCTCGAAGGCATGATGGCCTGAGGCATCCCGTACTAGGTGCGGGGAACTGTGTCACCTGAGGTTTTCCTCAGCTTCCCATGTTTAACACGGGGTATGCCGCGAGTTTAACGTCCAGCGGGGACGGCATCGGACCGATCAACACGAAAAGTGGATCGGATGACAGAACCCCTTGCGGGGAACCTCCGACGCTGGGGCCAGCACATGGGCGGCTTCCCAAGTAACGTGGAGTGGAGTGAAGTGGCATGACCCCACCGGGATGTGGCGGCCCGGGTAAGGATCAGGATGGATGATGAAGTGAAGAGCTTGGACCCCAGAGGGGCTTCCTACGTACCGCGCGTTAACACGGATCAAAGTCAACGTAGTTCGGGCATACAGTTTAACGTCATGCTGGACGTCTGCAAGCCGACTCACGAAGAGGTCGAGGCCGCCGGGCGGAGGATTGAACCGAACCACCTCGCACGGAGGGGGATGGAACGGCCGGGTGGATCACAGTTTCACGTCATGCTGGACGATAAAAGGGGAAATGAAAAAAAGGGGGGGCTGTGGGGAGGCACCGTGGAGATACACACGGGCAGTCTCCCACAAGGGGCGGATTCATAGGTGAATCAACGCAAGCGTGAACCCTGGAGGGGTCCACTGATGGACGAACCGACGTAAATACGACCGGGACGACCAGGTGGTGGGCTTGAACCTCGGGGAGGCTTCCTACGTACCCTGTATAGAAGACAGGGATCAAAGTCCACGTAGTTCATTCTGTCAGGACTTACGCACTTGAGGCAGCCCGGTTGCGGCAAAACTCAGTTGGAAGGGACTTGGACCGAAAGCAGAAGACACCTCGATCCCAGTCAGACCCTCTACTGGCTTCGGCAGTGGGGAGGCGCAATGGAGATACACATGTGCAGCCTCCCACGAGAAACTAGGGGTTTGTAATACCCTGCCCCCGTAGGGAAAAGCCACTCCCATTAAATCGCCCCAAAAGCGGGACAATCCCGACATCCCTGCAGAGACGAGCGGGTGGGGGCCACATCCAAACCGGGGGGACCCTGCGTGCAGAGCACGGGATCAGGTTGCGGGCGGTTTAGCGTCTTGCCAGACGAAGTATAGTTTAACGTCATGTGTTGAGGACGAAGCGGACGGTTTAACGTCTTGCCGGACGAAGTACAGTTTAACGTCGTGTGTTGAGGACGAAACACTTGGCAGTTTAACGTCTTGCAGCGCGGACGATGGGAGCTAGGCAGTTTAACGTCGTGCAGCTTGGACGGATGTGCAGTTTAACGTCATGCTGGACGAATATGCAGTTTAACGTCATGCTGGACGTATGCGCAGTTTAACGTCATGCGGGACGAATGCGCAGTTTAACGCCATGCGGGACGAATGCGCAGTTTAACGTCATGCTGGGCATAGGTTGCCGGACGATGGGTGCATGTCACTTCGCACGAACCTGGAGGGCCGCACGGGAAGACAACGCACGGTGCGGGCACCCAGGATGAGGAGCATCGGGCGCCACGCAGGCAGGTGCCCTCAGGGGGTCGAGGGGACGACCCTGGCAGATTGCGCGCAAAAAGGAAGCTTTGCGCGCAATACTACGGGCCGGCGCGCAATCGGGGCGGCTGGCGCGCAATTGGGCCAGCGCCTTGCGCGCGGATGCTTGAGAATGCTCACACCGGGCTTCGGATAGCGCGCGGGGGCAACGACTCATTCTCTAATGAATGGCCACTTGAAAGATGGGGGGGGTGCGCGCAATCGGGCCGGATTGCGCGCACCCCGGGGGCAATTGCGCGCAAGCGGGTTCTTTTGCGCGCAAAGGCCTTAGGGTGAGTTTTTATTCAAATGAAAGGAGCCAGCGGGGATTGCGCGCGAAGGCGGACCCCGAGGCTTGCTTGCGCGAAAGAAAGGAGGTTACCTGAAGTTCGTCATTGCGCGCGGAAGGGGTTGAATTGCGCGCACGAGAGACGTTTCGACTTCCAGCAACCTTTGAAACGTTGGGGGTCGCCTTATATTTATAGGCAACCCCGGGCGCGGAATCCAGGGTGCGAGCGCGAAATTCTCCTCGCGGGCGCGGAATCGGACCCGGCGCGCAAGGGAGTCGCGCGGACCCGCGGCGCGCAAAATTGCGCGCCGGACCGGCGCATTGCGCGCATCCCGGGGGGTTTGCGCGCGGAACATCACCTTTGCGCGCAGGCCTCGGAAATTCCGCGCAAGGCCTCCGGGCCCTCCGAAACGTTCTTCCGACTCCAAATATCACTTCGCTTTCCGCATCCGGAGCTTCGTTTGGGAACAACGGACTTTTCCGGCGTCTACAAAAGCCCCCCCTCGGAATCTGATCGGCGAGAGGTCGCAACGATCGGGTTCCGAGGGAGACGCCGGAATGCCGAAGTCCTGGGCGACGCGGGACTGTGGCGCGCAAAAATGGGCGTCGGGCGCGAAATCGGCCGATGCGGTCGCGCAAAGCCTTTTCCGCGCAGCGCGGACCCCGGCCTCGCCTATAAATAGGGGCACTGGGTCCCTCCGCGCCGTACACTGGCCTTCCGCGCGATAAGCCTCTTTGCTCTCGTGCGCGAAATTGCCTTTTCCGGCGCGGAATTCGCTCGTCGCGCAAAACCGTCCGGAGTTCGCTCTGTTTTTTGCGCGAACACCCGGGGTTTTTCGCGAAGGACTTCCCGATTGCGCGCCGTCCACTAGGATTGCGCGCCGCCTCTCAAACTTTTCCACCAGCCTCGTCCGATTCCGCACACTTCATCCCTTAACCCGCACGACTCCCGAAACTTCTGAGATGGCCGCGCACAGAGGAAATGAGGGGGATGCCGCCACCCGCAGGGCTGAGATGGCGACGAACGAGGAGGTTTACGGAGCCAAGGAGATTGTTTCCAACAATCAATCCTTGTTCGACTTGCTAACACCGGCCCAGAAGACATATCCACTGTCGGACAACCTGCCGCTCTGGAACTTCGGCATCCTAGATGAGGTTCCGGTGCCAGGGTTCGAGATTGATGCGCCGCGGACCTGGGTGACCCGGGAGGACGAGCTTCTCCGCTATAACATCACCAACAATGGGCATCCTGCCAGGGAGACCAGACACTTGGATGTCTATGTCCTGAACCCGAGGACGCGAACCATTGATGGGGGTGAGCCTACTGCGGAGAATTCTCCAGCCCTCTACTCGAGCACATACCGTCAGAGCGTCACTGACGACACCAAGGGCTGGTTGAAGGACTGGGACTTGCGGTCTGGGGGCAACTTTACCAGTGAATGGGCCTGGGCGTTCTGGGTACGCCACACTTGCGATCACTTCGCAGAGGAGCTGCGGTACATCGGCCTGTTTGAGGCGGTGTGGACGTCGCAGTTCCACTTCTACCAGCAGTCTGAGCTCGGGCCGGAGCTGTTCACTCGCTGGTCCCCGGATACCAACACCTTCCATCTTCACCATGGGGAGGTCGGCATCGGTCTCTGGGACATCCACTGCATCGGAGGTATCCCGCTGGAGGGCTACCAATACGATGAGTTCCTGCCACCGAAGAACATCTGGGAGGACAGGTCACGGACTCCCATTCTGACCTGGCATCTGCTTGACCTGGCTACGCAGCGGCTCGGGATCCAGGACTTCCAGAAGGACATAGCCTACAAGGATTGGTTCGGCCAGTTCCTGGAGCATGACCCGGCGGTCAAGATGCCAGGCAGGGGGAAGCGGTGCCCGACCGCAGCTCAGAGGAGCCGGAACGGGTCGTACTGGCGGGTCCTGGAGACGGGCGATTACCGCTCATGGGGGTACCGCGTCATCGAGGCCCGGGACCCGAACGTCCGGTACGCGGCGTTCCTGGCCGCCTTTCTGAGCGGGTGGCTCCTGCCAGTGCGGGATGCAAGGATGGGTGTCCGCCCGGCGACGCTGGCGATGGCGGGCGCCATGGCTGCCAATAAGAGGTACAACCTCGGGGTCCCAGTACTGGAGAGGCTGTATGCCATTCTGGGACGCATCTCACGAGGGGGGTCGCCACGAAGGATCTGTGGACCCTTTCAGTTCTTCCACGGCTGGGTGGCTGCTCACCTTGGTGGGTATACGTTCCCGAATGCCATCAGTCCTCCGGGCAACGGCCTGCGACCCTCCCTGCTGAACATTGCGGGGGTCGCTCCGATGACCCTCAGTGAGGAGGGCGTGAGGGTTCGGATTGGAAATCATGCCAATTTCAACTTCAGCCCGTTCCCCACTCCCGTCGGCCAGATGATCGACAACGGACAGGGCCCGCTGGAGCAGCATGAATATTTCCTGAACATGCGGGGCGGGGTGCTCGTGGCTCGGATCGACGGGAAGGTGATCTGCGAGCCTTACGTGCCGACCCGGTTCGCCAGGCAGTTCGGGTGCCTTCAACGGATGCCGAAGAGGGTATTCACTGCTGTCCGGGAGGAGACGAACCCTTGCGTCCTTCGCCAGATGTGGCTGATGTTCGTCGCCTTCGGCTCTGGCGACGTCATCACTCTCCCTCCTACCGGGATCGACGCAGGCTTGGCAACCGAGTATGCCGAACACTGGGCCATCGCGTACCCCGAGGGGCTCTTGCGGAAGCTAGTTCGGCGGCTCGAGGCTACCCGTGCGGAGACCGGGCGTCAAGGGAGGAGGCGAGGTGCCGCCACACGGGGGAGAACGGAGGCGCGCCAAGCAGCGGGGCCGGCGCGAGCAGGGACTTCGGCGGCGGGCACATCGCAGGCTGCCGCTACGACCCTGGCGCCCAGAGAGGGGGCACATGCGGCGGTCGAGGAGCGGCCCGGGAAGCAGGTGAGGCGTCTGCTCGAACCCTCCCACGATGCAGTCTTCCCGGCGCTGTGGTCGGCCTGGATGACCCTGCGGCAGTCACTGGGGACCGACGTCATCTGGCGAAAGATACTCAGAGAAGGAATCTATCTGCCAGAGGTCGGGCGCCTCCAGATCACCGACAGGGTGGACTTGAACCGGAAATATGCATATCTGACGGCCATGGACGAGTACGCGCGCCAACGTGGTCAGCGTGCGGAGCCATCCCTTCTGGTGAAGGTGATGCTCGGTCTCGAGCCCGCTCCAGAACAGATGCCGCCGGGAGAAGATAACAGTAGCAGCGACTCCAAAGAGGAGGAGGAGACGGGGGAGGATGAAGGCTCCGAGGGAAGGTCCCATCGGGGGAGCCCACGGGAGAGCGGCGAGGTGGCCGACTCCGACAATGTCGATGTCACTGAGCTCCTCGAGGTCCGCTTCTATCCCTACTCAACCTGCTTCATCCATTCTCTTATGCAGCTTCTAACCCGTTTCTCCATCCTTTCTCAGGAGCACACGGATGTCGGTCAGGCGTCCTCAATAGGAGTAGGAGAGGCGCCAGCAGGACAAGGCGGGGGCCAGGCACCCATTATCGAACTGTCAAGCGCTAAGGGGTCCCCTGCTGCAACTGTTCCTGCGGCGACCGGGGTAGCGGAAGATGACGATCCGAACTCCCGTAAGTCTCCCTACTTTACTGCTGGTGCTTGCCATTGACGATCCGTGACTAACCATGGCATGCCCCGCGCAGTGATCTCAACATTGGAGGCTCGTCGGGTTGCCGAACCCGGGCCATCTACGAGTGGACCAGTGGTGGACATGCCGCCTGCTCCGGAACAGACCTTCCAAACCGAGCCGGCCCCACCAACTGCTGATCAAGGGGCTCCGGACATCGGCGGTGCTGACATCGGAGAGAGGTTGGGGGCTGACGAGGGTGTCAGCGCCGCTGGGGAGAGAGAAGAAGGTTGCCCGGATGTTGGGGAACCTATCCCTCGTGAGGACCTCCCAGGGGCGGACCCTGCAGCAGACTTGCTGGCTGCCTTCCCTGCTTACCGGCCTGCCGACCCCGAGGAGATGGATGACTCGGACGCGGAGGCAGTCGAGGATAGCCGGGTAACGCGACGCAGGGGGTGGAAGTGCATCCAGCGCTTCCTCAAGCGAGACCCATCGGAATGGCTGGGGCGCATGGGATCACTTCAGACCTGGCTGCGCTTCCTGTGTGCCGGGGGAGCTGATGCTCAATGCCTCCATCTGACGGTCCGTGATTTCATGGCCGAGAAGATGCGCGAGAGCCGCCGGCGTGCCGACGTCGCACAAAGTCGGGACATGTCGGAGAGCACACAGGCGCTCATCGCGGCAGAGCAGGAAGTCCGGCGCCTCGAAGGGAAGGCGGCAGAGAAGGAGGCCTTCGTCGCAGCATGTACCGAGCTTGTGGAGCAACTATCGGCACAACTGATCGACGCTCAGGTACAGCTGACGGAGGCGGGCCAACAGATGGTCACAATTCAAGTCGAGCGGGAGCGTGCACAGGCCAGAATCGACGAACTGCGCGCTGCGACCGCCGACGAAGAGAGAGCACGCAGAGAGCGAGAAGCAGCTCTGGAGGCCACCAGCCAAAGGGTAGCGGCATTAGAAAGACTCATTCAGCACGCTAATCCCTAAGGGCTGTTTTTTGCCATTCCCAGAACATTTGCTTCCGCTACTTAATATTTTGATCCACTTGTATGAATCGCCATATTTATCTGCGTCTTTTGGTTTAACATGCTCAACCACAAATTGTCTCGCGGGAGCGTTAACCAAGCATCAGGCATCCAGAATTGGGCCTGGGTTTCTGGAGAAAAGAGGGAGGTCATTCCTAGGAAAGGAGACCTCAGACCTAACCAATGTATCATCCCCCAACTTGTTCCAACACACGAGCGGGACAATGCTAGGGGCGTTGAGATTTTATCCGAACATAGGGAAATGAGAAAGGGTGAATCGCGTGTCCCGAATCCAGACATCCACAACGGTCGGCCTTCCAGGAAATGCCCAAGATGGTAGGCGGACAGTGGATCGACCATAACAACTGCAATAGACGGACCGAAAAAGGCCATCATTCATATTGCAGGAGGCGGACCACATGTCATCATGAATACCGCTTTGGGGTTCCTTCAGACACAAGGGTGGAAAATCCAGATCAACAGGGCATGCGAAGCGTGGGGCGAAGTGACGATTTGTTCGGACAGAATCCAACGCTCTCAAAATTGCGCCACCGTGGGGGAAGCGTATTAGGCGGATGCACTAATCTGGCCGTGAGTCACCTCAATTCTCAGACAGCACCTCTCTGACGAGGAAACCGTCGCTTCCCATCCTTGCGATGGGGCATCCCGAGCTGAATCGGGGAGAATATTACGACTGCACCACTCTACCCGAAGTCAGGCCAGACGGCCGGCGACGAGGAGGGGCGGGACTTATCGATCCCTGAGGCTGGACCCGAGTCGAAATGCCCGGGCGTTCCTACGTACTCCATCAGGCTGGAGATCAAGCCACACGTAGTTCTGAGAGTGCAGTTTAACGTCATGCAGGACGTAGGACCCCATTTGGGGTAGATCTTAGTTTAAGGTCTTAGAGCTCGGACCATAAGGGCTGGATCTTAGTTTAAGGTCTTAGAGCTCGGACCATAAAGGGGGGATCTTAGTTTAAGGTCTTAGAGCTCGGACCATAAGGGTGGAGGATCTTAGTTTAAGGTCTTAGAGCTCGGACCGTAGGGCTAGAGGATCTTAGTTTAAGGTCTTAGAGCTCGGACCATAAGGAGAGATCTTAGTTTAAGGTCTTAGAGCTCGGACCATAAGGGCTAGATCTTAGTTTAAGGTCTTAGAGCTCGGACCATAAGGGGAGATCTTAGTTTAAGGTCTTAGAGCTCGGACCATAAGGGGAGATCTTAGTTTAAGGTCTTAGAGCTCGGACCATAAGGACCTCAAAGTACGCCGCATCTGGTCATATCCCCTGGACATGCGAAGATGCACTGAGGGATAGTGTCAAGAGTGTCGAGTTTTCGCCTGGTCAGGATGGGAGGTGGGAAATGTGAATCATGCGGCCATTCACTCGAGGACCGGGAGCACCGGCGTGACGATATGAGAGTACTGCCGACCGTGGCGGAAAAGCAGCATCAACATCGCACTAACCGTTGGTGGAATGAGGCAGCAAACGAGCATCGACCGCTCAATCGCAGGATTCATATCGATTTGCTGCCCGAGGCCATTGGGGGTACCGGCCCGAGTCGGTGGGAGAGCACTGAGGCATTGTGTCCGAACCGTCCACGGGGGCTCCACCCAGGGCGTAGACGATGGGTCCGAATGAAAGGGAGCACGAAGCCTGAAAAGTGGAGGAAACCTGACCAAACAGATCCTGACCCTCCTGGAAATAAACCAGAGTACTCTTGACACCGGTGGACCACGGCAAGGGGTCGGGGAACACGCCTTGAGGGTGACCTGAAGGCGGCGGATTCCCCAGAGAAGGGGGAATCTCTAAGAGGTGGGGGGCTGGACCCGAAGTTTCAAACATCCGGGCGTTCCTACGTATCCCATAAGGATGGGAATCAAGCCGCACGTAGTTCTTGAAGCGCGGCGCAACACAATCGGGCACCAGCGCGGGGAAGAGTGCGGGTCTGACCCTCGCACACAAAAGGAGCGGAATTTGATATTTCTTGTTTGTCCTTAAAGATGAATGGTTTTTCTTTGTGCGGCGACATGCCTGTGATTGAGAAATCTCTGGCGTCGCCGCAATAATCAAGCCACGGAAGGCATTGATGAATGGCGTGGTTATTAACCAGCGCCCAACATGAGTGTCCCCTGAGGGGAACATCACGATGCAGTGCCGTTTTCTCGTCGGGCGGCCAAGACGATCACAGTTTACGGTCGTGTGGTAGGACCAGACAACACAGTTTAAGGTCGTGTGGTTCGGACCATGGAGGAATCCGCTCACCGCGGTACGGCGGACACGGCGGAGGTGGGAGCATACCCAGCCCTGCGGTCACGCACGATTCCAGGAGAAGAGTCTTGGGATGGGGGTCTGCGTATGTCCATCACCCGAGGGGCAGAGATGCTAGCCTCCAGATATACTGGGCTCAGAACGCGATTGTTCGAGCGACTCCTCCCTCCTTATGGGGGCGAGGGTCCAGCTACGCATGGCCCTTGGGGAGAACACCCGCATATATCCTTGGCGCTCAGATCATGGGAGCCTCGAACGACATCATTACCTTGGTTGGTCTGCCTAACGTGTAAAGGCGTACCGGAGGTCAGTATGAAAAGAGTGTCCAGATTCCACTACAACGCACAAAGGCGGAGTGTGATGAGGACTGCGCAACCAATGTTCAGAGCCTGAGAGAGCTGACATGGCGATCAAGGACGTTGCTGACGCATTCGCAACACAACATCCGATCGCGTCAGCCTAAGACGGGGCAAGCAAACGAGCATCAACCGCTCAATCGCAGGATTCATATCGATTTGCGGCCCAAGACCCGCCGGTAAATCGACCCGGAGCGGTGGGAGAGCACTGAGGCATCGTACCCAAACCGCTAACGAGGATCCCTTTGAGTGAAGGCTCGAATAAGAGGAAGCGTGAGGCCTGACAAGCAACACAGGACTTGTCGGGATTGAATCTGACACTACGAGTCATAGACCGAAGAACCCAAAACATGTTAACAGATCTCCGGAAAGGGTCGGAGGACTCACCCTGAGAGCAACCGAAGGGGGGCAGATCCCCGTGATCAACCAAGAGACGGGGCTGGACCTGAGACACAAGCGTCCAGGCGGTCCTACGTATCCCATAAGGATGGGAATCAAGCCATACGTAGTTCTGGAAAGGCAGTTTAACGTCATGCAGGACGATGAGGGGTGTGAGGTAATCCCACACACGGGGGAGGCGTACGGCGCGGCCAGTAGACCGACGTGAATGAGGACATAATCCCCCGCTCACGCGATACGCCTCGCACAAAACAGGAGGGGAACTGGGGCCAGAGGCCCAACGCGGGATAGAGATTCCCGGGAAATGGGGCTGGGCCTGAAACATGAATGTCCAGGCGGTCCTACGTATCCCATAAGGATGGGAATCAAGCCATACGTAGTTCTTGAAGTGCAGTTTAACGTCATGCAGGACGATGAGGAAAAAAGAAGGGGGGAGCAGAAGGCATCCCCAAACGTGGGGGGGCGTACAGCGTGACGAGCAAACCGACGTGAATGAGGGCATAGCCCCGCACTCACACCATACGCTGCACACCCGGGGGCAACTGGGCCAAGGGCCCGAGATGGGATGGAAATTCCCGAAGGATGGGGCTGGGCCTGAAACACGAGGGTCCAGGCGGTCCTACGTATCCCATAAGGATGGGAATCAAGCCGCACGTAGTTCTTGAGTGGCAGTTTTACGTCATGCAGGACGAATGCTGAACAGTTTAACGTCTTGTAGCTCGGACGTAGTGCAGTTTAGCGTCATGCGGGACGAAGCGCAGTTTAGCGTCATGCAGGACGAAGTGCAGTTTAGCGTCATGCAGGACGAAGTGCAGTTTAGCGTCATGCAGGACGAAGTGCAGTTTAGCGTCATGCAGGACGAAGTACACTCAGGCAAAGTACTGCTTGAGGAACCTAGCGTTGGTGGGAGGAGTGACACGCTCACCATCCATAGTCGCTAGGGAGTACGCGCCATTGGGATAGACCTTGTGGACAACAAAAGGTCCCTCCCACTTGGGCTCCAACTTGGGCGGCTTCCTGCCGGGGATCATCGGTGCTCTTAGGGCTAGCACTAGATCACCCTGCAGGAAGGAGCGGAGGCGAACCTTCTTATTGAAAGCTCGAGCCATTCTGCTTTGATGCCTCTCCAAGTTGTGCAAAGCGCGAAGTCTATTCTCATCCAGTGCTTCCAACTCGACTAGACGGGCTTCAGCAACTCTGTCCGGCGCTTGCTGGTCGTAGACCGCAGTGCGCAAGGACGGTAACTGGATCTCGATGGGCAGGACGGCCTCAGCTCCATACACCAGGGAATAAGGGGTCATCTGGGTGGAATTGCGAGTCGTCGTCCGATAAGCCCAGAGGGCGTTGGGGAGCTTTTCCGGCCAACTCTTCTTGTTCTGACCAACCATCTTTTGCAGAATGTTAGAGAGGGTTTTGTTAAATGCCTCGATCTGTCCATTCGCCTGCGCATGATAGCGAGATGTATGGTTCGAGCGGATGTTATACTTGGCGTAAAACTTCTTCAACTCGGCTGCTCGGAAATTGGTTCCGTTATCCGTGAGGATAGCG
Organism: Viscum album; assembly: GCA_963277665.1. Taxonomy (NCBI): domain Eukaryota; kingdom Viridiplantae; phylum Streptophyta; class Magnoliopsida; order Santalales; family Viscaceae; genus Viscum; species Viscum album. Next base: position 63,246 of record CAUJRU010000406.1, on the reverse strand, counting down.
TGAGGCACTCCAAATCGATAGATGATGTTGGAGGTCACGAAGTCAGCGATCGAACAGGATTTGACCTCTCTGAGCGGAATCGCTTCTGCCCATTTGGAGAAGAAGTCCGTAGCGGTCAGAATGAACCGGCACTGGCGAGCTGTCGCCGGCGGGTAAGGTCCCACGACGTCCAGTCCCCAGACTGCAAAGGGCCAGGAATACCTTGTGGTATGGAGAGGCTCCGGCGGCCGATGCACAAAGTTCGCATGAACCTGGCACGCATGGCACCTCCTGGCATACTCGATGCAGTCATGGATCATGGAGGGCCAGAAGTATCCCAATCTCCGAATCTGGTGGGACAGCTTCGGCCCAGTCTGGTGGGCGCCGCATGAACCAGCATGAACCTCTTGCATGACTCGTGGGATCTCGACTCCCTGAAGGCAACGGAGGAGAACACCATCAAATCCGCGTTTGTAGAGGATCTGCTCCAGGCCGGGACTGCTCTGGAGGACGAACTGCGATGCGCGGCGTCGAACTCGCTCGCGCTCGGCCCGATCTGCCGGAAGAATGCCATGTTGGAGGTACTCAACCAAAGGCGCCCTCCAATCACGGGCTGATTCGACTGCTATATCTGGGGTACTCGGGGCTCCGGGCATAGGGGCAACCGTGGTGAGGTTACTTACCAACGGGCCGCGATCTTCTTCCGGGATAACGGGAGCGATGAGCCTGCGGCGCGTCACGCGGACGATCAGGTTGTCCTGTTCAGGTTCCGCAAGTGACGCAGCCAGGCTGGCCAAAGCATCTGCTCGACCGTTCTGCGACCGGGGAACATGGACAATTTCTGGCCGAGAAGGGAACCGGGCCATCAGAAGAAGGGTGCACTCCAACAATGGCACAAGTTCCGGCTTCCTGACAACGTAGTCGCCATTGATCTGCTTAACGACCAGCTCGGAGTCCCCTTTCACGCACAGACGGGGCACGTCGATCTCGAGAGCCAACTCGAGGCCGGTGATGAGGGCATGGTATTCCGCCTCATTGTTGGTACAGCCCTCTGACAACAGGAAAGAGTATGGCAGCACGGCTCGCTCCGGGGTAATGAAGACAATGCCCAAGCCCACTCTATTGAGCTTAGGATTATCGAGTCTTCTACCGGTGGGGCTCCGGGAGGCACCGTCAAAGTGCGTCTGCCAGCATGGATCGGCTCGATCAACCGAGAGAATGGTCTCATCAGGAAAGCCTAGATCCAGCGGCTGATCCGCGGAGGTCGGGTGAGCGGCCAGAAAGTCTGCCAACGCTTGCCCTTTGATGGCCTTCTGAGACACATACCTGATGTCGAACTGCTGGAGAATCACAGCCCACCGCGCTAGACGGCCAGTCAACATAGGTCGGCTCAGGATATATTTCAACGGGTCTACCCGAGAAACCAACTGTACCTCATGGTGCTGCAAGTAGTGCCGTAATTTCTGTACGGCAAATACGAGCGCCAGGCATCTCTTCTCGATGGGGGAATACCTAACCTCCGCATCGAGGAGCATGCGACTGAGGTAATAGAGGCTATTCTCTGTTCCCTCGTTGTTCTTCTGGGCGAGAAGGGCACCCAGGGACCGTTCCAGGGCGGTCACGTAAAGGACCAGCGGCTTTCCGGATACGGGCGGCATCAGGACCGGAGGTTGAAGCAGGTACTGCTTGATTTCCTCGAAAGCGGTCTGACACTCTTTATCCCATACATAGGTGGCACCTTTCTTCATAAGCCGAGAAAAGGGCTTACACTTGCCGGCCAGATTCGCGATGAATCGGCGTATATAGGCTAAGTGGCCTTGGAACCCTTGCAGTTTCCGGACGGTACCCGGGGGAGGCATCTGGCTAATCGCCCTGATTTTCTCTGGGTCGATCTCAATACCCCGGTATCTTACCACAAATCCAAGGAACTTTCCGGAGGTGACCCCAAAGGCACACTTCAACGGGTTCATCTTCAGGCAGCGAGACCGGAGGAAGCTGAACACTTTCTCAAGATCTTTGAGATGGTCCTGACGCTGGCGCGATTTGACAACCAAGTCGTCGACGTAGCATTCCACCAGTGTGCCGAGGATTGGCTTGAATATGCGGTGCATCGCCCGTTGATAGGTGGCACCTGCATTCTTCAGGCCGAAGGGCATGACCCGGTAGCAAAAGGTACCTTGGGCGGCCCTGAAAGCAGTGAACTCCTCATCCTCAGGGGCCATCCGAATTTGGTTGTATCCGGAGTATCCGTCCATGAAGGAGAGGGCTTGGAACCCTGCCGTGGCATCAATCAACAGCTCTATCACTGGAAGGGGGAAATCATCCTTCGGACAGTGGCGGTTGAGATCGCGGAAGTCGATGCAGACTCTAATCTGCCCGTTCTTCTTCCTGACCGGCACAATGTTGGCCAGCCATTTGGGGTACTGAACTTCCCTCACGAAGTTGGCTTTGATAAGCTTGTCAACTTCGGCCTCAACCATGGCACCATGGGATGGGTGCATCTTCCTGGGAGGCTGCTTAAACCCGCGATGGTTCGCCGGGAGACCAAGGCGGTGGACGGCTACCTGAGGATCTAGCCCCGGCATCTCGTCATAGCCCCAAGCGAACACATCACGGTGCTGCCTGAGAAAGTCCACGTACTGCTGCCGCTCCTCAGAGGGCATGGCGGCACTAACCAATGTGGGTCTTGGATCGGCCTCGGTTCCAAGGTTCACCTGTATTAACTCATCGACCGTGGCGGGGACGCCCTCCTCAAAGGCTGGGGGTGCGTCTTCCATACCCTCTCCACTCGGGGAGGGATCATCCACGGGAGAGACTGCGTTGGCAACTGCATTGGGGCCACCAGATCCTGCTGGGCCACTGGTGCTGGCGCGGGCGGTCGCGGTCATCTCATCAGGAGACTCGCGGGCCGTCGAGACCATGGCGACGTCCAACCGGTGAATCGGGAGGACGTAAGCGTCATCCAGACCTGCCCAGGGATCGCTCGCAACAGCGACAGGCTCAACCTCACCTGCCAGGATCTGCTTATCCTTGCTCTTGTAATAGTCCGCGTCTAGATAGCGGGCTTCACATGAGGCAAAAGGAGAGGCATCTCCTTGAAGCACGCCTACTCGACCATTAAGGGATTATTTGAGGCATTGGTGGTATGACGAGGGAACCGCTGCGTGAAGATGGAGCCATGGCCTGCCCATCAATGCGTTATACGCAGTGTCCTGAGAGACTACCATGAATTCGGTGTTGGCAACCAAGTCACCGAACTGGGTCTTCAAACGTATCTTGCCGACCGGGGTTTGCTCGGTGCGGTCGTACCCCTGGATCCTGAGGTCGGAGGGAATCAAGTCATCCTCAGACAACCCCAATCTCCGGAGCGTCCGAGTTGGAATCAGGTTGATCCCGGATCCCGTGTCGACAAGACAACGCCGGACTTCAAGGCCGTTGAACTGGCCAGTGACATACAGCGGACGAATGTGTCCCTGTATAGGAGGGTCTTCATCCTTACCAGAGAACGAGATAACCGCCTGACATTCGGCGTCCTCGATCGTTTCGGCGTGAAAGGCCTCTGCAGCCGCAACCTCTGTCTCAAACTGGAGGGGGCTCTTCAGGGCTTCAGCGAGTGCCTCGCGCATCTCAGATGACATGCGCAGAGCCTCAAGGATGGAGAGCCTTGCTGGGATGTCGGCCAAGTGCTTCAGGACATCATACTTTTTGGCCAAGCGCGAGCTCCTGGTTGCAGGAGGTTGCTCTGCGGTTGGTGGCATGACGGGCCTTACCGGTTGGATCGGCGGCCGACTGGTACTTGGCGCATCTCGCTGTTCACTGGTCGCAGTCCGAGAAATGGTCACCGTACTGGAGTCAGGAGGTCGGGATGGACTTGTGGCAGGGCGGAGCTGGTCGCGACGCGGCTGAGGCGGTTCTGCCTGGTCCCACACCACAAACAGCGGTGGAGGCGAATCCGTCATCCCCGGATGGGGAGCCTGCGCACGTTGAGCTCGATCTTGAGCCTGCTGCCTAGTCTCAGTGGCGTGCACGGCCTGGCCGGAGGTACCGACGGCTGTGCCCCGGCGACTCCTGCTGCTGCGGTTCTTCCGACGGTGGCGACGACCGGGGACGCTAGGGAGGTCCACCTGGTGTTCTTCAACGTCGGGAACCGAAAAGGGATTTACCAGCTCGACGGTGTTAACCGAAGCGTACCCAATACCGTCATCGGAAGAATCATCCATCACCGGGCGGATCCGAGGAGGGACCCCCATCTCCGGGGGCATGAAATCGCCGAGAGTGCGGGATAGTGGCGGAACTGGCGGGGCGCGCTCTTCCTTCTTGCGCTGCCGCCGTTTGCTCCTCTTGGAAGAGGCAGGCTGGGACGACGATGCCGAAGCAGCACCCGCGGATTCTGGGGGCTCAGGCTGATTCAAGCGCGCACGGATGATTCCATGGGCGCGAATGGTCGTCTTGCGGGCCATCCAGTTATTGTACTTCTGGGATCCGCGGTCGGAGACCAGCTGCCATTCTTCCTCATCGCCACCATCGTCATCTGATCCCACGAACACGCCCGCTACCTGTGCTGGAGCTGGGCCCAACCTGATTACATTGTTGTTAATCTGGTCTTGGAGCCAGTCCTTAAACACATAGCACCGCTGGATGGTGTGCCCCAGGGCCCGATGGTAGGGGCAGTAGCGGGGGTTATCTGTGAGATGTGCCTCCTCTGGCTTCCAACACTCAGGCAGTCGCACAATCCTCTGCTCCAGGGCACTCCGGAAATAGCCGGGGACCTGATCCTCGTGAAATGAGTACGTCAGGTATCGCGGGCCTCTGGGAGCGTGGTCTTGACGAGGGGCCGGAGGGGCCTGCCGAGGAGGTGGACCCTGATTATCTCGCCTGGGTTGTGGCGGTACATTACGCGGAGGGGCCGGCCGGTTCTGAGGCTGCCGCTGCTGGGCCGGGAACTGAGCCCGTGGAGGCGGATTCCTGTGAGGCTGTGGAGCTGGCCTCACCGGCAGCAGCTCCAACGGCCTGGGGGCCTCTATCTGGGCCACAGCAGCGGGCTCAGCCCTGCTGGCTCTCCTTGCAGGAATCATAGGAGGCAGCGGGTGTGCCTGGCTGGCCTGTTGCAGGGCTTCCTCAAGACGCTGAGCTTTGTCTGAGAAGTCCCTGAACCCTCCGGGGTAATTCTGAGTGATCCGGGAAGGGACCAGCTCGGTCTTAACGTTCCCGACGCACATTGTCAGCAACTGCTCCTGAGTCAATGGCATGTCAAGGGAATACGTGAGACCCTTCCATCGGGCGACGAAGTCCGCGACTCGCTCATCAGGCCTCTGCTTGCACTTGAAGAGGTCTGCGATACTTGTCTTCCGGGTCGTGGAACTGAACTGGTAGAGGAACTGTCTACGGAGGTCCTCCCAGCTGGTTACCGACCCGACGGGAAGCTGGCTGTACCAGACAAATGCTGGCCCTTCCAGTGTCTGGACAAAGCAGCGAAGCTTAGCGGCCTCTTGCTGCGCCGGAGTCCCCAACATAGGCCCGCACCTCGAGTTGAAGTGGGCTAAATGCTGTGGCGGATCTCCAGTCCCGTTGAAGGGGGCGAAAGTGGGATTCCCGAATCCCGGAGGCGCCGGCATGTCATCCACCCATGCTGGGTAGGGCTTGCCGTCCGGTGGGATCGCCACCTGCCGAGTCTCCAAGGCTTCCAAACGGGCGATGAGCGCCGCCATCGGATCGTCCGGACATGGGTTCCAGTCCTGGCGAGGATCTCTAACCACGAGCGCATTGCATGGCCCTTCAATCGGGTCGTCGACCGGGTCATCGAACTCGGCAGCTCGTGGGATGGCGGGCGGAGCGGCCCTTGGGGCAGCGGGAGGAATCCGAGCGGGATCTCTCAGGTAGTCACGCCGCTCGGGAGGGTGTGGCGAAACATACCGCGCCCTCTTGCTGTAGGCAATGGCCTCTCTCCTGTCGGCGAACACGGCATGATCACGGTTGCCCGGGAGAGTCTCGTCAAGGAGCGGTTGTTCTGGTCCCTGCTGTCCTGGCCTAGGATCACCATAGTCAGGCCGCCGTTCTGCAGTGCGCTCGGCGAGGAGCTGGTCAACCAGCTTCTTCTGTTCGGCGAGCTGCTGACGTAGCGTAGCCTTCTCGGGATCCTCCTCTGCCCTCTGCATGGAGGCAGATGGGTCGGCGGGCCTTATAGCCTCGCTGTGCTCTTTTCCTTTGCTGACGTTTCGGCTTAACGTCAGTGCTTCAGTGGGTGCGGGGAGCCCCAGGAGGTTTCTCTGATGACGAGTAACTCTCACTGATGGATCTGACGACGGCTTGTCTTCGGGGGGGAAGCCCCCGTCGAGAAGTTCCAAGTCGTTCCCCTCTCCCGACAGGTCAGCCATATTGACCGTTCCTGTCCCTGGGGATATACCCTCAGGGCCACCCAGCGAATCGGGCTGTCGGCGGATCACACTGAAGCGTAGGGCAGCGTACTGCCCCCATCCACGGATATACACGTGGGGAGTGGCTTCCTCGATAACTTTGCGGAGTACTTGAAAACACTCAACGCATCGTTGTTGGAGGGCCTCGTGGTGCCCAAATGACCCGGGGTGCCGAACCGCGGGGAGCATGGCCAGGTCAATTTGACGGCACTGCTCACCAATATCCTCCAGGTGTGCTTGACTCCCGGGGTATGGCATTTGTAGGCAGTGAAGACGGGAGTGAGTCTCCCGGAGAGTTCGGCGGAAGCACTCGAACTCATCCGGGGTGAGCGATTCGGGTGCATCAAAGCCCGGTCCTGCGACTGGCCAAAACTTCTCAGGGAAGTGGCCCTCTGCAAGGACGGTCCAGAAGCTCCACGACTCAAACTCGGGACCCAGATCTCCTTGGTCCTCTTCCATGGCTGGGAACGGACGGGGAACTGGTAGTGGTGCCGAGGCAGGCCGTCGGGCCGACGGGATGGCCGGCGGCGAATACGGCGAGCAGGCCGATTGGCCTCCATATCCCGGGCCTCCCCCTGAGGGTGGCGGTGCCCTGGCTACCACATCACGATAGGACGGGCCGGCGAGCGAACATCCTGCCGTAGCATCGGTGCTCGCCGAGGGCGCACCAGATCGTGGTTCGACCGTCAGTCCCCAGAAAAAGTCTCCGGCTTCTCTGATCGAGACGGAAGGCACTTCCGGAGGGGCCGGTACCAACCGCAAGTTTGATCCTTGGGGGTCTACCAGGCCCTCGTTACTCCGGATATACCTTCGGAGAGAGGCGGGGATCACATCGATCTCGCTCTCGGGGAGCACGAGGCTGACGTGCCGCATTCCTACCCCTGCCCTTGACTGGCGGGATTGGGGAAGGGGCTCTGTCGCCGAATCGTACTCTGCCTCTGAGTCAGAGAAGCAAACCGGTCGGATCTCTGTCCGGAACTCCGTAACATTCTTCCCTCGGCGTCGACGCCTTGCCTTCCTGCCCCTGGGTGGTTCTTCGGGGCAGGGCTGATCTCTGTCCTGGCGTCCTCCGGCCGCACTGGTGCTGGGGCCAAGAGGACTGGGAACCAAGGTGCGAGGGGCACCGGGACAGATATCAAAGGGGACGCGGGGAGAGATGATTCCGGGCAGGACTCCGGGCCGGGATCGGAAGGTGGGATGACCCATGCCTCCTGGATCGGCCACACAGAGTAGATCCTGCCGGTGAATAGCGCTACCGCGAGGTGGTCCGCGGTGGCTACTGCCAGTGCCAGCAACCGGGAGAGTCGACCCAACCTGCCTTTGGGGCGGTCGGGGCCTCGATCCAGGTCGGGCATAGGAGTTCCCCTGCTCAGGATGCGCAGAGGCCTGGCGACGGGAGCCAGCAGTGGCTTGGGCCAATGCGGCCGCTGTTGCTAGAGCCCCAAGGTGGGCATCCTCTTCCGCTCGTGCCCGACGTTGGCGTCGAGACAGACGAGTCGGGATGAGCGGCGCGGGCAGGTGGAGAGCCCGCTCTTCGACTGGAGAGGCCTGGCGGCGGTGTCGCCGTGGCCTGGCGGGAGTCCTTACCGAAGATCCCTGGAGCGAATCCCGGATAGGGTGATCCCGGGCCTCTTCCACCTCATCCGCGTAGGGAAGGGAACTGTCAGAGCGCTCCGGGGATAAGCCCCCGAAGCGGTTGGACGTTGAGGTAGGCAGCGGTGCCTCCCTGCGCGGCCCTCGGGGGCGGCGGTGGTGGCGAGGCGCAGCCTCCTCAAGGTCTAGGCGAGCCATGTCCCTAGTGGGGATGACTCCCTCTTCCTCGTATCTCCGCACCAGGGTGTTGATCACCCTTCTCTGGATGACCTCCGAGGGGGAGAGAGGGCGTGGTCGTCCCGCAATTGCGGCTGCTGGGACGGCTGTGGAACGGGCGGGACCGCGCGGAGTAGCCGCGTCGGTGTTTCCCCTGTCCCTGCGCCAGTGGGCGGGTGGCGATCGGGCACTGGATCGGGCGACCTGATTTCTGAAAGCAGGGAGAATTACCCATTAACACTGACAGGAAAAAGGAATCGACAACCAACCATTAGTGCCACGACGCCTTCCGTGGGGGGAACCCAGGCCCTCGACGTTGCGAGACGGAGTGCCCGATTTCACTTCCCCAGCCCCTGGCGGGTAAGACTGAATGCTTGGCCGGGCAACACGCCGGTCTTCCAACACCTCTGAAAGCCATCGGTCTTCGTATCGAGGAGAAGAGATTCACGTCGGGTTCACCATTTTTCTGTTTCGGTGCGGATGTGCGTCGGGTTACGCTGTTCCGCCAGGACACGTTCGCGCGTGCACCCGTCAACCCGAGGGGATGGGCGCGCGGCTTGTGGTCCCGCAGTCCCGCTTTCCAAGGGCGGGCGGCATCCGTCCCTTATTCAGGGGCGTCTGCTCCTTGATCGAAACCGGGATGATGGGATGTCGGCTCCTCCTTCCTTGGACGTCTCCTCGGAACTCGTCGCCTAATCCGGGTCTCCCTCATAGACTTAAGAATGTTCGTGAATCTCGTTCCCGGCGCCATATCTTCATGGACACCGGTTAATTACGCTGCTTCCGCTCGGACGTTCCAAGGAGTCTGGGCGGGGCGGAAACCTGCGGTGAGAAGGCCGGGTGGCTCTGGGTGCTGGGGGCGTGTCGTAACACTGCGGCTCTGCACATCTGTCTTCCGTCCCTAATAGGGCTTCTCGAAGGCATGATGGCCTGAGGCATCCCGTACTAGGTGCGGGGAACTGTGTCACCTGAGGTTTTCCTCAGCTTCCCATGTTTAACACGGGGTATGCCGCGAGTTTAACGTCCAGCGGGGACGGCATCGGACCGATCAACACGAAAAGTGGATCGGATGACAGAACCCCTTGCGGGGAACCTCCGACGCTGGGGCCAGCACATGGGCGGCTTCCCAAGTAACGTGGAGTGGAGTGAAGTGGCATGACCCCACCGGGATGTGGCGGCCCGGGTAAGGATCAGGATGGATGATGAAGTGAAGAGCTTGGACCCCAGAGGGGCTTCCTACGTACCGCGCGTTAACACGGATCAAAGTCAACGTAGTTCGGGCATACAGTTTAACGCCATGCTGGACATCGGCAAGCCGACTCACGAAGAGGTCGAGGCCGCCGGGCGGAGGATTGAACCGAACCACCTCGCACGGAGGGGGATGGAACGGCCGGGTGGATCACAGTTTCACGTCATGCTGGACGATAAAAGGGGAAATGAAAAAAAGGGGGGCTGTGGGGAGGCACCGTGGAGATACACACGGGCAGTCTCCCACAAGGGGCGGATTCATAGGTGAATCAACGCAAGCGTGAACCCTGTAGGGGTCCACTGATGGACGAACCGACGTAAATACGACCGGGACGACCAGGTGGTGGGCTTGAACCTCGGGGAGGATTCCTACGTACCCTGTATAGAAGACAGGGATCAAAGTCCACGTAGTTCATTCTGTCAGGACTTACGCACTTGAGGCAGCCCGGTTGCGGCAAAACTCAGTTGGAAGGGACTTGGACCGAAAGCAGAAGACACCTCGATCCCAGTCAGACCCTCTACTGGCTTCGGCAGTGGGGAGGTGCAATGGAGATACACATGTGCAGCCTCCCACGAGAAACTAGGGGTTTGTAATACCCTGCCCCCGTAGGGAAAAGCCACTCCCATTAAATCGCCCCAAAAGCGGGACAATCCCGACATCCCTGCAGAGACGAGCGGGTGGGGGCCACATCCAAACCGGGGGGACCCTGCGTGCAGAGCACGGGATCAGGTTGCGGGCGGTTTAGCGTCTTGCCAGACGAAGTATAGTTTAACGTCATGTGTTGAGGACGAAGCGGACGGTTTAACGTCTTGCCGGACGAAGTACAGTTTAACGTCGTGTGTTGAGGACGAAACACTTGGCAGTTTAACGTATTGCAGCGCGGACGATGGGAGCTAGGCAGTTTAACGTCGTGCAGCTTGGACGGATGTGCAGTTTAACGTCATGCTGGACGAATATGCAGTTTAACGTCATGCTGGACGTATGCACAGTTTAACGTCATGCGGGACGAATGCGCAGTTTAACGTCATGCGGGACGAATGCGCAGTTTAACGTCATGCTGGGCATAGGTTGCCGGACGATGGGTGCATGTCACTTCGCACGAACCTGGAGGGCCGCACGGGAAGACAACGCACGGTGCGGGCACCCAGGATGAGGAGCATCGGGCGCCACGCAGGCAGGTGCCCTCAGGGGGTCGAGGGGACGACCCTGGCAGATTGCGCGCAAAAAGGAAGCTTTGCGCGCAATACTGCGGGCCGGCGCGCAATCGGGGCGGCTGGCGCGCAATTGGGCCAGCGCCTTGCGCGCGGATGCTTGAGAATGCTCACACCGGGCTTCGGATAGCGCGCGGGGGCAACGTCTCATTCTCTAATGAATGGCCACTTGAAAGATGGGGGGGTGCGCGCAATCGGGCCGGATTGCGCGCACCCCGGGGGCAATTGCGCGCAAGCGGGTTCTTTTGCACGCAAAGGCCTTAGGGTGAGTTTTTATTCAAATGAAAGGAGCCAGCGGGGATTGCGCGCGAAGGCGGACCCCGAGGCTTGCTTGCGCGAAAGAAAGGAGGTTACCTGAAGTTCGTCATTGCGCGCGGAAGGGGTTGAATTGCGCGCACGAGAGACGTTTCGACTTCCAGCAACCTTTGAAACGTTGGGGGTCGCCTTATATTTATAGGCAACCCCGGGCGCGGAATCCAGGGCGCGAGCGCGAAATTCTCCTCGCGGGCGCGGAATCGGACCCGGCGCGCAAGGGAGTCGCGCGGACCCGCGGCGCGCAAAATTGCGCGCCGGACCGGCGCATTGCGCGCATCCCGGGGGGTTTGCGCGCGGAACATCACCTTTGCGCGCAGGCCTCGGAAATTCCGCGCAAGGCCTCCGGGCCCTCCGAAACGTTCTTCCGACTCCAAATATCACTTCGCTTTCCGCATCCGGAGCTTCGTTTGGGAACAACGGACTTTTCCGGCGTCTACACCTGGTTCAGGAACTGGTAATCTATACACAACCTCAAAATCCCATCTGCCTTTTTAGAAAACAAAACTAGGGCCACTCAGTGTGAAACATTTGGTCTTATGAAGACCTTCCTTTACAAATCCTCCAACTGAACCCTGATCTCATGAAGTTCTATGGGAGCCATTAGATATGCCAGTGAGGATATTTGTGCCACAATGGGGTTAAAGTTTATGTATAATTCAAACTCCTAGTGGGGAGGTAGTCTTGGAATATCTTCTGTAAAGACATCCTCCTACTACGCCACTATTGCTGGGAATTGGAAACTCATATAATTTTTGCTCCAAGGGTAAGGCTAACCAACACATGAGTGATCAGCTGCACCCTCTTGTGCATGATCCCCTCATGTGCTACCTTGGTCTTATTTTCTCCAATAAAGGAAAACATCATTCCATCACTACGAACACACCACATGATTCACTTAAAGAAGTTAATCTTGGCATGGATTGAAGATAAACAATCCATAATAATAATAAAAACATAAGGACTTGACGCTACCACCAAGAGGTTCCAACTAAAACTCTTGCCTCTAAAGGTAATATCATAGTGTCAACATAGATTTTTGATCATCAAATATCCTCCTGTAGGTGCCTCCAAGCATAAGGGTCGAGCCAATGGGTCTACCAGAGTCTCAAGATTTCTCACCAGACATGTGACGAGGAAAAAATAACAGGAACCTCTATCTATAATAACATAAGATAAGGTTCAATAGACACATATCATATCTCAAATCATCATTGTAATCTATGGGTCATAGGCCTTGACCACATGTATCTTCCCCCTCCCATGTCCCCCAGCTTCCTGAGCCTAGTGCGGAACTCCTTGGTGTGGTGGTGGGAGTATGTCAAAGTGTCTATCATCTCCTATAACTCTCCATAATCTTATGTATTGTCTGCCACCTGGAGGGTCTATCTGTTCTACTTTCTACCTCTACCTTGGTTGTCCATCCATCACCTCCCTGTCAGTAGACTGATGGGTTGGATAGTCCCTATTGAGATTTCCTCTGTTGTCACTTAAGTAGTGTCGCCACTCCGTAGGCTGACTGTATCTAGCCTGAGATCCTCAGACAGTAGATCCCCTAACCTTGGTCCTCCTTGGATGTTATTCATGTACCAATCCTTGTGTCAAACTTCCACTCCCTAATACCGAGGTATCTTCACCTATCTACCTTATGGGGACTGCCACTAGCTATCTATGAATATCTAAAAATCTCTCAACCACCAAATCATGCTCGAGCACTCCATCATAAGTCAGAATTCATAAAGGCACAACAATAGCTCGAATATCCCATTGTAGTATCCTCTTAAAGGTACAAGATCTGAAGTACTGATCCCTGGCCATATGAATTGATTAACTAGTGAGGTTGGTGAACATTGATGAATAGAAATTCATCATTAAACTACCCTGTTGGAGGTGAAGAATCCCCTGGATATAAACTTCTCTTAGCATAACAGGACAGAACTCCTCATTAAAGAGTCACTCAAACTCCATAAATGAACAAGACGCCTCGTCATGTGTCTATGTGGTCAAACTCTACCATTTCCCTACTGAACCTTGAAGAAGGCTCTGTCCTAGGATGACCATCTAGTCTACTAGTGTCTTCACTAGACATAAGACTCCTTTCACCACCTCAACCCAGTACTCAGTTGCCTGAGGGTCGAGCTCTCCTTCGAACCTGAGGGTTATATATCTTTAAAAATTATGGAGTGTTCTTAGACTATGCTCCTCATATACTAGTATTGTAGGTACGACGTGTTTCTATACTAGTGGTGGTAGAGCTGGTGCACCACATTGAGGTAACTCCTGGGGAATTGGCCCCTGAATTGAAACCTCATTACTTAGAGGGTCATCCTCATGATCGAGCTATTGAATCCCAGATAGTATATATTATGGATACATCCTATAAGGAAACATGATGTACCGGAGACAAAGAGTATATCTGTATAGCTGACAAAAAAGGATATGAACCCTGCAACCCATTCTTATATGATGCATGTACCTTTCTTTTGTTTCCCTGCAACTACTTTTCTCATGTACCAAGTTGAAAAGTAGGTTATTATAGTATTGTTGTATGGATATGTCGGCCACCCCCACCAACACTGGAGCCCCTAGTTGAAAAACAGAATTCGAGACACTTAACACTATAGACCCTAACCAATATCGAAAACTATTAGTCATAAGGTAGAACTGACCACCTTTGATACCACCCTATCATGACCCATCCCAGTGTGACCCATGTCGCGACTCCCCAAGCCCACCTTCAATAGGCTTGGGGCTGGTGACTAGCACCGAGTAGGCATGTCACTAACATGGGAGTCATTGCCCAAGTACTTATGCACACAAACACATCTCCAATACCACAAATGCTAAAATATAAAACTACATAGGAATGAAATGCATCCCTAAACACCACCAAAAGAGTACAACAGAAAGTAAATTGGGAAAGAATAAAATTCCACCAAAAAATAGTCTATAACTTCAATGTCCAAACTAAAAACAACCAAGGTACTGGGACAGATGCTTGATGCTGAAGGAACAACTCGTCCTGTAGGAAAACTCACAAATCTCATCCTAGTCCTGGTCTACCATGGACTCTATCAAAAGACTACTCATATACACAAGACCCAACATGTGTGGGAATATCCTGTGCATAGGTGAGTATAAGAATACTAAGTATAAAACCCCGAAAAACACAAAGAAAAACAAAATGTAAAGGTATAGTCATCTCTATGCAGTGTATGTAATGAAAATATATAACAAGATAAATATCCATATATACTCAAAACCCAGACTAGTGGTCTAGACATAAGTCACAACAACCACATACGCATGCTAGGGATTTTGTTTGAAGATTACATGAAGCACTTATCTAGGATAACTCGCTCCATGAGTCTGATAAATCTAATAACATCCATTGAAGATGTATTATTAATTGGGAAGTGTCTCGAGAGATATTTATGCATAGATAGATCTAAATAAATAATATATACACTCATTTCAGGAGAACACACAACTGAGTGCGAAAAGATCATGATATATGGATGAGGATCACTGCTAGTGCCTTGGAATATACCATGACTCATTCGAATTCACCTACTAAGTATAGGATTGGCGTTTGGTAGGATTGGTCACATTGATAACATAACTCCAATTAGGGTACAAGAGAGGATATATGATCTCACTTCGAGCCTCTTAGAGGGACTCTTACTCTATCAATAATATCCTACTAAAGGGTTTGTTCTCCTATGGATAGGAAACGATACCACTAACCTTCAGGGGAACAAGAAAAGGGGAAATAACACAAATGAAACATGTCCAAGGTACCGTGGAGAATGAGATCAATCCATGTAGAAATTATTATATAATGTATTAAAGGTTCACATGTTATGTCCCGTGACTCCGGGTACTACCCATGTGCAATAGATCGAGTTTGAAGAACATGTCGTGTAAAAAGAAATATACATGGTGTGTAATAGCGATACACGTCGTCTCTTACTAACCAGGGGCCACTTCAGGTATGCTAGCCATGTGCCTATACAGAGCTTCAACCCATGTATCGGTACATGTGGTAACATTTGTATCTATCCTGGTCTGGTCATGTGGTGGAATACATGTCTTGTACTCGACCCCGAGTATGTGTATCATCTGAGATACACACCAAGTTCCGGGTAAGGCCCCACACACCATGTGACAGCTGTACCGTGTCAGGTTCAACATTTATATCACCCAAATTCATAGTCATTGTTGATATGACCCCACACGCCATTTTCTTCGAGATACATGTTGTTTCCTTCACAATTTCCAAAAATCATTGGTTCTTCGTCCAACGCTTTGGTTGATCCCATGATTCTTGATATAGACATTCTTTTTCAATGAAATTGAAGATCTTGGGTTGTCTCATCATAGAAAAATTTATTCAATAAGTTTTGTGTGTCTGATCGGCTCCGAAAACTCATTTCAATCATCTGTACAAGGAACGATAGAATAATGATTTCATTCGAACCGTGTCAATTCATATTCTTCCATTATCATCACACCTCTGTTAGGCCATCATGATGTCAGATATCTGGTTTGGGATCATTGAATTGTGAGATGAATTTTCAATAATCCATTTTTCATAACCCCATGAATAACATGAAGAATGAATGAGGTCAAATGGGAGAAGAAATTCATATAAAAAATCGAGGAACGAACCTATAATTTTTTTCATTACAACATTGAGCTTCTTCCATTATAAGGATCAAGCTGAATGAAACAAATATGAAATCGATATCCACAAAATAAAACCCTATAATCAGACCCTCCCACAAGAATGAAGGATCCACAAGTCAACCTATTTGTGGGTTGATCAGTATTCGTCTTTTAAATCCAAGAATGCGGAGAAAACAATCAAAATAACAACCCCTACCTCAATAATCAATAAAGGGTGTATTTTCTACCATCTTTGGTGAGATCTGATCATACTATGAAATGATCCATGCATTTTCATTCATCATAATTTGTCGAGATTTATCCATGGGTGGATCCTCTTCAAGGCTCCAGAGCATCCATGTGAGGTTTCCAAGATTATGAGCATAACCATAGGCCCCAGGATATTTAAAACTAGATAAAATGTTGTTTTGTTTTTAAAAAATTTAAAATAAAAGAAAATATTATTTTATTTTATTTCTTTTAAAACATAAAAAAATCAACTTTTGCAGCCGACCCACACTGGTTAATGTCAGGCCTCACCTAAGGAAAAGTTTTTTCTCTAAACACAATGGTTGCCTCATATTTATAATCAAAGAACACAATTAAATTTTATTCCAATTTTTTAGGAAAACCACATGGTACCGCTATCTAAAAGTATAATTTATTTCAAACATTCATTTTAGGCACCCTGGGCCATGGAATCACACACCATAATAAAGCCTAGTGTTGAAATAATTCTATATAATATTTAAAAATAATACATGAAAAATATGAGATATTAAATTCCAAGTGTTTTTTAAAACCAAGAAATATGATTGGATGTTTCTTAGTAAATTCTCAGCCATGATCCACCACACTTCCAATGTTCCTGACACCCACATGACCTAGATCCTGAATGGTGCAGATTACTACTTCTATCAAAAAAGAGTCCATTAGAGGATTATCCTATGGATCCTATATTGGGTCTCCCACACTTCTATCTGAAATATATTTTCTAGGTGGAGTTGTCTTCAAATCATAAGAAAAACACCGACCAGCCCTGAGAAAAACCCAAAGACATAAGCACAAAATTAAGTATTGATATTAAAGACTTAGAATAACAAGAGATTAAAGAAATTATAAATTATACCAATCCAAAAACAACCATTTATAAAGTAATGGGTCCATTTAAATAAAATTTCCATACAATTCATTCAAATGAATTCTAACATGATGTCTCAAACCTGGTAAAAATTTTCTAACCACCTTTGGTAACTCGAGTTCAGGTATGAAAGTGAGTTTACAAGAACCCTCCCACACTTACTACATGAATTCTGATAGAACTAACTCATGTATACCCATGAAATAGAACCAATATCAAGTAGTGTTAACAAACTTTAGGTTGAGTAATTCCTTTAATACCAAAATTTTAACGAACCAACCCCTATCAACTAGATAAGCCACTTGAGCTGGATTATCACATAAATTTATGACAATTGAAAGTTAAACTAGTGTAAAATATAAAAAATCAAGATATAAAATCAGATTATAAAGTGGAAACAAAGGAGAAACAAATGTCTATACAACCAAGAAAAATAGGATAAACCAGAAGTGTATGATTCAAACTAGACCATGAGTCTCCATATGACTAACAATCACCACCAAACCACCCTACTATGAAGTTAAGGACAAAAGAGAAGTAGAAATGATATATGATTCTATTTCCTTTACCTATATCATGAAATAAAAAATATAAAACTCCCCAAAAGAAAAAATTAGGGTATGAGAAGAAATCTTAGTAGGATACCGATAGTGAATCTAACGTGGTCTAAATCAAAAATGAAATAGTTATAGATTTTAAAAAATTACATATCATTTTTATAAATCCAAATCCATTTAATGAAAAAATAACCTTTTTTATAAAATTATTTCATATTCTCAAAACTAAAAATATGAAAATTATGGTCGATAGAAATAGAAATAATATCAATCAATTATAAGGTAAGAAAGTAAACACATATCCCTGAAATAGCATCATGTTATTCCATGTGATAAAACCTCATATAAAAACCTATGAGAAATAATCCATGATAAAAAAACATCATGAGATAAATAAACCATAATTAATAAATAAAAATAAACCTTGTGTTGGGTACTAGCCTATAGTAATATGTGTACTAAACATAACATATAGGCTAAACTAGGAATATGTTGGTACCAACCAATATCAAATCCTACTACAATCTACTGATATCCCTATGTAATCCCCAAGTAGTACCACACTTTCTATGGTTAACCATATCTCTTTCCTTATAAACCAAAGGTTCCCAATATTCCAATTTTCAAAACCATTTCAAAAAAAGCTCATAATTTTATAAAAACATTTTCATATTCAGGACAATCCTGATTTAATGAATGAAATCCCATTACCAAAAAATTGGTGAGCCAAAAACCCATTAACAAAGTAAACTCATTTAGAAACATTTAGCTTTCACAAATCACTACAATTTTATTAATAACTAAATGGAATTTATCAGTTTTGAAAAAGATTCATTGAATTAACCCTTTATATAGAAAAATCTACCTCAAAATGGAATAAACCTATCCGCCTTAAACAACGATGATTGGATACCACGAGATCAACCTTCAAAGGACAAATCACAACCAATAACTAAAACATATTGATAGAAATCACTATCCGACCATGAATAGTAAAATCTATCACATTAAAACCCACTAATAAAATCCAAAGTGAAGAAGAAATAGGAACACTGCATACTTGAGGAGGTGCACTGCAACAACCTAATGATAAATAATTAAACAAATAATCATGAAGGGGAAAATATCTCAAAAATCACAAAGGGTTGTCTTTAGGTTCAGAGAGAGGAGATTCAGGTCCAATGAAAGAATAAATTCCCACATAGAACCCTAAAATATATAATTGTGGGAATTACATGTCATGTAATCCCATTACTTGATGTGAATTCCACAAAGGAAGAATACACAAAAAATATCATTTCATTTTCATTAAAACCCATATTTTAACCATTAGATGACATGAACCCTTTACGTGGAATGTAAAACTCTCATGATATTTTTCTAGTCCACAGCCTCTACCTGATGGACATTACATGAAGTGTAATCCCATTACATGATGTGTAATCCCATTACACGATATGTAAATTCCCACCATACAGAAGAAAATTCAGATTACACTGTAAAAATACAAAACCAAAAACATACCCAAAAACAAAAGAAAGGGAGTTCCTAAAATTCATATGATAATTGTATAGGGTTTCATTGAGAAAAATATTGTGTCTGTGTGTGTGTTTTCATATGAAAATTATTGATTTCATTCAATAAAAAAATAATGGGATAAAGGTAAAAATTTCATGGGTTTTCTTTTTTTCATTAGTCTAAAATATTTCTTTCTTTTATGTCCCTTACTGAGATTTTTTCCGCATAATGCATTTTAAAATTCTATTCCTAGCATTAACAGATATGTAAGGACACGAATGGGTTCACGATCAAAATTTGTAAGATGTATCATGAAAAAAAATAATTTATATTAAATGTCTTGTTTTTGGGGAAAATTGTTTCTAAATAGAATTTTCCACTTTCTAATATATGGGGTTTTATGTAATATTTATAACCTAACGCACTAAAAATCTAAACAAAAAAATATTTCAGTATGTAAAAATGTGAATTATAGTTTAAAGTCACTAGAATATATAATTTTTAAGGTTAAGTCCATACAAAATAAAACTTATTTCCCTAAGAAATAATATATAATAATGGAGCTATTTTATCAATATCTTATATAGTATTCTATGTGTTTGTATTATTTTCATGATAAAATTTTATTCATTATAATATTCCAATGATGGTAGTGGAATCATAGTTCCTCATATATTAACAAACATATGGATAAATACTTTTATCTTAGATAAAACATTTATAACCTTATATTATTCTAAAAACATGTAATAGAATATGATGAATCATAAAAAATGTGTATTAAATCCATCATCTAAAATTATTCATAACACTCTTCATTGTTTAATGAAATATCTTATCATATAGAAGCAATGAGATAAATATACACATACTTTTTTAGATCTATATGAGATTGATATATATAATTTTTTTAATTAAATATTATATATATATAAACTTTTCTTCATCACTTAAATGCAGACTATATTCTTTTTTAGTTCTTCCCTTGATTTTGAGCTTCTGTATAGTCACAATACTTATAATGTATATATTTGGTTTCAAGTACCCTTGAAAACTAATTTCTTTTCAATAATACTGATACCTAACATGGGAGTTCTATGGAGTTTCAAAAAACCCTGATGGTATTTTGAATAGATTCCATCATATATAAATAATTTCCTTCTTCATAAATCTATTGTGCATTTTAATAACCTTTACTAATTACATGAATAAACATTGTTTAAATTTCCATCTAAACTTTAATTTTTCAGTTTGAACATTTACCACTAGTACAATTAAAAAAACTTCATAACCTAAATATCACATTCCATGGTTTATATATCCTCAACACTTTTATAAAATTAAATAAAATTTTCTTGAACGTATTCACCTTTTTATAGAATTTTATGATAAAAAATTAATCTCTTTACCATAATAGGCCTTAAGAAAACCTTATAACTCACCAAGTCATTAATATATGCAATCATATTGAGTAAACAAGTATAGACTAAAATACCTTTGGTTATTATGTATCTAATTCCTTTAAGATCTTAATTTAATTCTTTTATTCCTGTATAATAATTTTGATTCATTTTTTGAAAAAATTCAACAACATTTTCATTCAAGAAGGTGTATATATAAAACATAAAATTTAACTGACATAAGAAATTTTCTTAATTTATTAGTCTTATGAGTTTCTTACATTAATATTTTCGTTAAAAAGGATTAATCTCAAAGTTATGTTTGATAATGATGATTTCATTCATGTACAATACAATCTTTCATCATATGAATATCATTTTTTACAAACTTATAATATAGACCACAATGAAATATTCTCCCACTAAAATATTGACCCCATTTAAAAAATCATAATATCTATTAGTGGGTAAATATTAATATTTCACAATTCATCTGTTCAACTTATATTTTATTCCATAAATAATATATTTAGATATAGAACTATAAAAATGGTATATAATATTAATCTTTTATAGTTGAGTGTAATTCAATTTATTGAATCCATCTTATGGATAAAATATACACAATTACTTTGGTAACCTATCCCTATTAGGTACTCTCTGTAAAATTTTACATAATTGAAATTCCAAGAGTTTGACCTTAATCCAATTTGGGGTAGCCATTACTTTATTTTCATACACTATATAATCTAAGGGAATTCGGATTTAGTATGATATTCTCAGTTGTATGATCAAGGTTTTGATAAGTGCCACTTTGGAATAAATACAATTGTAATTATTCTAACATGGATTTAATCTCTCTTTCTTAGTGTGTTTTATTTCATTTACATGGATATGTTCTTATAATGAATTTTTTGGAATCCAGTTCCTTTTACGAAATCAATATCTTGAAATCATATTTATGCGTAAATATTTACACAAATCACTACTTGTATTACTAACCCAAATCAAAATTAAATTCTATTCAAACATATAAAAATTCCACTCATGAATAATGAACATAAATCTATTTAACATAATGTACTATAATTATATGAAATAAAAAATACCCATATAATTAAGCCTTGAGAGTCAAATAGATAACACTAATTTCTCTAAACAAGGTGTAAATCTCTAGGCTAGTGAGTTGTCCCAACCAAAGTCACTCTACCTAAGGATACATAACTCAAGTGAGATATTAATTCCATGATAATTTTAACTCTTAATATGTATAAACTTTAATTAAAGGCTTAATTAATTCTCATAACTAAATAAAATCCACGATTCAAGTGGAAGAAAACTAAATCCATTAACATAACTAGCATGTTACTCTTTAGATGATAGTATGATAATATCTATATGTAGTTTAACAAATAAACTAAAGAACACACATATTCATAATATAAAAAATTTGTAACTATGAATAATAAATAAGGTAATTATTAAATAAATTTAAAATTCATAAATTTTAACTTGAGATAAACATTTATGAACAATTAATAAAAATTACTAACACTTTATAACTTAACAACACATTATATACATTCCATAATTAAAAAATAGTAATTTTTTAATTTTTTCCAATATGAAATCTTTCATATTTTTCATCATATAACATACACTTTAAATATATGATATGATATGAAATATAAAACTTTGTGACTGCAATTATATTTTGTAAAACATTAACTTAATCTAAATATCATACATTTAATTATTATTTAAACTTTGATCAAATATACCATCAAAATTTGAATTCATATGGTTTAAAAAAATCTCTCAAGTAAATCCTTTAAATTAAAAAATTAATACTATATATTTTGAAACACCATAGTATTAAATCTAAAAAAATTTATACTAATCCTTGTTTTTTTAATATTTCAAAATTGTATAAATCACACTAAGAATTTACATATAAACACTTTATATCTATATTATAAGTCTTTCCATATAATTTAAAAAAATGTAATTTAATATTAACTTTTAATATTTTGAATATTTTGGTATTAAATGTTTCATAAACATTTAATTAACTAATTATAGTTTCTTATTAATTAATTTATCAAAAATGTTATAAATAAATCAGTATAACATTTTACCTTTTCTATATTTTTTTCAAAAATATAATTTATTTAATTTAAATATTAATTGAAATTTAAGAAAAGAAAATTTTATTAATAAATCATATTAAATGACACCTCATATATTTTATTAAATGATTTATAACCTTGTGTGTCACAATTTTACAAATGGTCAGGGAAGGGGAACTATAAAGCTACAAAGAAACATTAAAACACACACATGCATGAATAAAACTAGCATTGGACCATGTAAGATTACACAGTATGGTTAGAATAATGTGTCGAAATCACCAAATCTAATGTCGTGTAGTACAAGGATTAAGGAATTATGATAATGGAAATAGTGAGGATAAACCTAGAGTAGAAAATATCACATAATATTAACTTAGAACATGAGTCTATTCATTAGATTAATTCGCATAGTGAATGAACTAAAACATAAGAGTAAGCAATATTAATCTCACGCGACCTGGATTTGTATATAAATAAACCAAACCAACATAGGATCAAGTGATTATCCATCAATAATTAAACTTGGGGGTTTACCATGAAGCATAGCATTAATAAGAGGGTTTTTTGACATTAACTCAACTGTTATATAAGACTAAAGTTATATATGGATAAGCATGTGATAGGCCACATAAAGTAAAACCAAGTGTTTCATGTGATTAATTTAGTGGCTTATAAAACTATCATACACAATGATTTAACCATAAACACTAAGATTTATCCTTTTAAGATCGATGTTGTGTTGTATTTGTGATATGCTACTTTATTTTGTAGCTTCACTTTTAAATCATGACTTTATGATTTAAAACACATAACATGGCGTTGATACCACAAAAAGGTTTTTAAAGATAGTTTAATCATAAAACTAATTTTTGGAAACAAAATAAAAAACTAAAACTAAGATCTATATATATTAATACATAACCATGATATTATAAAATGAAGAATACTTTATTATGTTCCTCACACTGTTAATTCGTTGTTGAATCCATCTTCCGTTGTTTATTGTAAATGAATATTAGAAAATAAGCATCCAAAAAGAATCGCGCCCCTATGATGTATCCATTATTTATCTAAATCACTCAATGATTGAGTGGTATACTCCTCACCATGGCATGCTAGTGCCTCACTGGGGAAAGATATAAGAGAAATAGAGTTATGGGAATGAGAGAGTGTCAACAAATAATGTACATAAGAATAGAGCACCCTAAATATGTGTCCTACAAATTCCTTGTATAATCCCTCTCATGGATTAGCATCCATAAACCATTCATTTAAGTATATGTTTATAATATATGAGTAAATATTAAAGATAAAGTTATTACACTAGAAACTTTTGACCAATATATGTTCTCCCAACCATTTTATTTTTATAAAACACCCAAATTTTACATTATCCAATATAATATATTCAAATGTAAACTCATTAACATTAAAATTCAATGAAAATATAGTGTTTATAATTATCTATTGTCAATAATACACCTCAATAATACCATATTATTGGTTGAAGGAATTTAGCATATTATTATACATCCTGACATATAACACACCTTAAAAAAAGCAATATAATATAACATAGTGTTTTTCATTATGTACCATATGATTTACCAATATCATAAAATATAATATAGACAAAATATTTCCCATTAATTTATATATTTAAGTAATATCTCCAATAAATATATCATAACATGTGATTACATGAGGTGTTTGAGAAATTCAAGTCATAAAAAATCTTAATCTATAATTTTCAATTGGAATTGGGCATAAATTAAACCCAATATGTTGATACTATCTACATTATTTGATATATAACTTTGATGATTTAAGATAATATATTTATCTAGAAGAAAAATAATTAAGTATTAAGTCCATGTCATAATTTTTTGATATATTAATTAGTATCATCTGATTGTGTTTTGGGAAACTAAAATATGCAGAAAGGAGACTCCCATGGTGAAGATTGACTCAAAAATTATTTTCAAGAGCTTTATGATTTTAATAAAATATTATATTGATGATTCAAATGATAATTTACTTGGATTTAATATGATAATTAAGCAATATACTAAGTAAGTTCATGGATTACCTTTATATCACAATTGTATTATAACAGTCTTTATGGTTTGTGAACATTTTTCTTTTAGGATTATTTACAAGTGATCTTGTGTAAGTGTGATTGAGTTCACAAGGAGATTCTTAAAAAAAATAATTACTTAAGCTTCATTGAAATTATGTAAGTAATTTACTTATTGGGATATTGTTGAAATTTTTTAATTAAGCTCTTGATTCCTACACTAACATCTGACTCAGTAGGATTAGAGGATTTGTCAATAACTCATTGTATATATAAGGACCCAACCAAAATCATTAGATAATCATGAGTTTTAATTCAATAATTAATTCTATTAAATTTGAGGATATTTATAGTTTTTAATTTTATAGAATTACTCCTGAAACCATACATTGAAATAGTTACATGACAAAGTGGGCACTTCAACTTATTACAAATTTTTTCTCACAAAACAAAACTTTTATGATTTAAAAATTTTTATTTTCATAATTAATATTCAAAATTATAATATAGATTTCATCCTTGTCTCTAATAATCCTTAAAAAAACTAGGTAAAACATTTTAAAATTAGGGATGAGAACAAAACAATTTGTAATGTCCATATAAAAATAATAATGAAATTTTTAGTCCCTGAAAACTTATAAACTTTTTCCTTTTCAAAAATAATATTTGGGAAAAAAATAAAAAAATTCTTACTCAATGCATTGTATGTATATAACAGACCCACACATACATGGTTTATAAAGAAACCACATGTCTTGTTAAACAATTTCCAAGAACCATAACATAATCATAAATCATGAAATCATTCATTTTTCATCATTACACTTTTAAAAATATTCTTTACATGCATAATAAAACATTTTTGGATATTGAAATGTCTATTCCATTTAAAACCCTTTTATAAATACCAAAAATCGGTTTTTTACTTGAAGAATACATTAAATATTTAAAAGGAATACCAATAATAAATAATGGGTATTGGTGTAGCAAAAACTATTGACACCGTATACGTTAAAATATAACATTCTTTTTTTCCTTTTGTAAAGAAAGTCAATGTGTTCCGTATAAAATATGAAAAAATATCCATTTTGAAGAAAATTTATAAATGTAAAAAAACATAAAATCGAATTTAAAATTAATTTATTTTTATATAAATAAACTAATAAAATAATGTTAAGTATATGGATATATAAGAAGAAGATATAGAAAATAAATCATTAAAACATTTAACATGACGTTTTAAGTTAAAGTGTCACTCACCTTGAGTTTATATCATCAAATACATTATTTATCTTACTAAATAATAAAATTAAGTTAATTTTTTTTAATTTATTAAGAAAATGTTTAAGGTTTATTATTTATTTTACCAGTTTATAATCAATTACTTAATAAATTAAGTTTAGGATAGACGCTTTGATGATATTCAACTCATATATCAAAAATGAATTTGGTAGGTTAAATATGATCAATGTGGTTATTATTAAATAATATATATAATAATAATATTAATAATTTTAAATTTTTATAAATTAATTATTATTTTAAAACCTACTAAGAAAGATGGTTATGAAAAATCAACTGTGATACAATCATGGATATGGTAGGTCGTACGTACACACAAGTAACGTTTCCATTTTTTAACGATCAAGATGTAAAGAAGGTAAGTATTATGTATTATTTATATAATTACTATTATATAATAAATATCATATTATCTCTTTAAATACACTAATATATATCATCCATGTGATTCTGTGATGAAAAATGAATCCCACCACTTTGTGGAGGTGGTAATCCACATGAATGAACGAAAAACATTATCATTTTTCATTGGATTGAATGGTGAGAAAATAAATTATTTTTGATATTTACAAAATGATAAAAATTACATGAATTTCAGATATGTACAATAAATCCATCATTATAACCATTATTGAGAGGTGATGATGGAAAATGAATTACATCAGTTCATGAAGCGGAAGTCCATCTTACAAACAAACGATGGTTTTATTTCCAATTTAATGAAGATGATATGGACATATGTTATGTATTTAACATAATAGATTATTTTTTTGTTTTGTATACTGATTTAATTATATCATCATTTTTTAATAAGATTTAAATAAGGTATAAGTATAAATTTACTTTAAATATGTCAATCAGGACTTATACCTGATTCTCAGATAAATTCTTTCAATTTCACCTTAATCCTTCTAAGATTGGTATTTTGGTGAGTCCAGTGCCACTTGGATGTGTTTAGGTATGTTATATAAATAATTGGGTAGGGATTTTGTGAACTTCAATTCTCAAAATGTTTGAGGAATGGGGAAGTGTCGAAGCTCTTTTATAAGTGAGGGGAGGGGAAATCTTGTAATTATAAAAAATATTAAATTACTTTTCAAGGATAAATGGAAAAAATTGATATAATTAGAATATATTATAAGTATGAGTATAAATACTCTCATATAATATTTTTTTACAATTTTAGGATATTTTTTCACCCTTATCTTTTGGTTCCCCCCCCCCCCCTCCTCAATTAACCCTTTTGATACTTACCGTTATATCAATGTATTTTATAATAAACGACTCAAGAAAGTAATTTTAATAGTTAAAGTGACACATAAATGTAAAATTGTTGATATTATCAACAATATACTATTCAATTTTCTAACGATAATATTTTTATGAATTTTAAATCAATTTTATAAAACATTATTTATTATAAAATATCATTAATATCATTTTCGGGACTATTAATTTAACTTGAATTTGAAAAAAATATGATAAAATGAATTAATATATAATCATTTTTACATTATTTATATGTTATAATTATATAAAAAATTCATGGAACGTAATTATTAGTTCAAATTATTATACTTTAAATATTTTTCAAATTATTTATTTTATTTCTCTATTATTTGAATAAATATAGTGTCAGAGTTGTGTAATAATTAAAGGTAATTATTTAATCTCTAAAAATTATAAATAAATAATCATGATAAAAATAAATAAAATATATTTCAAATAACCATTTATAACTAAAAATAAGTTATTTTCATTCCTATCCAAAAAAATTATTAGTATTAAAAGCAAGAGAGTAAGATCATGGACTTTATATTTAAATAAAATAATATAAATGTTATAATCAAAGTAACATTGAAAAAATTAAAAATTTTGAAATTTTGGATGATTATGGTTTAAATATACTCATACAATTAAATGAATAAAAGTTTCAGGGTAATTTTTTAGTCCTTATCAAATTATTTTTAACCGTAATTACCTGGTGTACCCTTACTAAGGTAAAAAAAATTTAGTAGGGTTACAATTCATAAGAAAAAAAAGGATAATTATTTACCAATTTTGAACCTATTGATTAAAATTATTGAATAAATTTTTAAATATTCAATTCAATGACAATGAACAATTTACTTTAAAATTAAACCTGCAAAACTTGATGAAAAACATTTTTTCAGAAAAATGCATTTTAAGTATAAAAATATATTTATAACAAATTAAAGTATAAATTTCATTATAAAGATAATAATTTGTTTATTTGTGATAAAAAACTAATTAAATTTTAAAACTACAATAAATTTTAATTTTACATTTTAAATATATTAAAAGAAAATACAATTTTCAATAATAATCAACATATTTATCTATTCATTGAAAAATATAATTTTTCATAAAATTCTTAAAAATTCATCATCATAAAATTTGAGATTGATTAATTCAAAATTTTAGTTTATTTTTTTGAATTAAAATTCGATAATTTAAGAATCATTATTTTAAATCAAACCATTTAATACATGAAACCCCAATTTGGTTAAAAATTATGCTTTTCTAATTTTAACCAAAGGTACATAATTTTATTATAATGAATATAAATATGTAAAATATATTTAACTAATATATAAAGATTAATTATCGTAAAATTATAAGGGTTGTTCCAGTAAAGTGTTAAATTTAATTGTTAAAATATTTAAGATAATGTAGCTATATATAAAATAGTTCAATGCTTTAAAGAGATGGAAATTACACGACATGTGCTCAAAATACTAAAAATTGTAAACCAAACCACAAAATCAAGAACAACAGTTGATTTGGAGTTGATATAATGACTTGAAAGATTTTGAATCTCACCTTAATGTAGTTGATAGAGCCTACAGTTTTTTGTGCCAATTTTTGAGTTTTGAATCTCTAAATCTGGGTTTTAGAAGAGTTGTTTTGAGCTATAAATTGATGGGGAAATGGGTGGCCCAAAAAATTGAGAGAAAATAAATATAAAAATATAATAATATGAAAAATATAAAAATATATTTTATATAAAGTTAAAATATGTTTTCAACTATCTATATGATTTATGGTGGAAGATAGACACATAATAAAATTTGAGTATGATACCTGGATTTGGGGAGTATTTTCAGAAAAATCCAAAAGAGAGAATGTTACAAACAAGGAACCGGTTATTGGATTTGTTGAAAATTTTATTAAAATCTAAGAGAAAAATTCATAGGTAAAAGGAATATATATATACATTGGGATAAATTAATAAAAAAATTCTTATAATGATAAATATAGAGATGACTGGGATGGTTGTCCTACTTTTAGTCTTACTTTGTGAGAGTTGCATAACATTTACTCATTTAGTGAAAAAAGGTCTGGATCTTTATATTGATCAAGAAGGGTAAAAATTTAAGGCATTGATATATTTATATATATTATATCTTTATAGGGATGTTCAAGTATAGAGCTACAGAAATAATCATTAAAGACATAAAGTTTTGCAATAAAATATTTGAAGATGTTTCATAAAGTAATATATGTATATTTAGATATATTATTTTAAGGGAAGAAGTGAGATTATGCTTGAATATATTTAGAAAATTCTTGATAAATTTTTTGAAAAGTACATAACCATATTGGATTATTCAATTGTTAAAATTTGATATTGTGTATGTGTAACTTCCATGTTACCCAGATTGTGTAAAAATAACTTTGGATGAGAAGTAGAATATTTGGTAAAGTATTTATTAAAAAAGAAATTCAAAACTTTTAAAGAGTTTTTAATAGAAACTTTGGATATTAAAAGGGTGTGTATGATTAAATCAGTGCTTGTGAAAAATAAATATGTCATGTGTTGTTGCATATGTATACACTTGAGTTTGTGAATATTCTATAAGAGTAAATCAATAGTTTCAACGGTATTATAATATAAAATTTCAATGATATGTAATTATAACTTGGGGTTTTTAAAGGAATTTATATAAGAATGACTCTAGGTTTCTAAATCCATGTAACATTAACTATCAAAGTATGAGTGTTTGAAATATTAAATAGAAGTTTATATAAGAGTAATCTAGAAATTATGAACACTGTGTAATATTAAAAAAATTCAAAATATTATTTTGGGAATTTAGGAAAATATGTAATATTAACCTATAAATATTAAAGGTAGAATAAGAATAATCTAGATATTCAGGTAACTATATATGAGTAAAATATAGAATATGTAAGAATAAATCTATGGAGTGGGATGACTTGTTGCACAATAATGGAATGGATCATGCTATAATTAGTGAGGATCAAGATTAAACTGAAGATTTATAATAATAACTATAAATTCTCAATTGGTATATATCAATAAATATTTTTCATAAAAAATATAAAACCTATATTTTCTAGCTATTGTTCCATGTGTAAAATTAAATACAATTGGAATTATTTCAAGTATTTCAAATTGATATTTGTATAATTTATTCAAAATATTCTAAGTTGATATCTCTAGATATTTATATTTAGAAAATCATTGAAATATTAAAATTTTGATGTGTAATATTTTTTGAAGTTATTGAAATAAATACTCTATTAAGAATTCATGGGAGTATTGTTTTCTATATTTTTTATGATATTCAAGGGGTAAAGAAGATAATAATATCTCATATATAATATGGTTGAGTATGCATAATGAAAAAATGGATATTGAGTTAATATATCTGGTGGTTTAAATGGATTGTTTTATTTCCATTTTATAAGAATAAAGATATAGGTTTTTACAAGAAAAGTTTTAGTTAAAATTGGGAAATTATTATGGAGATATTTTTTCTTAAAAATATTGAAGATGTGGTTTAAATTCAAATGGAAGATAATATAGATCAATTATTAGGGATTAAATCAACGTGAAGAGTCATTGTTAACCATAATAGATTATTTTGGACATATATTAACATTTTGTTATGTTATATGAATGGTAATTGGTTTGAACCATTTATCATAGGGTTAAATGATTGGTAGTACTTATAAAAGCTTCCCATAAAAGTACTGGAATGTTTGAGAAATAATTGAAATTTCTAGTTAAAATAGTTTGAAGAAAATATATACTTTACTAATATATTTTATATTGTATGAGGAAGAAGAAATATGATATAGAGATAGAGGAGATCCAAAATAGAAATAAACTCTCTAATAATTTATAGTTCATAAAAAAAATAATGTGAAATGAGATTTTTCTAGTGTGGAACAAGAGTCACTTGGTGGAGGTTTTTTTTCTAATTTGGAATATATATAATCATTTCACTCTATGGGGACTTAATATCAGATTTCAATGGATAATAAAGATGGAAGAAATTCTAGATTACAATAAAGCATCAAATATAGAGTTTTCATACAATGAAATTAAATTATATATGTAAATCACGGTGATACCCTCATATCTATAAATAGTTGAAGATATTCCTTGAACTAGTGTATATAGTGGAATAATAGAGAGTTTCTTCTGCGTGGGGAGTAACTAAACTGTAAAAATTTTTAAGGATGTACATCTGAGCACTGAGTTACCATGACCAAATTTATAACCACCAAAAGTGAGTATAATGGATTTCATCACATCCGTATATCAATAGTGTGTTATACTTAGATATATACTAGTTTGATTAAACCATGAAACACACCTCAAATTTATTATGTTTTAGTATATGAGTTAGATGTCTCAATGAGACCACCATAAATATTTTGAGAGATTGAACTTGTTCCTTCAAATGAGGGAACAAGATCCAACAAATGGGATGTGTAATATCTTATGTTTTTCATCATTAAATCAAAAATTTGTTCAATATATTTCTCCAAAAAAACACAAAAAAATATAGATCATTTTAAGGTATTTGTAAAACTACACGGTTTAAATAGTGGTATCAGGAATATATATATATATATATATATATATATATAAAGATAAACAAAACAAAACAAAATTCACATCATATGTAAACTCCACTTGAAAAGTTAACCAAGTAATAAAATATTTTTTCAAAAATTTACATCTTTAAAAGTATAATATATTTTGATATTAATAAAGGATTAACACTAAATTAATTAAAGATTTATGTTAAAAATAATAGTTAATATATCAAAATTCATTTTTCTATAAAAAATATCTTCTTGATTTATTTTATGTTTTTAAATAAAAATTACAATTATAAATTTTAAGATATGAATTTGAAAAAGTGAAATTAATTTTATGGATTTATTATTTCAATATTATCTTAGTAATAATTTCTAGGATTATTCAAAAAAGTTTTATTTTTATCTCAATTGTGAAAACAACCATTTTTATAAATATCATGACTTTTATAACATTATTAATATATAAGTAAGAATGAGAAATTTAGGAAATAATTTTTTAATAAAAAAAATTTTAAAGATAATTTATAATTTTTATTTGTTTTTAATTTATTAACACTTATTTTAAATTTTTTAATTTATGTTATATTTTTAAAAAAAAATATTAATAATACATTGTAAATATATTATTTTATAATTAATTTTGGTCACTTTAAAATTTTGAAAAAAAATTACATTTTAATCATTTGGTACAAATTATATATTATGAACCATTTTATTTTTACCCATAAAGGATTAATTTCCCAGAAAAAAACTAGTTACCATGGTGAAAAAAGAAATAATAAAAATAAGTAACCTAATAGGTAAAGGGAATAAAATGTTGAAAAGATGCTTTGAATAGATTGATTATGGTTTGGATCAACCATATCTCTTATCTACTATTTTATTTCCCAATTTTGTATCCTTTTCCCTTTAGAGTGACTTCCAATTATTTAAAATCATTGGGTATTTAGAAAAAATTCACCCCATTTAACTTATAAAATGGGTTCTCCTCTCCTCACTTCCCTTCACAAACAAATCCATTAATTTAATCCCAAAATAGTACCAAACCTATCCTAAAAACTCATATATATCCTAAATATGTTATGTTCCTATGAAAAGACCATCACTAAAAGGTTTAATCACATTTGTAAAAGAGATCATCCAATAGTAAGGAATGGATTTATAATCGTTCCTCCCTCTTTTCTATTTATTGGTATGATTTTATTATATAAAAAATCATATTTATATATTATAATTATAACATAATTATAATTATTATACTATTATATTATTATAATTATGGTAAATTCATTAACCACCCTACACTTTTTCCTTATGAAAATTAAAAATGGGAAGCATCTATTTTATAGATTATTACCTCTATAGTGCAATGTGATTCATTATCCTTCACTACCTAAAATGATGGTCATAATAGA
The DNA here is from genome assembly GCA_963277665.1 of Viscum album. Lineage (NCBI taxonomy): Eukaryota > Viridiplantae > Streptophyta > Magnoliopsida > Santalales > Viscaceae > Viscum > Viscum album. Next base: position 30,180 of record CAUJRU010000406.1, on the reverse strand, counting down.
AAATTAAATATATAATTATAATATTTATTAAATATTTTATATTGTAAAATTATATACCATATTACTCATTTTTTCATATTCTATGAAAAAAATCATGCCACATGCGGACATGTGGACTACCGCTTACATAGACCGGTGTATTCCATTCTTCACTACATGTGTCATTGATGGCTCTAGTTTATATTTGATTAATATATATGATATATATATATATATATATAATTAATATGTATATTTTTAGTTTTTTTACGGATAACATCAATAATTAACAATTGTTACAAGGTAATTTAGTGATATCGATAATTAACCTGAAACTTATTCATCTCCATTTTTGTCTCCATAAAACATAACTAAAACTCCCATGTAATTAAAATATTACAAAATAGGTATTAATAAAAATTAAATTCCATTAACTTTAATGGTTTTAAGTTATTAAATTTTGGATAAAAATGATGATAAACTCGACTTTATGAACCTAGTTCAAAATTGACAAGATTACTAACACCTCATGTTGAAAATAAATTGACGAAATCTAAAACGTGAAAATAATTATTATTAATGAATAGTATACATGGGAATGTATAGGAATAAGATTATGAAAACGGTAATTAAGGATCTTATCAATATTATATATGAGGTTAAATCACTTCTGTGGAATCAATGGAAAAGGTAAGGGACTTGGTAACTCAAATTTATTCGTTTGAGTTAGATACTTTATTCTCAATTTTATTTCTAATATGTTCACTAAATTTTAATTTTTAATTATGTTCACTATTTTTTTCTTGGTAAAGATATTTTTCGAACCAAATCCATTTACATGGATTTTTTTGTTTTCACTTAATTTTTTTTCAAAAAATAATACCTTATAAAAAGAGACTCATAACTATGAATTTTACACTGATGAATGAAAAAACTTTTCAGAAAATACTTTTCGTGATTTAGTTTTCATTATCCTCAAATGATTTATCTATAATGGTTTTATATTTAATGTTTCATCCAATATTTCCTTTAATTAGTTGATTATTTTGGGTGATCAAGTATTCAGTATCAAATAATTTAATCTATGATGTTATTTTATACCATTTTGATGTTTTATAAAACCAAATTTATTTACGTGGGTTCTTTATAAAAAAAATAATGATGTTCATTTTTATGTTTAAGAAACCCATTATTTTTTGAGGGGTTTATTGAGATATATTTATTATTTTGTTTTTAGTAGAACACATATGTTTGTATGATGATGGTTGGGGTCATATATCTTTATTCAATGAATTGGTTTAAGATTATCGCTCATGAGATATTTAGGAATGGAAATAATTTTTTTATTCACGCAGGAAAGGACATGATGTGTTTTCTCACATTTTCAGGTATGAACATAATGAGTTTTTTCACATTTGTGTTGGAATAATTTGTTTTCTCACATAGGTTTTTCTATTCTTATGTTTTTTTTCTTATTTCCATTTTATTTATCAAGTTATTATAAATTTTTAAGATTAATTTCTATTCCATGATAATCCATTTTTTCATGATTTTGACTTATTTTTAAATTATTCAACACATTTATGTCATGTTCACATATTATATGGTTATTAAGACTTATTTTCTATAATTAAACATATTTCATCCTTCCATAATGGTCTTTTTATGATCATATGTTTATTTAACATGTTTTGTGATTATGATCTTTGGTATTTTGATATTTATTATGATATTTATATTTTCCTCATATTTTCCTTCAGGTAATGATATGTTTTTCTTTTTCTAAGTGTTTTACCTCACCCCATTCTTGTATTTATATTACATAGTTTATAAAGACGAATATATCATATGATATTTCTAGAAAATGGATTAAAATAACATGATTATAGAGAAAAATTTCCAATTATTATAAAATAAAATTCTTATATATCATATCTTTAGGACACTAAACCTTTAGTTCCTTGGGTTGTGCAATTGTTTATGAGATGTATTATTTAAATCATGAGATAAATGAATTATTTATGTCATATTTAGCTTGTGTCACCTTATTTGGTATCAGATCTTGGATTAGAATTTTTTCTAGATTAGTTTACTTACCTTTGGTATTGGGGTTAGAGAACCACAATAAAAAACACTAGAGATGAGTCTAATTATAGGATAAAATCTTAATATTTTGGTAAAGTAGGTATTGTATAGTTCTCCATGAAATTACACCCTTGTTTGGAAACTATATGTGGATATAGGCTTTGGTAAAAATATAAAAAAGGGAAATAACCTTGAAATAAGAATATTAGATATTAACTAGATCACCATGTAATCAAGACAACGATTCCTAACTATAAAATTAGTTTGAAATACCTAGGGGATATACTTTGGTCAATCACAATAAATTCAAAAACAATTGTGATTTATTTGAATATCAATATTTATAACTAGTTCAATTAAAAAAATCATTCATAACCTAAATTTAAACATAAATATTCATAAGTTAACGTATGCACTCCATTTATGAAATATTCTTTCTAATTTTTTGAGTTTCATTTTTCATGTATTCATTAATTTAAGTATACTCATTTTTAATTTTCTTTTAATGAAGGTAATGTGTGGAATCAAAAGAATTGAGTAAACAATGATTAAGATGGACAATATGAAAATTGTTCTAAAGGGAAACCTAATGAGATTGAGGATGGAATGAAAAACTTCATTGAAATTCTCACACAATTATCTCAAGACTAAGGTAAAAACCCAAATAATATTGAGATCCCAAACTCACCTAGGAAGTATTAACTCACTATCAAGTCATTTATGAGGAAACATCCAACCAATTTCAGTGGGTCTTATAAAATATTGGTTGTTGTGTAGTGGTTCAATGCAGTGGAAAATATATTTTTCCATTATTTATTCCATAGACCATGAGAAGTTTAATTTGGACATCTATTATATAGAAGGTGATACAAACTAGTGGTGAACAATAATTTAGAATACCATAGAAAAAATGGAAGTAGACTATATAGAATATGAAAAATTCAAGAAGATATTACAAACTAAGTATTTTCCTAAGAATATTTTCACAAAAATAGAGTGGTAATTATTGTAATTTAAAAATAATGGATGAATATATTGGGTCATGTAAATAAATATTAAAAAGAATCCCAAGGTATTCCTGCTATTTTATCATTGATACTAAGAGAAAAATTAATAGCTTATTTACTTTGTAAAATCCTGGTCTTCAAAGGGAGTTATCAATAAGAGAATTTGTTTACTAGTAACATATTTATCAATGTGATCTTAAGATAGATATGGAGGATCAAACCTCCCAATATTATAGTGAATTGAATAAAATAAAGTATCATGGAAGCACAGATGATAATACCCATTGTGGGAAGAACATATAATTTCCTACAAGAAAAAAATTTGGGGGAAAAACCGCCATCTAATTATTTAAATTTATCTGGTCTAATAATCTAATTAAGGTATAACCATATTTGATATCATATAGGTCCTACAACACTGAGCATAAACAAACATAAAAATATTATTATTTTAATATAACCGTTATAACATAACCATTGAATTGATTGACATGAATAGTAGTATATAACACCTATTAAATTTATTTTAGGAATATTCTAATATTTTCTTTTGGTTTCGTTTTTTCATTGGGTGATTATTTCAGACCTTTAATTGGGAGGTTACCTATAGTTGTGAATTATAAGATTTATTGGAATTTTCTGTACGAACATGTTGTTTCTTCTACTTCATATGAAGTTACATGATGTGGAATGGTATTAAATGACATATAATGCCTACCAGAAAGATCATGTGAATGGATTTAAGTGTGATAATTTTACATGTTATGTAATGTAAAAAATTATTTGTAATTAAAAAGAGACTCAATTTTTAGTGTAAATTAAAATAAAAGATTTTCACGATTTTTAAAATATAACACATTGTGTAATTCCCTAACTTATAGATTATATGGTTCTATATGGTCGTTTAAGGGATTTCTAGTTTTTAAAGCCCTCTCTACTCAACCAGATCTCTTTCCCCATTAATTTTTGGGTGATATGTTTCCCTTTGGATACCTTTATTCAGCGATTGATCAAAAGATATAATAACTTCATCTCTCTGAGTAATCATTTCTCTTGATTCGTCATTTTTTTGTGGTTGTAGTACAATTTTCGGTAAGTATTGATAATAATGTAATTTTTACTATCAATACTTTACAATTTCTTATCATGCATTATCATCTAAAGTTATATCTTATGCTTTCAAATCCAATTTTTCAATGGTGGTTAGGTTTTCTACATCTATGAAGTAGGGGGATCTATTCAAGTGTTATAATTTCTTGAGTTACTTCTTGTTCTTATTAATTATTTGATATTTGAAATGGATTTTTTCAATTGAAATTTAAATGGTAATGGGGTTTCATTTAAAAAAGGGGGTTTAATTTGAAAATGGAATTTCCTTTAGTTGAAATATTAAATGGATCTTCAAAACCTAAAGCAGATTATCTTTGATTTGAAATGATTTTATAAAAATGTGAGCAATTTTTTTATACCTAAAATTGAAAAACATTTCCCTGTGAGAACCGTGGTTGCATTGAGAAAGATACACGGGTAAACTTAGGGTGAGCGACACCACATGGAGTTAACCTATCATATTTTTATGTTTTATGGAGGGACTCGATGTTATTTGGATCCAAACATATTCCTTATTAGAATTTAGAGTATCTAGTACATATTGTACCATATTCAAGATCCCATTTGGTATGTTCACTGTTGTTTCTAGATATTTATTTCATGATTGTTTATTTCATGGATGTTGGTTCACATGTATATTTATATTTTAATATCTTTACCTACTTTGTTTCTAACATTGGAAAGTATGACACACAATTTTTGAAAACTCAAAGACTATTGTAGAAATGTTCTAAAATTTTTTTATTTATAAACTTCTTGTAAAACTCTATTTTTAATCTTGATATTTTTTATTATTTTTATTAAAACATGTATATATTTCTTGATGGTATCCTACTAGGGTCTATTTTTCACACACTAATTATACCCTCTGTGCGATTGTTGACCTTGTTTTAGAGGATACAGGTAAAAGAAAGGTCATTCTGTAGCATGCTGTCTTTTTTTTTACTTTGTTTTTTTTGGACTAGAGGTGATTTCTAGTCACATGGAGACTTGTATTCTATAATTTAGCCTATTTTTCATAGTTTTTTCTCCCTTTATTTCTACTTAGTACTTTTATTGTATGTATTTTTTTCATATAAATGGGACCTTGTTTATTAAATTTGTTTTACCTCACCCCATAATGGGCTAACTTGGGTGACAAGTTTGTTTGGCCCATATTGGGTTATTAAACATTGGTTTCAAATGAGTTACTCATCCTGAAGTGTGATAGAACTACCTGATTGGGATCTATGCCTTGGGTAGAAAGGAGTAGGATTTTTTAAATTTGTATTTTAGGTGTAGAAGAGGGTCTTATCTCGCTCACTCCCATGAATGAATCTATATTTCCATTGGTGGTTATAAAATTTTTAATAAGTCCATGATTTAGTATTTAGGATCATTTAAATAAATTGTATGGGAAATTTGTTTAGAGTAACCTATCTAATGAGTTTGGGGACATGGTGTGTGTATGGTCATATGAATTATCTAAATGAGGAGTTTATTTATATGGATATGTTATTTTCTATATGTATTTCCCTTTTGAATTATAATTCATAACTTTTAAGTTATTATTTAATTAAATCATTGTTTCATATTCTTGTCTATGGTTCGTTGGTTTCGGTGTTTTTCATAACTAATTGGATATTGTATAGTGTTTAATAGAAAATTACTCATTGATGAGATCTTCCAAATATAAGAAGCAAAGTAGCGACATAGGTTTTGCAGATGGATCCTCTAGTGCACCCTTGTTTAGTAGAAGTAGTGATTCATACCATTCAAACTCCAAGGATAGTGGTAATAGTGAACCCCGTATGAGTGGTGGATCAGGGATCATAATTTACTGAGAAGCATCCGCCATTATTTCATGGTGATAAAGGACCACAAGAGTCTAAGGACTGGCTTGACTGGATTGATAGGATCTTCAACTTATTTAAGAGACATAAAGATCCTCATGTGGGATTTTCCATGTGTATACTCTATGGAATAGGAAGAAGATGGTGGGACCCAATAGTGTATGTTAATTTCCATGAAGGTGTTACCTGTGTTTCATTCAAAAAGATAATTATTTAGTGGTTTTGTACTAATAATTTATGTATAAAAAAGACCCATGATTTTTTGACATTGGATAAATGGGTGCATACCATTCTGGAGTACACCACCCATTTTGATGAGATGGTATATTTGGCACTAGAGCTTTTCCCAATGATTACCTATGAGATTAGAGGTTTTAGATGGGGATGAAGGCCTATGTGTGGTTGATGTTATTTCTTTATTACCTTTTGACCATTATAGAGGTTTTTTATAAAGTATATTTGGATGAGGTATACATAGCTAGAATGAAAAGTTTGTTAAAAACTATAGTAGGTCCAAAGGTTATCCCAGGTGCGTCTTTTGGTCAGAAAAAGAAGCACAATGGTGGTCAGTTTTCTCCAAGAAACGTTTTAGAGGATTCTGTAGAAAAGAAATAAGTTATTTTCACTATTTTTGGAGTCATGGTCATACCATACCTTATTGTTTGGAGGATCCTAGGGATTTTTATATTTATGGGAGATATGGCCATTTGACATGCTTTTGTGATAAGATATCCCAAGATAGTAAGGCGGGTTCCATTTTCAATAAGGGGCACAGGTTTAGGATATTGCTTTGAAGGGTGGTGCCTCTCATTATCAGGACAAGGGGGATGTCTATGTTCTAATGTTTGGATGGATTTATGTGGAGGAGTGTGTTCTAGGGTAAAACGAATCATGGATAACCACTGTTAGAGGTATGAAGTTTATTTCATCTTCAATGGTTCTAGCTTTGTTTGATATTGGTGTTACGCATTCTTTCATATCATCAAAGTTGGTTGTCATGTTGGGTTTGTGTTCATCGATTATTTTGTTCTTCTCATATATTTTCCTTCCATTAAGAAAGGGCTTAGAACAAGGTTTTAAGTGCCTCATGTGTTGGGTAGTGATCTCCTACGTTGAGCTAGTTTGGGATTTCATAGTGCTTGATCTTTCCATCTTTGACTTAATTGTTGACACAGATTGGATGATCAATGTGAAGGATAAGATAGAATTTTATCACCCTCTAATATATTTCTTATCTACCGATGGGGTCAATCATATTTTCCAGGGTGTGTTGGACTCAAGTTTAGGAAGGGATGGGCATGTTGTTCTTTATGCATGTATAATCTCATGCTAGTTGTCAACAATAGTTCATAATACAGTTGACCCTCGATTTTATGTTCAACTACCTAATGTAGTTTGTTCATTCTCTGAGGTTATATGGATGGTTTTTCTAGTTTACATCCTTTTATAGAGGCTGAATTTACTATTTACCTACACTTAGGAATGATGCACATTTGCATGTCATCCTATCGAATGGCACCTGATGAGTTGGTGGAACTTAAGGTCTAGCTTGAGGACCTAAAGGTGAAATGATTTACTCTTCCTAGAATGTAACCATGGGATTTCCCTATACTATTTTCTATGAACGCATGATGGATCCTTAAAATTTGTAATGACCATAGAACGTTGAATCGAGTAACTATTAAGAAGAAGCATCCTTTACCCATAGTTTTTTATCTCTTTGATCAGTTCAATGGGGCTCATCGGTTATCTAAGTTGTATTATTGGTTAGGGTACCATTATTTGAGATTATGATTGATGTACAAACCCAATAAAACATTTTGGATTCAGTATGGGAATTTCGGGATTTTAGTTATTCCATTCGGACTCACTAATGCTCCAATAGTATTGATGGATTTGATGAACTGAATATTTCATTGGTTCTTGGAATATGTTGTCTTGTTTTTCATAGATAATATCTTAGTGAACTTGAAGACAGAAGAGGAGCATAGAGACCATTTAGATATCGTTCTTCAAACATTTATGGAACATCATCTACATGGTAAGATTTCTAATTGTGAGTTTTGGATCAAGAAAGTGATGATTATGGTGTATGTCATATCTGAGAGGGAAATATTAGTTGATCCATAAAAGTTACAGGTAGTAATGTCTTGGAAAAAGTCAAAAATGTGTTTGAGATCTGAAGATTCTTGGGTTCAGATGGATATAATAGATAGTTTTAAAAGACTTATCCAAGCTCATATCTTTGATAACATCTTTAACCTATAAGGGTATAATTTTTTAGTAGAATGGAAAGTTTTAGAGATATTTTGTGGAGTTGAAGATAATTTTGAATTCAGTAACATTTTTTATTCTTCTAGAACCAGGGTCAGGTTATGTGGTTTTCTTCAATTATTATATTATAGGTTTTGGTTGTTTACTGATGTATGGAAAATATGTTGTGGCTTGTAGATCTCAATAGGTGAACACTCACTAGAAGAAGTACCCTAAACATGATTTTGAGTTGGGAGTTGTTATAAATACACTCAAAACATGGCTTCACTATCTCTTTATAGAATGGTTTATGGTATACTTTGATCACAAAATCTTGAAGTTTATTTTTTACTCAGAGGGATCTAAACTTACGAAAAAGAAGCTTGTTTGAGTATTTTCATTTCATTTGTCTTGATATCATTTATACCCCCAAGAAAGGAAATTTTGTAGCTGATGCATTGAGTAAAAAATTTCTGACATAAGAAGTGAAGGAATTAGATGATTAGTGGTCTTTGATGAGTTTATTTTCCGAGATAATCTTGGGAATAAAAGAGGTTGGTGGAATGGTGTTCTTGGATTTGATGGAGGCTAATTCATCCTTTAATGAGTGATTTCAACTTGATCAAAAGACAGAAACTGGGAGAAGATACATAATAGAAATCAAAAATAGTAGGGAGACCTCATGTGAGTGGTCTTTCTCTCCCAATAGTGCATTGTTCTTTTATAACAGTTTGGTTTATCATTATCCTCTGAGGTAAGAGTTTCTAGATTTTAGACATTGTACATGTTGGTCTATTCACCCTAGGGTTATAAAGATGCACCATTATTTGAGAAATCGATATTGGTGGTTGTGGATGAGGTGGTTAGTTCCATATTTTGTATCATGATGTCTCACTTGTATAAGAGTTTTGGTGGAACACCAGAGATCAACAAGTTTTCTACAACCATTACCCATTCCAATATGGAAGTGAGATAACATTTAGATGGATATTATCATTATTTTAAAAAATAATCCTAGTGGGAAGGATGTGATTTTGTTGATTATTGAAAGACTCACTAATCAGATCATCACTTGAAAATAAAAGAAATAAATAAAGTGGAACTAATTGGGGACTTATATATCCAAGAGATTGTGAGACTTCATTGGGATCCCTATGTAGTTTTTTTATAAGGACTCTAGATTCACATCCCATTTTTTGAAGGTTTTATAGGATTAAATGGTTTCCCAGTTGAAATTAAATAGTTCTAATCATTCACAGATGTATGGGTAGATAGAGAAGGCTATCTTTTCCTTGAGGATATGCTCCAAGATTTCATTCTTGATTTTGGTGGAACTTGGGAAAAGAATTTATCATTGTTTGAGTTCTCATATAATAATAGTTATCAATATTAGATCAGTATGGTTCCATTTTAGGATTTAAATTGGTATCCATGTTGATCTCCCTCATGCTCGGCAGAGTTGGGAGAGCGGTCCATTGGTTGAGACGAGTGTTGTTCAGGAGACAAATAAGGTGGTTTAGTTGATCTAGAGGAGTTTGATCCTGGAAAATAGTCCTAAAAATATTTTTCAGACTGTATTCTTTGGCTTCTAGAGTTTAAGGTTATCGATTGAGTAATTCTATGAGTTTCACCTCGCTTGGGACATCATCATTTGGATTTGAAGGGTGTGTTGGTACAAAGATTTGTGGGGACCTTTGAGATCATTGGGACAATGGGGATGGTTCCTTATCAGTTTATTTACCTTCAAGATTGACTTATATACATGGAGTGTTTCTTGTTTCCCTTTTTAGAAGGTATATACCATATCCTTCCCATGTCATTAGATGAGAGGATATTGATATTGAGCTTGATACCACTTCAGTTGTGTGGGTATATCAGATTATTGATCTCGAGGATAAGGCAACACATGGTAAAATGATCCCTATGGTCTGGTTAATATGGACGTATTGACATGATCGCTATGATATATGGGAGAAGGAGTCGTTTATGAGGTATAAATGGCCTTCTATTTTTGTGGATTGAGGATCTTGAGCTATTTCTGGGGACAAAAATCTTTTATGGTGCAAATATTGAAATTCCTCTTTACCTTTCTATCTTGTATGATCTAATATATTCTCTTGGTTTATTATTTTCATTGGGATAGTATTTCTGATATTGAATTGTTAGGATACTTATAATGGTGAATTCAGGGATTTGTTGGAATTTTCAAAACAAACCTATAGTTTTTACATATTTCTAGGTAGTTACATGATGGATAATGGGATTACACGACATATAATGCTTCTTAGGCAGATACTGTGAATGGAATCCAGATCATTATAATTGTACACATAATATAAGGTTTATACATCATGTAATGTGAAATTACAGTTTTTAATTAAAACATGATGCCTTTTTTATGGAACTTAAGATGAAGGGGTTTCATGCTATTTAAAATATTACATGCTATGTAATTCCTCTATATGCATCTTTTATGGTGTTTTACGGGTGTTTTGGGCTCATTAGTATTTATAGCCTTCTCCCCACACCTAGATATCTTACCCTAGGTATTTTTGGGTGATTCTTTTCCCTCTGTATCACTTGGTTTAGTGATTGAACAAGAGTTATAGTCACTTAATCTCTCCAGATAACCCTTCCTCTTAGTTCTCCATTCAATTGTGGTTGTAGAACCATTTGTGTGAGGGATTGGTAATCAAATATTTTTTTATCAGTCCTTTATAGTTTCTTGTCATGCCTTGTCTTCTGAAGGTAGATCATCTAGTTTCCAATCCCTGTTTTCAAATTCGGTTAGGTTTTCTACATCCTTAATGTAGTTGGATCTATTTATGTGTTCTAATTTATTTAATTTATTTTTGTTCATAATAATTACTTGATACTTGAAATGGAATTTCATGTGTTAAAATTGAAAAGGGAATGGGTCCACGTAAAAAGGGTTTTTTTATATTGAAATTTGAATTGACTTGATTTGAAATGGGAAATGCATCTTCATACCCAGTAGTAGATTAGAATGGTTTTGAAATTTTATTATAAAAATATGAGCATGGTTTTTAATATTTAAATTGACAAACATTTTATAGTAGGAACCTTGGGGGTATTGAGAAAGATACATGGGTATCCTTAGTGTGTGTGACACCACTAGGAGGGAACCTATTATATTTTGATGGTCTATAGAAAGCCTAAATGTTAGTCGGATACAACCTTATTCCTTGTCAGTATTGTGAGTTTCTATTATATATTTTCTTATAGGCTAGATCCCATTTGGTGGGTGTATTGTTCTTTCTTGTTGTTTATTCCCTGATAGTTTATTTCGTGGGTGTTGGATAACATATATATTTATATTTTGGTATCTTAACCTGATTTTTTTCAATCTTTGGAAAGCATGACATATAATTTGTGAAAACTCGATGACTATTTGAGAAATGTTTTTAAATTTTTTTAATTATAAAATTCCTCTAAAACTATTTCTTTAAGGTAGAACTTGTTAATTTTAGTTTTTATAACTTATTTATATTTCTTGGTGGTATATTACAAGGATCTATTTCTCACACCCTACTTATTTCTTTTGGGTAGCCGTAGGCTTTATTTTTCATGATATAATTAAAGGAAAGGTAATTCTATATCATGATGTCTTTTCATTAATTTGTTGTTTTGGTTTAGAGGTGATGGTTCGTCACATGATGACGTGTTGTGTATACTTGTTGTACATTCTTGTTTAACCTATTTTTTATAGTTGTATCTTACTTTCTTTCGTTATACATTGATTCAATGTCTAGTTTTCCTTATATATGAGACTTTTTTTGTTAACTTTGTTTTACCTCAACCCATAGTGGGATGACTTGGGTGACTGGTCTGGTTAGCCTGTGTTGGTCTGTTACAGAGTAACCACATTATGAAATATGTATGTAATGGTATTAATAAATATAAAATTATGGATTAATTATAAGTAAATAAGCACCCAATTTTCATCAGAGACATTTTATTCTTCAAAAATATGTGTCATTCAATAATGTTTTTTATTGTTTTTTATGAATGAATATTATAATTATTTTTTGATACTTTTAAAAATGTTACTTTTTAAAAAATATTTCACTTGTAAAATTATTATATCAATATTATCATAGTTTGATATTTTTATATTTTTCCAAAAAAATATTTCTTTTTCAATGAATAGTTAAAATAATACCACTTTTATATAAAATTGTCTTTGATATTAATTTTTTTTAAAGTACCATATTATTTTGAATTGATTTTATAATTTCATTAGTTTATTTTTCTGAAAAAATAAACCCATTAATCTCATTTGAATTTATATTATGTTTAATTTTAGTATAAATAAATTTTTAAACATAAAAATACATTTTCTAGAAATATATTTGTCATCGCATTTTGAGGGTTCATTTTAAAAATAATTATTTTAATTTATCAGGACTGAATTTTATAAAATGGATTCCATTTTTTTAATTTCCAATTAACAATAATTTAAATAGTTAAACTTTATTTGGGGTCATAATGAATAAGAACCCTAGAAAATAATTGTCGCATCAGTAAGGGTAAATCTAGAAATTAAGGTTAAAAATAATGTGATAAGGAATTAAAAACATATCAATCACCTTCCTTATTTCTATTTTACGAGATTAGTTTGACCATAATTATCCAATATTCAAATATATAGAAAATTGATTCCATTTTTCATCGACGATGAACTCAATATTATTTTAAGTAAAGAGTAAACCCAAAATGTCACTCCCTTGATTTTAATTTATCTTATATATTCAAATAGGGAGAAAAAAGATGTTATTAATGAATATAAAAGTGTTTTTGATATTAATTTTATTATTTTTATGATGGTAATTTATTTTTTATTTTTAGTGATGGTATAATTACCTTAAATTCTTTCACAGCATTGACAGAGTATTTTTGCATGTAGTAGAAAAATCAAAGTATATTATTAAAAAAATAAAAAGTAATATTTTTATTAATTGTGATGAAAAAAAATTATGGTTAATAATGATTTATAATTGATATTTAGAGTGTTTATATTTTAATTACATACCAATATTGATTTCTTTAATATAGTTTTTTTTAATATTTCTTATAATGACTTAAATAGTATTTTATGTTATACAATATATTATTAAATGATTTAAAAACCACAAAAATATTTAAAGAGGACAATGGGGATGGTAAATGGTCTAATAATCCTCTGTAATCATTTATAATCCAATTATTACAATATAAGTAAATTTATCATCCTTTAGTATTGAAAAATTTGTTACCATGCTTATGGTTAAAATTGGTCAACGAATAGGTTAAACACAAAGAGAAGTTTTAAATGCTATATAAACATGTCAAAATTTAAGTCTTTGAAATTTTTTAAACCGTATAAAATCATAGATTCCAATTTTTTTCAACATAGTGCCACTTTCTCTTTAAAATAATTCCAAATTTTGAAATTTTCCAATTTCCAATTTTTTTTCAAATATTATAAGTAATATAATGTGAGTCGCTTCCTTCATTATAAAAGGCCACAAATAATCGTCTATTATTCCCAAAAACTACAAGAAATTATCAAAAAAAAACCTACTAAAACCAATTCTAAAAATCCCTATAAATTTTACACATGTTTTTGTCTTTTCAAAATAGCGCCCCTAAGGTCCTCAACCATAAATTCAAATGAGATCTCTCATAGAAGAGATAATCATTCTAACCAATCTCTTTCCTTTCAATTCTTCTTTTACCTCCTAAAATCCTATAATAATAATAATTAAAATATAATAAAATACATTTCTAAAAAATAATTATATTTCATTATATCAATTTCATAACCTCATTCATACCCTTTTCCATCCAATGAGGAAAGAAATTACAGTTTTCGCATACATGCGGACTATCATCTTTATAAAGTGATGTGTTTTGTTTTTCATCACTAACACACAAGGATGGTCAATATGATGGATTTTATAAATAAATATTATATTCATTAAATAATTATTTTTCTATAAAAAAAATATTTTTACTTTATGACCCTTCCACATAATAAAAATCATAATGTTGATTGTGCTTATGTGTCAAATACCACCTCCATGAAGTGATGTGATTCATTTTTCACATTTTAATTTAATGGGTTATTATAAAATAGTATTTTATCCATGAAAAGGATAATTATTTCCTGATTATTATTTTTTATATAATTTAATAACAACCCCATTGACCATGGTCAGCCTACCAAAGTCATTTTTCAATTATGAACCAAACACCATCAAAATACTAAACATTAACTTAATTGATTAAGTAATTAAATATTCCATTTTAATACATTAAATAAATAGTTTAATGATAATATAATAATAATATAAAATGTTCTTAAATAAGTAAAAAAATTAATAAAACTTTATTATAATGGAACACAATGGATGTACATAAAAAGTTTTGACTCAATGTAAGGGGTTTTTTAACTCAGTTCCCATTCTTTGGGTTATACTTCTTCTTCATTGACTAGAGTATTATAAGATTATGTGTGAAATCGTATATGATTTTATTATGTTTCATTTCTACTTGTTTGAATCTTTTTAATAATTTTTACACATAATTTGTTTATTTATTAAATTATAACTTCAATTATACATTCTTTGTAAGGATTATTCATCTCAATATTGTTTCTTTGAGACACATATTATATTATGAACCTAATTCATCATATAAGGTTTATATCATACATAATGTGATATTATATCATTAATAAATATTTTACCGTGATATTTAATGTTCTTTTAATGTTCTGTCTTTCATGAGATATTGATTCAAATGTTATAATATTTTTAAGGGTTTTCATTGTCTCAATTTCAATTACATGAGAGGTAATTAATATTACACACGAAAATTTATTTTATATGTTGTACTTACTATCCCATGAATTTTTTAAACATACTATTTCATATAAATTATAGGCTTTATAGAATCATTTTATATTCCTTGATTTAATGGATTTTCAATTCATGCATTACCTGGGTTGTAAGGGTTTCTCTTCCCAAACATCGTCATTTGAGGCATTTTCTGATTGATATACCTTTATTTATATGTGGTATATACCAAATACCTAAATATAATATCATGAATCTTTTTATAATCATTTAATTTATGTTTCTTCTTATGTTCTTTCTTCAAAAGTTTTTTGGTTTTAAATGTTTTTAAATGGTTTTTCTTTAAAAACATTATGTTATTGGTTTTAAATATTTTTAACCAAACTCTTCTTCCATTTTAATTAAAAAATTTAAAGAATTTAAATTTATAGAACTAAATGATATGATAAATGTTTTATCCAAGATCTTTTACCTTTTTTTAAATCTTTTTAAAATGAAATTTCTAATAATTTTATACAAGTCTCAATTTTGAATCTCTTTTCAAAAAAAATTGTTTATTTTTTACATTTACAACATGAATGGATTTTTCCACCATCATGGCCATTATTTTCTTTGAATATTACTTTATATGTTTCTATTGTTATTTTAAAACAAAATTATTTTCAAAATATTTTGTAAATTTTTATTTTTAAAGGTACCAAAAGAAAAGGATATTTTCCCCTATTTTCCAAGAAATGTTTTAAATTTTTTTTAATGTTATTTTCATATATTTTAAAATAGTATAATGAATCTTTTGATTCATAGGGTATATGATCTTATGATTCCATTCGATAAATTTTTATAATTGGTTTATGATGATGGTTTAAATATATTGTCAAGAAACTCTTTTCTTTTTCATGTGTGAATCAAGTTATGACAGTTTTGAAGAAATGAAAGCATCCATGATTTTTGTTTCATGATATGGTACTTGTACATTATTTTTAAAAGTATGATTGGGGAGTCTACCCAAATACTTAAGGGACTTTTTATGATATGTGAAAGGTTGGTATGCTATAGACTTCCAATGTAATGGGTAATGAGATAGAGCTAACTGGATGAAATTTACTCACAAGAGAATATGAAGTTGTGTTACTTCTAATAGACAAAAGATTTTATTGATTCTACATTACTCATAAGAATAAAATGATTTTACCATTTATTTTTAACTCCTATGATATAAGAAAATTATCCAGTTAGGTGATTCCATGATAAATGTTTTTTGTTCTGTGATACCTATATAGTTTTTCAATGTTTTTTAGAGTTTAAATTGGTATTTTTCCAATGTTTTTTTACATGGCTCAAGATTTTTGAATTAAATTACACTTAATATATGTTAAATATTTATCCTATTACTCATTATTAAGATCTAGTTTTTCTGGGTATGAATTCTCTTATGTTATACTCATGAAATTTTATTATGTCTTTA
Organism: Viscum album; assembly: GCA_963277665.1. Lineage (NCBI taxonomy): Eukaryota > Viridiplantae > Streptophyta > Magnoliopsida > Santalales > Viscaceae > Viscum > Viscum album. Next base: position 13,589 of record CAUJRU010000406.1, on the reverse strand, counting down.
TATGCTTAGGTTTATTTTATGCTCACTAATCAGATTCAATTGTAGTTGACTATTTTTACCCCGATTAATTATTTGAGATCACCATTTGTATGTTTTATTTTTCCCTAGATTCACACCCTATCCTCAAGAATTGAATTATTTTATTTGGTTTAACTATTTCAATCCTCATTTTTATTGTGTCTTGGGCCTGGTTGATTTTTTTTGCACTTTTGTTAACAAACGAGCGTGCAGGGCACGAGCAAAGGTTTCTGGCTTTTCCAAATTACCAGGAGGCCCGCCTGTTTCACGGTTAATTAATTAATTAGGTGAATAATGATATGAGCACAAAATAATGTTAAAAAATATATAATTTAATTAATAATTGTCTCATTATTACTAATATTTTAAGGATGATTTTTATTTATATCATTAGTATTATTATTATTATTACGATTATTATTATATTTATCATTACTAATAGGTGGGATTATAATTTTTTAGGGGTTTTATTTCAATTTTCTTTTAATTATTTATTTTTCTTGTCCCCCCCTCTCATTGGTGGTGTCACACACAGGTCCCCCCAACCCTAAATTGTGCCTCCCCCTTGCATTTGGTGCTCTCCTATCCTCCTACCTTCCTTCTAGTGGAAAACACCTGGACTGGCCTCCCTCCTTCACCATTATGAATGGTCCGACCTCCCTCCTTCACTGACGAGCATCAATCAACTGACCTCCCCTATCCTGATTGCTCGACCTAGCCACCGTCAGACCACCAGTCGGCCACAACCTCACCCTTGTCACACTCAGATTCCCTTGTGCCACCCTTTTGGATTTCCTCATACCACTCTCGCTAGAGGCATTTCACAACCTTTTCAAAACACCCCATAGCCACTGACCCTTGGGTACGACCTCCTTCTAGAAAGGCTCCACCCAATGCAGTGCACCTCCAGCAGCTTCCTTCGAGCTCCATCTAGATTTATGAAATCCCGTCGTATGTGCGTTTCCTTTCAAATGGTTGTTTCTTTCTTTTTAGAGGTGGTAGGGCTAGAGTTTTAGGTTGTTTTGGGGTCATTTTGAGGCAATTTATTTGATACTTTATTTTTGGGTCTGCCGTGGACCCCTTTTGGTGAAATTTTCATGCGGAGAGAGTCGCGCACCAAAATTTAGAGATACCCTACACTGAGGTAGGTGGTACAACATATATTTATTGCTTCATTAGTTAATTTGTGTGTTTAATCAGTTTTGTGTGTTATTTGATTATTTTTCATTCTGTGAATTTAGTTTTACATGAGGTTTAATATGATTTCGATGTGTTTAGTAATATGATTATGTGATTTGAATTTTTTGATTATGTGAAAACCCATGTTGTGCCATTTTTAGTGTTTTCTAAACTACGTTGTTGGTTTATTATGTTGTGCAAGGGCTTTGTTTTCTGTTTTGACATGTAAGTGGTGTGTGTATGTTTTCAAAAGTGGGTTTCCTTAATTTAAAAATGGTGCTTGGTTTTATAAAATGGAAATGGAGTTTCTATGGATTTATGTGGTTATTCTTGGAAATAGTTATGCTTTCCTTTCGAATTGTGTTTTAAATTTCAGATTATTAGAAATGGATTTTCAAATGTTTATGTAATGGGTGAAGGCCCATTTGGAACTTGTGATGTGATATTGATTTCCCTTGTTGAACCCACCTATTGCAGATGACGATTATGGTTAATGTGATTGATTCTTATATTATAATAAATGGGTGAGTCATTGGTGAAAACCCTTGATGTGTTATTTTGAAATGTTTTATATATTTTTTAAGTGTTTAATTGCTTTATTAAATTATATGTTTAGTGAAATTGACCTCACTATGATGGTTTTGGGTTGTGGGTGTCAAGGTATCATACATGTACATGCATAGGGTAAGGCGTATATATATATATTCACCCTATGTACATATTCCCTCAGGGTGTGGAGAATATGTGCAATGTAGCATGGGGTGTATATATATATGTATAAAAGCATGTATGTCTATGTGCCAAGTGTCGGTTTGAGTGGTAATCGACAAATAGAAACATGTTTGAGGTAGGTCCTCTATGCCTATTCCTTTAATTTGAATTTCTTAATTTATTTCTTTTAAAAAAAAATATGTTTTAAATTTATGCCATATACACATGCTATGAAATTTGGTTGTGGTGTCTTGAAATGAGTATGCCTTTGTTTTAGAAGTTGAAATGTATTTCTACCGCCATTAGTCTTAAGTGGATTTTTTTTAAATTGATTTCCTAAGTGGTTTTGAATTAGTAATGAGTATTTCCAAAGGTGTTTGGCCTTTTTCCTAGTTAGTTGTAAAAAGTGCCCCCTTTAAGTAATTAAGCCAATTTAGCACTATACGAATTTTTTATCAAAAATAAAAACCTCTCTTGAGGAACGCCCCCTTGGTTTTAGAAAAATATTATTTGGTTGAATGTGTTATTATGTGCCTAATTTTATGTTTATGTGTTGTGTGATGTGAAAGAGGTGGAATGCACTTAAATTGGGAGAACAGTGGTGAGAGGTTGAATCGGTTTTAGATAAAGAAAGTGTTGTGTACATGTATAATGGAATGATAAAGAAAACTGACCACCACATTAAATAGAGAATAATGGGAAACCTGGGTATCTAGGTGGGTGACCAGGACTAGTATGTTAGATGACACAACAGGTGTTCATCCCTACTATGTCATCTAGTAGGATTGACACTACAACACTAACTAAACATATGGATGACTGAGGGACATGGTTTCTAAGCCACGTTTCCTGAGGATTCTGGTTTCTAAGCCATGTTTCACCAAGGTACAAGGTCTCTAGGTTCCCAATTTTTCTAGCTACATATACGAATTGACCATGTTGCTCGTTTGTGACATGATGTTTGTGATGTAATTTTTATTTCAGTTGTTTAATACTTGATGACTTATTTGAAACACCCATATTTTAATCTTAATAGTTTTCATTTCAATTTCAATCATTAATGTATGCTTGGAACCTATTTTAAAAATGTAGTGGGAGAGAAATTCTTTACTTGAAAATTAAAACTTGTGACTTGAACTTAAAAAAAATGGAAAAGACATTATTTTGTTATATCTTATTTTCAAAATGGCACGAGTGGATTTCTTAATAAAGGAATGGGCATAGGACGTGGTTATATTTTAGCATTCATACTGAGAATCTCGGTGCTCATGCCTACTTTACTTTTCATTTGTAGGTTTTAGTCTAGGATCTCTTTTGAGAGCGAGTGTAGTTTATGTTCCAAGGTGACCCACGGGGTCACCTTAGGTATGTCACATTGTTTCATTTATTCCTTTTTCCGCGGCCAAGTTGTTCAATTTGTTTTCATTTGTTTTCTTGTTCATTTTATGATTATTTATCTTTTTAGGGATAAAATGGTTCCCAACATGTATATTTTGATGACTGACACTAGTTTCCAGCCTGTGGAGATTGGGGAGGCCCTTCGGGCCATGTCGCGGACCAGATCGGGTGACCGGTTTGGTGTCTTCTTGGGTTGGTTCATGACAAAATGGTATCATAGGATGTTCTTGTTTTTTAGTTTGTCAGGTAGCTCGGTAATTAGGTGTGTTGGGACTCGATATGTAGGTGTAGGAAGGATGTCATGATCCGTTTCCAATCTTGAGACCTGAGTTTCTAGGGGTATTCTGGGATTTGAGTTTTTCTTTTCCTTGGTCTGTGTGGATAAGGGATGACAAATGAAGTGATCCAGTGTTATGTGAGGAGTTTTCATGGTGTAGCGACCCATGTACTGCCTGAGTGCATGGTTCAAGATACTTCTTATTGTGGATACTTGCTCAGAGCATGGTCTGCTAAGCCATGTTACCTAGTTGGCATAGCCACTAGTCCCTTATTTTTGGTTGTTTTGATGTGAGTTATGTTTGGGATTACTTTGGACTAAATTGAGTGGATTTCAAAAAAAAATTAAAAAGGATTTTCAAAAATGGGGATTTTAAAAGGAAATGTTGTTTTGGAGCAGAAAAGTGGTTCTAAAGTGGAATTTGTTTATTTTAATGGAATATGGTTTCCAAGGGAAAATGTGAGGGGTTTTGGAAGTTGTTTTGGGATCTTGGAAACACTTTTTGTAATGGGAATTGAATTTTTTTTGGTGAATTTGTAAAATGAGTTTCTTTAATGATAAGTGTTATTTTAAAATTGGTTGGGAATTTGTGATTTATGGTGAATGATCTGTTTTGGAAATTAGAAGTGTCTTGAATTGACCCTTGTTATTCTTATGAGTGATCACATACATTGGGGTATGTTTGTGGCAAGTGGAAAAATTGGGGGTTTTTGTGGATGGGTTCATGAACTAGTACAAGAGTATATGTATATGTGAGACTTCAAGGGATACCAATGGTAGATATTTAAGTTGTTTTATTTTTTGAAAAAAAAAAATTAGTTTTCGAAAAGGTAGTTTAAATATTTTGAAAAGTGAGTGAAAAATTGTTTAGTGTTCTATTTTTGTGCTTGGTATCTTTTTTTCATAGGATCTTGGTTTTGACATACTAAATTGTGGTTGAAATATTGATTTGATTTTGAGTTTTAGTTTCTGATTGAAGTGTGAAATATAGATTTATGACAAGTTTTTATTGGATTTGTGCCACTAGTTTTTGAGTATGCCGCCAAAAAAAGGTCACATATGGTTCTAGTGAGTCGCTTCTAGTTTTTGGTCCTACCCAGACTCTTAGAAAAGTGGTGAAATTAAATTATTTTCTGTTGTCATCCATATTCAATGGTGATCATGATCTATTGAAGGTAGTGTACTAGCTTGGTGAAACCATTGTTGTTTTCAGGTAATTAGGAACTCTCCAAATTATGAGAGCTCGTTTTGGTTCAAGTTCATTTGAAGGTTCAACTTTGGATTGATGGTAGAAGATGATCCCAGGGTCATTGTATGATGGGATGTCTTGGAAGGTGTTTAATACCACTCTTGTATGATGGTTTATAGCTAAGTAAGTGAAGGTGAGGAAATTGGTTGAGCTTGTGAGTGTACAACAAAGCCAATAGATAGTAAAGTTTTGTGTCGGCCATTTCGAGGGATTGGTTCTCTTTTCTCCAGAGGTAGTATCATAGAATCGGTTGAAGTTTCTCTTGTGTGGTGTCTTCTTCCTGGGTTCCAAGACTGATTATTTTGGGTGTTCATAAAGTTTCACCATCCGGTGAGGAGAGAGAACAGGAAAAACCTATCTCATACATATCTTCTTGTCAATTCCATCTTCTATTAGTCGAGTCGCCCTCTTGATTCGTTCGAGTGTGGATGGTTTGTGTACTTTAAGTCACCCTGTCTTCATCCTCTGAAAGCTTGTCATCGGTGTGTCCATTTGGGACAATTGTAGAGGTTTCGCTAGCGGCATCACCAAAAAGATTCTTGACTGGAGGATGTAATCTCCTGACTATGGGGCATTAGATGCTTCAAGACATCAGACCTCCAACCATAGTTCTCAGAGTGAAGCCTTTCATGTAGTCAGGAATCATTGGGTGTGGGGCACCTCTGTCTATCTTTTGTCTCTGGAACTGGAAAGGGGATGGTTTTAATTTCTCTGTTCAGGCTCCCTAATCATTAAAGGTTCTGTTCTTTTATAAGTTTCATAGAGGTCTCTTTTTAACATTGTGGTCATTATTCTTTGAATACCACACTTTGGTTATAAGAAGGCGTGGTGATCTCATTTTCTTGTAATTCCAGTAGTTGTGCCCCCTCAAATGGGAGATTTTAAGGTTTTCTCTTTATGGATATGAGTCTAAAGATTATTGTATCTATTGTGTGGATAGCTCTTTTGTTGACCTGGTCTTGTTTTAGGACGTTCTCGTTTTGGAGAGACATGTGTCTTGGGAAATAATAAATAGGGGTTTTGTCAGCCATTATGTTTGGGGTCTTTCATTGGGGACCCCGTGTGGTTGGAGTTTGGTTTTTGTGAAGAGATTGTGGGTCGATTTGTATTGGGCCCATATCGGTCACTGATAATTGGCTTAAGCTGTTTATTTCTTAGATGGTGGGGAGACCTACCATGAATCTTGTCATTCCTTCTTCAATAGTTGGTTTGTGTAGGAGTCTTGGTCCTTATTGGTGGTTTCCACTTTGGTTAAATTTAGTAGTTCTAGAGTTAGCCCGTGCTGAGAGTATCAATGTTGGTTGTGCTAGTCCGGTTCTTATGGTGGGGAGAAACCACCTTGTTTCCTGATGGCTCTTATCATTGTAGTTTTCCATAGAGCTGGTTGGGTGTGACTTATGGAGTGAAAATTCACACTGAGTTTGTGATTTTATTGTCCTCATTCAATTTCAAACTCAAGTTTGATTCCCCTTTTGGAAGGATGACTATCTGGGAGCAAAAAGTTTTTGTGGTGGGGGGAATTTTCTAAGCCCGACCTCAAGAATTTAATTATTTTATTTTTTTTAACTATTTGAATCCTCATTTTGATTGCAGCCTGGGACCAGTTGAATTATTTTTGCTCTTTTGTTAATAAATGAGCATGTAGGGCATGGGTGAAGCCGTCTGGCTTCACCAAATTACTAGGCGGCCCGCCCGTTGCATAGTTAATTAAATAATTAATGAGTTAAATAATGATGTGAGCACAAAATATATTTAAAAATATATACATATATAATTGAATTATGAATTGTCTCATTAGTAATAATATTTTAAGAATGATTTTTATGAATATCATTAGTATTATTATTATTACTGTTATCATTATTGTAATCATTAATAATATGTTGGTTTATAATTTTTTGGGGTTTTATTTTAATTTCATTTTATTTTTATTTTTCTCTTGCCCCACCCCATTTCCTTGGTGGCATCGTGCACTGGTCCCCCCCCCCACAAACATTAAATCGTGCCTATCCCCTAGTAGTTGGTGCTCTCTTATCCTCCTCCATTCCTTCCGGCGGACAAAACCCAAACCAGCCTCCCTCCTTCATCGGCGCGCATAGAACAGCCTCCATCCTTCATCGGAAAGCATCAATCGGCTAACCTACCATCTCTCGGTTGCGTGACCCAGCCACCACCAAAAAACCATTTGGCCGCAACCTCACCCTCATCGCACTTGTATTTCCTTGTGTCGCCCTTTCAGATAACCTCGTGCCACTACCACTACAAGCACTATGCAACCTTCGTCCAACACCCCACATCCATCGCCCCTTGGCCACTCCCTCCTTCGAGTAAGGCTCTTCCCGGTGCGGCACACCTTCAGAAACTTCCTTCAAGCTCCACTTATATTCCAGCATCCCCGTCGTAGGTTTGTTTCCCTTAGACCGGTTTTTTCTTCCTTTTTGGAGTCGTTAGGGCTAGAGTTTTAGGTTGATTTTGGGTCATTTTGATGCAATTGATTTGATAAATTGTTTTCAGGGTCCGCAGTAGACCCCTTGTGGGGTGATTTTCGTGCAGCAGGAGGCTCGCACTAAATTTTTTTGGTTTCCTACACTAATGTAGGTGGAACAACATATATTTATTTTTTTATGAGTTAATTTGTATCATTAATCAATTTAGTGTCTTATTTGATTACTTTACTTGGTGAGAATGTAGTTTTACATGAGGTTTAATATGATTTCGATGTGTTTAGTAATGTTTTTATGTGATATAAATGTTTTGATTCTGTGAAAACCAGTGTTGATCCATTTGTAGTTTTTTCTAAACTGTGTTGTCAGTTTATTATGTTGCGCAGGAGATTCATTTTCTATGTTGACTTGTAAGTGGTGTGAGAATGCTTTCAAAAGTGGATTTCCTTAATTTAAAAAAGGTGTTTGGTTTTATATAATGGAAATAGAGTTTATATGGATTTATGTGGTTATGTTGGGAAATATTTATTCTCTCCTTTAAAATTGAGTTTGAAATTTTATATTGTTAGAAATGGATTTTCAAATATTTATGAAAAGGGTGAAGGCTCGGTTGGCACTTGTGATGTGATATTGATTGCCCTTGTTAAACCCACATATTGCATATGATGATTATTGTTAATGTGATTGATTATTTTGTTATAATAATTGGATGTGTCATTGCTGAGAACCCCTGATGGGTTATTTTGAAACATTTTTTCAATTTTTCACGTGTTTAATTGTTTTATTAAATTATGCATGTAGTGCATTGGACCCCTCTACGATGGTTTTGGGTCATAGGTGTCGAGGTATCCTACATGTACATGAATATGGTAAGGCATATATATATATATACATATATATATATATATGCCCTATCTGTACATATTCCCTCATGGTGTGGGGAATATGTGCAATGAATCTTGGGGTGTATATATATATGTATAATTGCACGTGCGTATATGCGCTAAGTGTCATTTTTAGTGGTCGTTGACAAATATCGACATGTTTGAGGTAGTTCCCCTATTCCTATGCCTTTAATTTGAATATCCTAATTGATTTATTGTTTTAAAATTTTGTTTTATATTTATTCTATATACACATGCAGTGAAATTTGGTTGCGGTTTCTTGAAATGATTATGCCTTTGTTTTGGAAATTGAAATATATTTCTAACGTCATTGGTCTTAAGTGATTTTTTTGAAAATTTATTTTCTAAGTGGTTTTGAATTGGTAATGAGTATTTCCAAAGGTGTTTTGAATTTTGGTATATTTTTTGTAAAAATTTATCCCTTTATGTAATTAAGCACATTTGGCACTTTAAGAATGTTTTATGATAAATAAAAACATCTCTTGAGGCACACCCCCATGGTTTTAAAAAAAATTATGTTGAATGTGTTATTATGAACCTAATTTGATGCTTATACATTGTGTGACGTGAAAGGGGGGGAATGCACTTAAGGATGGAGAACAGTGGTGGTAGGTTGAATAGTATTCAGATAAATAAAATGTTATGTACTTCTATGCTTTTTTGATAAAGAAAACTCACCACCAATTGAAATAGAGAACAATGGGAAACCTGGGAATCTAGGTGGGAGACTAGGACTAGTTTGATAGATGACACAGTAGGGGTTCTTCCCAGTTTTGTCTAGCTGGATTGACACTACATCACTAACTAAACATATGGATGATTGAGTTCCATGGTTTCTAAGACACGTTTTCTGATGGTCATGGTTTCTATGCAACGTTTCACCGAGGTATGAGGTCTCTAGTGTCTCACATTATCATGCTACCAATAGGGATTGCCCATGGTGATTGATTCAGACATGATTCTTTTGATGTTATTTTTCATTTCAATTATTTCATACTAGATATCTTATTTGAAAAAACCATATTTAAATCTAAATTGGTTTCCTTTCATTTTGAAACTTTAATGCATGATTGGAACCTATTTTGAAAATGTAGAGGGAGAGAAATGCTTTACTTGAAAATAAAAACTTGTGAATTTAACATGAAAATAAGAAAAACATTATTTTATTATATCTTATTTTCAAACTGGCATGATTGGATTTCTTACTAATGGCATAGGCATAGAATGTGGTTATATTTTCGCATTCCTACTGAGCATCTCGGTGCTCACGCCTACATTAATTTTCAATTGCAGCTTTCAATCTTGGAGCACTTTTGGGAGCAAGTGTAGTTTATATTCTATGGTGACCCATGGGGTCACCTAAGTCACGTCACATTGCTTCATTTATTCCTTTTTCTGCTGCCAAGTTATTCAGTTTATTTTCCTTTATTTATCTTCTTGTTCAGTTTAAGATTATTGATCTTTTTATGGGCCAAATCATTCCCAAATGGTTTATTTTGATGCTTGTCACTCGTTGCTAGCCCATGGGGATTAAGGATTCCCTTCGGGGCATGTCACGAACTAGCTCGAGTGACCGATTCAGGGTTGACCCGGGTTGGTACGTGACACCAAGGTTATGAATAATGATGTTAAATGAATTATCTCTAGAAAGGATACATGTGTAGATAATTTTTTGGGAAATGTGGAATATGTAATGTGAAATAATAAATGTTTTGAATAGTTGAAAAAATACTCAGTGGAAGACATGGGTATTGTTATGTATGATTTATTCCTAGTATTTTAAAACTCTAAACCAAAAACGTTTGTTGGGTGTTTAAGTGTCCACAATATTTTTCGATGATGTTGTATGTTTTGGGAAACTAAAACTGGGTCATGATTACTGTTATTAATTCCAGATATGTTTGTATTATATTTTAAGCATTATATTTGGGAGTAAAGGTTTGGGGCTATTGTATTTGTATTAGATAAAAGTTTAGATAAATTTTGAGATTATGATATTTTCATGTGAGGTTTATTTAAGAGTTGGGGATACCATCACAGGTTTATAATTTTAGGTTTGATTTTATGTTCATAGAAATAGTCACCAATTTTTAGGTATTTAAGGGTATTTTAAAGTGATTAATGATACTTTGGGAGATTTTTTATCCAATTGAAGTTCAAGTAAACCTTTGTATATATTGTGATTTAACATGATGTATTTTTTTGGGAATAATTATTTCTAATTTTGTGTATTTAATATGAAAGTTATAAGATAACCTTTGAAGTGAATACATTCATTTTTAGGGTGTTTGGGAATTAGGGTTAATTATTTATTAAATGATTTAATTTGAACTTTGGGTATTATTGTTGAATTTGGGATATTAATATATTATTTATTAATATGAAGGTTTATTCATTTTCAGTATTATCTTAACATGTACTCACCATTTTGTTTTTAGTAAAGATAAAAAGAAAGGATTTACATCCCTTTATATACCTCATGGTCAATCATGAGTTTCTTATAGCGCTTCAAAAATTAAATCTTCGTACTCATTATTAATACTTAAAGATGATATAAATGTGGAAAATGATTGAAACACACAACCAAAGTGTGAAATTATGTTTAAGGATTTGAAGAAAATCAAGTAAGTATATTTTATTATATTATATGTTTAGAGATTAAAGTAATTACTCTACTCTTAAAAAAGGATCTTGAAAAAAGTATCTAATTAACTTTAATTCTGGTGAATTGATCGTATTTTTTACCTTTTTGGTTTACGGTTTTTGTTCATTGACATTGTCATTATCATTAAACTTCATCTGATCAATGATATTTGTCACTCTCCATCATTATTTGGAAATTGTATTTTCCTTCCATGTATAAAAATTCATTTCAATCAAATTTTATCCTATTTGGAAACATATTTTTCAATCCAGATGACCTTTATATTTCCATTTCCATATTTTCCAAAGGAAGTTTTATTAACCCTTCTTACAATGTGGGCTTTCAATAAAGTTATTTTCAAATTTTAAACCCTTGATTATCAACCTCAGGATAAATTTGGATGATGAAATTTTTTAAAGGGATAGAATACAATGCCTTGAGATTTTAAAGGAACACTATGTTCAAGACTATATATGACATGAAAAATTGATCTTAAACAAACAACTACATTTTATTATTTAAATTTGGCCATTATAACCTAGTCATTGAATTAATGGATATGAATAGGAGTAACCACAGTATGAAATATATATATATATATATATATAATGGTCCTACGTAATATAAATTTATTATTTAATTCATAAGAAATAATAAATCAATTTTTATTAAAGTTATTCCATTCTTCAAAAATATATTTTCATCAAAATTGGATTTTATTGCTTTATTGTGGGTGAATATTAAAATTAATTTCTTCTAATTTTATAAATTTTATTTTATAAAAATAATATCAATTTGAATATCAAAAAATCAATATTATCTTTCTATGATATTTTTGATATTTTTATGAAAATATTATTTCTTTGGTGAAAAGTGAAAGAATACCAATTTTATAGAAAACTGTCTTTTCTATTAAAGAATTTAAAATGTTAAATTTTGTTTTAAATTTATTTTAAAATTTCCGTAATAATTTTTTATTAATAATAATACAATTAATCTCACTATAATCGATATTATTCTTAATTTTGGTATAAACTCATTTTTATACATAAAAATGCATTTTTATAGAAAATCATTTTCCTCTCATTTTGAATGTTTATTTAAAAAGTTAATTATGAAACATATAAGGATTTAATTTGATAAAATATATTCCATATTGATAATTAGCATGTATAAATTTGGTTAATATGTTAAAAATTTTTTGTCATAATGAATAGTAACCATCTGTAAGGGTAAACCATGTAATTAAGGATAAAAATGTGATAAGGTTTTAAAAATATAACTATCATGTAATATCCCAACATTTTAAAATAACACCATTTTTAATAGCATCTGCAACACACTGCACTGATCTTAAATGAACCATTAAATATTATTATTTAAATGTAACAGAAATAACCTATCCATGAAATTGGCATGTATGAATAGTATTAACCTCATCATGAAAGTATATAAAGTTTTAACCAATAAAAATGTATTTTTTAATTATTATTAAATAATATCTAATTATTTTGAAAAGTTTTTTTATTTTTCAAAAATATGTTTTCTTCAATAAATAGTTCTTATATATTTGTTTTGAGAGAGTATTATAATTATTTTCAAGAAATTTTTGAAATTTTATTTAATAAAAATGATATAATTATTGAAATAATCACATAAAAATTATCTTATAGGGAATATTTAATAGTTTTCTAAAAATATTTATTTTCTAGTGATTAATGGAAAATAGAAATTTTTATTGAAAACTATATTTTGGTTTAAAGAATTTACAATGGTAAATTTTTTTCAAATTGTTTAAAAGCAATAATAGTTATATTATATTATTAATAATCAAATTAAGTTCATTTTAATCAATTAAATTATTTAATTTGGTAAAAAATTCATATACTTAAAAATTCATTTTTCTATAAAACTATTTTTTCATTGCATTTTTTCATTTTAATTTTAAATGATTTTCATCAAATTCTAGAAATTGAATCTTAAAAAATGGAATCATGATGTAAATTTTTTTCAAATTTTCCCATTTTATTTTTGGTCCTAATGAATTGTTACCCTAGTAAATAATTATCACCACGATAAGGGTAAATTAGGTAATTAAGGTAAAAAATAATATGATAATGACAAATAAATGACCCTACAACTTTTCTTTATCCTATTAGATGAGTGATTTCTTTCGATGAACATACAAGTTTTTATAATATGGTAACTTGGCATAATATTTCATTTATTTGGACCTTTATAATATTTATGAAAATGATAAAATAAAAAATGTCACTATCTTATTTTTTAGGCCGATAATATTTTGTGAGAGAGATAAAAATAATTTATGTTTAGTTATAAATTTTAATTTTATATATAATTTATTTTTTTTCATGGAAATATATTTATAATTATTAGTGATGAAATAATTACCATAAATTCTTATACAATGTCAAAGAAGCATTTATTAAATTATTAGAAAAATAAAATAATTGCTTCTTAAAATATTAACAAAATATTATTTGAATGAATTATAATGTTTTTAATATTTTTTAGATAAATATAACATGTTAAGGAGGTGTAGAGGTATTATATTATAATTTTTCAAATGAAATGTTGTTTTCAAAGTCCAATTATACGAATAGTTTCAAAAATAACAAAAATGATATTTTAAGTCATATAAAAGTTTATTAAAATATTTTAAAACTATAAAAAATATCAAATAGGATAATTAGGATTATAAATGGTCTAAAATATAATCCATTTTACATTTATGATCTGATTT